>VZSV01000001.1:8652011-8685226 GCA_013398735.1 Nothocercus julius | reverse complement strand
GCCGAGCCCCCCTCCGCCGGTGCGAGGGGACGGGTTGGGGGCAGCGCCGTGTCCCCCCTGCAGCTCGGCCCTGTGCCCGGTCGCTCCCGTTCTTAAAAAATAAACACGTGCATATATACGTGTGTGTATCTGTGTGTGTGTGTGTGTGTGCATATATATGTATATATAATATTAGAGGGGCTAGCCAGCCAACAATGGCCCTTGCCCCGAGCTCCATGCAGAAATCGGGGTGATGTGATGGATGGGCCAAAACCACCCCAGAGTAGGTGTAGTTTAATAAACGGGGGCAGCCTGTCTCACCAATAAAGCCGGCTCTAAATAAAACCATCTGCAGGCACTAAGCTTGAGACAATGCGGGCTGCTTAGCTGCCTGCCCAAGGGGTGCAGTGGGGGGTGAGGAGTGGGTGGGTGAATAGCCATAATTTTCCATAATTTTCCAGTTGTTTTGGTTGACAATGGGCTGGTATGCGAGCAGGGCTGTGGTGGCGGCGCGCATGCTTGGCTGCTGTGAGTGGCTTCCCTCGAAAATGCCCTTCTCCAGTCCCCAGAAATAAAAACTCTTTCCTTATTCTCCCTGTCCTGTGCTGCCTGCTCTGAAATGAAGGGTTGAGGTGGGGAGCAGAGGGAAGTACGGGATGGTGTGAAAGGAGTGAAAACGGAGGGGGTCTGAGCCAAATGAAGGCCTATTTCTGCAATCCACTAGCTGGGATTTCCACCAGGGTCACCGCGAACCAGCACTTCAGCATCAGCTCTTGGTGCCTCACTTAAGCCCACAAAAGATCTGGCAAAACAATCAAAGGTGCTGAACTTCCGAGCGGGGTGAGCGCCCTGCACAGAGGCAGCCACAAAGTGCGGCTGGGCTAATTACGCTGAAGTGCAGGCGGGTATCATTCATGAGATCTCCACCTGCGGTGTACCTTTCGTTCCCCATTTCCAGCCTCTCAGAAGAGCTTTCCTGCTGGGAGGACAAGCTTGCAGTGTTATTTTACCCCTTATCAGGAATCGCAGATAGAGGGACTTTGAGGCACTTGCACTTCCCTGGGAAAGGGATACCCCAAGCTGTCAGCACCTCCAGCCTCCTCAGAAATACTGGAGATCCCCAATAGGGCTGCCCCAGCCTGCAGTTCCTGTGCATGTGCTGAAATGTGTGAGAATACGAAACCAGCAGCAAGAACAACAATGGGCTTGTAAATATGATTAATGAATGAGCCGAGGGAAGAAATAATAAGTAGAAAAACAATAAAAATTATGGAAGGCGTACAAATGCGTGCTGAACGCCGTATTATGCTAATTTGAAGTAATAGTTTCAATCTTGCTGTTGTAGTCTAAGGCAGTAAGAGCAGGCTCGAAGGGAAGCACAAAGCTTCTATTTATAAATAAAATGAAATATGTCAGTGCAATATAAATAAAAGATATTGTGTCTCATCGCAAACAAGTTCATGCTGATCTGTTGAGCCAAGGGGGTCCCTCATCTACATGTGTGCCTGTTATTTCTATATGTTCAATAGAATCAGGCAATAAATCTGTGTAGTGAAGATTTTCCATCTCTTCTCTCTAGAAACTAGTTACAGAAGGAACAAGCACAAACTGGTGCTATCTATGCAAAAATCTCTCTCGGCTTGGAAAGGAATCGTTTTATTCATCTAACTCCCCCCTTGCATATTAAGCAGACGTAGGATTTTTTTTTTTTTTTTTTAATGAACTCTTCAGCACCTTTTCCTTGCCAAAATCTCTAATATTCTGACCCCACTCCACTACTGATAGCAATTCTATTGGGTCGGCTGTGCTCTCAGAACAAAACTTAATGAGCGGCAACATCAGTATGGGAATGAGGCAATTAGGTGTGGATGCTCCACTATTAGATGTCAAATCTGTTGCTCCATGAAATATTGGATAGTCTCCCAGGGAGACAAAAGAGTTCTTTCACTGACACCAAGCTTTTAGCCAATGGTATAAAAAATAATTTGCACAAAAGTGTATAAAATGGAATCCAGCTTGTCAACAGCTATGCTTAGATGGTCTGTAGAGCTTAAGCAATGAAGAGTTGGCAGGTACCTCTATCAGCTGGAAAGTCTGACCCTTGGAGCGCAATCAACTGGACCACAATTTGCGCAATGAGCTTGTGATTCTCTGAAAACCCCTGTGGCTCAAGCACAAGACCGAGGCAGTGGGGGAGTAGGGCACGCGCTAGCCCTCGGGCTGGTTAGTGCTGCCTCTGCTTGGTTCCTGGTTTGCAATCTCTGATTTGGATAGGAGCACCAGAGGAGAGGCCAAAAAGCAGCAGGTAACTTCTATTAGTGAATGTGCATGGCAGTCTGCACTACTGAATATGCTCATTTAAGACAGCTGTGGCAAGACAGTCAGTCTCACGCTTACTTCTGTCACCTGTCTTCTGCTCACAGTATTTCCACTGAAATCCAATGAGAATTTCACGCAGGTGATTTACGACCTGATTCAGCCGCCGGTTTCATTCAAAGTCCTGCACAACCTTAGGGCACAGCACCAGTGCCAAGAGGTGTCCTGGGCCAGGTGTTTCATGCCAAGGGCAAGCTCATGGAGCGCTGCTTTCCTGCTCTAACCTCCTACAAAGTGCTGATGTGTCCTACAGAAAAGCCCTAGAGCATCCTGTCCTCCAGGTGCCAGTACCGCGGCAACCTGACCTGCTGTTCCCCAAATCCGCAGGGGAAGTCCACAGGTGGAAATGAGGAAGGATCCAGATGTAAAGTTAATTGCTGATCCCAGGGGGCATTGCCAGTACAAAGATGTTCTTCAGATGTTTAACATCAGCTGGCAGAATGATAATAACTCAAGGGGAGGTCATGACTAAGAGATTTTTTATTGCTTGCTTACCTGTTCAAATCCCTCCAGATTAGCAGTTACTGAAAGTGGTAACCATCCTGCTGGCATTTATATGACAGGAGTGAAGGTGCAGAATACTAGCCATGTTCAAAACCTCCTAGCACCCCTTTCAGCACTGCATCCATGAACACCTCTATGGCAGTGTTCCTAGGGGCCGGACTGCCCTCTTCCTCCAGGAAAGGTCACTGGGTTGCAAGCGGAAAGAAAAATTATGTTGCCATTGCCCAGACAACACCTTTCCTGCATATGGAAAGGATTAAAATCTGCTGAACCATCATATGATACTCTTAAAATTAGCTAGCTGTGAAGTTTGTTAACCAGCCTTTACTGTAAGAAGCAGCAGTAAGAAGCCATGCCAAAAGCACAGACTTTCTTCTTCCACACTGATGGGTTGTTGGATTATGAATCATAATACGTAATTTTCGCTTTGCAAATATGGAGATGTCCCATAAAAGCCAAAGAAAGGAGAGAGAAAAAAAAAAAAGGAAGTTACTTAACTGAGAAGGAAATTCAGTCAGAAACTCACAGTTACATATGGCTGTAGCAGGGTGGGACAGGCCCAGAAAGACACACTGGGAAAAGTGCTTTGAAGAGAGCATAACTGTGGAGGACTGCAAGATCTGTTTACTCCTGCGGTACAATAGAAGTGGGGATGACCTTCACCCAGCAGAGCCATGTGTTTTTCCTGGTTTTGTTTTATGAGTCTTTTGCTGCTAGTGGTAGAAGTATACAAATGCTTCAGCAACCCAGTGCTGTCAAGGAATGTTATAGATGCCACCTAATTTGGCCTGATGAACCAGCTCCCAAGGAAGCAGGCAAATATTGCTCAGTAGATAAACAAGGAACCCAAGGATGAGGTCCCATCTGGGCCCAGGTTGGCTGGGGCAACCTCATCCCCCTCTTTCTCTCCTCACAGTCTGCTGAGCCCGTTTTGGGCACTAATTGGAGCACCTCTTCCGTGGGTCACTTCCCTGGTCTGGTCTCAGTAAGGTCCTGTGGCAGCTTGCCTGGGGTGGCAGGGCCAGGGCCAGGAGCAAACACTCACACCCTCGCCTGAAACCCCAAGGTCTGGTCATCTGCCCGAGGCCAGACCTAATGTCTGCTAGACTAGATGAGGCACAGGCAAATCATGCCTTTTGAAACGTGGCCACTGGAGAATCTGAGCTGGTGTGTTTTTAACGTATAGTCAAAACTGCACTTCTCTATGAAATGGTCTTTATAGCTAGCTAGCCTCAAGGAGGGGAGAGTGAGGGTTGTCGAAGCTCAGAAGCACTTAAAAATTCAGTGGTTTTTTTTTAGGTGTCTGTCATGTTTTAACAGCCTATAGGCATGTGAGCTTCTGTCTGGAGCCAAGCAACTTATGTTTAACTAAAAAACTATCTATGAGAAAGATGCCAAGTTCCATTTTGAAGAAACCAAGAGTTAAAGATTTTCCCTTTTCCCATCACTTTCACATTCCCTGTTATGAGCTTTCATCAGTATGAATTTGTCTGGATTCATGCTCTAGTCATTAGTTCTTTTAATGCTTTTCTCTTTTTTATATATAGTTTTGATGTTTTCTTCTTGGGAAGACATATCCACATTGCTCAAGTTAGCTCAAAATATTTCTTTCTGGATAAGTTAAAAAATTCTCTGTAAACTTCTAATTGTAAGGCATTTTCTCCAGCCCTTACATTGTTTTTACAGTTTTGCTGTGAACCGTGTTAATTTTTTCAACATCTCTTTTAAAATATGGATGTCTGAATTGCACCAGACGTTCTAGGGCCAGTCTAACCCTATATATATATATGTATATGTATTTTTTTTCTTTGCTCATATTTTCAGGATCATCATAGCATTTTGTCATGTTATTACACTGTAAGTTCCCAATGAACTGTTTTTCCCTCCTATCCTTTTTGGAGTCACTCTTCCCCAGGGAATATTTATCAGTCCGTGGGAATGTCAAATGCAGGTATTATTGTGCCTTTCGTTGCCACGAAAAACTCTTTCTACGTGTTGTCCAATGTAACAAGTAGTCTTACATCAAGCAGTTTAACACCTCCTTTTCCTTATTTACTAGTCTGATAATCTGCATGTCACCAGTGATTTATATCAGTAGTGATTTTATATTTAACCTCTCGGTCACTGATAAAATTACTGAGTGGATGTAGGTACCCCTTCTTAAAAGCCTTGCCATGTCACCATCTCTGTTTCCTGGGTAGTTTCCACCAGCAGTTTAGTTCCAGGATCTGAAAGGAATCAGTTCTTAATCTAGTTAACATGTGCATTATTAATATAAGTCATGTTATTCTGATCTAATGGAAATGTCAGCAGTTTTACGTTTCCAGGTTGCCGTCATGCTGATAGTATACAGTTTCTTCTCACCCCCGAGGATTTCTTGCCTCAGGCTCCTTGTGTTGGCTTCTAAGCAGGAGAGAAAATAAATCCACCCTTACGTACTGCTAAGTGGGCTGGGTTTGCTCATGATACACTGAATCTGAGCGTGTACCCAGCTGCCTGCGAAGTCAGCCCTGGGTGCCGTTGGCTTGGTGACCCTTTGACTGGGCCACCTGCCCACTGGCCGCCAGGGCTCAGGCCCTCTGTGACGTGCTGGTCCGGCCTGTGGACAGGATGCGGCTCAGTCATCCACTGAATCCGTGTTTGCTTGGTTCCAGCTGCGTGCCGATTGTGTGACCCCCATCCTGGCTGCTCCTCTGTCCCACGGGACCAGCATGTCTCCACAAGAGGGCTAGGAGTGTCTTCAGCTCCATCCCGAGACCCACAAAATCATCTGCCGCATGGGGCTATCTCCACCTGATGCTGCAGCATTTGTCCCAATGGCCCCAACACGTGTCATCTCCTGGGGATTTTTATCTTTCATTATTGTTTGTTTGCCCATTGCCATTCCTGAGCTCTGGACCACAGGACCCTTTTTGCCAGTTGTTTTCATGACTCAGCCTAAATCCTGCCATGTATCTTGTAGTTCTGTTTCACATTGACCTTGGCTGACTCTCTATCCACTCTTCTTAACAGGGACTTGCAGCCCTTGTCTGCTTGGTTCTTTGAGGAGGTTTAGGGGACAGATCTCTTAAAGTTTTCTTTCCTTAGGACTTGAATCATGGTATATATCTGACAGCAGTTTGAAATGTACAGCCAGATAGAGTTCCTTTTGCACAGGTCATTTCTTAATATTCCATTTTCTTTCTGCAGGAGGAATGTTGCACTTCCAGAACTGCTAATGCTATAGTCTATAGTGTTATAGTCTATATACATGCTATAGTTACCTATTAGCTGTATGTTAGCCTCAACAGGCTGCTTTGTAAAATGGAGATAATTCAACTGCATGAACAGAGTGGAGAGCTCTAAAGCAGAATTTCCGCCATTCACTGCTGTGCCAGGGGGATTATGTTACAAGTACCACATCATGAGAATATGATCTGTAAATCTCAGGATTCTCCCTTCCAAATTAAAGACGTGTAGATCAAATTCAGCTCTAAATTAAAGTTTTATTTAAAGTAAACAAATTAATCTACATCAAATAAATGCTTCCACATAGTTTTGAAGTCCCGGTGAAAAAAAGATTTTTTGGAGCAAGTTACTTGTCTGCTGCTTTTCTTTTTTTCTTTTTCTTTTTTTTTTTTTTCAGTCCAAACCATTTCATACTGTTCTAATGCATCAGTCTGAAAATGATTGTAACTGGAAACTCATTACAAACAAAAAGGAAAAAAAAAATTCCGATACTATTGTCTGTAGTGCAAAGAAAATTGGATATAATTATAAGTCTTTGATTTTTACTAATCTCAGCTGTTGTTAATAGCATAATTGAAGATAATCAAATTTCTTTTTAAAAAGTGTTCACTTAAAGGGCACTGCACCATCCTTAACAACTATAGTATTGAAGAATATAGGGGAAAATAGCTTTTATTTTTGCATTAAAAACAGAATCTGAAGAAAAACAGTGGTACAAAACTACAGTGTTGCCAACTCTCATGACACTTGGTATTTTCCTTAAAGCTTCTGATTACATGGGTTTCTCAGCTTTCATTTTAAAAATAGTACTTTCTTATCCCCTGGTGAAGAGGTTATAGAAAGCCTGAGCTTATGCACCAAAATATTTAAAGATTTGCAAGCCAGAATAAATAAAGGGAAAACACCATTATTTCTTTAAATGTCACAGTTTAGAAGCTCATTCTGGCAGTTTAGTGGCTGGCTCATTTCTTTCTGAACTCTCACGACTGAGGATAGGGTGTTTGGGGCAAAGAACCTCTTTTCTCTGTTTTCTGTTGACGTAGCACCTGAAGCTTCTCACAGTTTATATATCTGACATTTCTACAGATACTAATAATGATGCTGGGAAAATGTAAAACAAAGCGAACTACTTTATCAAAAGTGTGAGCACTTGAAGCTTGTTCATATTGAAGTACTTTTTCAAAAAAGTCCCACTAAGCTGAAAATAATGTTTCCAAATGTAAGAGTTACACTAAAAGATATTTCAGAATACACCTCAAGATTATTTTCTCCTTCCCTTTACCATTTCTTTATAAGTACACAGGCTGCATTTTTGGGGTGTATGTTTAAAGTCATATCGGGAAGACAAGAATGATAACTTGTTTGCTTTTTTACAAAGAAAAAAAATTGGCTAGAATATCATGTTTTTGCTAAGGGAAAGCAAGCTTTAATTTTCCCCTCAGAGCTGCATGCACTTTTCTTTTAACCAGTAACATTGTTAAGTACTTATTTATCAAAGAAAAAAAGTGGTTGCCTAATGGAATATATCAAATGTGTTTTTAACAGCTATAGCAATATAAACAGCTAAATATTGAAGATGAAAAAACTAAAAAGTTTTGGTTTTTTTTTGCTATTTTAGAATTAAATAGCTTCAACACTTAGCTTTTTTGCCATGTCTTTATCAGTTATACGAATGTGTGGCAAAGCAATCGCATTAAAAAAATATGGGGTAGATTCTGTGGACTTCCTTACTTAAAGATATTTTATTTTATTTTAGAATGGCACCATCAGTTTTATCCAGATTTATCTGAAACTTATTTGTCCCTTGTTTTTATAAGTAGTACTTATAGTGGGAGTTAAAAACAGGATTTCTTTTTCCAGCTTACTTTGTGAATATGACAGTACATTGTGTATATTCCTTTTCATTGTTTCTCCATTATGGTCATTCAGGCAATTTCCCCTGTTTGTGTGTGGCTCTTTCATACTGTAAAAGGGACTGAGAAGATGTCAAAACAAGCCCACAAGCTCTTGCAGGTATAAGACTTGGTTGGCTTCAAGTCATTTCTAAGAACTGGCTGGTGCCACAGTTTCCGAACACCCTTCTCAGGTACCAGAGCTCCTCCACGGGGTGGGCTCCCCGATGCTGCTGCACCTGTGTCACATATCTGCCAAAGATGCCCATTTTATCTCTTGCATTTCGCAGCAGAAGGACTGTGCCCCACGCACGGTCCTGCCCTGTCCCTGCAGCCCCGGGCATTGCCGGCATTGCCCATTTCTTGCAGCGCAGGGCTGAGGAGGCTCAGTGCCAAGCATTGCAAGGGGAGGTGAGACTGTTCCCTCTGGTGGGTGTTGAAGTCCTTGCAGTGTGCGCCCCGTGGCCCAGGAGAGAGTGCACATGCAAGCAGGGAGTGAATAGGCGCATACTCCTGCTTGCATGCAGGGAAAAGCGTTAACGGTGTAGGCAGCAGGTGCCCAGCAACCTTTCACGCTGAGAGACGCTCATGGCCAGAAACCACAGCATGCTCTGCTGTGGCAAGGAGGGCCGTGCAGCAGCCTCGGCTGGCCTGGCAGCTCTGAAATGCAAGTAAAATTTGAGCTAGTTTTGTTTTTATTTTACAAAAAGCAGATGTATTTCTGGTAACATTTTTTGCTACTTATCTGGGACAGGACATGATGAAAGACCTGAATTCTGTGGCTGTGATTTTAGGCAAGTAGCTCTTCAGCTCTTCTACCCGAGGAGGCTTTTCTTGTCTAACAGAATGTGCTGTGCTAAAGTGTGTTTTACTGGCAAGTGATTGATACACTCAAAGGTCAGTGAAGGACTAAGCATCTCCCTCGCTCTTGATCAAAATATACTGATTGAAAATAACTTATGCAATAGACATCTCTGGCAGTTTCTATGTGCCGTTTTCTGTGCCATTTTCAAACATACTTTCCCCTATCCACTTTCTGGTCTGACATTCATATTCCAGACATAGTTTTTGACTACTCAAGCTTTTATTGAAGCCACTAAATCTACTAATTTCTCATAGAATACAGGTAGTTCTTTTGATCTTAAAAATCTTGTTCCTCCTCTGCAGATGTCAAAAATCTGTGGCTACTATGTCTTTTAATACCGGAAAATTAAGAATTAAAAAAAAAAAGACCTCAGAAAATTTGTAATTTGTTTATGCAGTACCTAAATTAAGAACAGTTTTGCCTTGGGCTGCTGCAGAAATTTCATTACCAATTCCTTCTGGGCCATTCAATTGCCATCAGCACCAACAGATAAAGCAAGTGAAATGTTGGAAGACAAGTCCACTCACTTTATGCTGCATTAGAAAATTAGGAACACATTAAATAATAACAAACAACAATCACCCGCTTTGCCAAATGAAGAGATTAGACTTCATTCAAACTTCCAAAAGACTGTCCAGGCAGAACCGCTCTCTCAAACTGGCATGTTGCAAGGGATCAAGGGATTCTTTGGGGTACCTCACTTCTCTTTTTAAGTTATCCACCCTTTTTCTGTCACTTCATTATTCAGTTCTGTGCAAGAAGTGCTCCAAAAATGTGAATCTGTCCATGCCGCAGTGCAGAGTGGAGATTCCTAGTCTGGGTCAAGGAGTGGAAAGAGTCTGCAGCAACCAAGGGGCCAGCATGGGCCAGTAGGGCACCTGAGAGCTAAGGAGCTGTCTGGACACCAGCTAGTTATTTTGAAGCTAATTTGGTGCCTTTATAGTACAATTCAATCATTTCTGTGTCCTCTTCTTTATGAGCATTTAGTATGATTTTTTGCACATCACAGGCTCTGAAGTGCCCTTTCTGTGTGTAAGTGCATCAGAATATCTGCTCTATTTCATCAGACACATAGGGTGAAAATGGAGCAGGCCTGTCCTATATATTTTAAGTTACACTGTTTTCTTTGGTAGTTTTTGCTAGTGTAAATGAGTTCTGTGCAGCCTCTTTATCCACAGGGACACTGATCCATGATGTAGTTGGCTTTTTTTTACCATTTGCATTTCTGTTTATCTCCTCTGTCCTGAACCAAACTTTGGTGAGAGCGCTGTTATTGCACCGTGTCTCCAGCAAGTGGCATGGGAGGCCTTTAGCTGAAGAGACGTCACCATATCCTCAGCTCCCTAAGTTCTTTGCAAGGCTGTTTCTTGATACCCAGATATTGCACATTTCTGCATGTCTTTGAGTAACTTAGGAGAACAGAATCAAATAAATAGTCAAAATACTTTGCCAAGCTGCTCTCTGATACTTCCCCCATACTATTGTTTGCACCAGTTTGAATCAGTAGTGCATTCAAAGACTAATGGATTAAGGATACCTGAGAAAATGATGCATTCCTTTTCCTTTACTGTTGATTCACTTGCAGGCTTTCTGGTTGCTTGCAGAGGCACAGCACATCACCTTTTGTAAGTGTGTACCTTACACTATGGTTTCACAAACACCTGCACTGACATATTATGACATTCTTCTCGCTTTCTAAATAGCAGTCTGGCCTCTGGAGCCTCCAGGCAGTCATAATCCTTATCAAAGAGGTATCAGTAAGCACTGCAAAAGCCCTGAGCATCCTGTTTCAAGGTGTAGTATAAGACCTTGCCATGGAAAGCAAAAGGATGAGGCCAATGGCAGAGCTGGGAGCAGAACACAGGTGCCAGGACAGTGGTCCAGGCCCCAGCCATGCTGGTGCAGACACTTCACATTCCCGAAATGGGTCACACTGTCCCTTTCCCAAAATACTCCAGGGAAAGTTTCCTGTTATGGTAACACCTGTCACTGAATGGAGATGCTGAACCTGCCCCTTGCAAAGACTTGAACCTCTGGGAGTTTCCACTTGTCTTCTCTATCCCATTGCAACCCCGTGATGAGGTAACACAACAACCAAGAGCCGACTGGCTAGCCGCGAGTGAAGCTGCCGGAACGGCTCCGATCACCTGGCAGCTCTTCTGTAGCCACCTAGGCAATTTTCTGGAGTAATTGTGGAGAGATGAGAAGCTGTGCAAACAATGCTCATGGCGACAGACTAAAGAGCGTTGTGTCCCTGAGCTGTAGCTCCCCAGAGGTCAAACCAATCGCTGCAGTTAAGTGGGACACATTTCTCATGCTACTGCAGCTTCTGCAGCTGGGGGATTTGTGCTGTTCACTGGGAATCATGTGCTGGGTGCCGATGCTGCCTATGGCTTGTATTTAGTCTTCCCATCAAAAGCTGATAAAGCATTTTTTTCCCCTCAGCCTGTGTTTATCTCTCTGCATGGAGAAGCTGATGTAATGGGTAGATAAGTCAGCCCTCAAGCCCAGGAGGGAGCTGGGGAGCTGCACTCAGAAGAAAAAAAGCTGTGTTTGGAGCTGGACAAGAGCAAGTATCAAAGGAAATACAATCTATTCAAACATGAAGAAGAGAGCAATGTATCTTGTCTTGCAGGGCCTCAGCACAAACAGCCCCACCAACATACACAGCTGTTTTCCTTACACCCCTCCCAGTGCCTAAGAAACCCAAGGTTTTTCTCCTCTCTTTGTGAGCACATTAGCTGACTTTTCCATGCAGTCTTTTCAAGTCTCCAGGTCCTCCTCCTTTAGTAAAAGCTACTTTAGCAAGAGCATTAAGGAAAAATAAATGAGGGGCCATTTTCTTTCTTTTGACTTAGTGCATGACCTCAGTATCTTCCTTCTGTGGTAGAATCCATAAGAGTCAATGTTAGGTAAGAAAACCTAAGCAAAGAGAGAGGAGATGGTTACTACGGATTTACCCCAAACGGTGAGGTAGAGGAAGGCAAGGGTTAATGTCACCCATTCTCTTTTTCAGGCTAGGCAGTAAGACCATGGATAAGCTCTGTTTACCTACATTTATCTTTGATTTAATCAGTGGGCCTTGGTCCAGGTATTCCAGTTTATGAGGGCGCGCGTAAGGGAGTGTGCTCTTGGGTCAGATATCCGTGAGAAAGTGAGATTACACTGCATGGCCAGGAGAAGAAAAAAAGGGTCACACAGAAAGACACAGACCCCCTGGGTGTCTCAACAATCAGCCAGTATCAAAAAACAGAGGAAGTTTTGATACTGAAGGAAGATGTGTCAATAATTTTATGGCAGTTTCCAGAGGTGCCGGGATATATGTGTGCTCCTTAGGCTTTGCTGGGTGACACAGAACCAAAATGCCACCTTGTCACCATGCCTGCGTCCTTCCCAGGGCATGGACTGCTGCTCCTGCTGCCTCAGACCTGCAAGGCTTGAAGGATCTGCCTTATTCAACTTCAGCACCCCAGGAATTTTCTTGAAATAAGGAGAGCTTTTCTGAAGAGCTGCTCACAATGCTTTTCATCTGTCTGCATTTTCTAGCAGCTGCAGGTCTGGCCAGTGTCTTGCACAGACATACACGAACACCCAGTGAGGGCCCCTGCTTGGCACGCTCACCCAGGGCCGCGTTTTCCCTCTGGTCAGAGCAGCTCCCTGGCAGCCTCTAGTTATTGCGCTGTCTCTGTTCGTGCTCTCACCGTGCTGTTCAGAGTATCATTTTCCAGGATGCAGTCTGCTTTCTGCCAGTATGACCAAAACTTACCTTCCTAAATACCCCGGCTTCATCATTATTTATCAGCCTACCAAATCATGTTAATGGAGAACTCTGCTGTCAGTTATTTTAGTTTTCCTTCCAAATCGCTGCAGGAGTTTGGACCAGCTCTTGCTGGTCAGTAATGTACCCCGATGAAATCTCATTAGATAGTCAGTATCATGCTGATGATTCTCAGCTGATGAAAATGCTTGGGATTTATCAGGTAGGCAGGTTGCAATATATGAAATATCAACCCCAAAGGTCTGGTATAACTTTAGTTTAGGCTTATAGTTACCCCAGTTGTCCTGTTTAATACTTTAAAAGTGCTAGTAATAGAATGATGCCTTCTTTACAATCTGCAGGTTAATTCCCAGTTTTTCAAAACTGCAGTAAAAAATATCATTTACTACTTGGAGAGATGTTCAGAGAGCATTTAGAAACCTTTTCAGCATTATCTAGAGGTCCTGCTTTACAGAAATATTTAACTCCTAAAAATAATATTCAACAGCCTTTGTTGTTAACACAAAATAGTATAGAAACTATTTAATCATTCTCATAGGATATTAATATGCCAATTAATTTCTTTCAGAACATAGAAGATATTTATTAAATACATTTTTCCCTCCCTTAAGAATATTGGATATATTATTATCTTCATGTGATAAAAGATCTATAACAATTTCAAGATTTCTTTTGTTCTCAAACCATTTTTTATCTAGATTATCCATCTTGATCCTGTTGAGTCAAGGGTTTTTCACTGCTTCTTCCAGCTCCCTTCACAGCCTCCTTTTCTTCCCTTCGTTATGTTTGCATAAGTACTCACAGACTCACGTATATCTGTTACTCACATTGTCTGCCTTCAGAGATGCTCTGAGTCAGCATGTTTTAAAAGTGCAGATACCTTATAGTTACTGAAAAAAAAATGTGGTAACTTTTGTAATAGCTAGGATACCTTTTTTTTTTTTTGACTGTCACTTTTCCTTTCTCAATTGTTTTTGCTCATGATTACTTTATCTTGGAGAATTCGTCCTTTTTAAATATATGTATATGTATATATCAGGTAAGGACTGTATTCTGCATGGCCATTACAAATTCAGTCCAGTTCTGATCACATGTAGTTTGATGGTCTCTAACTTCCATTTGAGAGCTCAAATGCATGTGTGCTCCTCAGGAGGTTCCTGTTAGACTCCCTTTCAGGCACAAGCTCGTGGCGCTCTGCGGACGGTGGCGTTCACCCCTGGCTGTTCATACTTAACGCCCCAGCCATCAGAGAGAAGCAGCAGCAGCAGCGCCTCGCGGCATGGGGGAAGTGCTAAGCACACTTCAGTTCCTATTTCTTTGCCTTGCTTCTCGACCTGCCAGTGGTAACTGCATTGCTGCCCCCTCACCTGGCTTCCAGGCACAGACTTTAAGAAACACTAATAAAATTGGACAACCATTTCTGGGAAAACTTCCTTCATATATAGCAACCTGAGAGAATGGTCCCACTCTCTTTCCCAGGAAGAGCTATTCCATCCCCATTGCTGTCCTCATCCAGTGGCAGGATCAATAGGCTGCAGAGCTGGAGAGGGCACCTCACACAGAGCCTGGTCCAGGCAAGGTGGAGATCGAAGGCCGTTGAGAATCGTGCGCGTGTGGGTTGCAGAGGGAGAGCAGTGAGATGCACAGCAGAGCTGCTGCCTCCCCGGCGGAGGGCAGTGATGCTGCTTGCACGTTTGGAGAGAAGTCGCGCAGGATGAAGAACAACTCCTCAGCATTTCCCATCACTGTGGTCATCGACTTCTTGATACACATTGTATATGCTGCCCACCATCGCCTTCGGCTGCATACAGGCAGTGCTCTTATTCATCACTTTGCAGGTGGAGAAATGAGTCACAAGCACAGTCACACAAAAAGCGATGTGGCCAAAATCACAAAGGAAATCCACAGCATGATTATCCTACTTCAGCTGAGCCCCCACTCTAGGGCTATATAAGCATCCTCCCTGACGTGCTCTGAGTGGCCCTGCCACTACCTTCCTCTGATGGAACAAGAACTGTGTGACCATATTAAACTCTTGTTCCAGAAGTTAAATAAAATTCTCTTTTCCAGTTTTCTCTCCCTGACAGGATGAAGCCTAGAGAATACAGTATAGCCCTAGGTGGCTGGTTTTGTTACAGTGCTGAAATGTGGGACAATTATTATCTCAGAAGAGAGGAGGAGGCCTAAAGAAGGTGGCTGAATTGTTCAGCTTTCTATAATGGAAAGAGAGCCATTCTTTTCTGATTCACTGTCACCTACTAGAGTTATGGCACAACTAAAATGGCAGCAAATTTTGGTCTTCACAATTCTGTGGTCTTTGAGAATCAGAGGCTTGGATATGCTATGAAAAAGAGCTCGCCAACATACGACCAAACCCAGCATTCCTTGTTATGCTCAAAGATCGCTCCGTTGTCTGCCTGTGGCCAGCAGATACGCAGAAGTCCATGAGCCCTGTGGGACCTAGGAAGGGAAGCAAATCAAAACTAAGTCAAGTTAAATCCTCTGTACAGATGTCTGGCCCAGCAGTAGAAGATGTTTAGGGGTCCACAGATCGAAACCAATGGAAAGTCATGACTCATTGGCACGGAAGTGTAGAAAAATGGTCCTTTCATTGAAGATTTGAGGAACTGTAAGGAGGAAGCAGTCTGCAGGATGATACCATTTCCTTCTCAGGAACAGCAGGGAAGATCATCCTCATCTGATGTGACCTATTATCATGAATGTTAAAGAGATTTAGAAGAAAGTTCAGACTTTCCTCCTAAGTGATGAATCTTATCCACTTGCATACACTGGAATAAATGGGACACAACTATTGCTGCAAATGACATGGATAGAATTGGAGGGGGTTGGGGCTCTACAGGAGGCAACTCATAGAAATAACTGTAGCAGTAATCGCAATTTAATTTATCCTTCCAGACAAGTTTTCATCTTCAAGAATCTCAGGCACTTACTCAGGTGGGATAAGCCATGAGAGCTTTAATGATGTGGCTATTCTGACTGACTGCAGTGGGACTGCTCACCAGCATTGGTGGAGGCTGTCAAAACAGAGCTTGACACCCTGAAAGTAAAGTAAAAACAGACCATTAGTATTCTGTCCTGTACAACTAACATGCACATCCCTTGAGCACATCATAGTGGCTAGTTAACAACACCCAAGAGGGGTTCACAGAGGTTGAAAGCGGAGTGTGAGTTAGATCCAGCATATAGCTGGAATGAAAAGTGGAAGCAAAATGTAGTTTGATCTTGATCTGAAATTCTCAAGGATGATAATTCTTGGGAGAAATAAAAAGAAGCCTTTGATGACTCAATTTCAAGATCTTTCTTGAGATATTCAGGGTGGTCCAGGAGACCTATCAACATCTACCATTAAAACTACTACAGGAACAAGGCCACACTCCTAGGGTGCTTTGAAAATTCCCAGCCTTGATTCACCCAAAGGAAGAAACCCTCCTGGCTGCAGCAGCCTGCTGTGAATGGGCGCCATGGGGCGAGCACTGCTGACACCGGAATGCACTGCTGCACCACCTAATTGCGTTTTGGAGGCAACTCATCAAAGTCCTACATCCATCTCCCTCTGCTTTGCTTGTGAGATGTGACAGGCTCTCAGCCTGCAGAGTTAACGTTTGATAATGAAATGTGATATCCATGCTGGAGATGGAAAAGGCATAAGAGCAAGTGCCTCTCACCCCCCCCCCCTCAGCGCCTTGTTCCTTTAGGGTTAAAAGAAGGAAAAGCTGTAGCGCTCTCAGATGATAGATCCTGTCTGCAGGCTGACAGCTGGGGGTGAGGAATCATCCATAGGGGGAACGGGCCCACCGTTTCCCTTCATCAGATCGGCATCTGGTGAGACGTCCTTGCAAGAGCCCTGTGTTGTGCCGGGGAAAGTTACGGACTTGAGAAACCAGTTTGCCTTGATGTGGAAATGAGCCCAAGTGCCAACACTGGATTACTGAGCAGGGCAACAGGCCCTTAGCAGTCCTGGGTCATCCGGCCAGGAGCAGCACTGGGCTATGTGGCAGGAGCGGCTTGGTCATGTGCATGGAGGGATGCAGGCAGCTTTCTGCTGTCAGTAACCTTATTTTTCAAATTTGTGAGGGTGCCCTGGCTCATGGCCGTACCCAGCTCTGCCTTTCCGCTGCTTGTCTTCACTCTCTGTCATTTCAGACTGTCTCTCCCCATCACTCTGCCTCTCCCTCCCCTGCATCTTCTTGCCTGTTTCTGCCACACCTCTACCCGTCCATCCACCTTTCTTTTTATTATCCTCTGTCATGATTTATGACCACCAAATCATATTTCTTTCTCATTTTGTTGTTTATCTCTTTGTTTTCTCCTCTGCTTTACAGATTGAAATGTGTTCTTTCTTCTTATTGCTTATAGTTTTTGCTTTGCATCCTGATTATCCAAGCTGCAGGGACCATTTAAGTCATTTAGGAAAAGTAATTAAGAGGCAGTGCCCCATGGGGAGTGACACACACCTTCCTGGAGCTTTAGGGAGACTCTGTACTCCTTGTGCCCAAAGCAGCCACCAAGTGTGTCTGTGTGCTCTGAGCACTAGACCATGGCAAAGGAGTTATATATCTGCAGGGTCTCATTATATTGAGCGGATCACGCACAGGCAGCAGAGCTGCCTCTGGTTCAGAAGTGATTTCTTTCCTATCTCACCCTCTTTTCTTGTAATCTCTTCAATCACTGGGTTTATTGGTTACATGTCATATCAATCCAACAGCGAACAGCAGCTCTCCAGACCTATCTCGCCTCTCCCAGCTGGGAACAGCTGACAGATGTTTGATCAGAGAGACCCCCCCTCCTCATGCAAATCTGCAGCAAATCCTCTGGGCAAAGGCCACACGGATGGGAGGGAAAGGAGGATTGGAGCTGTGCATTCAATGTGTGGACACATGTCATCAGAAAGGCCATGACAAACTGGGCTGAGTGTAGACAGCAGTTGCAAAAGCATTTTCAGAGGTGGGCATATGAGGAGAGATGAAGAGGAGCCAAGTTGCCACGCTTGCCTAAGTTGCCACTAAGCCCTGATGTAACAACCAGCAGGGCATGGGACAGCAGGGGAGCAGTGAGAGCATTTAGCTAAACTGACAGGGATCTTCTGATGGGAATGACAGCCCTAAAACAGGAAAGTAAGAGGAAGGCTTAGGAGGGAACATACAAACTCTGGGATGTGTGGCTGTGAAATGATACCACAGGGATAAAGTAAAAAGCCAAATTTCAAGCAAGATTGGAAAAAAAAAAAAAAAAAGAGAGAGAGAGAGAAGAGAGAGAGAGAGAGGGAGAGAGAGAATGAATGAGTTGGAAGAAATAATCCGAAATAATTTTCCCCTTAGCTTGTCTCAGGCAAATGGATGAGAAGGGACCTATGAACCAATGAGCGCTATGTAATTTTTGCTCCCAGGCAAAGGGACACTGTATGCTGGTGCAGCAGGTTTCCTCTGGAGCAGTTTTAAGGAGGTTTCTCCATTCCCATCCAGTACTTAGTGTGCAATAGATGTTTGCCCTCTGAGCCTCAAGCGCCCCAGGCAGCCCTGCAGCCCTCTGCGGCCTTAGAAACTGAAGGCAGAGGCAGTCCGAGGACAGACAAGGACTTTGGAAAGCGTGTTTCCTCTAAGCCAGGCTCACAATCTCTTTAGCCTTCCCTGTAGTTCCAGGACCGCTTGCCGAGGCCGTTGCTTCCTTCTCCTCGCCCGGCGGCCCAGGGGAGAGGAAGCTGCTGAGACACGCTCCCTGCCCGGCCTTGAGTTTTGGTTTCCCTCTTGTGGGAGAAGCTACACAGGTCCTCCGTCTGCGTCTCCATGCCTAGCCGTGGGCGGCACAGTGTGGCTCCCAGGGGAATCTCCCCTGCCTGTGAGGAAGTCAGAGGCGGAGTGATACACCGAAGACCCTTTTGACCTTCTCTTGGTGCCTTCAGGGGCAGCCGGTGCCCCTTCTTCCTGCTGTTGAAACACGTTGCCATGGGAAACGCTGTGGCCTCTCGGCAGAGACAAAACTGAGGCAGAGCTGGGAGGACTCCAGGTGGGAGGAAGCCACGTTCGCTCCTCCTGCCATGGCAGCTTGCACGGCCCGACTTCCCAGGTCTAAACCTTCAGCAGAGATGAGACGGCAAAGGCCATATGAAACCTGGTCTGATTTAATCTTTCTCTCTGCTCTTCATATCAGAAAGCGGGCAGGAAAGGTTGAAAACACCCTTGCGGCCTGTGTTGCCTGTGCCGCTCTGCAGCATCTCGTCCGTCTGCAGGCGGAACGGGGCAGTGGATTGTGAGATCAAAGTTTTGGGCCAAAAAAGCCTCTTTTAAGCAGAGGTGCTACTCTGGTCTCTTCCTGTTCCTTAGGGGCTATAAGCCCCACGGTTATAGCGCACAGGGGTCATGGCTCATACTCTCCCGTTGGTGTCTTCCCTTTGACCATGCTCATAAATTTCTCTTATAAATCCCGTGAGAGGAACTGAATTTCACTATGTATTTTTCTAGTAGTCTGTAGCCAAAAGTGGTCAGAAACCAGAAATTCAAAACAGGCCCTTGGACGAGTCATGGTTAAGGAAACTCCAGAAAGGCTACTTAGAAACTTGCTGACTGAAACCTGGTGTTTCAAGGAAAAAAAAAAAAAAAAAAAAAAAACTACCACCCTATCAAGTCCATCTTTGAGCATAACGTGTTAAAATATTAAGAAGCTGTTAATCTTAAGAAGCATGACTTATTATTTGCTTGGATGTTGATATCAGAGGCACGAGATTCAATATTCACCCTCTGCTCGTCATTACTCTCTGATTCAAAATTTCCAAGCGTACCATCAGAGAGAGGAAATGCCTGCTGGCCAGTGACACATCCACAGTCACGAGCAGTGGCGTGCTGAAGCAAAACAGCCTGCAAAGAAGTGATGGACTGAGAATTGCTCAGCCAAACACTTAGGCAGAACACTGTTTTTCTCAAAAATGAGAATAGTTCAGAGCTGCAACTGCCATATCCAACCTTCACATGTTTTAATCATCTGCCTTTGGGCTAAGCACAGATTTGGATCAGACCTGTTGTATTTGTCTATTTGGGATTTACTGTGGGTCGTGTGCTGTTCTGAAAGGCTCTGGGCCTTAGTGACAGCCCATTGACTTGTGACGGACCGCTGGTGACTGCGGTCTGGATGAGATGGGGGTCCCTGGCAAGAGGGAGGAATCACACCTACCCTGCAAATCACACCAGCCTGCAAAGGCAGAGGGGGTCCCGGCATGTCGGGGTGAGGAGGTGGTGGTGGGAGGGAGAGGAGCTTTAAAAGAGATGCAGGGAGCCTGCAGGCTAGCAGAGGCTAGGAGGAAGGGAAGGAAGAAAATGTACTGATAGGAAGAGCTTTCCTCAAAGACTGATAAGGAATTGTATGGGGTTGCTGCTACTCATTGCTGCTGTGACCTTTGCCAGGACTCTTTCTCTCTCCTCATTTCTGTTTCCAGATTGTGTCAGCAAGGGCTATTTTGGCTGCCCTGCAGCGCTGTGGGGCAATGTGATGGGTGCATATTTGTGAGGTTTTCTCTGAAACCTCCTCAGAGACTCTTCAAAGGTGGTGTCCCAGCTGCTGGGGGTGCTGGCCCGCTGACCACTGACTTCAGTTTCCGCAGTCTCGTGCTTTCTCTGAGCAAGGTGTCTAGAGCTGCAATACTTGACATAGCACCTGGGCTTGGTTTCAAATGGGAAGTGTGGCAATGAGCAAGGCAAGCAGCTCTGTGGCTAGACACCAGACAGATCAGGATTGGGTTCTGAGGCTGCTCTGTGTTTTCCTCAAATTGGGTCAAACAGATACATATGCAAAACAAAACTGGAAACCCCCCAGGAAGAGAAGATTTCCAATACTTCTTCTTCCCCCTTGTGGGGAAGTGCTGATCCAGATGCATGAAGTTGCTCGTGGTCCTACCCAGACCGATAGATGTGAAGGTTGTCAACGTACCAAAGCATGCTTCCTCTGGAGAATTTTGCTGCGATGCTTCCTAGACTTGCTTTATTTTATTAGCTGCCTTAACTATCCGCAGGAGAGGCGAGTGATGAGAAGTGTGATTGGACCTGCTTTGCTTTCAGAGAACTGAGTCCTTACTACTCTCATTGTCTACACCTCTGCTATTACCTGCAGTTACATCTTTATTTGCAGCTAACACGGAGGGATGGATATAATCTCTTAACATAGTCAAGGTATCTGTGCACAATAAAAAAAATAAAATAAAGAGCCTGTTGAAGAGATGTTAATCCTCTTATTTTTGCAACGACAGGGTGATACATGGTGCCACAGGCAGCAAACAGCTTATTGATGGAGTGCTCGATGGGCTTTAAGTCAAGGAACATTGCAGAATGTGGCAGGGAGGGAAAGAGCAGCACACAGAGCAGCATATGTGACTTTGAAGCTGGAATACTGGATGATGTTTCGGGACTCACTTAGAGGAGAAAGCTTAGGATTGTTAGCACTGATATCTGGAACCACCCAAGTGTCAGAGAGCCAGCAGCCTGCAGCTATGTTGTCTACCTTGAAAGCAAATCAATTACCACCCCAGCAGAGACACTAGAAGTTTTCTTTTTCTCTTCCTTGCTTTGTAAGTGATGCTAAACAGTACAAGAAAACAACCTTCTTGCGCTCCAGGAAATGGCTGTGGATGTCAAAGATCTAAACTGAAAAAAACTTCAATATGTTTGCACCTCCCTAGCTCTAGACCAGCCTAGCAGATGTGACTACATCTCTTTCAAGGTATTTGGTTTTCTCCTCTCTGATGAAAGCACTTAGTGACTTAGTGTTTTGTTGTTGTTGTTGTTTTGTGTTGCTTTGGTGATGAGTATGTTTGCAGAGTAGCCCCTGAAGCCCAACCTCAGAACCGGGTGTTTCTTCTCTTCAACACGTCCGGGCCCAGCGGGACCTGTTTCTTCAAAAGCATTGTACATGTGAGCTGTGTGCCTCGCACACCTTCCCAAGCTAACCTGGTCTGGAAGGCTCTTTCTCCATGACTTTTCTGTAGCATAGAATAGGTTATTTCCTTTCCCACTTTGAAAAAATGAGTTGCCTCCTTAGCTTGCCTGGTTGTAGGACATATCAGCTTGTTAGCTTGTTGCAGCCTGAGGGAAAGTACAGAAGGGAAGCTGATGGACTCCTGCTCTTTTGGGTTATTGAGAAACTTAAAATATGATCGAGGCAGCATATATCGGGAGGACTTGTCAGTGTCACTGACTGGCACAGACACATCCTCCAAACTTTTTTAGATAACAAATGAGCTTATATGTGAATAGCCTTGATAGAAAAGGGTCTTTACAGCATCTTCCAAATTAAGAAATCACTACAGTGAAAGATATTTTCTTACTGGCAGAATGTATGTGGCTTTGGTGCTTGTTGTTCTAAATTCAGTCTGCTTCACCCTTGTTTTTTTTGTTTGTTTGTTTTTTTTTTCCTTCAGCGCTGCAGAAATTGATGGTAATATTTCATTCAGTCTGCCAGCTTGTTGTTCTACAAGGCAGCCTGTGAGAAGAATAAATGTAACTGTATCCTGACCTGCATAGCAAAAATTCTGCCCTGCTGCCCCCACAAATGCACACACTCTTTGATGTGTCTCTTTGAGGAAGAACATGTGCAAAGGCAAGATGAGACCAGGAGGGGAATGAATTCATGAGGCAGGAGGACAGCTAATATTCCCATTTCAACAGTGGTTTTTAATAAATAAATAC
The DNA here is from genome assembly GCA_013398735.1 of Nothocercus julius. Lineage (NCBI taxonomy): Eukaryota > Metazoa > Chordata > Aves > Tinamiformes > Tinamidae > Nothocercus > Nothocercus julius. The sequence continues at coordinate 8,662,915 of VZSV01000001.1, read as the reverse complement.
AATAATTAATAATTGATAGACCTAATCTTTAAGTTCTTACTCCAGGAAAAAATCTCCCTCAGTAGGGCTTTGCTCAAGTAGGTCTGCACAATGTAGGTCAGAAATTCAAGTCTGGCATGAATCTGACGTTAATAAAAAATAATGGTGAGCTAATTATCTCCCCTCCCAAAAGAAATATTAACCGGAAGTGAGATGTGGGAAGCGAACTCTCCCAAGACATATTAATCTGTAGGATCCTGTCCAAAAGTGGCGAAAGAAGGAGGCTAGCTCATTTTTAGGATCCTTCTTATATACATATCTGATTCAGTGATGCAGGATGGCCAGGGACAAGCATTATAGAACCTCCTGAGCCCCAGTCTATATGAGGCAGGAAGATGATCAATAGGAATACTTGCTCAGTGGAAGAGCACTAATCCCATCTAGCAAAATAATCTACAAATTATCCAAAGAGATTTCTTTGCTTAATGCCTAAAACGATGAGTAACAGCTTCAAATTAAATTCTTCACAGTAATTTGGCAGACCTGAAACTGAACCAAAGATTCACCATTTCAACAGTGTGATTCAGTAGAGTCTGAGAGCCCTTCACCCATCTCCATCTCCTTATTATGGGTATTTCTTTTTTCATCTTTCCTTTGGAGAAGTGGCTCTAAAATCTTGGGAAGGAATAGGTGTACAGAACTGTGTCAGGAGGGGACAGGAAATCCCATTCCTTACTGCCAATGCTTCTTACATTTTGCCCTCCTGCTCATGAAGATCCATCATATATTGAGCTATCTGTTCTTTGTGCTGGCGAAGCCAGGCTAAACTCTTTGCTTGCCTGCTTCTTGCTCATGCAGAAAGACCCCATGTCTCTTGAGACATATACAGAACTGCTTTTTCTGTAAGCCTTCTTTTCTGTCAGATATCCTCTTAAAAATCACAATTTTTGCTGTTTGGAAAGAAAAGAAGTGAACAAAAACAAACATCAAGTTGATGACAAAGTTGTCTCTCTAAATCAGTAGGGTTGAAAGGGAACTCAAAGCAACTTCATACAGATCATAAAAGTAAATGGCAACTGAAGAAATTCAATGTTAATAAATTTTTGAAAGGACTCAATTCAAGAAGGAGCTTCTACTCTTTAAACACTATAAATTTTCCACATTAGCTCTGTGGGTTAAGGAAGATACCAAGCCATCAATGCAGATAACTCAAAAAAACCTTTGCGATCTCAGTCAAAAAAAAAAAAAACAAAAGACTAATTGTGGTAGTATGTAAAAGGAATAGGATGGAGACATGTACTCAAATATGTCTGTGACATGCATACTGAAAGGTGCAGCTGTTATGTAAACCAGCATGTGGTCTCCTCTGGAATTTTTGGTTCAATATTGGTTCCTCCACTTCTTTCAGAAGGATGTTAAAAGAATCCAGGACCTTCAAAGGAGGCCAGAAGAATGGTCAACAGATCTGAGAAACTGTTAGATTGAAAGGATGAAGAAGATACCATTGTCATTTATATTAGGAAAGAGCTAGATATTACATTTCATAGTTAATGGACAGTAGACAAAAGAGAGAGCAGGGATTCCTCTTCCTCCTATCTCATAGATAAAGAACAAGGGGGTATACAGTGACCTTGAAATGTGGGAAATTAAAACCCAGTGAAGAGAAACACCTTTTTACACAATGTGAAGACTGGGGATATCATTGCTATAAACAGCAGATGGGGACAAGAACTCAGCAGGATACAGATAGGGTTTGGACAGAAAACCCAGAGCTGTTGTAATGAATCACTAAAAACACTGGAGGAGATACTAACTTTTTTTTTTTTTTTTTTTTTTTTTTTTTTTTTTTTTTAATGGGGCATTTGCCGCTGGACTTTTCTTGCATACCTAATTTTAATCAAATATAAATATTTGTGTACCCATGTGAAATCACCAAGAGAAAGTGTGCAGGCATATAGGGCTGGATGCAAGTTTATTTAAAAAATATGTTTGAAATGATCCAGAACCCACCTCAGGGATGTCCCAGATTGCTTTCTTTGAAGCAGACCATAAAGGACCTTTCATTTCACAAATGATGGGGCATGGAGCTGCATACTGAGCTTCATAGATCCCATTCAAGGATTGAAGTGGGCTGGGATTTTATAGCAGGTGCTCTCATCACATATTGCTTGGCTGGGAGAGGGCCTGCAGTGCTGTTATCTCATCAGTCATGGCTGGGACAGAGGGGAAGACCAGGAGGAGCAGAGAGGAGGGAACGAGTCCTCGAACAGTTGATCCAGCACTGTCCTCGAAATGGGAGAGTAGAAGAGAAGTGTCTTCTGTCCAAAATATCAACTGGCAAATGACAGCACAAAGAGACAATATGCAACAATGATATCTTTTTTTCTCCAGAGAAGTGACTCATTCAGCCGTGGTTGCCAGCTGGGGCTCATTAATTGCTTTAAATATTGAGGAGGCAGAATGATCTGCGATTTGCTGGGAAAAAAAAAAGAAAAAAACTAATTGCATAAAAAGATAATCATAGAAAGGAAATTCACTTCATGAAATGACTGTTCTGTGAAGGTGGCAGCTCTAGTGCTGGGGCAAGTGGATAATGCAGGCAGCAATGGGTGTTACAGTACATTGAGCAATTAAATATACACTCTTGGCTGAGCTGTGTTTACAAATTGAGCAGCCTGTGCATCACTAGCCCAAAGCACTCCTGAGATCTCATCCTCATGACATATTCACTGCCATGTGAACACAGTCTCTGACACAGTTGTACCCTGGGCTGCATCGGGAGCATTTTGGCTATCAAGCAAAGACGTGCTTCCACAGAGATGCTCCAAGGAGCTGACAGAGAGATGGGGCACAACCCTGGGCGCGACAATTTCCTCCTACCTGCAGCTGAAAGAGCAAAACTGCTTCCTGAGTGTATTCTGAGTGGTATCTTGTAAACATGCACCTCCTCTCACAGCCTCTCATTGTGGACATCTATGGGTAAGTCCCACCTGTGCAACCAACTATGTTGTGCTCATGGGTCCAATTAAGAACCCCACTGATATGGAGTCTCTTCCCAGCGGGCTATAATACAATTTTTGTGGTAGTTGGCTTGGCTTCCTCAGACGGTCTCCTTGCGTGGTAGTGTACTACACGACTGGGTACAGGTCTGTGCAATGTGCAAGACTAAGGCGCTTTTGAGGCGATGGGAAGAGAGCACCAGGCATCTCCAGCACTTGAGCCAAGCCTGCGGTGTAGCAGAGCTTCTCACTACTTTGGCATTTGAGCCATGTCTATAGGCTTCAGAAGGAAGCCTAAAGCAGTTAAAGAAACTGAAGCCTTGCTGTGTCACCTGGACCACTGACAGAAGATAAGAGGAGCTCTCTGCTTGGATGAAAGCAGTCTCTCCTGCAAAATCAGGCGATTGCACCCTCTGATCGGAGCCAAGGAATGCCTTCCTCTACATAACACAGCATCTGCCCTCCACATAGTGCCAGGATGCAGCCAGCTCTATAGGCAGTGGCACACAAGGGCTCACATTAAGCCCTTTGCTAACAAACTGTAGTTTGGTAGGTGTCTGGACCCATCCCTGTACCTCATGCCATGAGGCTTTCCTGTTGAGGGCACAGAACAGATCCAGGATTGCTGAGGATTCAACTAGTTAAAATAGAAGGCGGCAGTAGATAAGGAAGATGCTAATATAAATTGGAAATATCAATACCACCAGTCTCCTCCCATCTTGAATTATTTCCCAAATTAGTCCAAGTAGATCTTCTCTCTTGTATCCTTCCACTCACTCAATTTGAAAGTCTACATCTCTCCTGCATACGGCCAGGACTTCCTGCCAACCCAGCAGCATCTCTCTCTTCTTGGCCAAGAGATTTGGCAAGGACCCATGCAAAATGTTCCCTTCTGTAATTTAAGAAACAAAGCACGTCAGCATTCAAATCTTTCAAGATTTGTGCTTACAAAACCTGATGTAGATGTGTGTTAGAAGAAACAGTAGTTGGGAAATGCATCAAAATGGTGCTTTGAAATTGCTGTTTTTTTGTATTACAATAATATTTGCATGTGCAATGAGATTGGACACATCAGTAAAGACTACTCTGATCCAGAGAGCTTTGTACTAAGTGCTGAAGAGTAACAAAGGGTCAAAATTAAAGGAAATAAAATGACTTCAGAGCTATACAACAGGTGAAACCATATCACGCAGGAGCAGGATCCAGATCTCCCAACTCCAATTCTAATATCTTATCCTTTGTGTCACTCATGATCCACTTGGGTTTCTTTAGTAAAAGATATTCTCCATGCACATGGAAAACAGAGACTGCAAAAAAAAAATGAATATGAGCCAGTTCAGACTAGAATGTCCTGATGGAACAATTGATGCTATTTATAAAAAAACGCACTCATTATAATATGTAATTAGAAGCTTTGCCTTCCACACACAAATTGGAGATAATGAGTCTGAAAGAAAGTGAAGGGACTCCAAGCAGAACATTTTTTGTCCTGAAACCCACTTGCTAAAAAATCCCTCAGCTTTTCAGTGAAATCTTATTTGGAGTCTCTTCCAGTTAAATGGCTAGCAGGCCAGCAATTTGAAAGTGCAATCACTAAAGGTTTAGTAACCAAGATCATAATTCAAGTACAATCTGTGGGAATTTGGATGCCTTTTTTCATTTTTCACACCCTTCTGATCACATGTAATTTTTGAAAGACTCACCTGCTATAGTTGGAAATCTAGACCTTTGAATTAGGACAAAATAAACTTTCAAAATTTATTGTGGAAAGAAAAATCCCAACTATTTCATTGTAGAAAGAACTCTAGCTAAAAGTTTAATTTTAAAATCTCAAAATACTTTATCTGGATAATGTAAAAGCATATTATAGTATACGTAAATATACATGTCCTTCTTAATGAACTTTGCATAAAATCAATAAAACATTAGAAACTTTATTTAAAGATAGAAAGCAAAATAGTGAACAAAAGTCAAAATGAGAATCCTTTCCAATCAATATTCTTCTTAAAGCTGACAGAAAATATTCCAATGAAATAGTTTTTGTGAGACAGCATTTTACAATGCTGTTCTGTCAACACTTTCTGGCCATCTACAGCTCAGAGCTAAGTTTGACTAGTGCTGTCAGGCTAGCTATAGTCCAGAAATTTCCTCAGCAGCTATTACGACTTTTGGGAGGTGTCTTGGCCCTGAATCCTCAAGGAGATTCAGGGAGACATGGTGAAGGCAAAGATTTCCCTTTCTTTCCCCTCCTGGACTGGCCTTTACAGAGTGAGCTGTCCTATCAGCACTTGGTCTGGCACATGGAAGCAGATTTTAATTAAATCCCATCAGTGGGCAAAGCTTTTGGCATGACAGCATCAATTATTTCACAGTCTAGGAAGAAAGTAGCCCACCGAGAGTGTAAGAGTGTAGCACCCCACCAGTGCGTGAGTGTGAGAGTTCCTGATTGCACTGATTTACCATGTAAGATCTCTTTACAAAGTATATTTTTTGAATAGTTAAATTATTTGTTTATACAGAAAGCTGTTCAAAACTGATCAAGCAACACTTTGAATTCATGTAAGGGAATATTCACAATCCCTCTTCAGGGCATTCTTTTTTATTCCTGTTTTGCAGTGCAATAAAATAAAATGCTGTTGATCAGGATAAGTATCTAGTTTAGAGATCATAGAAACCAGGAAACTTATTTTGCATTTTATGTGTTACCACATCATTCATTTTCCTCCTCTGAAATGGGAATAATAGAGTTACCATCAGTGTGTGGTGAATTTTAATAGCAGAGTGCTGTGGAGGGCTTCGTCCATCCCTAGCGAGCAGGAAAAGAGTCTTTTGCCCATGCTCAGCTTTGTATCTGCTGCCCTTCTCCTTTGCTAGTTTTAAAAGGCAGCAGATCCTCAAATCTCATGTCCTAACGAAAATGTGGCAGTTGCATCCCTGACTGTGCTAATTCTGCACTTGTGCTAATCTGATGCCCCCTTTCTTGCCTGTCTCTGGTTGCTAATTGCAGACATGGCATAGAGCAAGACAGTGGTGCTTCCACTTGCAGGAGGCCTCTCTGAAATCAGAGTTTCTGTGCCCTGCATTTTACTGTTAATCATTTTCCCTCAAAAATGATTCCTGCCAACTCTGTTTGCTGGGACCACAAGAACTTGGTTAGGATTAAGTGATACATGCTTTAAAATGAACTTTCAACAGCAGGGGCTGAAATTTGGCAGGCTAATTTCAGTCCATCCTAGCAGAATCCTGCCCAGCACCCAGCTCAGGACCACGCCAGCAGCACAACACTGTCTGTGTAGCCTCCGTCTCTCTAGACGCGCTCCAACCTCCAGACTGGGACATTTTGTCACTGTGTTCCCTTGACAAGAAGGAAGAAGCTGTGAATAGGACTGAGGAGTCACTCGTAACCTTTAGCGTGACTTCATTCATTCTGCTTCGCATGGATAATTCCGTAGGCAGCTGGGGATCAGTGGGACCTGCTTGCAGCTGGGCCTCCTAATGCAGTTCACTTTCCAAAGAAATGCAGTAATGGAGCAGAACAGGCAATAATGGAATTCTGAAGGACCCCAAAGTAGTGCTTCTTTTTCACTCCCTTTAATTGCAAGGCTAATGTTTCATATGAATATCTAGCAGATGGTTGTTTGTGTATTTCATTTTGAAAGCCTGGCTGGAAAACAAGAGAGACTACAGCTGGGAGTCAAAAAAGCTTTCAGAGGAGATGAGGCTCTTTGCCACCAGCTCTTCGTGGGAGGGGTCATTCTGACAGTAACACAACTTTAAAAGATTAAGTGCCCAGAGCGTAAAGTTCTTCCAGAATTTAAATATTTATTAAAACATGTTATTAAACTACATACCAAAGACTGCCACAAAGCACACAGATTTAAAAGAGGACTGCAGAGATTAAAAGGTAAATTCTGATGGGTTTTGATGCTTTCTGGTTCCATGAAAGGAGGAATTAGACAGGCTAAAAGGGAAAAAAGCATAAGTCTCTGAAATGAACTAGCTAGTATTTGCCTAATGCCAAAAGGGCAGAGCTCAAAGCTCTCTCCTCTACTCTCTCTATTATTTGCAATTAACATTTAGCTCGAATCTACAGCCATAACTGGATAGAGGCCATGTCACCCTCTGGGAAGCTACCAAAGGCCATTTTAAAGAATGAGGGAATTCAAGCTAGTCCATGAAATACAGTGTGTCTGCTTATATTGATAAGTAATCTGATTCCTCATGCAAATATATGGATAAGTATCTTGTTGTCTGCATTTGACAGACAGCCACGTAGCTGCATGTATGAATAGAGGCACACAGCTGTGTGCCTGTCTCTGTGTGCCTGACTAGAGGGTTTAGAGACTGTCTCCTGCCTCAAGGACTTTGGCATTAAAGAGTAGAGATATGTTAACCCACCGACATTAACTGGAGAGTCACAGAAGTTCAAGAGGCCAACCCCAAAGCAAACAAGTTTTCAGGAAAACAGGTAAAGAGAAGGTTACCTAGCAGTGTAACTACCCAGTTCCCCAAGGAAGAAAGTATAATGTAGTGCAGATGCAATACGGCAAGTTCAGCTGCTATTCTGTTGTGAATTAATGCAAATAGAAATCATGTGGCTATATAATAAAAATAAGAAACAAATGTGAGAAAATATCAAAAGTAAAGATTACTTCAGAAAGCACTGATAGAAAATCCTTGTGGAGGAAGTCCTACCTAACTCAAGCTCAGAGACTAGATTTTTGGAAAGTCTCAGCTTTTGCAAGTGAGAACCTTTGCAAGAATGCAGGTGCCAGGTGAGGGGAACTCAGTCTCACTCTTTTAATGATTTTTTAATGATCCTAATTAATAATATAAACTACTGAACTCTAGATGAGATAATTAGATATATTCCTACTATCTTACATTAGGCTAAATAAGGTGAAAATGGTATCTATTGGTAGTTGTCAGCAAGATGGCTCTTTTGACCTTTTTCTGATGGAAAGTCCTGACTAATCTCTGTCTTTCACCTCTAATATTTGTCCATCACCTAAATTCCACTTAGCTTAACTACAGCAAAAATGAAATAAGATGCCTGTAACTGTTACATGCTGACCTACTATTGATATTCATACAACATTCATTATCTAGTGGTTATAAACCTTTTCCTCTATAATCTAATGCTGCATGATACTGTTTTTAGGCCCACTAAAACAGTTCAAAATACATAATCAGTTTACATACCAGACACTGGACATGACCCATCGCCAGTGCCAGGACACAGAAAAATCTGTGACGGTTATTTGAAGAGGTGAGAGTGGGTGGAGAGAATTTCCCACCAGTTATTTCTGAGCAGTCGCCTTGCAGTCTAGGTGAGAGTCACTTACTGCTGTTGCTCTTTGGCACTGTGAGGCTTCTTTGGTTTTCTGGAGAGGTGGCTCAAGACTTGCTCTGACTGTGATGTGGTTTGAGCACTTTTTCCATACCTTTGCTCAGTATGGACTGTCAGAACAGGGAAGTAGGAGAGAGGACACACTTCTCTGAAGACTGGATGATTCTGGGTGTCCTTAGCAGGATTTCAGTAGGTGTCCTTCACTGGATTTCAGGAAGACCTTCAGCTTTTTTGTTTGTTTGTTCTTTTTTGGGTCAAATCCATCTCTTTTAAAGTATTGCAAAAATGGAGAAATTCATAGGCATTTTTTCAAACCACTGGCATAGTAAGTTCAGAAAGCTGAATGCACTCAGAGCAGAACAAGCTATTTACTAAAATCCCTTTATTGTCAGGATTTGATTCCTTCTTAATTCATGAAACATTAATAAATTAAATTCATTCTTTTTGAAATCCTTGCCGACTTGGGCCCTGTGAGCACATCAGTGTAAAGGACACTCTAACTGTGCCCATTAATCGGTTTCAAATATTTGTGCTATGGGAATGCTACTGTTTTTCTCCCCAGGCAGGCATGATTCCCATAGCCCTCACTCTCTGTCCCCGACTCCACAAGATTTTGAAAATTGCGAGAATGGCTCTTGCATAAATAGGCACATGCGACTTTTTCTCTATAAAAGGATTTCTTCATGTATTTCTTCAAATATTTCTGGAAGTAGATAAAAGGGCTCAGGAATGCCATGGCAAGGAATTTGTGTCTTTCAGAGGAAAATGCAGTCACAGAGATACTGCAGCTCTTTTACTGAGCCTCTGTGCTGCAGCCTGCCCAGCTCATCTCTGCATTTGGGCACATTTGAAATACATACCAGAAATGAAAGTTGTGCTCCTGGGCACAAGCAATATGCTCTTTCATCTATAGACTGGCAATTTCAGGCCTTCTGAGATGCGACAAAAGTTTCTCTGATCAAATAATGATTTGTTGCCTGTGAAGCCAGGGAGAAGTTTCTTTCTGGGTTTCTTTCCAATAGAGGAGAAGTGCTTGGGTCACTAAAATTGTGACAACATGAGCACTACAGATGGATAAGAAGGCTGTTTTCTCCAGGCTTCCTCTGTAATCACTGAAGAAAAGCTCCCCTAAGAGGATGTTACCTGCTTTAGGCTTCCTAGCTAATTTAGCTGGCAGGACATCTTTGATGTCCATTGAGAATTCCAGCTCTTCCAGCCCTGACTGTCGGAAAGATGAAACTCACTGCTCCCCACAACAGCTATACCTAGTCTGGGGGTAGAAAATCTCCAATCACCAGTGTTTCAAGCACAAAACTTGCAACATACAACATGCATACAACAATAATTCAGTTCCTTTTCTTGAATACACAGTGACAGGAGCTGCAGAGGACTTCCCATTAGCATCTCTGTTTAAATTCTGTAATACTGTCTTTTTAAGGCCCTTCTCAATTTCCAGGCTAACACATCCTTTTGGGATCTTTTCTCATGGTGTGTAAATCTTTGAAGAATCATTAAGAGCCACTTCATTTCTTATGAAAGAAAAAGACCTTCTTGGGAGAAAATAAGGCACCATATTTCAGGCACACAAGAAGGGGTTTGCTTTTAGTATTTTCACAGCCAGTCTCAGCATACGGGCAGTTTCATTTGGGCTAGCGGGGTGTGTGATAGAAGTTTCCTGACAGGATGCACTACCTGAGGGAGGTGGGTTGAACTCCACAAGCCATTCTTAAAGAAGAGGAAGGGACAGCTTGGAGTGGTGGTGAGCTAAGAAGGAAATCTGTGCCAAAATTGTCTGGGAGTCAAGCTTGTTCAAATCTACAGATTCTCCAGTTCAGGTATGTCAGAGCTCACAGAGCTTTGAAGTAATGCTGGGCTTTCAAATGCTAAAAAATCCAGTGTACTAACATCCAAAATCACTAATGCATTTTGAACACCTCAACTCTGAAAAGATGCAGATAAAAGGAACATTCCTGTCCTTGCTGGGACTTGGCTTGGAAGGACCCTATGAGGGTTCACTATGACTGTATAGCTACTCTAAGGCTTCTGGTTGTGCCATCATTTTATTTCAAGGAGAAGTTATGAAACATTTCTAAAATATCAGTACTGACATAAAAAGTGAAACATTCTGACTCCTCTAAAGAGATGTGAGGTTTTTAATGCAGAGGACATGCAATTTACTACGTCCTGCTTTTTGATTACAGTTTGCTTTTTCCATCTCTTTCCAGTCTGACAATGAAAACGATTGCAATTAATATTATGGTGCCCTAATGCCTAATTAATTTCACATCTTTTCATTCTATTCATTCCCCAAAAGGCAGCAAACTGGATCTCCTCTCTAAACATCATGGCAGGGCTTCACAGTACTTCAGGCTACTGTGGTTCTCCTAATATGTCCAAGCTGCATTTCCTTTCCAGTTGCCTTTCTAAGGCAAGCTCTTTTACTACTCCAGCAGTAAGCAGCCACTGGGGAGTCAGAGGAACATTCCTAAACAAGGGCATATTGCTATTAAGTATTGATATATTCACAGAACTGCAGTATACTGGAAGAAAACCTTTACTTTTTTTTTTTTTTTTTT
>VZSV01000001.1:8585273-8651881 GCA_013398735.1 Nothocercus julius | reverse complement strand
ATGATCAAATCCTGAAATTGTATCTGCTGAGCATGAAGCATCATTCCATCTCCTTTCCAGAGAGAAGTGGCTCAGACAATATTTTCCCACCAGATCCAAGTTAGTAGTCAATATCTGTGTTTCAAATGGATTTAGATTGAGCTTCCTCATTCTGTTTTTTTTTTTTTTTTTTTTTCTGATGGAGATGGCTATAGTTACTACATCCTCTTGTAGAAAAGCATCTTTCCCTCAGTCCTGGATCTTCTTGTGATCTTGGGTGTCCTGATGAATGTTCTGTTTTTGATTTGTTTCCAGAGCAAATTCAGATCCAGTCTAACTCCCTTTGACAAGGGCTAGCAACCCAGAATGCTGGAGTGTCTCTCCAAATCTCTTGCTATGAGTAGAGAATTAAAGGTGGACATCTGTACAAATTCAGCATGGAGAAGTAGACAAAGGACTTTTCCATTCCACTTTTCAACAAGACGGGAAGCCATGAGGGTTGCTCTAGCAGAAATCTTCAATCCATGGTGAGGAGAGAAGTTCTAGGATGCATGGATTTATTTGCCCCAAATTTAAAGGTATAAAGCTGAAAAATCTGAAAATTTTGCTTGGTGAGCAGGTATGCTCCCCAAAAGTAGCAATATCTGTATCTCCCTCATGCTCTGGCCCTTTCAGTGTGGCTTACACCTGTGAAAACCCTCTCTGGGAGCTGAGGGATGGGTCTGCCTAGTGGCCTGGGGAGATCTCTGGTCTTTCCTTAGAGTGACCTTCTGGGCTAGATTTGACTGAAGTGGATGTTATGAAATGAGCACTCTGTCAAACTCAGTTCATGAAGCCATGAAAGAACCATGAGGTTTTTGACAAGCAGTGTCAAACTCGTTGCAACAAGCAACTCAGAGCCTTGGTCTGTGAAACATAAATTTGTCTGTGAAACCAGCAACACAGCTGAACAACAGAGTTGAACTCTGTTGGGTGACAGTTATTGAGCCTCATTTTTTTGTTTCCTAACTTAGGTGGTTTCCAGATCTCAGTGCCATTCTTTTTGCCAGCAAATGTTTCCATGTGAACATTGACATCTCTTAATCATTTTCCACCCACTTAGGCTGGAACCAAATGATGTCTTAACAAGTTTGGACCCTGATCGCCTGTTTTTGACCCTCTGAGATATCTGTTCCAAAAGTATTTGGGTTATTTCTGCTGCTGAAATAGTGTGATGCAAATGGCTTGTGGAGCTCCTGCTTGATTTCTGTTACCTGCTTCCTCTGTTTCTCATACTACAATAGCCACCTTAAGAAACTGAGATACATGTTTCTGAGTAGTATACATGCTTAAGCCGAAAGAAAAGGAACAACAGGAAAAAAATGCAAAGAAAAAGAGAACATTAGCAGACACAGTGCGTTATTGAGACCTCTATTTGCAGTAAGGGTAACAGAAGGAGAAAAATTGTGAAAATTATCTTCGGTGGCCAGGGCTGAAGCCGAAGAATCTGACAAAATCTTGATGCTTGGGGAAACTCCAGTGAAAGGAGATGGCATTCCCATTTGGAGTCCATCCAGTTCAGCACTCAGTGGTACAAGTGCAGCCTTTCAGCATAAATCATTCTAATTGCATCCTATTTACTGTGTAATTGCCCTATAAACAGACACACACATACAGCATAAGAAGAGCATTGGGATCTATAATTATATACAATTAGCCACATTCACTGATCCCTGCTCTACTTATCTCTAATGAATGGCCTGTGCAAACAGCAGGCTTGGTACTGGGACAAATTTGCCTGTGACATGGGCAAAGGTAGCACCAGAGAGCAGCACCATTCACCACAGGACCTGGAAACAGAGGACTATTGCAGTCCAGCACAAGCGCCAAGCAGATAGACAAGGCTTGGAGAGGAAAGAGATGGACAGAGCATGGCCAAAGGATTCAAAGAACCCCGAATCTGCTCTTGGCCTTGCCAGCCAAAGGGCTAGAAGACCTAAGAACTGTTTCTATGTCATCAATCCACAGGATGCCTTCATATATCAGAATATAATATAAACACATTGAAATAGAGATTATACAGAGAATTCCATAAAGAATTAAAACATAATGATTTAAGCACTGCACCTGATGAGAGCAGCGCTGGCTGAAGAGGCAGAAACATGTGGCTGATGAACTTTCCTACCTTCTCCAAAGCTGCAAACTTCAGGGCTAGACAGAACCAAATGTGCCTGAGGCAGAGGGGAACAGGGAGAACCTCATCACTTTGGGCCTTTAAAACAGAAGAATCAAATGCTGGGAATACTATTGGGTAGAATGTTTTTCTGTGCCTGACAGATAGACAAAATGGATTTTTGTGTACAAGTTCCGAGAAACAGAGCTGGGCCCTGAGTGAATCAAAACCGCCTGTGAGGTACTCCAGCAGCTCTGTAATTTGCTAAACACTGATGATAGTGGTGAAAAAATAACTGTGTGCTGAAGAAATCTGCTGAAAAGAGAAACCGCCCAAGTGGGCTTCCACTGCATGAGAGAATTCAGGCTGAGGTATTATCTGGTAGGCTGGCTTCCTGCTGGGAACTGTTAGCCAGTATGTTCTGGAAAAGAAAAAACAAAAACAAATCCATTTTTTATGGCCCAGCTCTCCCGTGGAGGTGTATTCTCCCGGTAGGGATTTTTTTCAACTTAGTTTAGAATTGCTCTTTTTGTCTCCTCCATTTTGTCTTTCATTCTCAGCAATGCAGATCCATTCCTTTGGCTTTTTTATGTGCATCTTTGCAGTGCTCGGTCTCTTGTCAAACGTTCAAGTTCCACTCTGAACTTCACCACATGGGCAGGGATAGAGCCCATGCATCCAGGTTGCTCAAGGTGGCAGTGCTGCTTGCTGCTATGGAGAGACAAAACTCAGCCTTGCTGCTGATGGCACAGCGTGGGCTTTGCTTGTGCCAGAGGCAGAGAAACCTCATACGTGCAATTTGTTTTGAGAAGGAAAATATCCAGAGATTAAAGCTGATTCTATATTTCCTTTTGCATAATAAAATTCAGAAAATCTCCTCTGCGCTCCGCTGGACTGGCTCCTCTTCCCACGCAGAGCCTGCAAGGAGCTGAGGCCTTCTGTCCCTCTGCCTGGCTGCTTAGTGCCCTTGCTGCTGGAGAGCCCTGATCCAAAGGCATCCAAAAGGGTTTGTTTAATGAAATATCCTAGCTAAATGTAGTTTCTCGACACAGATGCTTTCTTGTTTGGCCCCAGGAGATTTAAGAGAAGAAATTTCTCAACCCACACAGAGCAGAGTGTAAGCCATGAGTGGGAGGGCAGCACTCTTGCCTCTGGCAGCTTTGGAAGATAGTAAAACATCTCCCTTAATAAAGAAATCTCTGTCCTACCCTAGGGACCTATTCCACCAACTCTGTTTCAGAAAATACTAATGGAGGCAGCCTGTGGCTCATCTCATTTCTGGGATTTGCTGGGCTTTTGGGAACTTTATTTTCATGAGGTTGCCTGAATCTTAGGCTCTGTGCTATGAACCTGTATCATTTACCCCATTTTGTATGTGATACTGAGATGCATTTCTTGAGATGCTATGCAGAATTGCTGGGAAAAGAAGCATCATGTGTCAACAGAAATTTCCATCATCACCTTCCTAAGGCCTTTCAGTTGTAATCCAATAAAAGGTTTCATTCAGACACCAGCTTTACTTTCTTGTCACAGAGCTCTTCTCCACTTCTGGCTTCCCACAGGTCAAGACGGCCCTGCATGGTCCATTCCTGCCTGGCATTACCCCTCCAGGGCTGTCTGGCTTTGCAGATTACAGTGTCATCCCAGCTTTGTGCACTCCCACCAACTTCGCACCTGCTGCCATCAGATATCTTTACATGCAAAAGTCTGGCATAAGGTGGCATTGGCCTGGCAGAAGCCCGTTAACCTGGTGGAGCATAATGCTGGCCCTGCTTCAGCAGGGCCTCTGTTCTGGATAATCACAGCAATCCAGGCTTAGCCTCTGTGCGCAATAAATGCTATATTTAATGGGAATAAAATAATTACAGTCATTATGTTCACTGTGGTTAAAGGGAAAAAAAAAAAAAAAAGACTCTCTGCAGCTATATTCTGTATTACCACTAAGGAGCAATGTTTTCTTTAAATTCTTTTTCCACACCTGTGACCAGAGAGTGAGAGCTTTGGGGAGCTATGAAAGGCATAAAGGGAGAGGAGAAGAATTTGCATCAAAGTCTGCCCCAGCTTCCGCAGTGTGCTTGGGCCAGCCCCTTCTCCCTGCCTCTCCAGCAACTAAACCTCTGCTTGGAGACAGGAGTAACAGGAAGCAGGGCTGCCTCTTCTGGATGCCTACACTGCCTTTCCATCACCAGGATCCCTTTGATCCCTCTGAACAGTCCATTATTCTCTACTGTGCTGGAGCAGCAGGAGCAGGACTGCACCAGAGAGAGAGAGAAATGATACCAAGTCAAGTCCTCAATCAAAGTCCTCATTCCTCAATCAAAGTGCAGCAGCCTCAATATGCAAGGGTTTTCCAGTAACAAAATTACCAATTTGCCAGGAAGTGGCTTAGTATGAACAGTTTATTACAGCTTGTGTGAATGGGAGGGGGATTCACCTTGACATATCTGTGGATCGCAGAAGAGTTGGACTTTTTGACAGACCTCAGAAAATCTTAAGAACAGGCGAGCACATGCAGAAAAGATCTATGCTGCTGCAAATAGATACTCCTTTTAGTGCCTCCATATTCACCTTCTGGCTTATTTCCTTCAGCAATGAGTATGGCATATGCATATAGCACAGTTTTCTCCTTTGTGTGCTGTCCTAGGATAAGCTTAGCCCTAGGCAGATGGAGCTGCTCTTGCTGTTTCTCCTAGTCTTTTGTTCAGAGACACTCTGAGAAGGAGCAACAATTCCAGGGGCTTTTGCAAAACAACACCTCCAATAACAAGCAATTTTACATATCCTTTCCTGAACTGCACAACTCTACCAGCATATAAGAATGAGGCTACCCTGTAAATCCTAATAGCATCTGACAGGACAGTTAATTCAACAGAGGAATGAGCAAGGGATAAGTGCATGTGGAGGGAAAAGAGGAACAAGAAGAGGCTCTGTTTCATTTTTTAACCTGATGTTTTAAAACAGCTCATTACATCCAGGAGGATGCAGCAGCAGAACAAGTGATTAATATGGCCCCAGCTTGGCTGTGGCAAATGCTCAGCAAAGAGGTGGGCACAGACAGAGGTAGGGGGAACAGGAGTGGACTTGAAAGGAGTCAGCTGCAGAGCTTGGCATCATTTGGCAGTTTACTTCTTGCTTCACCTGATGGTTGCTCTGTTTGGGTTGCTGCATGTTATGGACAGGGGAATGACAGCTGCTGATGAACCAGTGATCAGTTCTTCATGCGTGCCAATGCTCCCAGTGTTTCTCTATCCCACCTACTCCAACTACCTCCCACTGATTTGACTCTAGTTTGAAAGTCTGAAGCAGGGAGTTTGGTTTTATCATAGTGCAGAGCCAATTCTCAGCTACTCTCTAGATTATCTTTCTTTTTCCTGTCCTACAGACTTTCACATACTACATCTGCATAGGATTATCTATCCTCCATAGATCAGCTATCCTTGTAGCAAGTAGTATCAAATGACAGATGTTTAAAAAAAAAAAAAAGAGGTTTTTCCCTCTCTTGTAACATCTCAGTTAGGAAAAAAAGAGAAGCATGTGCTGGACTTCCTACAAGAAATGCATCTTACCATATGGAGCAACTAATCTTTGATGTCTTGGCTGTGGGTCATCAGCAAAGTTTAATTATTCTTGGGTAGTTCATCCAGTTCTAGGATTCTTCTGGATCAATGCGGAAGCACTGCTCCTGGTGCCCAGTCACATCCCAGGGAGGCAAATGTTGGTTTTCTTGTGGACAGAGGCAAGTACTCAGTGCTGTAAATTTGGAGAGGAAAAGTTCTCCAGTGGTTATTAAAAGACATAAAGAAAGATAGTTACTGCCCATGGGAAAGGTTCGTTTTGAAGCTGATATCAAGAGCCTTTCACAGCTCAAATTATACATACAGCATTGCCTTGAAAGCTACCCAGAAAAGGAGGCAAATGCAGTGCTTTGGGAAGACTCGTAGATCAAAGAATTTTTATCATGAGAATTACTGCTTGATTTTTAGAAAAAGATTAAATTTCACAATAGCACTATCAGAGAACAGAATATTTCTCATGCTCCTTGGAGAAGAGCAATGAAAAAGGCCAGTGAGCCTGGTAAACTGAAAGAAAGAAAAAAGAAGCTAACAAAATATAGCATTGACTTTGAGGACAGTAAAAGGAAAAATATCCTATGACAAGTCCATAGGGCATAAAGAACAAGCAGAAAGAACACATTGCCCAAAGTGTCACAATGGGCAAGGGGAGAAGTGTGGACACTGAAGAAGTTTTAGGCCACAAAGCAGTAAATGACTCCCCATAGAGAGACTTGTCAGCACAGGGAGAAGACAGAACAGGACAAAATTAAGTTCAGGAGGAAAAAAAAAATCTCCCTGGGATATCCTGGTTCTTGATTCAGAAGAAGAACCAGTGATACTCAAAGAAATCCCTATGCCCCGTGCAAATTAACACTGATGTGCCTGGGTTCTCCCAGAGCCTGAGCTATTCTCAGGCTCATTAGAAGTTATGGCAGGGTTAACAATTATGGTGCTTTGCCCTAGCCCTAACTTTCACCTGAATTTATCCAGTTTTGTAAGGTTCTGGTTAGTTCTTGCCTGTGCCATTTTACTGTCCAATGTCTTACGGAAATAATCTGTGACTGTTAAGACATGCAAAGCACTGCTCTGTTCTAAGATAATTCTCATATGCCTTGCAATAATTTATAAACTGTTTTCTCCTTCATATTTATAGACTTTTAAGCCACTTTTTTTAAGCCTAGAAGGCACACAATAATTCGGTCTGACTGCCTGTTTAAGCAGGCTGGCCAGACTGTTTTGCACAACAATTTCAGTTTCCTGACAGAAACTTCTGCTTGAAACCTGTTGAGTCTAAATAATCTCATTTTTCTTGCCCTGAGAGTCCATTGCAAGAAGAGTTCCTAGACTCAGGTGCAGATTACAGAATACTCAAGTTATCATCTGACTGTAGGTCATTTTGGGCCAAACAGCTTTTTCATTTTCTCCGATTGGTGACCCTGATGGTTCCCAGCTGTTCCTCTTTCCACGCTCAGCCTAACCAAGGATTTACCATAACTAAGCTCAGGACTGCAGCAACAATCTGTTCAGCAAACTCTATTTTCTTAAATGCAAGGAATTTATACTGGTTAAACATGTCACTAATAATCCAATTACTGTTGGTTACAATAATCCCTATAATCTACATTAGAACCCCCTTGGTGGAGGACAGAGGAGATGGAGGTTCTGGCACAGGCTCCATCTGGTTTCCACACAAAGCTTGCTATATCTCCTCCATTCACTACCTCCATGTCCAAAGAGGATAAGGTATTTTTGTCTTGCATGAGGGCTTAGCTGAAGGAACTAAATCATTTAAGCTTCTGCAGGGCTGATCTGCTGTGACAATGAGCATATACGTACATCCAACAGGGATTTAGAGACATTCGGTGAAATATCGGTCCCCTCTGAAGCCATCAGCAAAACTTCTCCATGTTTTTAGTGGGTCCAAATTCTTTCTTTTGGTGCCAGCAGAAAATACATCTGGGGTAAATCTGTCTTCTCCAGCAAAGACAAATGGGATGACCTATATGCCAGATGTAGGTGCTGAGGACCAGAACATGTGCTATTGATATATCATAAATGAGGGGATGAGCGTAGGCTTTAATTATATTTGCCTCTCTGTTGCCAGCAGCTTTCACCACTTTGTGTGAAATGAGATATTACTAATGCTATTTGTCTGCAGTGGCAGGATTCTTTCCCCAACTGTGCGGGCTGGCACTGTAATTACAAGCACTGCTTTTTTACACTATGCTCTGACTGCTCACAATCACCAACCACTGGTGTTTGCTTTCCTTCACTTCCATCTTTCAATGACAAATTGGCCTATATAATGCTTGACGCATGGTGGATATAATTTTCAGGTAGATATCTATACCACAGAATTCAGTTATTATAAAAGGTACTTTAACTGGGCTAATTTATTAAGAAATATTTCCTGGTGTATGAAATGGCAGCTATTCTGGGAAAAGGACATTTCTCCAGGCTCACGAAAAGCATATGAGAGTCTCATGTAGCTCCTCCCCAGAGAAATATCACTGGCTGTCTCTGCTCAACCTCCTTGCCAGCTCTCGGCTTTGAAAAGCAGTCTTAAACCTCCATGCATCAGCATGTAAAAAAGCCTCCGAACTTGAATCCAAAGTTTGGACCCTGCCTTTTCAGAAATACAGGCACAGTACACTCCTGAGTCCTTGTTCTCCAAGCAGTGATATGTGAATATAAAAGGATCCTGCCCTTGCTTTGCTGATGTGAAAGATGTTTAGGCAAGTATCTAGAAATAGTTTGTCTTTCACAGAGTTCGTATAAGATGTTGTAGCAAAAGGTCATTCTGTCCCTGTTGAAAGCCAGGCCGTGTTGCCAGCGGGACCTTTATGGTCCCTGTTCTTGAATCAGCATCCATCAACGTTTCAGGTGGATAGGGAAAGTGAGGAAACAAAACATAATGAATCTATTTCTTGCAAGTCTTGATATGTCTCCTTTAGACTGGAACATTCTCCTCTGCCCTGCCTGAGATGTTTCCTTGCTAGTAGTATTTAAAGGACAAACTCTTGGGACTTCAGTCTCCAGTCTGTCTTGGGAAGGGAATATTAGACGAATTCCTAATGGGGGAAATTGCACTTAGAGCACACGAAAGCAAATTTTCTGCGATGACAGGGACAGTTTCTCTGATGGCACTTCAACAGTGAGAGTGGTGAATAGTGCTATATTGAAGCAGGTTGCCTGATGCTGTGATGCTGAAGATGCTGTGAAATCATCTTTGGAAATACTCAGAGCTTGGCTGGACAAAGACCAAGCAGCCCAACCTGAGCTGGCCTTACTTTCTACAGGAGTCAGGACTAGATGACTCCAGAGGTCCCTTTCAGCCTAAATTATTCTGATTTTCTGATGCAATTCAAAGACGGGATGATTTTTGAAAGAACTGCATATGTTCCCAAAGCATGCTGGTCAAAATGCTTAAACATGGACACGCAGAGTAAGGTTCCTAATACTTAGGTAAATAACAGTGATGAAACTGCCCGAAGTCCAAAGACATTGATCTCTTTTCCTTTTGAAAGCATTCCTACTTTTCTCTGCTCACCTTAGTCAGCCCTCCGATTTACTCCTGTTTTTCACTTGTAATGTAAGGAAATCTAATTTACCCACCAGTTATGACCAGAAAGAATTTTATGGTTCTGAAATCTAATTCTTCGGATTAAACATAGGGCTGTTCCAATATTTTTGAAAAAACAAGACCCCCAATCTATAAGCCCTTCTGCACACATATCAGGAATTATAAATCCAGGACAAATATCCAACAGCCTAGATCTTAGAACGTTTCTATCAAGTATGGGCAACACAGATTTAAGACCTTTTCACTCTCTGGTTCATTGCACAGCCAATGCTCTAATTTTATTTCATCTGCTACAGAACGGACAGGGAAACCTGAGATCCAATGTCTGCTGCAGAAACACAGTGTGAAAGAAACATAGAAGAAAGCCATTTTTATTCTTTCACCTTCATCCAAAAGCATACTCCCATAAATACTGTACCAGGCATATTTTTATTAAAAAGAACAGATCTGAGCCTATAAACTAGAAAATAAAATAAATAATAATAATAAAAAAGCCTAACTTATACTAGTAATGCATTTGCCTTCCTGAGACAAGCACACATACTTACAGAGTGGGTTTCATTATCCATATAAAATGGGGTCTATTTTCAGGCTAGCACAAGTCTACAAGTCCATGAATGCAGATGAAAAGTTTTAATGTGTAGTCTGACATTTTAAGGAACAGGTCATAAATGTTTCTGCTGAGCCAGATTTTTGACTGCTCTTTTGCTTCTCCCTGCTCTGGCTGTGAAGCCACAATGCCCCGGGGTCCTGCTCCCATTTCTGCTTGGGCGATGAAGAAGTGGCTGGAGTTGTCGCTGTCTGGGTAGGTTACCACACGTGCAGCAGGTCCTCTGACAATTTGCCTGCTGTTTTAAAGCATAGACTGTGTTATCTGCCTTCCTAGAAGTCAGCCCTGGGGACCTGCCAGCTGTATTAGCTGTAAACAATGTGGGGAGCAACACCCTTTGGCGTGAGAAAGCACCTTCCCTCCTTTGCAGGCTGAGGAACTTATTTACGGATTGCTTGGAACAAAACCCTACAAAATAGTCTCACACAGGTCTCAATGCTGAATTCCATGAAGACAATGCAGTTATGAACAGAACTGTTACTAACCATAAATGCTTAGTGAAGCCAAAGAAGAAAACTGGCAGGGAGAGAATTGTTCTTTTCCAGCTTCTGAAAGGGTGGTACCAGAAATAGGGATCAAACAGCAATATTACTGACTAATAACAGTGCTGCTTCAGAATTCCTTTAAAGTAATAAGTATTTTTAATAAGCATATCTCCTCATTTCAGAAGCTCTGGTTTAGCATACAGATGCAATTTCGTGTACAAAGTAGAACCGTAAGGTTGTATCTGCAATGCCTAGGGACTCTCCTAATGGGGAAGGTTGGGTACTTAGCCTCCCATTAGAATGAATTTAGTCTCAAATCTCTCTCAAGGAAGAGAACGAGTGGAAAATCTAGCCATCTCTCCCCCCCTTCCCCTTTCTCCACCTTCTTAAAAGGCAACTGAACTGTGCTTCAACAAGCAATACTCAAGAGAGAGTGACACAACTCTTGAACGAGGCAAGCAGCAACACCTTGGCTTGGTTTCTCCTATATCATGCAATGGAGTATGTGCTGTTTACAACCGAGAGCCTCTGTGCCAGGGGACAGCCTGGGGCACCTCGTCCTTGGGGCAGCAATAGGGAGTTTTCCAGCAGCGCGACACTGACGTTGACCAATGGTCCATCTGTCTTGGGACCCTGCCTCTCATGGCTGCCTGCGTTTCTCAGGGTTCTATAATAAAATTAGTAGTGTGTTGCTACACTTTTGGGTGAGGGTGACAGCAGGGAGGGGTAGGTAGACTTTGGGTATGATTATCTTGTCTTCCCCTGCTTTTTGCCTTTTAGTAAATAACCTAATAAGATGCTGGGCACAAATTCAATCTGTCATGCTTCGTACATCAGAATAATTCATCCAGAAATAGAAAATGTTCAACCCCCATTAAAGGCATTGCCCTGAAGAACAGGCTGATTCCTTTCTTCCTTCTTTTTCTTTGGCTTGTAATTTATTTCACATCAATTATGCACTGAAAACAAAAGTAGAGTTGTGCCAAGTTGTGATTTGCTTTTCTCTCTGAGCCTCCTAACCCTCTCACTTCTGCTCAGACAAGTTGGTGGCAGGTTCCCATTGACAGCTAAATCTAAAAGACAAGAAAAAGTCACATGCGGTCATCTTGCCCCCAGTTCTCTGGGGATAAGGCCCTTCTGGGGATAACGGTCCCGCTCTGTTCTCTCAAAAGTCCTTTCCCTTCATTAAAAGGGATTTTGCCTGGTTTCCTAGTTCGTTTCTAAACAGGTAAGGTGTGTTTGGAGTAAAAGGTCAATAGATGACACCCCTGAAAGGTGATGCCCATTCCCAACAGAGCACTTGTGCTAATTCTTCATTTTCTGTGATCTGCACTCTGCAGTAGAGATCAGGAATTCAACATTCATGGTGTAGTACCACCTGAACGGCGTTACCAAGACTAATGGAAAAGCTAACACCTACAGACAGTGGTACACCCTTTGCGAGCGCCGAGAGTCCAACCCATGAGGGTAACCAGGCTTCATGTTCATGGTGCCTCTGCATGGCAAGACATCCAAGTCAGAGGTTCCTCTAGCGAGGGATCGCCTCTGCATTAGACTTCTTTAGCAGACTTCTGCTATACCTGTATCTTTGTTGCTGCATTGTCATGGTGTCTATTTCAGGCAAAAAATGACCAATTTTTCTGTTACTGAATGAATTTTCTGGGTCAAATTCCATATTGCATTGCTCCTTTTATTACCATTAGCACAAAAGATTAAACATTTTATACCTAATTTGCAACTTACTGAAAAGGCACAGATAACTTAAGCAAAAGAAAAGCAGGGAAGTCTCTAACTTCTCCACTTCTATCTCCCTTTACACAGTACCTGCATGCTGTGTGCTTGTCCAGTTATGAAAATATAATTTGGTCACTAGACATGCAGCACTGTTTCTGCTGTCGGTTCCTGACTACAGAGTCACCTCACATTTAGACAGCGGTTTTGAGCTGATGTTTCTGTAAAGCACAGGTGGGGCAGACTGAATAACCACTGTTATTCAGCTCACTATATAGTATGAAGGTGAGCTTCTTCCACAGCTCTGAATTGTGCAGTTTGTCTCCTGTTTCTAAATTTTAATGAATCAGACCTGGAATGCATAGCCCTTGCCAGAAATTGCTCATTCTGTGCCTTTCCAAACGTTGCAGAATTGGACAGGGATTTTTTTTTTTTCCTGATCATTTGCAAACACACAGGGAAAGCGAAACAGGTTGTGTTTCCACCACCCAATGTTTCCTTCATCTGTTCCATTTTGAAGACTCGTTGCAGGCACATGTGGAGATCATTGCTCGAAGGGGCTGGCGGTAGCTGTCATACTGGGAATCAAGCAAGAGGTAGAGACTAGCAACCTGATGGGGAAAGCTCAAGTCTTACATCCTTCTTGCGTAACACTAAAGACAGAGGGACATAACGAAGAGATGCAGGTAAAGGCCATGTCTGCCTGACATACCCAGGACTCTGATTCTAATAGCAATAGAAATAAATGAAAATGTTAATTGATTCGATATTCAAGTCAGCTAACATTTCTTTCATGAGCAAGGAGCAGATGAGGCAGGAGGCATTGGGCTAGAGCAGAGTCGCGCTGCATTGCTGGCTCTCACCCCGGGGCTGGGGGTTGCCAAGCTGACTGCCTTGGTGCTCTGCAGACACCTTGGGTGCCGAGCACACGAGCCATGTGAGTGCATGAGTTTGCCATGTGGGACCCAGAAAGGCCGACAGGCTCCTTTTCAATGTCTCTGCCCCCTGGAGTGGTGGAGTTGAGATAGGAGGAGAGAGGGGTAGAGGATATGGATGGCTGGAAAGCGGAGTGTGAATGCCAGAAGGTACTAAGCACACTTTCCTCTTGGGTTGAATTTAATTACTTTGCTGCATAATAACACTGCTCGTGTGTTTCTCTTTTAGTCCGCTTTTGCCTGCAGTAGGAAACAAAGTGATTCCTAATCAAGACAGTGCAATAATTCAATTGTCAACAGCTCACTATGCCATTTATCAGCCCCTGCTGTGTTGCTCACCACAGGTATTTTTTGCCATTTCAACTGCAGGAATTTGTAAGTATTGCTTTTTTATAAATTTCCAGCTGCATTATTTTCACAAACTCTTTCTGGGGAATTTGCAAACAACTCTAGGATGCAAACTTCCTAAGGCGCTCTGTCACCAGCCAGGGCAGGCTGCGACCATGCTCCCTCCTTGCTGTGATGGGGCCCTGCAAGGCAGAGCCATGGGATGTGCCAATCTCTGTCTTCCCTGAAACTCTGTGCATGTGGGGCAGATACTCACCTGCTTCCAAAAATAGTATTTTTAGAAAAATCTCCAAATCTTCCAATTTTGCAGGAAACAAGCTCAATTAAAACAATTTCCTCTGATTTATTAAGGCGGTCCTTACACTTAGGCTGAGATGATATGTAATCGGCTTGTTTTCTTTGTAGAGTCCTCTCCTAAAAATCGTGCAGGAGCTCAGTGTGCAAACAAAGCAGTATTACTCAAATGCTCTTAATGGTAGGTTTCATAACTTCTCAATGCACGTATCTCATGGAGAGGCTCTTTATCACCTCTAAAAGTACTCACAGAGTCATGTTTTCCTCTCCCTTTCCTTCTTGCTCTACTTGATCGAAAAACTGAGGTCTTTGGGGGTGTTCCATAATGAAAGGACTGCTTAACAAGATCTTGCTGTACAAGCCTTCCTGACAGGCTCTTGTGATGAGACAGAGTGAAACAGTTTCATTCTCAAGAGGCTGCAGGCACCAGTGGGCTGCAGATCATCAGCATGGACCAGGAGATCTGGTTTTTTTTTGTTGGTTGTTTGTTTGTTTTTATGGACTCTCTGTGTGCTTAGGAGCACTGCATGGGCTCCCTTCATCCTCGCCTCTCTGCAAAATGAGAGCTGGTACATAACTCCATCTGCAAAGAACTTGGAAACAAAAACAAATTTGTGAGAGATCCCTGAGACCTCCGCAGCACCCAGGCAGCAACTGCGGCTCCTGAGGAGATGAGAGCTGTGGACGAGGCACCCACTGCTCCCGGTGCCCGAGCTGCAGGCTGCTGCAGAGTGGCAGGCACCTCAGCAGCTCTGCACTGCTCATATCTAACTTGCTTCCAAGCTGGATGAAGGCACTGGTCCATCTCATATATCTTATTTAAGGACAGGTCAAGGGCTCTTGGTTGATGCGGTCAAGGGCCCCAGGGGATCCCATCCCTGACGCAGTGACCAGTGGCAGATGTATGACCTTACCATCAAAGACTATTTTCAGGAGCAGGAAAACATTGATTTCTTCCTGGTGCAGATGGGAACCGGCCTTGCCTTGAGGCACAATGATAGAACTATCTCATAATTGTTTCCTAATGAGTATCATTTCACATGCAAATCCCATCCATAAAAAAAATTTAATCCTTTCAAAAAATCTGAATAAGTGACAGGATCTGTAATTTCCTGCAGTGGCAACACCACACAATGTCATCAGGCAATATGGTGATTTCAGCATCCGCTGGTCTAATTTGCCTGCACAGTGCATTAAGCGCTGTCAGTGCGCTTATGTGCACTGGGCAAACCAGGGAAGCAGCTCTGACATGCCGTGGGATTTTCCACGTTCACACTGGTGAAATGTGGCCTTTTGTTGGAAGCAAAGGTGGTCCTTGCAAAAGAAAAAATATTTATTTCCTTTCTTAAGGAAATCCAGTATAATTCTGACATGCTGTTAGTTTTAAGGAAAGATTTTGGATATTCTGGGGAAACCATTTTTTCCTTGTTCATTGTTTATACCATCATGCTCTTTTTTGTGCCACGAAAGATGGGAAGGGAAAAAGAAAGAAGTCCTAAGACATGAATTGGGATAGGGATGAAGTTGGTCCTTATCAGCCTCCAGGTGAAAGTCTTTTGCAGCACTCCACAGCCTGTGTCCCCCCCACATGGTAGGGGCATATTGTACTCCAATGAGGACTTTACAAAGGAAAGAAGAGAGGAGGAAGGAGTTATTAAAGGAGCTGTATGAGGCTTTTTGTCCACTGTCAAAGGCTTTTTAGTGGGGAAAGATTAAAAAATTGGAATGAATCCTTAAATAGGCTGGATGAGGAAACAGAAAAAAAAAAAAAAAAGCAAACAAACTCATCTCCTTCCTCAAATATGTTATTTTAATGTGTTGAGCACTAGCAGTCTCTAGATACCCATGTTCTTTTGCTGTCATGCCTTGCCTGTATGAATGAATGTAGCTGACAGCTGGGCTCTAAGCTCGTGCTGAGCAAGGTAAGAGGGGCCATAGCTGGGGCTTTACCTGAGCTGCGAGTCTGCCCCATCAGCAGCACTGCAGCCTCACTCTGTCTGTACTGCACTGGTGACACTGGCTGGACCACTGCACAAAATAACCCCCATCCCTGCCTCTCCCTTCTAACTGCAGTAATGCATCAAGACCCGCGACAAGAGTGACATACACAATGTTGAATAAAAAAGCGAAGCATACGATTTGACAAGTATCCAAGTGTCTTGGATTGGGGACAGGAATGTGAGAAGGACCACTGAGCGCAGAGACTGGGAAAGGAAAGGGTAAAGCCAGGAGGCAGGGTAAGTTAAGAGACAGGAGCTGCTCAAAGCTTCTTGCCTTCTTGCACCACGCAGTGCCTGCTGGAGTAAATATCCGAGTACAAGCTGGCTCTTGTCCTGGCTCCTGATGAGGTAACTTTCACCTACAGCACAAGAAGAGATACGGGAACAGTTTGCTTGTAATTAGATTCCAAATCTGTGGGATGTTTGTGACAGGGGAAAAAGCTAAAATGTCTTCCAGATGGCAGAGGATGGCAAGGCAAACTTACATTTTGGGAAACGTTGGGTTTGCAGCCAGCCCTGGCCCTTATGCATTTGTTACTTTATACAAAACTAGAATATGCTTGGTCTCTGCTCACTTCAATGTATTTCCTGTCTTGCTGTTAAACATTGACAGTTTACAGCTCAAAGTACAAAGATTCAAAATCATCCCAGAATAAATAATAATAAAACACTACTGCATCAGGGATCTGTGTGGTAGTCTATGTAGGAACAATTTGGTGGCTATCCTTTCCATGCTGCTTTGTCAGACCAGCACCACCATTTCTAGGTAGCCATAGGAGAGAATGCAGGACAGACTTTTACGCTTTGAAGTGTTTTGTTCAGGGCAGGAGGTGAGTTGCTTTAAGAACTGCAGAGAAAGTCTTGTTTACCCTGGTATTATGTCTGTACTGCAGATAAATCTGCTCTGTCTGAAGGAGCTTTTATGTTTCCTAAGGTACTTTCATTCCACCACCTTGTCTTCCTGTTGTAACATCTCTGCCTCCTGACCTCAGAAGTATCACATCACAGTGTGGCACCACAGCGTGGTTCTTTGTGGCCCAAAGGTACATTGAGGTGCTTTGCATGTCACTCAGATCCAGTCCAGGGCACACGGCAAAGCACAGATGTCCTCTGAAATACTGAGGACAGGACAACACTGAAAACGGTGTTCCTGTTGTGTCTTTTTTCCAAATGTTTCACATAAAAACTATTGCTAGGTTAGTTTACCTTTGTGTTTATGAGCCCTTTTCCCTGTGTGTCATCTGGCCTTTCTCTGTCACCTGTCTCTGAATGCCACCACCTCCACCCGGGCCTCAGCTTGTGATGCGAATGGCAACATTGCTCGATGTGAAGGGCAAAGAAAAAGATGGAACCAGAGATAAACTTAACTGTTTTCTTCTTTCCTGGCTGCACTGGTGTAATTTATGTATTCCGTTGTCTCTTGCCTCCCTCCCAAAAGAGCCAAGACATTTCAGAAGATGCAAATGAGGCAGAAACATGACTGGGTGGCAGGAGGTGGTGAAAGCTATTTTTATGCAGGGGTTAAAACAAATGAAAGGATCCTAAGTTTGACATTTTCTTCTTCATTGCAATTCTTCAGGGAGAAAGATAATTTTAAATGGACAAAAGAGAAGAAGAAAGTCTGGGAAAACAGCTGTTTTCTTTGCACATAACAGCGATGTATACATTGAAACCACAGAGATATTCTAAAGTGGCAGCTGGTCCAGAAAGCACTAGATCCTGGGGTCCTCTGAGGCAGACCATAAGTACAAAATCCAAATCATCTCATGTATTGTAAACTGGTTTCTTTATGGTCCGGAGATGTTTTAAGATGACCTTTGTCGGGGAATTATGTGTTTTGGGAGCACCAGGCTGCAAGATGAATTCATGTCACCAGAGACAGCACTTTCACCCCAACATTTGTTTGTATTATTTTCCTCTTTCATATCTTCCTCCCTTGTAAATCTCTACTTCTCTCTCCTCTGGGTTAGCTGTCCCTAGAGGTTTTTTCCTGTGTGTGTGTGTGTTTCCTGAAGTGTGTTTTGTGCCCATTACAGTGCAAAGGAGTATTGATTAATGAATGCCTTAAATTAGGTATTGTTATGAGCCTTTCCACAATCTTGTACAGCCACGCTTTCTAACTCTTTTCACAAAGATACCCTCATGTAACTGTGAAGGGTACAAAAGTGGCTGTGGCAGAGAGACCACCAGTGTTACCCAGCATCTCCTAGGGGATCTGTGGCAGATGAGGAAATTAGATCTGCACCTCCCAATTCCTGATTGGTACCTAACCCATAGGCCTTTGAGGAATCAATAATACAATACAACCTGCCTATGTGTTGATTGCAGCTGCTGGGATAGGGCTCCTAGGAACTTCAGTGCACAAGGAGAGACACCCGAGCTGCTTCACACAGTATGCATCTCATAGAGCTGTCTTACACATTGCGACTCCAGAAAACCTAGCTTCGGTTAGTTCCATTTCTTTTTCTCATTTGTAGTTAAAAATAGTCACCTGTAGCAAAGCATTTGTCTTCAAAATGAACAATTAGCCAAGGACTTAAGGGGAAAAAAAAAGTGCTAAGTTCCACCCAAAAGCATTTTCTAAACATTCTAGTTTATTAAAGCAGCTCTTGGCATATATTTATTCTTAAAACTGCAGAGATTGACCTCCAAATCGAGTCTTTCCCTGTCTTCATTGTACGACAAGATGCTTCCTCCCCACTGGCAAGGGTTTCTATCAAATCCACATTTTCTGTTACCCACTCCTAAAGCGATCGTGTTGTTTAGTGGGAGAGCAGCCTTCAAAGTCTGGGGATCTCCAGTCTCGCATGCGAATGCTGAGCACAGGGAGTGAAGCATTAGTGTCACCTCAGCCTATTGCTCCCAGCAGAGAGGAAAAGCTTAGAGTTTGCCAGTCCCCCAGTCGCTTCCAGCAATAGACAAGTATTAAGTAAAAAGCCATATTGACTCTACTGCAGTGCAAGGCCTAAGGAAACAGGTACTGTATTTAGAGACAGAGAGAAATGAAACATAGAAAATCTCATAGACGTCTATGCATCTATCACTGCAAGGTATTTCTTTTGCTTCTCAGTTAATTACTCTGACTCAAAAAACTTCAGAATAAAACCTTCTCTTCCAATAGTTTCCCCAAGCAGAATCCTGATCCTGTGACATGTTTTTTCTACTTATTTGCCCTTCCCTGAAGGGCTGATCATGCAAAATGGAATAATCCCCTTACCTTTATTTTCCAGCTGCCTTTCTGCTGAGCATACTCTTTACTTTGGGACTTCCCACAACCTCTGCTCCCAGTAAATGAACCACTTAGCCCTTCTGCTCTCCTACTGATACCCTGCTTGACACAGCTTTACTATCATCCGGTAAAAATAATGCCCATCCCAGCTGGGTAGACTTCAGCAAAGCTTACCTCCTAGTTGACTGTATAGACTCCAAAACCTGCCTCTTCCAAGCAAATGGGTATACCAACTTCAGTATTTCTAAACAGGTAACCATAGTATGACTAAATATCTTTGGGATTGGGTTGTGCCTACTTTATCCTGGACAATCTCAGGTTAATTTAAGGCTAGTTGTGGAGTCAATGTAACAAAAAAAGGTGCAAGACATGTCTGGCAGGAAGAGAAGTCCTTGAGGAGCTCTGGAAAAGCTATCAGTAGATGCTGAAGAAAAGGCTCAGCAGATGCTGAGGTATATGGATCTATACCTAACTCTTCTGTCCTTTAACACAATTGTTTTAGCTAATGATGTGATGTGATGTGATTTGATTGTTTGCAGTTTATATAATTACACCACTCATTTTATCTCCGTTGTTCAAAATGTCTCCTTGTGGGAGAAATTATTCTTCTGAGCGACACAATTTGTTCTTCTGTGACAAATCTTAATCAAAAACCTGCTAAATATAGTGTGGCTGATGGATTTTAAACAACTTGTCACTGTCGTTTGCTGTGGTGGAAAGTAATTATATGTGGGGCACAAAGGTTCATCATTCCAGGAAATTCTCCACAGTAGTACATGCTACATTACAGTCAGCACTGAGCAAGATGCTGTGGTGCAGAAGGAAAGTTTTTTATTTAACGAATGGCTACATTTGTAAGTCATTTTTAAAAACAGATGGAAAAGGACAAACACACATGCACTTAGCTCTCAGTAACCTATTTTTTGCTGTGAATCTGTGACATATACCTTCTCCGTCTGTGTTGCAAAACATTGTCTTGAAACAGTGGTGAATTATATCTCTAAGTCATCTGAAAAGGGAACATCGGTCTACAAGATCAGGCTACCAGTTTATAGAGCTACATGTCCTAGTTGTTTGACGTAGTGGATGAAGATTCATCAAAACCTCTAGCTTAATTCCAATCAATTTTCTTCTATTTTCCCACTACATAAAATTGCCATCTCTGTTTCCTATATCTAATATTTTTGGAGAAAATGAGTTTCACTCAGTCATAAAATATCATGTTAATTGCAAACAATTAAATGTAACATGCATTTATTTCTTCCCTTTTTCCCATCAGATGATGGCTAACACTGCACACAGTTTAGAATTTGTTCCAGTAAAGCATCCCTGATACCTCAGAATCATGAAAATTAGAGAAGATCATTGAAACCAGAATTTCCATTGGAAGTCCGATAGACTTCCTGGGAGATGCTGTGTGAGAATATTCCTGACAGCTTTCCAGTAGCCTGTGCTTTAAATTGAGCTAGGAATATCAAAAGTGTAGATGCCAGCAAGGTCACCTTATTTCTTTTCCATGAAGGACTTCAGGGATTGCCTTGATCATATTCATAGCTTCACCTAGCAAAATGAGCCCAAAGGGACCCTGCAGCCAGATTTCGTGCCACGTCAGCCTGGGGCATTGCACATCCAGCTTTGGTTGGTATTCATTCATTCCCACATCTCACCCAAGGATCTGAGTCTGAATGTGTCTACCTTGCCAGTTTGGGAACAGGCATCTTTTCATCTTTTCCCTTTCTGAGCGATACACATCCCCTTGCGGGGAAAAAAGAGCTATTGTTGTTCCATACATCTCCACCTTCCCAGCTGATGCACAGGTAGTGCAGACAGCCTCTGGAGACAGATGAGGAAACCAATGCTTCTCTTTTCTGGCACACTGGGTCCACAGAAGAGACTTGGCTAAAAACCAGTTACCTAGATCAGAGAAACCAGAAGTGAAACAGAGAGAAGAAGAAAGATGGGGATAGCTCCCTGATTCACAATTCCTTTGAGAGGAGAAGAACACCTTTTTTGCCCCAATATCAAAATGATGTGAAGCCATGATGTAGAGGAAACATCCTGTGTTAGTATCAGATGGGCGCTATCTAGAAAGTAGCCTACAAATCTGGCTGATGAAAATACATTGTGTCATGATACAGTAAGACTACTGCCTTAAGATATGACCGTGCTGTGCACAAACTGCATGTCAGATCCTTGAGTTCAATGCTAAGTCAAGTTTTTTGTTTGTTTGTTTGTTTCTGGGCTCCTTTCCCTGTTTGCTCCTCAGGGATTCCTGGGCAAATGGTGTTCCCATACTAAGATTTCTTGGAGTGCATCCTACCCTCAGTAACTGTCCTTCTGCTCCTATGACTAACACGCTTCTTCCAGGAACACAGAGGACATCTGGATGAAACAGAGCACAGTGAAACAGAAATATGAAATAGAAAAATGCCAATGTCCAAATGTGTTATAGGTACAGAAAGAGCAAGATGAGTGATCATTAGTTTGTACTGTGCTTTCACCATCTTCATGTTCAAGGGTCCATGTGCCTACTGACTTTCCTGTTTTGTTTTGTTTTGTTTTTTCCTCAAAACTGAGGCAGACACTGAGACTCAAGTGAAATCAAAGACCCACTGTGTGCTATGGACTTCTAAAATTACAAGTCCAGCTCCTTTGAGGCATTTCCACTTTTCAAGAAATTGTTCCTGGAGAGAGCAGTGCTCAGAAACTCTCCACTAGGTCAAAAGACGTCTGCTCTCCCTCCTTCCCATCCTTTGTTGCCCAAGCTGCTTTCAAAACTTGTACATATATTTTCTGTCTTGCAGCCTGTAACTCATCTGGTCCCTTAATGGAAGAGAGAGAGGTACTTTGACTTTAAACCAAGGTGACAGCATCCGTGCGTAGGCCAGAAGGATGCAGGGGCGGGGGGTTAGATGAGGCCAAATGCTGGTTTGCAGGAACTTCTGTGCTGAAATGATGAATCACAGACTCTGTCCTTTTCATTGCTCTGGAAACAAACTTCTATCTTCCATGTTCACTGCTGAACCATGAGAGTTAAAGGGCTTTAACATTTAAGGTCTAAAATCATGTCCAGGATTGCTGCTGCTATAGTATTTATATTATTTGGGTCTTATTAGACCAGTCATTTGTTGAAACACTGCTTTCTGTCTACACAGTGATTTCTACTGGTTCAATATTTCCACCCATGAGGGATACAGTAAGCAAAAATGCAAAATGAGTTATTAGTGAGCTCTGTTTATTGGTAGATGTGTCCAGGTCCTGTGCACCAATTTCCCATGGTAAGCCATGGAAAACCACAGTCCCCTTTTTACAATTTTCTTTTCAGAAGAATTAGGTTAAGGCAATATATTTACCTCTTCCATCCTTCAGGGGTTCCATGAAACCAGAGGCAAGAGACATTGCCTGTACAGTAGGCAGCAGCTTTCTCTGCCCTGAAGAGAGTAAGAGCCAGTTGCCAGCTGCAAGCCTACTTTACATTTATCTAAATAAATAAGAGGGTAATTAGCCCCCCTCGGCTCTCCCAGCACTGCTCGTTCTTCAGCTGAAGCTGGGCGCCTGCAGTGAAACGCACAGCCCTGGAGAGCTGCCGTTTGCGGAGATGATGGCCAACGCAGGGGAGCATCGATGGGTAAACCCCTGGGGTCAGCCCTCCCTAGGGCAGCTCCGCTCACCGGGAGGAAATGAGTCCAGCCCCGGCAGCTTCTGTTTTGTTTTCCTGTTGAACCATACCCCAGTGATTTTCTGATGATATCGCCTCGCTTGTGAATGAAGTCGAGTAAATCCATGACAAGCAGGGCTGAGGGAGACTTGCACTCCCTGGAGAAGCTCCTTTTGAGATGGCCTCTCCAAAGGGTAGTGAGCAAGATGATTCAGCTGAGGCAGGTCAGCACTCAGTGAAAACAGTGTCTTACAGGCCTTACATCTGAGGGGCAGGAGCTGCATAAGGGCTGGGCACTGAAATAAGAGTATTAGAGGAGCTGTGGGGCAGACAAGGAGTGCCTATGCTCCCTTGGTGACTGTCCAGTGCCCATATTTGTTCAGAAAAACTACAGTGATAGGAAGCCAAAGTGAAACACAACAAACATCTTGACCAGCTCAGAGGGACACAGGTAAAGCTGTCCACCGCTTGTGCTGGGTGAGCTCTCCTCTACGGGACAGCACTTCCATCTCTTCAGAGCTGCTGTGCGGGCCGAGTGCGGGAACCCCGGCTTCCAGACATGCTACTGGTGCCTGTTCTTTAGTACTAAATAATATAGAAGGAGACACTGGCTTTATTCTCAAATACCTGTTAGCATTTATTCCTCAATGTTCGTGCAGGTTGGGGCACGGAAAGAAAGGATGAGATAGGTAAGAGAAATGGAAGGGGCTGCAGTGACCATGTTAGCTGATAATCTCAGTGACGACAACATCTCCATCCCTAAGCATGCTTCTTCAGTTACAGGACTCTATTGCTGTTTGTCCTCAAAGTGACATCAGGACATGAGCCTACCTGGAAAGAAACAAGTCATGAAACCAGTCTCATTCCATGCCCCTTCAAGTCCAAAACTGGGGAAAGAATAACGTGGTATGTTCTTGTAGACTCTTGGTAGAACATATGTCCCTGATATTTGCAGAGAGAAGAGACTATCTTTGGATGAAATGCCTTTTTTCTCTCCCCTGTCCCCTTATTTTAATGATTTCATTCTCAGAGCAAGAAATGGCAGGTCTATTCTCTCTGCATATGGTCAATTCAGAGTGTTCATATTCAAAGAACTAATATCCTGCCCACAGCAATGTGCTTTCTTTGGCTCAGATTTGCGAGGAGATACAATCCTGGATGAACTGCTTGAGGAAGACACATAGTTTTTTTTCCACTCTTCTCTTCTGGCAGAGCAGCAGTAACGCACAGCATTTGCTTCCTGTTGTTTGAGGTTTGTATTCACCAAAGATCTTTCTGTCATCTGCATGACCTCTGTTTTCTGTGCAAGAGCCCAGGGCAGATTTGTAGAGGTATGTAGGGCTTTTCAAGAGTTGCCCTCTAGAAAGGAAAGTTTTAAAAGACCTGTATAGGAAGACCTAACTGTATTCCAGTCCACAACCCAGGGATAGAAGTGCTGGATAGCATCACACAGAAGCTGAGGAATAGCAAATAACAGTGAACAAACACCTCACATGGAGCAAACAGCATTGCCATTTTCCTTTGCCTGCCTGAGAGATCGAACTGTCCATCACTCAATTTACTGAACTGGGAAATATCAGATATATTCTTATTTGCTGTTGCCATTGTATTTCTATAGGTAAGAAATAATATTTGGGGATAGACTTTTCTGATTTGCTGAATATATTCGGAAGTTGCAGCAGTTTGTTTCCGAGCAAAATTTCAAAATGAATCAAAAAACTGTCATTTGGCCAGTTAAGGGAGAGGGAAGGGGTAGAATGTGGATGCAAGTGAAGTGCTGCTCTAACTCCTCACAGGAAAGGAAATCTCATATAAGTTCACAAAGCCAGAGAGAGGAAAAAACAGTTTATATAAAATACCATGTGAACACAAGGCAGAGATCTGTCTAGAAAGGGGAGAGGAAGATCCAACAATAATATGATCTGGTATTTAATTCAGGATAGCTTTAGAGCACTTTTTGAACCCTAATGAATAGTCTTCTCAAATGACAACTGTTAATGATGTCCTACAAAGGAGATGTCTTCCTTCTGCCTTAAATAACCCAACCCTGTAAAAGTAATAATGATAATAATAATAATAAAACAAACAAAAAAGGGAAATGAAATCCCAGCCAACAGGAAATCCTCAGATGCATCAAGGGAACTTGGCCACGCTAGCAAGAAGTTTCATACATTATATCATCAAATTCAAAGGCAAAATACAATTCAAAGATTACATACACAGGAAAAGGCAAATGACATCCTTTTGATAAACATTCCTGGGTGAGAGAGTAAACAGGTGGGAAGGCACAGATTGAACTCTATCTTCTATTTCCACCTTGTTGGTTTCGTAACTATCCCCAAAATTTTCATTTTCCTTCTCCTTGTCCACACTGCACTTTTGGGAACAGCATATCTTATATAGTATCCTCAGCAAGTGCAGTTGGCCACCAGCGTGTCTGAAAAGCTCTTGGGAATTTACCTCTTCTTGGAGGTAAGCCTTTAGGAACCTTGGAGGTAAACCTTGGAGGAACATTTAGGGCAGATTCTCTACCTTCCTTCTAGGAGTTTTGCTTCACCCCAAACAGGCAGAACTTGCCCTGTCTTGCATCGTAACTGTTCTGTTTTAAGCCATCATTTCATTGATTAAGAAGAAAAAGGCCTGAGCACCTGAAGTACCTACCACCCAATAGTCTGGACCTTCTTAAGTCACCTGATGGCAGCAGGGAAAGAAAGGTCACACCACCTGGTTGGCTGTGTAGGTGGCATGCTCTTTCTCTTATTAAGTAATCCTATTCTGATGCTTTCCCTTTATTTTGGGGGTTTATATTCAGGTTAGTCTTTCCTCCTGTGTATTTTGCTCTGACAGCTTCCTCTTCAGTGAGCCTTATCATCTAATTCTACCACTTGTTTCCATTTACACATTCAACACCAATTTCTCCACAGAGCCCCATCCTTGGACAGGTATTACTGCCATTTCCTGAGCAGCTACACAGGTTGCCCATAGCAGAGTCGTTCTCTGGGCTGTGGCCAAAGCAGTGAGGAATCAACTCAAAGAAAGATACCCAAATACAAAGTTTCAGGGACTAGTACTGCAATTTTCTTCTCACACTTTCTCAGCAGCTTTTATACATGTCTACTCTTCTCTAGTTTCTGTCTTTGTTAAAAATACTGCAGGCTAGCATCAGCACAGCAACACACTTGCTATGGCACCACACTTCTAGGGGGACATAGTATCTACCTTCCTAGTAGGTAGTCACAGGTCTTTGATCACGTCTCAGATGGTCGGGGCAACAGTTCTCAAATAACAGCACAAGTATTCGTGGATATCAAGTATACTCTTATATCACAAATTAGAAAGACGCATACAGTGGAGCAGATTCGCTTCATTTATCATTTTCCTGCTTTGTTTCACTAGTTAAACTTCTGCATCTGATAAAGGTGAGCAGCTTTTCCCAAACCATGCAAGACTGTGTAGCTGAAGTGGTGACCCATGGCACTAGACATACGTGTTTTATAAAATGATCTCTTCTCAAATTATTGATGTAATTTGGTCCTTAAGGGAGATAGTAGTTCAGGAGTTTCCTTTTTGTGTAATGACTTGTAGTGTTTCATCCTCAGATTGCCTCCAAGGGGACAGATGGGAGAGGAGGAAAGGATCTTGTCCTTCTTTGTGCAGGAAGCAGAAAGCTGAAGTGTTGCTTATCAAACATATTTTTGCCTTTTTGAGGAAGCATTTCCCAGCCAAATGCTTCTAGTTACTTCAACACAATTAAAGGAAAAGGAAGAGGTATGCTTGGCTTGATCAAAATAGGCAGCAGATGCTGGAGGAGAAGAATGGGAAAGGTTGTCACTTGGAGCAAAGGGGATGCTAGTCTGTCATGCATGTGTACAGCTGACAAGGGTCACATGCCCACAGACTTTCTATGTCCACATAAAGAGCCACATCACCTTTTTGTATGGAGGGGGACAAGTTATAAGTAGTGTTTACCGAAAGGGAAAAATATTTTTTAAGCACCATGGATGAAAAAAAATGAAACCAGCTGATACCTGTAAGAAAAATGATTGTAACTTAGAGTCCTTATTACAATCATATCACCCAACTTGTGTGTGGCTGGAGAGGAATTCTCTGTCTTTGCATGTCTTTTAGAGTGTTACTTTTCCTACAGGCAGTCAAGATCTAGATGTTGTGTGCAAAGGTGGAAAAATGGCAGATCTTGACCAAAACAACTTGCAGTCTAGCCATTTCAAATGGAGGGCAGAAGATGAAAAAAAAAAATAGTGAACATCACAGACTCAGCCAGTAATGCAGCTAGTCGTATAAACCAGGTCCCAGGCAGAGCCATATACTCCAAAATATACTGCCCGATTTCAGGCTACCTAAAGCAAATCTCCCAGGACGGAAGCAGTAGAGCTGTGGTAGAAAACATGTTCTTGTACCCAGAGAGTGACCAAATTATAACAAGTTATTAAAAGCAACAACAACAAAACTCTACTTCACTGAAAAAGTATCCACCATTAGTAGGATCCTCCCTAGGCATCAAGGTAGGATACTGATACAGAAACCCAGCAGAAATGTATGAACCTTACCAAACTATTTCTTTGTCATTCTGTTTTAACAATGACAGACAGAGGTGGCACAGCCCAGGGGAGCTTTATTCATGTTGTAACTCCAAAGCCTCCTTCAGACTTGCTCTAACAAGTTCATATCACTGAGTCCTCATGCAGATGTGCACCTACGCAGTAGCCCTTTGTGGGGATTGTACTCGCAGGCTCCAAGCTGTCAGCTTGGCCACTTGGGCCAAGAGTGAAAAGAGACCCATAGGAGAAAGTATTCTCATCTTGTCAGCATTATCTTGTTAATGAATAACCAATAGTGTCCATGTTTTGCATAGTTATTCTCTTAGAGCTCTACTGCGTTATATGCATGCACACGCACACACCCCTACCGTAAATTATTGTATTGAGATTCACTTCAGCTAAAAACACCAGAGCTGCCATTGCATATGATTGTCCCTCAGATATTCTCTCATCCACAAAACTTCTGTTCTTGAAAAAAGGGCATCCGTACAAATTTGTCTTTACTCAGTGCTGTCATATGAAATTATTTATAAACAAAAGCTTTTCAGTCTAAGTGGGAAAAAAACCACAAATATTAGAATTGTTAGGCTCATTGAGTTTGTGTCCTGCTTCAGTTCATTACAGGGGCTGAAAGCAGGGAGAGAGTAACAGAAAAGGAAAATTCACCAACTGTTCAGAAAGGGTGGGGGGAGGGTAATCCATAAATCATTCTGCTTTGAGCTGTATTTTTCATAAGCAAGAAAGGAGAGCCATTAAAGAACCTCCTTTGTTAAAATCTCAACAGAAATCTTATATTCTGGGAAAAAAAAAAAAAAAAGACAATTGTAGAACAGGAGAAATTCTCTGTTATAACAAAGGAAAAAAGGAAAAAGAAAAAAAAATCTTTTCTGACTTACCAATCTGACTTCATTTTCAGGTAGATTAGTATAACCACAGATATTTCAGTGTCTTTTCACTGCTGCTCTGGTATCTCTTAAACTCTGCATTTTCACACAAGCATTTGCAACCAACTCTCTTTAGTATTAAGTAATGTATTTGTGTCAGTAAAAACATTTCCTAATATTATTCACTGAGATACACTTCACTGAGATACACTTCATTGAGATACACATTGAGTAACCTTGAGATACACTTCATACACATGAAGGCAGCTCTAATTTTCATTTCTGCACTGCCAACAAAGCCAGCAAGAAAAGATTTTCATAAGGCTTTGGTTAGCAGAGGGGTAGAAAGCCACACGAAGACTCCTAATACAGTAAGATAGATTGGCATCTCCATGGCTATCATAGTTCATGGCCACCCTGAAGCACCTGGGGCCTAGTTTGTTATGTTTTATGTTAATGGCAGGGGAATACAGTCCCCTGCAGCCAACCTGCTGCCACGGTCTTTGCTTGTATTTGATGTCGAGTCTGCGTGGGTGTGACTGACTTCATGGTTCAAGAGAGCATCGTGCTGCAGGTGTCTACCTAGCTAGAGGGGCTGCGACACACACGGGGCAGGACCTCTGTCCCTCAGTGCAGTCCTGTCCACAGGCTCTAGTGCTGGGAAAACTTAGGACATGAGCAGATTTCCTCTCCCTGAACGCTGGCGTGGTGGGCTGGGAGGCAGCCAGGGAGCCGACCAATGGGCTACTCCGTAGATGGGTTGGTGGGGAGGCTGGTCACCCTGGCAGAGACTATGACAAGCGGCTGGGGTGTGATGTTCCCCGCTCTTGTCACAGCAAGGTCCATGCAGGTTTTGCCTATGGCCTTATTTTTCTGTGCTGTGGATGCATTAGAAACCTTCTTTTGCCGGCTCAGTACTTTTTCTTCTCCATAAAGTTCAGGAGGACTGTAAAGTCAGTGCTATAAAAGCGCGCTCTATGAAAGCACACTCCTTCCTTCTGCAGCATTGTCCCTGCCTCTCATCAGCGCCCCTTTTCTCCCAGGCAGGAACATTTTGATTCTTTCTGAGCATCTAAAGCAGGATATATCCTTCTGGGCCCATGTTCCGGATGAAGATTGGTTAGAGTATATGCTGAATTCCTGGAGAATTTTTGGAGAACAAGAGCTAGGACTCTTTAACTAGAAAAGCAAAAACTTTTTCAGGTGGAGGCTCTATCTTATGGCCACTGTTTCTAATGACCACACATTTGTAACTCTGGCATGATCCTGTATCTCTGTACTATTGAGAGTAAATTTAGGGGTTACCTAAGTAAGTTTGTGTACTTCTGAGCCCTTAAAAAGTTTATTGTGAAATAGAAGAGTAAGGAGAGTGCTTTTAGACTTAACAAGTGTAAAGATCCTTTCGGCTGTAGTGCAGAGCGATACAATGGGCATAGAGAGAAGTGAAAAAGTAGTTAGAGACAGGGGAAGCTTTCCTATGAAGACAGACTCGAAGGATAGAAATGGTCTAACTAACAAAATGAGTAGGAAGGAATGTTACAGTTGTATGAAATATGAACAGCCTCAGAGTAGATCATTAATGCTTTTGCCTAATAGAAAAATAAAAATATATTCAGTGAAACCGGAAGGCAGTAGATGTAAAACCTAGGCAAAAATAATTAGTTTCACACAACGCACAGCCAGCTTGTGAGACTCACTGGTATTGTCAAGAGCCCCGCAGGAACCAAGCAGGGAGTGCATACGTACAGAGAGGGAGAATACTCTGAAGTATTGCTGTAAAGATTAAAATTGCAGCCTGAAAGCCCCTAGAATTTGGGAAGAGCATATGCTATTGCGCTTCATGACCTGAGCTACAAACTAAAGGCGAGTAAGGGAAAACTGTTTACCTTAAGTCAGTTATTTTTTAATAATCTGCTGCAGGTTGTTTTTCTTTTTGTGCCTGAGGGCTTTAGATGTTCAAACAGGCTATGCACAAAGCATGCTGTTCAATTAGATGTTACTTAAATATTACAATACTGCTACTCATCATCTCAGACAGGGAAAAAAAACATTATTAACCACTGTTGCTATTTCATACAAATAAAATATCTTTAGTGGTTATCTGTCTTTGTCAATGATGACATCCAGAAATTCCATTTTCACATTA
Source organism: Nothocercus julius (assembly GCA_013398735.1). Classification (NCBI taxonomy): domain Eukaryota; kingdom Metazoa; phylum Chordata; class Aves; order Tinamiformes; family Tinamidae; genus Nothocercus; species Nothocercus julius. The sequence goes on along the minus strand of VZSV01000001.1, from coordinate 8,621,734 downwards.
AAATTAGTCATCATTTCTAACATGAAGTCCAAATCTTGGTGATGAATATTTACACGTGCATAGAACCAGGGGAGCCCAGCTGACTTTGTGGGTGGTTTTTTTTCCATATTTCTTTTGAGATACATAGGAATTATTTTGAATGTAATCAGATCATCGTAAAATATATTTTATCAGTTTTGCAATACGCCCCAATATGCCAGTAGGAATTTAGAAACTTGTAGGTTGAACTTCATACCTTCTTAAGTAGATCTCTACAAGAAGTGTCACCACTTAATAATGATAATCTAATGTTAGATGGCCTACATGAGCTGCATTTTTGCCCTACCTGGTATCATGCCCTTTTTCAGACCTCTGTGCCTAATATGCTCTCATTGTTTTTTCTTTGATTTCTCTGAAACATTTACAAGGAAAAGACTGAATTTCTTGATGTGGTAACTGAGTCACCTAGAAACTGCTGTGTTTAGGGTAGAGGTTTTACAGCCGAGACCTTCTAAGTTACTTTTTTTTTTTTTTTTTCAAATTCAATGCCTCTGCTTTCCCCACTGCCTTAGACAAAGATAGAGGTCTTCCAGGACCACTGGTGGCTTTCTATAGCCCATCATCTACTCCATCATCCCTGCATGCCTTACACAATTTTGGAGAGACCAGCTATGCCGGTGCTGCACTCACTTTAATTCCTTCTAACTAACTCCTCATACACCCGCTGAACAAACTAGGGCCTGAAGGGGTTCTTACACCACAGGCTGCTATAAAGTTTGACTTATCTTGATTATGTGAGATTCCTGTCATCGCTGGGAAAGATGAAGTAAGCATTTTTTTCACTTTCTCATACTGAAGTTCTCAGTCACTTGGAAAACGATCAAACTTCTCCGCCTCTCACTTCAGAAGAAAACAGGCCTTGAGCCACCTCTGTGCAGTTTTGCAGCCATTGCTTTCAAAGAATCCACACTCGCTGCCATGTTACAAACCCATCACTGCTGGGCTGTGATTTCCAAAGCTCTGATGATGTAAAAGCAGAGGGAAAAAGAGCATTCATGGTACAAGTTGGAGGGAGAGGACTGCAACGCTCATCAGCGGTGACAGGTGACTTTACCTGTTGTGACGTATAGTGAAGATCTGTTTTCCATCCAGCTTAGACACTGTGCCTTTGAAGGCAGGAAAATTAGTATTTCTGCTGATTTTGTCTGCCCTACCAAAGTAAATTTTATGCATGAGAATGAGAGATGGGTTTCCCTTCAGCACTCAGGTATAACCAACCTAGGCCTCTACTTAAATAGAAATGTCCTTTTCAAGGAATAAAGGCACTCAGGGAATGACTGTCTTTTACAAGCACTGCATCCAGTCAACAGATGCATTTTGGTGCTTTTCTAGTATAGCACACTTCATTTTTTTCTGGAGTCAGATAGGTTATATGATAATCCAAAGGGATCTTTCCATACGCTGCTTGTGTCACTGCACATGAGAAAATAATCTGCAAGCTAAAATGTAAAAATGTGCTACACTGCCCAGCACTGATTAACAGTGTGGAACAAATCCAATACCCTGGTCATGTAACATCTATTGAGCTGACAGAAACCAGAGTTCATGTGCTAGACTAATTATTTTTGCGCAGTTGGACGTGTCATCTCTAGGACAATCTACTCCTGCTATATAGCTTGCCTTTTATATATATGCAAGCTCAATAAAGTCCTTATAAACAAACTTAGAATGCATTATTAATGACAAAAATAGTGATGATGTATGGGACATGGTGCCTACTTGCATACCTGCCCAGAATCCAGGGAAAGGATGATTAGTCTTATATAAATAGGTCTCTGTATTCTTTCTGAAATGCAATTCTTCTCATACAAGCTGGGCACTGCCAGCAATTCTCTTATTCCTTCCCAGTTCTGAGGTCCTCATGGGAATCCCTATAATATGTCTGATACTGATGGAGCTCTTCTGGTGGAATCTTGGGATTCACTGCTGAGAAAATTGTCAGTGCATCTACACCTGCGTTTTCCTTTCATTATGTTATAGATTTATACGTTACTTTGCAAAGGGTAAATTAATAGTAACTAGTTTACTGCTTAGTCATCCTTTAATATCATAATAATCACCATGCTTAGGCAGTGACAGAGCTCTAGATCTGCTTTTCCAAACACTGCTTTATAAATTATCTATTTACCTTCTTGTCAAGATGTGAAAAAATCACTGTTTATTTTCACATCAGATTACTGAAGAATTATTGCTGTTTTACTTCAGTGCCTTTGAAAAAAAAAATACATTTCAGAAGTCTCTTGCTTGTGTTGTCACATACTCCCTGTCTTTTTCTAACCTTTGTTGCTAGATAGTCATGTACAAGGTCAGACTAGCTCTTAGGTTGTCAAATATAGCTTTCATTTCTTGAAATAACTTAAAAATGGATTCATCATGAATCTGAACATGTTTGTTGTCCTTAGAGTCCCCAGTGAAGGAAGGCAGCAATTTCTCTTCTTGATGGACAATTTTGCTTGTCCAGTTTGGTCACTGATGTATTTACTGAAGATTCCTCATTGAAAGTCTGTGTAATAACACTCATCTCTTGCTGAGCTAGACGCACTAATTTATTAGATTGCTTTGAAGCTGAGAATACGGTGTTGTCAGTTCCAGTGTGTTCCCTGGAGATATTTGACGGGTATGGCAGACCCAGTGGCCTCTAAATCCTTTCTGCAATGTTATCAAGTTGAGGACATCTTCAAAACACGTCCAGCAACACTCGCTTGCTACAGCGAGCAAACGCACTCCGCTTGCCTGGAAAGCCCTGATTTGTTGCTGCATTTGGCACAGTGTCTGGGGCTTTGCTGTCATTTCTAGGGACTTAGATGTGAACTCCTCTGCACGTAGGGCAGGGCTGGGACTGTGTAGGCAAATAATAACAAGCTTATTGTCATCACATTCCTCTAGTGCTTGTGCGCATTCAGACAGGTACACAAAAAGCTCTCTGTATTTACAGATCTATTGCTTCCAATTGTTTTCACACAAAGGAAAATGAGAGCTGTGTGGGGCCGCCCACAGGCGTTTTCCTGCTGCAGTTACCACTGAGAAACACATTTCAGATAGATGCTTGGCCTCAAAAAGCCAGCTGGGTATGAAATCCACCATCTGCAGGAGAGCAGACCTGGAATATTAGGCTTTTTTTTTTTTTTTTTTTTTTACAGAAACAACTCCGAAGCCTAGAGGGAAATAATAGCAACTGATGCAGTAATCATCAGGAGCTTAGATCAAAGATTAGATCCCATATGCTAAATATTGATCAGATCCATGGTGAAAAACAGGTGTCTTCCAAGCACTGATGAACTTTGTCTGCCAGAACTTATCAGCCTGCTGGATGCCTGGTCTGAAAGATGACTAACCTATCAAAGGAGCCCTTAAGGAGAAAACGACTGCAGAAAAGCCAAAGAAATGATTTGCATCACTCTTTATTACAGAGGACCTTGGAGAGGTTTCTGTAACATTTACTTTGTGCAGGGGTTGAGTCAAATTGTCTCAGATTCAAAAGTAGAAGAACTTTCAGAATGAATTAATGCAATGGACAGTAGCAATTCACCAGGACCAGAACTTTTCTTCCAGACCTTAGTAGAAATATAAATACAACACTGCTGAAGTACTGATGTTGGGATATAACCGACTGCTTATATTGGCCGTGGTGCCAGAAGGAAAGAAGTGGCAACGATGACACCTTTTTTAAAAACAAAAAGCAAGAGACAATCTGAGAAAACCATAATCAGCACTTCTGTTGTTCATGCCAGGAAGAAGGGAAGAAAATGTGAGGAAGATGAAAAATAAAGAGCCTGTAGATATAAATGGTGCAGTAGGGAGGAATTATGGTAGTTTTTGTAGAGGGAAGTCATTCTTCACAGGTCTGTTGGATCAGGAGGACACTAGTCTGAGCTGGCCATTCTTTTCGCAATGCAGCACTAGGACCAGTTTGAATCAGAGGATGGTCTGTTACTGCCAAAAAAAAATGCTTCCTGAATATTCAAGTTTTAAATTAATTTGCCTTGACCTGGTTTTGTGTCTTTTGGGTGTGTTTTCTCTTAATGCTCATGCAGTCAAGCTGTTCTGGCATTGAGGGATGTGAATGCGACTGTTGGAGCTGTGTGCCCAAGACCTTGCGAACAAAAAAATTGTTTTTTTCTCATGTAAGTGTTCACGCCAGAAGCCCTGAACGGGAAACTGGCGCAATGGAGCTTTCTTGAATAGCACTAGTAACAGAATGTGACTTTTAGGAAGTTTTTAATGGTCCAACAGGGATTTAAGGAAGAAAGTTATAAATATTTGTAGCTTAAAAACAGGTGAAATGAAAGAATATGTAAAAATACACAATCAAGGGAGAAGAGACAAAACAACTCAAGCAAGTCCTCATTCATTGCAAATCATTTGCTCATTTCTTCCCACTGAGTTGAATTGTATCTATTTCATAGATGTCATAGATGTTTTGGAAGGCACCAGGATATGTAGGTAGCCAAAATGTGGTCCTACACATGTCTCAAGCTCATACATCCCGTTCCTCACCTTGTTCTTGTATATCTTTGCAGAAAGTCTATGAGTTGGCTTGACTGTGGGATCAGAAATGTGGTCTCACATGGAGGAATATCTCCCTGAAACTGAAACATGGCAAATTAACTGAATGATACTGGAAACTTTGTATTCGAGATGCTCATACCTGACATTTTTCATTCCTAACACTCTAGTGGCCATGGTGTCAAGAGAGCTTCGGTTCAGATAAATTAGTCATAAGGTCCCATTTATCTCCTATTAAATGACAAAGCTCAAAGAGCCCTAGCAGTATATAAAGCATTCCTAGCCCCCATATGAGTGACAATGGTTAAACCTGACTGCCCTAAACAACTTCAGTGTGCCATTTATACTTAGCTTTACAGCTCCCAAGTTATTGGAAACCTACTTATCTATTCAGGGAGCATTCTGTTCCTCCACAAATCATCCACACATTTCCTTTTCTTCACAAATGCTGTGATAACAGCTGAAAAGTGAGAGAAAAATAAAGCTGTGTAATACATGCGAAATGCAAAATGGTTGCTCTGCTCTGGCATCATTTCTGCACTCATTTTTCATCATCACCTACAAAGATGAGGGTCATGAATAGAATAAAGTGAGGACTGTAAGGGAGGGTAATGCCTTTTAGATTAATCGATACAATTAGTCTAACTGCGACAGTAGGTTCTGTTAGCTATATTTATATTGAAAACAAATCCTCAGAAAACACAGCTCATAAATTTAGAGATAATAAAAAACAGAGGTAATCTGAGCTACTGAGCTGCCTCTAGGACTTCTCATCTTCATGAACCCCAGCATAAGAAATAGCTACTTTGCTTCCTGACCAACACCCAGACAGAATATCAGCGCAAGCATAGACAGGATTCAGGGTGAGGGGCAAATCACTCTTTGGAGAGAGACCAGTAATTCAGAGTCTGGTTCTCACAGGTGCAACACAAAGTGAGGAAAAAGCCAGAAGCTCTTTTACATTGTTAGGAGAAAAAAGAAGAGAAGAAAATGAACAGTGAAATCCCAATTACCGATGATGACCAGCACTTTGTGTCTTTTGAGGGATCAGAAGTACTTTTTGAGGGATCAGAAGTACTGTCTCTGCTGAGAAAGGCCATGTGAAAAGCGTCATTCAAGATGGAAATAGATACAATGATTTCCTCAGAGTGAAATAGCGCCTGGTGCTAAGGATCAGTCCAAAGTCACTGCACTTCTTCATCTCCCATATCCCAGCAAACTTCTAAATTTCCCTCTGGAGCAGAGCTCTAGCCTTGTCCCAGTAACAAATGTTCACAGTAGCTGATGGGAGGGTGTTTTGTTTGTTTGGTGGGCTTTTTTGTTTGTTTGGGTTGTTTTGAGTGCTAGTGCACTGAAGTGTGTTGGCGCCCCACTGCTTCGTAGAACAGCAGAGGAACAGTAATTGCCAACTGATTCATTGAGCAATGACAGTTTCAGCATTAGAAAAATTATCCTAAAGCACTTGCATGGCTCTTCATGATTTATCACCAGCCCTTCAAGATGCTCTTGAGCTACAAGGAGGAGATATAGATTAGGTCTCAAGGGGCTGATCTGGAGCTGAAACTCTTCCAAGACTGTGTGTGCACACACAGGCACACACATACAGATTTATTTTGGCATGAATTGTGCGTTATACTGTACATTTATGGAGAAGAAACAAGCAGAATCTGTATTTAAAACAACGGCATGGGATCTGAAATTGTTCACTTCCCTTATTTGACACTTATATTTATGAAAGTCTGACTTTCTCCTTCCCCATCCATAACGGAGGCTAATGTTTCTCGCATCCCTCTGAAGATTTCTCTACCTAATTTTAACGTTACTTGTCCCATCAGTAGAGCCAATTCTAAAATTATTACAGGAGTAAAATTGATTCAGACTTGGCTAGGAGAAATCTATGCTCTATGCAAGCAGTTTGGACTAGATTTGATCTTGTCTGGCTGTCAGACTTTTAACACATGACTGAAAACAGTAATAATGAGACAATATATTACACACCGTCTTTGGTTTGAGCAAAATACTCCTCAGCCTCTTTCAGTATGCTCTGTGGCTTCACCAGAGCTGAGATGGTTGAATAAAGGAGAAGATAACCATGGTCTCACCATGGTGAAGGGCAGGTTTTAACTCATTAGCATTCAGAAAGAGCCTCCATCCCAACACAGAAGGCACTGCAGAAGGTTCGTTTTGATACCCTATAGTCAAATCAGGCTGCAAACAAAAATGTATCATTATCTGGGCACATCTTGTAATTCTTGCTCAATCGTTCTGCATAATTTGCTGCTACTTTCAACTTGTCTATTCCCCATGTGGCAATGTTTGACAAAGGGGAAACAGTAAGCTATCTATTCTTGGAACATTTTCCATTGCTTATTGTCATATGGCTTCAGGCCAGACTAACTCAAAGGAGAAAAAATATATACAATCAAGAGTATGAGCAGGACTGCCTAGTGGAAATTAATGCATCTTTTAATAGCAGGTCAGCAAATGGTTCATTACCTCTCTCACCCAGATCTAGGGTAGCGGGGAGGGAAGGGTGTTTTGAGTGAAACAAGATGACTTAAAGATCATTCTCATTAAATGCAGTTTGAGAACAAATTTACCACTTAGCAATGATGAAGGGAGAGCCAGGAAATGTATGAAAAATGCCTTTTGCTTATCTGTGTGCTTGTGCAGTAATAGGATGTGTTTGATGTGTCAGTGTCTCAAAACTGCCACTTAAGAGCACTTGGGACTTCCAGTATGATATAGACCTTTTCTTTAAAGCTCAGATTTTTTTTGTTGTTGATAGAAAGAGCAGCTCAGCCCTGCCACTAATAGGTATGATGAAAAATTAGGGAACAAAATCATGCGTGCACATCTGTCTTTGGTCTTGTGCTATCGGCTTTGGGGCTGAACTGGCTCCTGCTTAGTTGACTGTGACGGCTTCTGCATTTTTCAGAGACAAAAGTACCCAATTCAGTGGATAAAAATAAGGGTAAAATTTGATATATAGACTTTCATGTGGATTATCTAAATGCCGAAGCTGTAAGAGAGATGATCCATTTTTGGAAGGAATTAGCGATTTTGACACTCACCAGAAAACAGGGAATGAGTTTTTCCTCCCCAGTGAACAAAATCAAAATCAACATATTAACGCTTAATATTTATGCTTAGAAACTATTCATCTCCTAAAAATAAATAAAAGCATTGTTGCCTAATTCCAATCAAAAACACATCACAACTTAATCATTTTTTCCTCAGATTCATTGATCTATATTTTTTTGTATGTTTGTGGTAAATGCTAATAAAGCCATGCTGTGAGCCACTGATACTGCCTTACTTAGTATTGACCTTTACTTATTTGCAGGCTCTCGCGAGATGCTCCTGCATTTCACCATTGACCTGTGGAGGCAGAAGCAGGGCAGAAGCAGACACGCCGGGGCTCACAGGCAACACTACCACAGCATCCTCTTCCACGTGCTTTGCAGTGGAGGTCTCCACTGAAGGAGCACACGAGGCCCCGGGACTGTCTGCAACCCCTTGGCTTCCCTCTACTTGTCACAGTGAATGTTCACTCTTGCTCTGGGGTCAGATTTTATTGAATCTGAGGCTCATCTATGCTCAGATCGGGACCACACACGGCAAGTCTGTGCAGTGCATGAACAGGGCACAAAAAAATGCTCAGTTTCAAATGCTGCCAGGCCTTTCTAGGAAACATCCTTGGCTGCAAAAGTGGCTTTTAGTACACAGCCAGACTGATTTACAAATGAATAGGTAAAGACAGCTTCTGCATGAGGGGCTGTTCTCTAGCAGGACGCTCTCTGCTTTTTCACTTGTTCACAGAGAGGAAGGGAGGAGGCAGGGGGCCAAGCACAGAGCTTGCCACATTTTGGTGTCAGCTGCTCATTCTGCTCTTTCAAGTAACCACTTCGGTCATAGCACGATGACAACTTGCTGACACAGAATACAAGGAACACACAGGTTTCCACACGAGAGCAATCCCATTCCTCTAGTTAGCTTCCAGTTCTGTGTGGCTTATTGGTTATACCTGAGAGGGTCAACTCCACCAAAGCAGTTTGCACAAGCACAGGGGACAGAGGTATTACAATAAATGTGTCTTATGATGAAGAAACTTGTAATTTGGCTTAGGCTGATGTTCTGGAAAGAATCTTGTCTCCATGGTATTAGAGGAAATCAGCTTTGGGTATTTGTTTTGCAGCTTGAAAATGCTCTGGGATCTTCCAAAAAATGTTAATTAGAGGAAGGTGGCACTGAGTTTATTTGCATCCTAGATGTTGTGGCATATTCATTCAACAAAGACAGAGAGAAAAGAAGAATGCTTAGGCTACCACTGGATTTACTTGGAGCTGATAAGCCTAGTCAGGCCAGTGCAAAATCTCTGTGTGGTGTTGTAGATAAATGATGGGCAGATGGGTCTCCTCTGGGCAGAATGCCAGCGCATATCCTGCAGAGCACCACTGTGCTGCTTTAAATGGTGTAGTAATAAATAAAAAGTGGGTAAACTCACCTGCTGAGTATATATGAGAAGTGTGTAAACTCTGTATTCCCTAAATTGGAAACAGATAAGCTCCTTTATCTGCCTTTACCCTCAGCTGCACATGGGTTTATTGTGAGGAAACCAGTTTTCCCTCTGAAGCAGAATGCAATTACAGGGAGATTGTCCTTGTGCCTCTGATGACTCTGCGTGAGTAACTGAGCAACACAAGTTGCCAGAACCACTAAAAAGAAGAGGGATGCCTGGAGCATCGCTGGGGCTATGCTGGGGATTTGCACTTAGCATTTCTGACAAGCTGGCAAGGAGGACTCCATCATGCTGTCGAAGTCATAACAAGCAACATGCACAGAAAGGGACTGTAGGGCTTGGCAGAAGTGCAGCTGGAAAGAGTGCAGGGGAAAGAAGTTGGCCAAGGGCTCGTTGCTGCCGAGTGCCTTGGCACGGAGGGGCCCTGGTGAGGAGCGACCCTGCCGGGAGCCAAGCCGTCGTGGCCCTGCTCCTGAGGAATTCTGTTCTAACCTTAGGGAGAGTGAGCCACAAAACTGAGTTCGTTCCTTTACTTCACTGAAGAAGCCAGAGTTATCTTCCCCAAAATGCTGCTTAAGAAGTTGCCCTGCAATTTTCGCTCCTCCTAGGGCGCAGGCAGAAACGGGCTCCGTCTTACCCGCATGCTCTCTCCCTACTAACAGCTTGTGGTTCTCCTGAATTACAGGCCCTCAGCTTTACTGTCTGCTGTGGATGTGACTAATTCCCATCCATTAACTGCTTCCCTTCTGAAGCATCCAGAATTTCTCATCAGCTCTCCCTCCTCACCCCTCGCAACCTGTTTCTCCAGCACGTACAGTTCAGATTTTTTTATCTTCCTCTAGATCTTCTCCTGTCTCCCCTCACTCCTTGTTGCCTAGGAATATTTTCTTTTTTCCCTTCATAGCATTTTTGTTTACTTTTGGTATATTTTGCTAAAGCTGATCTTCTCAAATTACAGAATAACTTGAAAATGTGGTAAACTTGTCATATTCACAGCAAGTTTGTCACATTCACACCCATAGATACATACATGTTTAGCAGTGTACACCCTGTAGAAAAGCTGTTTCAAAATGCAGAAGACCAGAAAAAATCATGATTATGGAGTATCAGTGTCTGTAATGGTCCCACTCATCTGTTCATCCCCTTCATCCCTGAGCACCATTGATATAGTCTCCATATTCCTGTTGTTTTATATTGGTGTGTGCTCTCCAGGTTATTTAAAGGATATGCTAGTCCCTCTAACCAGAACATCTTGCACTTACCTAGAGAAGAACATCTGTTTTTCAGCATTTGCATAGTAGGAGTAAGCTAGACAAAGCAAGGTGTCTGAAGTGTCTGCGTTAGCTATTCTTATTCCTCAGCTTTCAGACTCAAAGTACCTTAGGAGTTGAATTAAGTCTGCTTTTTTTTTTTTTTTTTTTTCCCCTCTCTGTAATTCATTCTATGGAATAAGACCAGCACAGCAGCAATGACTTAAAGAAGACTTTGAAAATCACATTTCAACTTCCATCATATGTTTCAAGTTCAACCTTAGATAGATTGTGATGATCATGGGGAATAACCAAAGATAGGCAGAGCTGACCCAAAACGGAGATGAATACTAAATCAATAAGCTATGACAGGTGAATACAGACTGCAGCAATATGAAATAATAAGTGAGGACAGAAATCATAACTGTCACCACTGGTGTCAGTTTCTTAGGAAAGAAACTCTATTCTTAGGGACTTAGGAAGGGCGATTAACTAATTAAAAGTCATTTAAAAAGATGGCACACTTAGCCATGATGAAACTCCTGATGGGCTCAAGGTCTGCTCAAACTCAAAAGTAAATATTGATGAGTAGGAGACTCCTATGTCAATGAAATGGCCCTCATGAGATTAACATCACAAGGCACGACAGTGAACAAAATGACAGGCAATATCCAATTTTGCTTTCTCCAGCCCTGGCATTGCATGAGATTTGCTTTCCTGAACCCCCGAGGCCGCAGGTAACTTTTGCTGGAGCCAATGGAGTCTGGTTCAGATGCCTGTTTGCTTTTGCATCATGTCAACAAGCCAGAAGGACAAAACACTCTTGCATTACAAGGGTCACATTTAATAGTCACTTTGGGATTTGGATATTCTAGTTACTGCTTTGCAAGCCTTTAAATATATTTTTTTCCTGTACAATCCACAAGCTCATGCTTTGACCCAGTCTCAGCTTGGTGATCTTTGTTTGGTAACAGGCTTTGGCTTTTTTACCATTAAGAATAGATTAATAGAAAACTATTGCATTTATTGAAGAGATGCCTGAAATAATGTCCCTACTGAACAAGTTACAGCTGGATGATCAGAACTGGCACCAATGGCTGAACAAGGGAAAAAAAAAGCCTGAAATCAACTTGATTTAAATGAGATTTGAATCCATGTGCAGTTGCTAAAGCGAATCCTACGCATCTCTAGCTGTATTCATTCAAAAAAGTGAAAGCATGGCAAACATTTTGTGTGCAGGCCTACAGAAATAGCACCAATTAACCAACCCCGACCAGTTCTCTAGATAAAAATTTCTTATTCAGTGATTCTTGCAAGAGTAATATGTCAGAAGAGGGCTTTTTTCCCCTGGGGAAAAAAAAAAAAAAAAGAAGCTTTTTTTTCCTTTTTCTTTTTCTTTTCATTTCTTTTAAGAAAAAAAGAAATGGCAGGGAGAGGAAATGTCCAACTGGTGACAATGTTCATTTACCTCTGTGATCTCCAGGAAGTTTCATTAGGAAAAGTTCAGTAGCAAGCTCCAAAAAGAAGCAAAGAAAATGAGATTAATTTGCCAAAGATACTCTCATCAGCAGGAACACAGGATCTATGGTCTTTCAATTTCCCAGCTTAGGGACTTCCTTCCTGCAGATATAAAAAAAGGGTGATGGTTTTGGTCATTAGCTTGACTCGAGATGAGAGTGGTGTCTTGCTTTAGTTCTTACTGTGTCATTACCTCTTCTTAATTAAAATGTCTCATAATATTACTTCTTCTTAGGAAGAAATAGCCTCTAAAAGCTTTTAAAAACCTCAAGACTGAACAGTAGAACTTATATCCTCAATAACATGAGAAAAAGGAAGGATCCCTTATCCAAAACACATAGAGACAAGGCCATGGAGCATATTAGCCAAATGATTGCAGAAAAGATATCTTCATTCTTGAGACAGAGTCAACTAGTGATGCTTATGACTGCTTGTTTGTGGGAGGGGAAAAAAATAGATATTAGCTTCTGAAAAGGTGCTGTACTTCTTCTTTCCAGACATTAGCTGTTGCAGGATAATTTTCTGACAGTCATCCAACTGGTCTGAGACTTCTGCTCCCTTGAAAAATGCTCAAAATTCCTGCAGAGATTGCAGGAAAAGATCTTCTTCTATGCCATCCATATCATCAGCATGGAGGCCACCAAAATATGTTGATTCCTATAGCCACGATCCTGAGAGTATGTGGCTTGTTTCCAGCGACTTGAATGCTGGATCTGACTCATATTCCCTATTTTGTTTATATATTCAGCATGTTTGTTTCCCACCTTGCATTGGCTTAGCTCATGTCACGAAATTAGAAAATGAGACAGATGTGTCAGGGACCAAATATAATCTCTGGTTTGACTCAGTGGTGTTTATGTTGAGATATCCAGACATAATGTGCTCCAGAAGGTTGAATGACACCAGAAAAGCCAGTTTATAATAACTTCCCTGTTATTACCTCCTCACAGAAAAAAAGCCCACCCACAGAAATTATTTAGCATCCTCTGGGATCTTCATTAAAAACAGAAAAAGATACACATAAACATGCCCTTTAGATTCTGGGGTCAGATTTTAACATTCTCTAAAAAGACTTGCAAATTTTTCCCAACTGTAAAAGTTAATCTTGTTAAAGGTATTTCTTCCTCCACAGACTGTCTTGCTCATAGCTTCATGTATAATATAAGATCATTCTGATTTCAAATTTTATCTTTCTTCAAATACTGATTCATGTTTATCTCCAGCTCTCACTCTAGCTATTTTGTAATAAATCCTTGGGCAGGTATGATGCATAAAGTGATTAGGAATGGGGCTTCCCAGCAGAAGGGAAATGCGAGTATCAGGTAAGGTGCTCTGCCTTTTGTAGGCAGCTATTTTCCTTGCAGTAAGTTAGTGTATCTCAGGGGGAGGCAAATGAATCCATGTGGGCAGCACTTGCAGAAAGCTGATGCCTAGGGCTTGTGTGGGGCCCCAGGGAAAGGGGGATCGGAGAGCCAGCGGAGCAGGCATCAGTAGCCAGCAGAAACAGGCTCCAAGGAAACAAGCACAAACACAGACACAGGAAAAACAGAATATTATGCAGCTGAGCTATCAAATTCACTCAAGAAATGATGTAAAGACACTAGCCAGCTCAGAGGGGCACCCACCTGCCTGGGCTGAGAGCACACCACGCGGGGACAGCAGGGAAGCACCAGCATGCAAGGAGCAGATCAGAGGGGCCGAAGGTCCCTTGTTGCCTCCATGAGCTATGCACCCCCATACACTGGGGCACAGGAAGGTGAAATGATCCAACAACGGATTCACAAACTCAAGCAACAGCCAGTAATTGTGGCTATTCCTCGTTCTCTGGCTGTGCTTTCTGGGTACGGCACAATTCCTGCATAAACAAGGCTCAGACGCCTGATTCCTTCATTGGCCTGAGGACTTTTTGAAAAGAAAGGAAATAGAAGAGACTCTGCGTGAATCTCCTGCCTCCAAATTTTACAAATTCAATCTGCCTGAGGTAATATGGGAATACAAATCTACTGAATCCATATCCTGCGCCTTATCCATACATCTTGCCATCTTTTCTGTTTGCCTTCTCCTGGCAGAAGCACTGATTTCCTGCCAGAGTGGCCCTGCCTGTTTAATGGTGTAATAACAGCCACAAGAAAGGTTTAAATGCTTGCTGTCGTCAGATATGGCTCCTGTCCATGTGCCTGTAGGTATATTACTGAGTTTTCAAAAGTAATGTTAAAGCTGTATGCAGAGCTGGGTGCTTGGCTGGAGATTGTCTGCACACGTTTGTTCCCAGGTGCGGAAGAGCAGTCGTGTGGCTGGGCCAGGTGGCCTGCACCATATCCCTGCCAGGCAGTAACGCTCTATCCTTGCTACTAAACACTCACCTGTCTAACTGCCAATGCACCAACTCTACAGGATAACTTGCTCCCTACATCCTTTCAGAGAGGAAGCTGAATTCAAGGCAAGTACTGAGCTCAGCTTTCAATCCCAACCAGCCCGGGTAGTGACATTTTTACATGTTGTCTTTCTTCCGACCACACATTCTTCTTAGACAAGGGACAAGTTACTTCCTGGCACTGTGTAAAAGCTAAGCTAGTAAGAGCAAGAGCTTGGAGTCCCAAAAAGGGGAACCATGTATCTTAATATGGTAATAAAGAGTCTTGCCTAAACTTTTTTTTGTTATTTTTTTTTTTCTTTTGAGCCTTTTAGTTTGTTGGCTGCAGCAGGTTTCCTGGATGAGGCTGAAGCCATAAGTCAGAGCAATATGGCAATTTGTGGAAAACATTCCACTCCAGCACAGCTCAGGATATATTGTTTTAATACCCAACCACATTCATCTCAAAACCGATAAACATTTCCGCAGCATTTGGCTTCTCTTGCTGCTTAGTCTCCACCTTGATATTATACTTCTCTGCTTTCTGATGAAATAATCATTTCCATGGCTACCAGCTGTGATGCTACAAACACAGGATTGTGATCGCGGGTGGTTGGATTAAACACAAGGAGAAGATGAATACCTCGGCACTGCAGATCCCAGTTTGTCATCTCAATTTCCTTAGTATTAATAAAAAGAGTAGTGACTTGACTTGCAAACAAAGAACGATGTGTTAACATCATCAGAACTTTATTTGGAAGGAAAGAGCGCCATGTGATCTTCAAAGCAGATCCCTCTTTTTAACAGGTACTTTAGAATCACCAGTTGGCCTTGAAGTGTTGTACCTAGCAGGGCATTCAGTACAACCTGAGGATTTGTTACTGTGAGCAGGCCTGCGCAGCTCAAAGCATTGCTCAATAATCACCTTTTTGGCAAACGTAGCAGGATAGCCATGAGCCCAGGATGTCTCCTTTCCCCCTGGCCTGACATCATGGACAGGACTGGTGTGAAAATATTTTGATAGCTTGTGACAATCTGAGTTCAAAACAGAGATTCTTCTGTAACAAAATTCCCATTTCTTTCTTGTCCAATAATTGCATGTTTTTGTATTGGAGAACTACTGGATTCCCCTGTGATGATTCTTACGGTACAGAACCCAGAAGAGTGACCTTCCCCATGGCAGGTGATAAAATGCCTCTCTAAGGCTGTCCCATAAAGATGGGCATAATCCAGAGCCTTTAAAATGAAATATATCATACTTGAGTAGAAAGAGAAGAGGGAAAATCTAATGAGAGCCTTACCTCAACACATCATTCCACTATTTAACATCACATTAATTTTGTGGGGAAAGCATTGATATAAGGAGATGCAAAGTTAGAAATAAGAGGCACCGGTGCTCTAGATACACTTCTAGTCAGTATCTTTAGAGCCTTTAGTGTACTTGCTTATGATTCTCACATTATTTTGGTGGAATGGGCCAGATTTGGCAGCATGATGGACAATTTCTAAAAGGTGCTGTGTACCGTGGGTTTCTAAAGGAGCTGGTGGAGAGGTGGCCTCTGAACGCTTGTTGAGTGGTTGGATCCATAAGAGAGCTGTGAGAGCTAGGAACAAACTCCGATTTTCTTCTGAACTGTTGCTGCAGTGTCTTTAGAAAGTTTAAGGCACAGAAATTAAACTTTTCTTTAATACACTGTTTAACAAACTGCTTAGATTGGTGATAGTAAGATAAGCAATCTCCTCTTGAGTGCTATCATGACATACTGGTGATAAGGAGCTCCTTTTACAGAGTTGCCTAGGTGCTTTCTATCAATAGAATAGTCTATTCTCTTGCACAGAAATCTGAGGAGCCAAGAAGCCTGGTCTTATGCAATGAAGCTCTTCTTTTTTTCATAGGGTGTTTTGGGCTTGTGATGCACTGAGAAGTTTCCTTCCGGACCCAACTGGGGAAGTGGCATTTTATCAGTGACACTGATGGAAGCATCATTGACACAGGGACATCACACTGTCACAGGACAGTCCTTGAGGTGGAGACTATGAAGCTGAAAAGGCTAATGATAAAATCATTCCACCTCTCTGTCCATAGGATCAATGACTAGGAGACAGGCAAATGTATCACAGTCCCTTCTTGTCAAGCCTTGTTCATACTCCCCTTCAGGTATGATTGGTGCAGATAAATCACAGCAGAGCCTGTCTCAACATGTCCCACTTATTTGTTTTAAGAGACTAGTGCAGTTGGATTTTATTTCTCTCTCAATACTATTTAAAGAAGGAGAACAATCTTTAATGTGTTGGAAAACCTCTTTAATCCATCACACACATTACAGAAGAAAGTAAAAGCCTCAGGATCCCTGAGAAGAGTTATAGACTAAGAATGCTGCTCTCACTGTCATTAATCAGAAATTGGAGCAATTTTCCTGAATTTAGTCCTTTTACTGTGGTTTTATCCTTTCTACTGTGAGCATCAACCGTCCTCATTGTATGCGGGTACACAAATGCATTCCCTGCCTCCAAGAGAATATGTTAACTTGCACAGAGAACAAGTTTGATGTCTCAAATCAGTATTTCTCATGAGTTGCTGCTACAGTGGCAGCTTGGAGACTGCACAGACAAATAGGAAGAGCTCTAAGGAAATCACAGGCTGAAAGAGCCTCTTAAGCAACAAACAGAAGAGATGTAGGTTGGAGGGGGAAAGGCAGGAGGGACCTAGCATCTAAGCAGCCAATGGATTGTGAATTCTTACTTACCTTACCCTTGTGCCAACTTGCATAACACCTCTCCACAGAGAATAAAATGGAGAAGAAAAACATTAGAATCTCATCTAAAAGGTGGATGAATCTTATTAATTCAAATAACAGTTAACTCCAATTCCAAATATTGCTAATCCTTTATCTCACTTGGACATGCCCCTCTTCTTTCTTGCATTTTTCCCGATTGTTGGCTATCCCGTCCTGTACCTGCAAGCTAGAAGCTGTTTACAAAGAGGAGGGAGAGTTGCTATTCCCTGAAATGCTCTTATTTCATTGTTGCTTAGTTCTCTATCCTTTACTGTTATTAGCATTTGTAAATGTTAACTTTGCGTGCTCTTAATATTTAGCTAATTTTAACCCTGACTCATTCTATTTATTTTCATAATGCATGCCTCTATGATTTTTTCTCAATACCCATACTCATTTTTTAAAAACTACAGCATAACCTCATTTATTTTCATTTGTAAGCGCTTATGTAGCTTCTATTTTCAGCTTGGCTTTATCTCTTCTCCATTTCTTATTGTCCAGTTCTTGCTTTTCCTGGGTATGGGAGGTTGGGGAGTTCTTTTGTTGGGATGATAACAATATCCAACATCTCTGTCTCCTTGGCTTGGAGCTCAAATCTACCCATCAGAAACATTCACCCCATTTACACTCTTCTCTGAAGAAAATACCTCTGTGTGTCCACTGAGTCATCTAATGAACATTTAAGTATTGTATCTCATACCCCATTGTATGGCAAAGACAGAGCTGAAAATGCCAGGAAACAAATTATCTCCATAGCTCAGTTTATTGTTTAGCAAAAGATCAAAATGAAGATCTTAAAGACAGATTCTATAGGAAGCCAGCATGCTTAGCAATGAAAAACAAACAAAGAAGCAAACAAACAAACAAACAAAACTTTCCTCTCTGCTACTGGTAATGAATCTTCTCCTTCTTCCAGCTGGTCCCACCTCTCCCTTTGGAAAGCTAATTACAAATGTAGGACACGCAGGAGGTTGCTGAATAGTGTTAGCGCTCTGTCCCCTAACAAGGCCATACAGCAGATGAGGGGGTTATTCAGGGGTTATAGGTTACGATGTGCCCCACACAGAGAAGCAGCCCCAGGGATGAGGTCACTGCAAACCTGTCCTGTGGGGTTATCTTCAAGCTAGCCAACAAAGAGTTAATACTGCTCAGTAAATGAAGTGGCATCATGCAGCAGAGGCTTGAATCTTTCTTCCCCTATAATACAATTTGTCGGGAGCCTCCCTTCGTTTAACTGGGGCCTTTCTCTCAGAATAATCAGGGCGGGTGCTACTTGCACAGCTGCAACATTCATTTCCAGTTTGGGGGTAGAAGAGGAGTTATTTTCTCCTCCTTTGTGTCGTCTCAGAATGAGCAATAAGAAAATAAATAAAAATCCCCTCTGCGCAGAGTATGACACTAAGAGACCGTTGTATATAGCACAGCCCTCTCCTCCACCCACCCCGTCACCCTCTGGGTACAACGCTAACTCTCATTAACTGGACTTTTCATATGGAGACTGTTGCCCAAATTAATTTAGAATCATTTATTGGATCTGATTCATATCAACTTAATAGGGCTTCAGTTAAGTGCAGCAAATCCATTTCTCACCAGCACTAATTGCAAATGTGGTTAGAAGATAACCCCTTCCAGCACATTCTGCCGCAAGCACCGAGAGGGCTCAGCAGCGCTGCCCCTGGAAGGGTTAAGCTTTCACGGGCTTCACTGAAAGCCAGGCGGGATAACCCTAAGGTATTTCAAAGGCTTAATTCCAGCGGGGATACAATGTCCATCACCCAGAAACCTCTGCCTGCTCCTGAACAAGCATCAGTTCATGTATCGCGGCAATGAGGAAGAAGCTGCTATTGCCATCCTCTGAAAAGAGGATACCCAGCCAAAGCAAAATAAATCATCTCCAGAAGCTATTTTCAGTAGGAACTGAAAATCCCTTGGCCCACACCTTTCCTTGCTGCCTTCCAGGACTAAGAAGGAAAGGTGGAGGATAGCGCTTTTGAACGAGATGATTTCTTCTCTCATCCATTTGTAAATCACTTATGCCCCTGCAGAGAGGCCTGTGTGGAGGAGAGGTGAGGAGATTGTCCCTGTGAACACCTGGTCCCCCTTGCATGCCGTGCTGGTTTGGCGGCGACCTCCTTTCCCATTGCAGTAGGGTGGCAAATTTCTTCATCTGAGGTCCCACACAGCAGCCCCGTGGGCGCTCACTGGGACATGCAGACAGGGTGCTTGCTAGGAACCTCTCACAGCCACCCTGACCCTGCCTACCCCATCAGCCAGGTCATTAACAGAGAGGAACAAGGACATTTTGCTTCCAGCAGTTCCTCGGGGATTCATCCTCCTGTGCCTGCCTGCAGTTTACTGCCTGCTCTAACAATTCAGCTCACAGCAGTGATTCCCTTTCATGCCCCAATCTGTCAGGCGGGAGAGTTTCTTTTCTTTTTTTTTTTCAAAAAAAGGGGGCTGCTCTCCCCATATGTCAGTGGCTTTTTCAATGTCTCACCCCAGAGCTACTCAGCTGCGTGTGTCTTAATGGGGCCGACTGATAAAGTCTTTCATTTTAACCACAGCATCTGGCCCATTGTTCACATGTTCCATCGACTCTGCCTGACATCCCTCACATAAATCAGTTTTCCTCTATGCACATCTAGCTTGAATAGGTTTCAGATGGATACATGCATATGTGAGCCTCATTCCCTGCAAGACACTTAAGCGTCTCCAGCGTGCACATCTCCCTCCCTTCCCTGCTGCTCCTCTGTTCTCATACTGCATCTATCTCAGAGTCCTGATATATGTTATCCTTTATGGATAGATTTGTTATGATGTGGTTACTCTTTGCCCCACTGCTATGCAGTCTTGCTCATGTCAGATGTTTTGAAGGCTTTTCATTATTAGCTGCTATGCAGAAGATGAAACCCTTTCTGTAGGGTTATTGTTTAGCACCGAGGCTAGAGAGGTGGCAGTATCTTGCTCTGGAAGGTCACAGGGGCTGCCACAGCTCCTACAGGGAGGAGCTCGCCCATGCTCAAGGGTTTGTTCTTATGAAGTTGCTCTCAGCACCCAGGCTGAGCGCAAAAGTGCCTGGACACTGGACTCCTGCTTCCTCCAGAATGAGTGTGGGCACTGATACCTATGGTATACCTATACCCATACTGCCATGATATTGCCATGGCTGGCTCCTGGCCTACCAAAAGCAATAGGTGTCCGTACCGCTTGGCGGCCACACGATGCATCTTGGAGCTGTCCCTGCCCTCTGCCCGTGTGCAGCGCCGCAGCTGCAGCCCTGCAGCCCCCAGCACCGGCATGCGCTGCCCCTCCACCGCCGGTCAGGCAGCAGTGGGGAGAAGGAAGGTGATGGTGAGAGAGAACAGTGAGACTCCCTTTCGCAGCCTCTGCTGGCCCTCTGACCTTCTGTTTCAAAAATTAGACAACCTCACAATACTTGGCAGTATCACACTGCTTTTAATTCGTCTCTCATGGTCCTGAACGATGCAAATGGCTATTCTCAACTATAAAGACCTCCTTATAAGAAGCTGGCCAATAAGCAAGTTATTCTTAATATCAGCCTAATGGGCTTTTGCTGAACCCGGGCGCAGCTGGTGAGCCCGCTGATGTGCAGCACACGCAATCGTAGCACAGCAGTGGATGAATGTGTGGCTTTGGTAGATTTGTAGCAGAGCCTCTGTATTCCTATGACAGCAATAGGCATTACCTGGCACTCAGAGTTCAGGGGAAAAATCCTTCTGTTTTGCATAAGACAAAGATATGTGACATTAAAGGAAGACTGTGCTGGAATAACAGCTTCTCTGTTTTTCATAGCCTTTTGTGCAGACGGTGAAGGGGTTTTCAAAAGCCCAAAGAAAGGATTGACCTGATGCTACTCTCTGGAGACAATGGCCACCATACAGAGCTTTTGAAAATTCTGCCTCCAGGCAAACAAAAGCATTTTAGGCAAATAAAGGAAAGGAGTGATGGAAATTAAGGGTTATGGAGCCATCAGCTTAACTCTGATTTCTGGAAAAAATGCAGAAGAAACTAATCAATTTTTTTCAAGCACTGAGACTGTAACACTGAGAAAAGTTGAATTTAACAGAAATATGTCAAGAATAAACTATATCAACACAACCCAATTTATTTCTTGACAGGGTAATAAGCTTTGTGGATGAGGCAGGAGCAGTCCATGTCAGGTATCTTGACTTCAGTATGGTTTTTGACAGTGGTCTTATATGACATACTCATAAGCAAGTTAGGGAAGCATGGATCAAAGGAAACTTCTATAGGCTGGATATAAAGATGGATGTAAAACTGCTCACATATGATTGTCAAGCTAAAATGATTCATGAACTGAGATTTTGCAATGATCACTCCTGTAGCTGATGCTATTCAATATTTTCATTAATGACTTAAATGAAGGAATGGAAGCATTCTTATTAAATTTGCAGGGGACACTAATCTGAGAGGGACTGCAGGCACACTGGAGAAAATTAGAATTCAAAATTAGATACATAGTCTGAAAATAACAGAAAGCACTTTACTAAAGACAAGTGCAAAGTACTACACTTAGGAAGGGATAATCAAATGTTCACATACAGCATGGAGATGGCAGGAGAAGTAGCTTCTTTGTAGAAAGAAAAAGGGCTTATAATGCAACACAAATTCAGACTTTAGTCCATAGATAGATTTACTTGGAAAAAAAAAAATCATATTGGGATGAGTCAATGTAGCATGTGAGTTAAATGGAGCTAGTCCTTTTGTTCTGCTCCAGACAAGGGAAACCTTCCCATCAGTGCAGGTTTCAGCTTTGGGTACTGCTCTTCAAGAAAGTGAGGCCTAGTTGGGCAGAATCCAGTGGAGCCCCAAAAGGCCTGGAAAACACAAGCCATGAGGAAAGAATTTGGTTTGTTCACTCTAGAAGAGAGAAGACAGAGAGGAAACGTGCTAATAGCCATGAGCATCTAGAAGGCAGGAAAAGCAATAAACCATTCTCTGTGTCTACTGTGGCTAGTACAAGGCATAATGGTTTTCAAGAGAAGCAAGAGAGATTCAGATTAGACAATTCAGAAACCATTCCAATATCAGCGAGCATTCAGTACTGTAATAAATTCCCTGGGAGATTGTGGAGTTTCCATCACTTGGGTTTTTGAGAGATAGATTAGACAACTGTCGGAAATTTTATAGGAATAGTTGATTCTGTCCCAGGGCAGACAACAGACTAAGTAGTTTCTGAAGGCCCATTCTTCCATTTTCCTCTGAAACAATTTTAATGGACAGCGTAAAATGATCCGTTATCTTGGACTCAGCTTTCCAAAGTTGCAGCAGGACCAGGAGTGTTCCCCTGTAATCTGCATAGTGTTGCAGTGCAGTTTTTACACCTAAGAAGATGTCATCTGTGATATCACATCATCTGTAGTGTATTTAGATAATATTGGAGATGTAGAGTTAGCAACATATAAAGCCTGAAATAAGTTGTCCAATGTGGAAGATCAACCAGGATAAAGAATATTTACTGATTGCTCTGCAGTAGAGAGTGGCAAGTTTCAGATTGTTACCTACAAGCTGCTGTCCTTCCAGTTAATCTACTGATCCCTTCCTGTCTAAGTAGCAAGCTGCCCGCATGAGATTTGCAGGAGTATCTCCTAGGGAAGCGAAAAGGCCAACTGCAGTGGCTGAAAAGACCATAGGGGTTGGTAACATCCTCTGCCAAAAGTTGCCTTTATTGTGGACATCTGTCCTGTTTAATCAACTCATGAAGCATGGCGGTTTACAAATTAAGGAAAACAAAACACCTATATGTGTATAAAGAATGAACATAAACTTATATTCTTTCCTAATGTTGGAGTAAAATACAGCTGCTCAGAGATGGTTGTTGAGCCACTCAGATGTCCCTGTCACCAGAGCGGTGGTCGCCAGCAAAAGCGTGGGGGGACAGCTGAGGATGATAATTGTTCCAGTCACACACTTTATCTTGCAGCTAAGGGACTCGGAACATCCCCAGGGTGCACCTCACAGCAGCTTAAACTGAGCTAAAGTGGGGTTGCCTTTCTCTGTCCTTCATAGCTCCATTCCAGCAGAGCAGACCCCTCTAATGCCACATGCTTAGGTGACCATGCAGCCAAAGCAGCTGAAGCAGCAACCCTACAAAAATAAGTTTTAAAAATGGAAATGAACCCATCTCTCTATTTTACTTTACAGGGGTAGTATTCTGCCCAGCTCAGCTCTCTAATCTCGCTCATTACCCAGCCATGCACTCAACCATGCTAGCACAAGGGAAAAGGAGTGATGAAAACCGCAGCAGCTGCGGTTTATGTCAATATAAGCAGTCATAAAATTGAATCCTGAGTGCACTGGGAGCAAAAGTCTCACTGACCATTGAGTAACCAATTCTCAAAACAGCTAACGCTTGTAAACGGCATACATGTTGCCCTGACTGGAAGAAATGGTGAGGTTTTTCAATGAAGCAGATTTCACAATTCTCTTACTGTTGAGCAGGGACCTTTGCCAGCTGCTCATCGCTGCGTAAGTCCAATTATAAACTTACATGCTTTCCCTTGGGGAGCCTGTGACCAGTGATATAGTGACAAAGTCTCCCTAAAACAAGCTTGTTTGTTTTTGTTCATTGCTCTCTTCCATTTGCTAATAAACAGCCTACACACGTATTTAGTCTCATCTAATCTTATGCTTCACTACAAGTGGAATTAAATTGGCTTTTCTCTTGTATTACAGGGGAAAAACAGGCTCAACCTACATCATTTCTAAAAGTCAAGGACCCCTTAGAATTCCATCTGGTCTTTATTTTTCCTCTTATCTCCCACTCCTCTGCTTTTCCTTGGGAAAACAGTCTTTTTTTTCCCCTTTTTTTTTACCCTGGAGAAACCATCCTCCTGAAGCATGACTGAGCCAAATCACCCTGCAGGTTAATGAGTTTTATCTCGAGGCCCCAACACTGATTTCCTCAGCAGAGAGTCACTGAGCAAATCTAGCTGCTCGGCACCCCTGCAAAGGAGCTTCCCCCTCACTCCCTGCCACGTCCCCACTCCTATCCTTTCTGCTCCACGACGCACGGCTCTGCTCTCCCCTTGTGGCCCTACGGCTCAGCCCCTGAGCAGATGAGCTCAGCTGACAGGGGCGAGGGACTGACTTGCCATGACAGGGTTCTGCTGGAGCCGTTTGGCCCATCTAATGGCGTTTTACCTTCAGGTTTGCTCACCCCAGTTGCCCTCCCAGGCTCCCAGTCCCTGAGCTCAGGATGCTCAGGATGCTCAGGATGAGGGAAGCAATGCTCCTCTCCCCATCCACCTCTTTGCCCCCAGCTTATGTCCCTGTTATATAGATCCTTGGCAGCAAAGAAATATCCATTCCCAGCCCACAATCCACGTATTGCAGTAAGGTTGCCTGGCCTCACTCTACACCAGCCCAACGTGGGCTACAAATAACCAGGCAAAGCCGGGGGCTCATGCCCGTGGTGTGGTTAAGAGCACAGCCCCGCAGTTTGGCCTGCCTGCACAGCGGTGGGCCGGGGGTCTGATGGGCAGCCGGGGTGAGGCAGTCTGGGGTACACACCCCAAAAGCAAGGTGCTGTGAGAAAGAGACCGATGTCAACTCAAAACCCATGAAAAACCCCTACCTCCTTTTACAAGATAAAAGCAGGTAGCCTTTAACCTGTTCCTTTTCATGCTCCTGATTGTCCCCTTTGGGAACTTGGCAGCTATTTATAGCAGGAGGCCTTGACCAGTTAGTGTGTCTTTAAAATAGAAATCCACTGTTTCTTCTAGGCACATTATGTATTAGTGTGTGAGACTTAACAAATGTTCACTAAGCCATTTCAAAACGCATGACTTTTAACTTTATGTACACAATGCCTTAGATAGCTTTAAAATACCATGATGATGGCTGTTTTTTATAACCCAGAAAAAGGCTCTCTTGAGTGCCTAGAAGGTTTGGGGGCCAATTAAACTAAGATCATTTACAATAAGAGGGGTTGTTTCTCTGGTGCAAGTTCACCCAACTGCACATTTGCAGGTAATTAACCCAACACATTAGGAGGCAAAACCAAAATTACTAAATGAAATGTGAGGATCTGAGAGTCAATCATGTCCCACAGAATGCTTAGGATGCACCTCAACTGCTCTTTATCAAATGATTCTTCTGACAAATGCTTCGTAGGAATTGCCCTTACCCCGCTGTTGCTGGGCTCCTACCACTAAATCTATACAGTCTCGAGTTAATTCGCTAAGTGGATTAATGGTTTGTCCAATTATCCCTAATCCTGTTCTGTTCAGAGATGGATGGAAATTGCTGAGGCCTTGAGACACGGGTTTTTGTTAGGACTTCTTTAAAACTACCTTACTAACACTGAATACACATTTTATAATATTTCTGTGCAGAGAGGGAGAGGGTTATTCTGCAGTCCCCAAGATTACACAACCTGAAGGAGAGGTAAACCAACTACCTTTGGGCAGTCCCCACTTTCATTGCTGCCTTCCTCCCACCAAGGACTCCTGCCACCACTGCCAGCCCACTCCTCAAATATTTCTTTGCCCCATATAAGCATAATCATCTAATGTAGCAGAGACCTGAACAACTCTGTTTCAGAGCCTGTACCTACCACAGTTAGGGCATAGATTTGATATAAGTGGATATGTTGACGTATATAACTTACAGTGTTATGCAAAATGGGCAATAGAAATCTGTATTGATTCAAAAGACAGATCTGCATTGATTAGAAAGACAAAGACTTTTTTTTTGCTAAGTGAAAGTATTTGAGTCATTTGCTAGAGATGTTTTTGATGAATAAGGAGTGAAAGGTTGAAATGCAGTAATAGTATTGCCATAAAATGTACATTTGAAGAAATGGATTTGTGTAATTAGAAGGAGATCTACACGAAGCAATAATCAAGATGAGTCAAGAAATTATCAGAAAATCATCTCAGACAAAATAAGAGTTGAAAAGATATGGTTGAACCTTCCAGAAGGTTTAAATTCCTGACTAAGCTAACATGCTTCTAACAACATGTGCTGGGGCAAAAACTTCCAGGGTTTGCTAATAAAGAGTATAAACAGTGTGGGATTTTCACTTCTCTATACTGATTTTTTTCTAATGATCATAGTAAGATTAGGCAGACATGAGCCTAGGAAAGATGGTGTTAGCCAGTTTCTATTTAGTTTCAGTATGATTTGAGAGTGTGTGGCCATTGTAATTTCACTGCCAAACCAAGCAGGAATCAGCACTTGTGGTAAGCAAGTTTGGGCGGAAATGATGGACAGCTCATTCTTTCTCACATGCCTTTTCCACGAGATAGAACTGTAGATCGATAATTGCATTTCCTCTAAGTAGTTCCCACTATTTCCCATAAAGCAAGCTCTTATCTCCCCAGTAGCGCCTATTTTAATTTTACGCCATTTGTCTCCTTGGCTACCTCGCCCTACTCACCTCTCCATGCCCAAGTGAAATTATATTTTAACCTTCTTCGGAAAAATGCTACATGATTTTACTGGAAAGCATGGGCAGTGATGAGTTTGCCTCTGGGCGAGGTGGACACGGGAGCAGAAGGGTCTCTGCCCACAGCAACGCTTCGGAAAAGCATCAGGGTGCTCTGCCTGACCACTGAGCTGCCTAGAAGGAGCAAGACGGCGCTGAAAGCAAAAACACATGTTTTCTAAAAACTGAGCCGTCAATTTTATGCTACCCACAGAAGTCCTTATGAGGGAGCATGAGGCCAGCAGCCTGGGAAGGGGCTGAGCCCAGGGTTGTGCCAGGGCTGGGGCTGAGCTGCAATGGGGCTCTAGGGCAAGGTGGAGGTCTCTCCTTCCACAGCGCGAGAGCTAATTTCTCCTGGCTCTGTATAGGTAGAACAGAGATATGGCATTTAAAACTAATGCTAAGTCCTCATTATGTAAAGGGTAGAATTAAGGGCTAGAGACCATCCTGAATGATACAGCTCTCCAGACATCCAGCCTCTTGTGGTGAGGCTTCCACAGTCACAAAATAGGCCCTTTCTGGCTATAGATAGAAATTTCAGGAAGAAGGTGATGGGAAAAAAGGCTTGGGTAAAGCTTTATTTCAGGTCTGTCTTTTGTTGTTATTATTAATGTATTTAAAAATTTATTTGATGATTAGAAAGAAAGGCAACTTGTCACTCTGTGCTGCTTATTTACTTTTTATATCCCTTAGGCTTAAAAAACATTATGGAGAGGGCAAGCAAGAGCTACACACAGCATTATACTGGGGTCTTATCAGCACAGCTAAAATGCAAGTCATTTGTAGGCTTTCATCAGGCTCTTGCCACAAAGGGGAACTGCAGTTTTGGTCCAGAGCTAAAATGGCCAGTTTCGCTTGCTATTTACAACTTCCATTTCGTTTGCAAGTTCTGAAGCGCCTGCCCATGAATGCAGCTGGGGATTAAGTGACCCCCAGACAAAAATGAAAAGTCCGTATTACTTAAAAATGTAAACACTTGGTAAATTCTTCCTGCCAACCTTAACTGTTATTAATATTAAGCCCGCTTTTCCTAAATGTAATCTTAAATTTGAACCCCACTTTTAAGTGATCCACTTCCCTGAGAAGCACTGTTTTTCCATACTCTCCAAGAGGGAGCCTAGAGCCATAGTAGGGTTTCCTTGGGACAAGCTCTGCTTTCTGCTCAAGGGTGGCTGTCTGACTACCCAGAGACATGGAGAGGCCAGATGCAAGAAGCCTTCTATTTATCCTAATGGGACTGAAAACATGTTTAGTAGATTGGCAAAATACACTGAGAACAGAACTCAGCATGCTGGAAAATATGGAGCTGGCAAAAGCATTCATGGCATTAAAAAATATATGTATGTAAAGACGCCAAGCGTTATATTTATATAGCTAGGAAGCAGTGGAACATTTCCATCCTGCTAAATAGCCACCAAGC
This sequence comes from Nothocercus julius, assembly GCA_013398735.1. Lineage (NCBI taxonomy): Eukaryota > Metazoa > Chordata > Aves > Tinamiformes > Tinamidae > Nothocercus > Nothocercus julius. The sequence continues at coordinate 8,593,877 of VZSV01000001.1, read as the reverse complement.
CACTGCTGTCCTAGGGAAAGATGTCCTCAGGATCCAGCCATCAGATGCCAAGTGCTCTTGGCTGAACACATTCCTGTCCAAATAGGTCATCAACTGGATTTAATCCAGCACCTCCTATTTTATCCAGCTTCACTGGTTTTGCTTATTTATTAAAGACTTGAATGGTGTGTCTCCCATGCCTTTCATTGAGAAATGACTCCGTTGCATATATATCAGCTCAAGGACCAGGACACCAAGGGAAGGAAGCAGGATAATTCAGCCCAGCTTTACACGGTGAACATTCAGGAAAGTGACAACAGTTTCAACAAGTAGATAACAGGAAGGGACAGGATAACAGGACAGTTCCTCTGAGCTCCTCCTGCTTCTGTTGGCATTGGCGGGATGGCTGCAGTTACCCCTGGAGGAACAGTTTTCTGGACAACATGCGCCCTGGGAGCTCTGTTCCCCATCTGCCTCACGACAAAGCACTTTCTTGCCAGGCAGAGAACAAGGGAATCCCCCGTTTGTTTTCATAAATGTGGAGAAGAAATACTGTTATTTCCTTTGCCCCTTGAGTTTATTTAACACTCGCCTTCTGTATGACAACAGTGAATGTAGGTCCAAAGAAACAGACAGCTCTAAACTGCAGTAAAGTTTTTATATTGCTGCTGCTAGGCTGTTTGCGGACTCATTTCAAAGGATGCAAACACCTGTGAGACCATTCCTCTTCGGAGCAGGGCTCCTTCCCCTTCTGTAGGGGCTCTAAGGCCCGTGGCGGGCAAGGAGGAGCGTGCTTCCCGCGGCAGGATGCTCCGTGGCCAGGGCTCATTGCAGGCCAACAGCTAGTTCCTGCTGACGGAAAAAACAAGCTGGTCTCCAGGCTGGCACTGAAGGAGGCAGGAGTGACTGGAAGTGTGTGACTGCCCACCACTTGGGTTTAAAAATCTCTCATGCACTGCCAGCTCTATGAACCCGAGTTATGAAACACAGCTCAGATGCCTTGGAAATAAATGTATTTGTACCGAGTGGGTTATAGAGGCAAAATGTCTTAAATAGCTGTGCACAACATCCTCTGTAAATTCCTGCAGGGCCACCAGGTGCAGTGTTCTGGGTAGTCTGCCGGGGATATCAGATCCTCGTCTCCATGAGCTGACTCACCGCCAGCACGACATGTCAGCCAGACGTTTCTTGTTGATTAGCTTGTCCGTGGCTGCCGAGCTGCGAGGGGCGGACAACCTCAGGAACAGCGCGACGTGCCTGGATCCCTGCCTGCTGCCGGCGGGGCGCACCGTGCCCCTCTTCCCTCTCCGTCAAGTGCCACCTCACAGCTGACGCAGACGCTTTTGGGACATCTGAGCCCCGCTGGCGGGAGGGCTGATGGTCTGAGGCAGATTTTCTGGTGATTTGTTAGCGCTGTCACAGGGCCAAGATGGAGGATGTGGGAATAAGGACACTCAGCTTCCCTGCTCTGCCGCCGGGACCAAGGTGCTTAAATATTTTGTCTTTCGTTTTCCCCTATATGCGATGAAATCCTGCCACTTAACCACCCATATTTTGGTGATGTGATATGTAAATAATACGTCTACTTTTTGAAATGCTGTACTGTCAGACTCTGCCAGTCATCAGGGAGAGGAGCTGGCAAGCGTCAGCGAGCACTCCCCTTCCTTCAAGCTGCACTGACCTCAGCCTGACACAAATTAGAAGCATGGGACTGCTCTAAATTATGGCATCTGGCTGAGGACAGCAGGTTAAAGCTCTCTCCCACAAGGAACAGGTTGAGCACTGCTGCGTTTTCTCTGCGTGGTGCACCCTGCACATGGTGGAAAGCAGACGTGTCCGAGCTGTGCTGCATGGAGGCCTCTGCGTCTTCTGGCGGAAGGTGGCGGCAGCCACTGGAGGTGATGTTTCCACCTCAGGCGCCCCCGCTCCGTGGAGAGGCTACCACAGACCCCAGGAAGCCAATCTGTAAATCCCCTGCTCTATGAAGTAGCTCCCTCCTCTTTTCAGGGCCTCCAGCAAGTCGGTTTAAGGTTCCTCCTGGCCTGGGTCACCACCAGCATCTCCCCACCTAAACAACGACCACTCATATTCACCCAGAAGGGCAGAGCAGGGGCGCAGGGGCTGCGGACCGAGGTATTTCTTGGTGACCTGCCGTGTTTTCCCTCACGGTGTGTTTGCCGCGAGCAGCTGCACGACGGCCCCTCTGCAGCCTGTCCCGAGGGCCCCGCCGGTGCTCCAGCTGCACCCCGGCTGCTGAGGGACACTCGCGGTAACTTGCTTTACACAGATGTAAGGTCTTGGATCCCAAAGAGGGAAACTGGTCCCTTTCCCGCTTTGCAACTGCTGAAGAAACCCCAGTTTGGGCTCACCGCTTATGAATTACTTCTGTGCTTCTATCAAGCGAAGTGTTATCACGGTGAGGAAATCCGTAGCTTGTTGCGCACGCGCGCATCCCGCTTTCCTCTGGCACACGAGTGTTTGCTGGTGCGGTCGGAGCACCGGCAGAGCAGGGGCAAGGCTGCCCGCAGCCAGCGGCCGTGGGCTGCGGACCCCTCGCTCGCTTGCTTGCCCCGCGGGCCGGCCGGCACGGCGCAGCCGCAGAAGGGTGTCCCCGCTGCACCGAGGCTCTCCCGCCGCACGGGCAGGGGGGCATCTCAGAAAGCCCCGGTGTCACGCATGAAAAATCCCCTCGTTTTGCAAACTGGTGTTTGGCGGATGAGGAGAGCCGGGGTGTGGATGCCCGTGGAGGGCATTCCCGGAAAGGAAATCTCCCTTTTGTGGTGGTCTCGTGCTGGCCAAGGAGCCGTGAAAGCTGGATGGAGATAGATGTTCCACTTCATGTGAATATTTAAAAACTCACTGAAGCACAATCTTACTGAGTAAAGTTGTGCTGAAATTGGGAGGTTCTTCCCAGGGGGTTCGCCTCAGCTGGTGAAAGCTGCATTCAGATTGAAATCATTAAAAATGTACGTACTGCTCTCCCGTAGCAGGATATATACATTACTGGCTGGAACGTGCATGACTCCAAGCAGTTTGCATGTCCTTTGCACAAAAAGACCAGACATGGAAGGGGAGGAAGAAAGGGCAGCAGAGGAGGAGGAGACGGGGGAGCAGGGACATGGGCTGCAGTACTAGAGAGGCACCCTCAACCTTGGTGCAACTGTGTAGGCTGAGCAAGATTGGAGCCTAGAGCACCCCAGGAGCTCTGCTCTGCAGCAGGCGAGCAGTGTCAGTGATCACAGCCTGTGAAGGAAAAGCCTCTGAAAAGAAAGAACAGGTTTTGATCAAGGGAGTTACACATGCAACTAACAGGCAGCCCTTAGTGTTGGTAAATTCCCCCTTCAAAGTCACGCTTTGAATATTGTAGTTAAATAGCAAAGTGGCCTGTGCTAGTTGGTCTTACTGTGTTGCTGGAAGCCCCTCAGCATCTCTAAGCCTGAGCTATCGGCAGCTGCTTGGGTTCAGCCCAGGGGCTGAAGCAGTTAACAACAGAGAGAGCTGAGATGTTAAATTAGGTGGCCTATATATGCCAAGAAATGTTCATGATTGCTCTTTGATGTTACATTTAATCTGTAGCATGCTATGTAAGTGTGGCTGGCTGTACTTCTCATATGAATTAATTACAAAGACCTTGTCATGCATGCAGAGGGCTGTGCAGAGCACTACACGCGCTACACAGTCATTTCAGGTTGCCGCGGGAAATGCTCTCGTGAGAGGCTCTGCTGCGGCGGCGTGTCTCCCTCCTTTAGGAGTGCTGCTGGGGACCACGGCTTTGGTGAACTCGATGTGCTGTGGTTAAAGAGGGTCCCACTCCCATGCACCTCACCCAATTCATAAAATTTGTCCCTCCTTCCTTGTCAGCCCAGGCAAGGGGCACAAGGCCCTTGCTCCCACAGGGTGCATAGGAAGTGAGAAGCGGATTTGCTTTGCTTTGCTCCTTGTGCATCTGCTCTGAGTTTCTGGCATGAAATTGTTAAGCGTGCACCCATCTGGGGAGAAGATGAGAGAGAGCACAAACCACACATGGCAGGTAATAGTTATCGTGCTTAACGCACTGCTGGAAGGCACTCTGTTTTATGGGGCTGTTGCAGCATGAGGCGCTACAGAGAGCAGACCAGACTTCTGTGAACCAGGCACACCCACATGGATAGTTAATACGTGCAAGGGCTGACACTTCCTCCAAAATTAAGCACAGGCAAAGTTCTTGTCCTGGGCCTGATGCCTAGGGCTGAACACAGCCCACATGCACAGGAGGGCCTGAAGCCTTTCCTCTGCTTCGCTCCTGCAACGTGGGACAGCAGCTGCACTGGGTCACTACGTAGGACTATGTCCACAGCACGGAGCTGACTCTGAGAGGGGAGATGACCCCACCTCTGCCATGCACCTAGTGTCATCCCAGGCCTCGCTGGCAGTGGGCCTGATGACCCAAAGGCACATCAGGATCCTGCGCTGGAATTAACTTGACTCTAGAGTTTCTGAAACACATACAGCCAAAGTCTGTGAAGATGCCCACCAAGCACAAGCTGACATTTTAACAAAAGTAAGAAAAGATAAATAGTATATGCAGTATCTGAACAAGAAAGAGGCCACCCAGAATTATAGAATGGTTATAATGGGGTTGCCCTATGTCCACAAGGTCATCAAGGCTTCAGACTGGCGTATGGGACAAGTTTTTTATGCAAAGTACCCTGAGACAAAAAGTGCCTGCAGTCTGGAAATGCACTTTGTTTGCCTTTCTTGTGACCTTTTGTTCTCAGTCTTGTATATACAAGCTCTAAAATCTTTATCTTCCACTGCAAAAACTAAATCTCTGCTCTGATTAACAGCTGTCAGGAACTGGGGAACATAGTGAATTGTGATAAATCCTGGCAATCTACAGGGTGTGTGTGCCCAGAGGTGACAGGTCAGACAAAGCATAGCATGCAGGCGAAGCGTTCGGCGGCAGCAGATCCGTGAGTACGAACAAGCTCTCTCCCACAGGGAGCAGATGGCAGTGTTGCCCACGGCTCTGGGTAATCCCTGAGGTATCAAACACATGTACATTCAAAATGGCTTTCCCTGGCAACAAACCTTGTGAATTTGGCAAAGCAACACATTCAAGATGTACTGTACATATGCACCAGGTGTGCATGTCAGTCAGCCCGCTGCCCTGATTCACGAGGAGGCCCTGACAGCACTTTTTCTCACGGAAGGCTATTTCCCTGCCCAAATCCTGTCCTTTCTTCCCAGTCATTTTGGAATTGAAGTTCTGCAGAAGGAGATAGCCAGGATCCTTTGCAGAAGGGAAAAGTTACTTCCTTTCCCCTTTACTCCAATTCTTTTGGCTTGAAACCTCTCCAAAGAAAATCAAGCAATACAAGGAAAATCACCTCATGTTTACACAGAGATTAATTAAATGAAGGAAATCTCAGCCTACGAGATGAGAAAAGAAGAGCAAAGAACAACCCAAGACAGCTTAGGATGGGAACGCTCATGCAACCTCATGTTCGTCTGAGCAAGAGCTGCTGCACCCCTGCCCCAGCTCTACCACGAGCAAAAGGCTGGGAGGGGGCATTTTGAGGGGCCCCTCCACAGGGCCGGTGTCCTCGTGCCAACTGCCTCCGCAGGGACTTGCTCCGCAGCTGGGGAGGAGGGCAGCCGCTGGCACCCAGCATGCCTGCCCTTGGGATCCGGATCTCAGCACGAGGCTTATTGATTTATTTTCCAGCTCAAAGCAAAGGGGACGGGGCTGGGAGGAAGGTCTGCCTCCCTCTCTGTGTTATTCATTGCTGGGCTGTGCTATTCATCGGTGCCTGCAGCTCCTTTTGTTCGGGCTCCCCAGCGTTATTCATGGCCCTCCAGCTGGGCTGGGGATTACCAGCGCTCCTAGCGTGATGCCTTTGGGTAGGGGCACATCCCACCTGGGCCCATTAGCTCTGACTCTTCACCGCTGCCCCCTGCACAGCTCTGGGAAGAGATGGCAGCCCTGTTTCCCTCGCCTTGGGGCCTGTCTCTCCTCTTGCTCTCTGTGAGACACCCGCTATAGGGTGTGAGATGTTCCTCTCTCGGGTACCAGAGAAATGCGGCGCAGGTCTGGGAGGACCCTGCCCTCCGCACGCAGCGAGCTCGCCTCAGGCGGAGGCTGAACGTGCCCGGGCGGTGAGCCGGCTCCCAGGGAGCAACCAGGGAAGGGAGTCTGCCTGTGTCTCCTGCCTCTATCTTGGCATGCAAATCAAAACAAACAGGCAGCTCATTTCCTGCAGCTTTCCTTCGCTTCCAGCTTTGCTTTCCCAAGGAAAAGTCACCAGGTGCCACCACAGATCCCAAGGGAGAGCTGTTGGAAGAGCTGCCCGCTCTCCCCGGGCACTGCTCCCTTTTCTCCTGGCTGCTTTGTACTTGCTGAGGGAGAGAGGATGGCTATTGCCTTGCTTCGCATTTTGCGGCTGTGGTAACCCCGGGGTTAAATCTATTGTGATTTTCGGTCATGCATGACGAACCGCTCCATGAGCGAGGCTGGAAGCCACTCAGAAACAAAGGAGGTCGGAGCTGCAGCCTCCTGGGAGCACCTCTGGGGCTGCCTCCCTCCCCGCTCCCGGGAAAGGGCTGCCTGCCCTGCCGCTCATCACGGAGAAGCAGCAATGCGCAGCAAGGCGTAATCACAAAACATTTATAAGCGACAATCTCATATAAAACTAATCCCAGGTTTAATCATCGTGCTGCTGTCATGGGCACAGCACTTGGGACCGCAGGCAGGCTGCAAAACCCTCTAGGAAATTACCTCCTGGCTCTCCACATTGCCACGCTTTGCTAGCCTACTCTCATCTCAGACTTACCCCTCTCTGATCTCTGACTATCCTAGGATCACTTGTTTTCCTTGTGGAGAGTAGGGCTGCGCAGCGTTTGCTGAGCACCAGCGAGGGCCTGAGAGCAGACTTAACTTAGCCGGAAGGCTCAAGAGAAAAACACACTGTTATTTCTGGAGGTGACTCTGTGGTGTCTCATTTATTAACAGCAGACGAAATGTTATTACATGGGGCTCTCAGAGAAGCCCCCTCTGAAGATTGAATGCAGGGCCTTATATCCAGAGACTACAAGCTGCTACTGCTTGAGTTAAGGACTAGGATCCTCTTGTGCCAAATACAAGATGTCTATAGGACGAAAACCACATATGTAGAAACTGTGATGTGTGATCACAATTTCAAACTAACTCTCATCCAACATCACTCTTCTGCACATCCACTCCACCCCTGCAAGCCTAGTTGTACTCAGAAGTGTGTGTCACCTCACGCTTCCAGATGTGCCTGCTCTCCAGGCAGCAGAATAGGCCATAGCAACCACTAAGAGCTTGAGAAGGAAGCCAAGTAAATTTAAATGAAAAACGATCCACTACAAGATTGTCATGACAAGACTGATTAACCGTTGCAAGGTGTTTATGGAACGGTAGGGGCGCTTGATTCCTCATCCAGTCAGGTTTTCATATTCGGGTGGAGGCTAAGCCCACCTCGCACGCTTGCTGTCGCTTCCAGCAGCCAACCGTTGGATGTGCAAGAGGACAGCTTCTGCCTGTGCTTCTTGCCCCTGTTGTGTAGAAGCTGGCGTGGCAGAAGCCTAAGCGAATGATGGGTCAACCTTGTTTTAGTAAGAGAGATCATTCTGGTTTGCTGCTGTGTGTTGACCAGAGGCCTTCAGGAAGGGAGTTTCTTCAAGGTCAGCTTATAGTAAAGGCTAGGCCTGCTTTTCTTTCTGGAAATCATGCTCTAGCCAAAGACGAGCACAAGTTGTCACACTTGATACAGCTCTAAACAGATGAAAATCAAGGTGCTGTGATGGATATAGGAGCTGGGACTAGATGGCCTAATCATTTCCTCTGATCTTACACCACATGAAAGTATCACTTGCCTAATTTTCCATAGCATCTTTCTTAGGAAACGCTAGGAAATGTTTTCTACTGTGAAGAAATGACAAGCTAAAGGGTGAAAATTGAAGTCAGCCAGTATCTCAGCATGCTACAGGGACAAGACAATCTCAGAAATAGAACATAAGGAGATTGAAAAGAAGACACTAGATGCTCAGAGAGGCTCAGAGGTGTGTAAGCAGAGGGGAAAGTGGCTATAAAATGAGAGAAAGCATCACAGGATTTTGAAGACAAGGGCAGCAATTCAGAGGGGCTGGTGAAGGAGCAGGAAAGAGAGGAAAAGGATATTTGCTCTGCCTTCATGTGACTGTCTTTTACGCTCAGTGGCATTTCTGCCCATCCTGTTGAGATGACAAAGCTTCCTGCAGGGAGCCCAGCATGGGTAATGGAGACTGTTTCTGAGACACCTCCGAGTCTCTTGGAGAATTCTGTTGTAATAGCTGGTAGACTTTGTTTTCTGTATTTCTTTTCCCTGTGAAAATGCCACTTCAGAAAAAAAAATAAAATAAACGAATAAACAAAAAACATTGAAACTGCCTTATACCACTTTAGATAAAATTTGAAGAGATCTTTTTTAGAGTTTCTATCGCAATGGCACTTATTTTCTTCTGCTTAGTTGAATATATGTAAAAGTCTGTGAAAGACAGAGCTTCAAACAGAATGCTTCTGGTACCCTGTATCAAAATGCTTTGACTTGAAAAAACAGTTTCTGAAGAAAGAGAAGAGAAGAG
>VZSV01000001.1:8558175-8582051 GCA_013398735.1 Nothocercus julius | reverse complement strand
GCGGCCGCGGGCGCGGCGCGGCTCCCCTCGGAGGGCAGCTCGCGGGCCCGGCGGGGGTCGGGCGTCCTCGGGGGCTGGGCTCCCCAGCGGGATCCCTCCTTCCCACCGCCCGGGGGCTTGGGGTCTCCGGAGGGGCCGGGATGCTGAGGTGAGTCCCCGTGCTGCCGCCTGGGCTCGTCCCCGGGGAGGGGGCGGCGAGCAGGAGGAAGGAGCGACTGCTGTGTTAGGCGAGTGCGGGCAGGGTGGGACCCTCCGAGTCCTGCTGCGCCCTGAGCTGAAGCGCTTGGAGCCGGCAGCGTCTCCAGCAGCACCCGGGAGTGAGGGAGGGGGACGGAGCTGCCGAAGCACCAGATTCCGATAGGAGCAGCAGGTTACCGTGAAGGTACAAGCAGGGCTTTACTTTGCTTAAAGAGATTCACGGGAGGACCAGAGCAGGTGCTTCAGGTGCCCAAATGAGGAGGGGATGAGCCCTGTGCTCTGTGGGAGGTTGGGGTTAGGTGGCTGAGCAGGGTGTGTGGAGTTGGGATGTGGAGGGGCAGATGGTGGGTGGCACCATGGGTGCATCCCGTCTGGATTTTGGCACTCCTGTTGTGGTGGAGGGGAGCCCCATGGGTGACAGGGAGCCTCAGGCAAGGAGGATGTGACAGTGCCAGGGAGACCTGTCCCTGGTGAGGGCTTGGAGCAGGGCTTGGCATAGCAATAGAGGGGACGGGACTGGGTTAAAGCGCGCGCCTTGAGGAGATGAGACAGTTTCTGCTGTGATATGAGGAGGAGGATGAGGCCTGAGGCATAAAGCAGCCAGATGGTTTGCAGCCTGCTCTGGGCACTTGTGCAGCCCCAAACACCCAGGTGCCTGGTGTGTCCCTTGCAGGAACTGACTTGCCCTGTTAAGCCAGAGTAGAAGCACTGGTCCATCTAGACCAGCAGCTACTAAGCTTTCCAGATCAGTACAACTTTGAGCAAACTAGGCTGAGAAAGAAGCAGCATTTATTTACTTTTTTTTTTTTTTTTTTTTTTTTTTCCCTAACCTGCACCTTCAGTGTCCTGCCCTAGATCTGCCTGGTGTGTGAGTGCACACGGGCTTTCCTGAACCTGGCAAGTCTCAGCCCGTTTCTGAGAGCTGGGGCCACCAAAGCCAGGAATGTGAATGGTTGTTGCTTACTCCATCTGCTCAGTCTGCACAGACTGTTAGATGAAAATGCCCAGAGTGACCAAAGCTTTGTTGACTTTAGGGCTACTGCCTGTACAATTAAGCCGGGAGAAACTACAGAGCATGCAGGAACACTAGCTATTCTGGACTTTGTCATAAATAACTTGCTCGGTAACTCTAGCCGCGCTAAAACGGAGACTACATAAGGATGTTTAGGACACATGCGTAAGGAAAGTGTTTTTTAAATATATACATAGTATCTTATCTTTTATGCAGGGAAGCTTCTCTTCCCTGTTTTGTTAGAAAGGGCTTGGTTAAGAAAAGCAAAGGCAAACCAAATCCTGAGGCTCAGCGTGAAGGCGCCTCTACCAGCCATAGCCGCTTCTCAGCGGGGCCGCGTAGCCGCCCCTTGTGCGAGCACAGCAGTTTGTGAAGGGCGCTGTGAACCCGTTCTGTCCTGGCGCGCTCTGCACGGAGAGGCTGGGTACTGATCGTAATTGGCAAACGGGGGGATTTGGTTGCTTTCACACGTGTCCTTGTGTTTTGATTCTTTCTGTGGCTGTTTGGGGCAAGGTGAAGGTTGCTCCTTTCCGGGGAAGAGATGACTTCTGCCATATGGTCTCAACATCTCTCTTCTGCTTGCTGGCCAGTAGAGAGGACTTAGTGTTGAGAGGCATGGTGAGAGCAGTGTGTTTGAGCCGTCTCTGGAGGCTTGCACCCAGAGAGTCCTGGGCTGGCTGTTGGTCTGTGGGAGGATACACTGTAGAGATGCCTTGCCCCGAGATTTTTCTCGCCACTGGGAGCTCCTGCAGGATAGGATAAGATCCAAAGACAAATAGTTTTCTGTTGTTTTTCAGTGAGCATTAAATGTTGAAATGTGGTAGAGTACCTCTTCAGCCTCTGTTGGCTTGGCTTGCGTGGTGCTCTGAAGGCCAAAGTATAAACTTGGGAATGATTGGTCCATGTGGTGCATCTGTTCCTAGCTATATGTCCATTTTATGTGCTTCATCCAAGTAGGACCCAGTTCTCTGATGAGGACTGCTAAATGCTAGCACAATACAGAGAATATTTCCCTCACCTGCAGGTGGGATGTGGCTGTCACCGTGGGGCTCTGCAGAGGCTGCAAATTGAACAAGGGGGAATGGAGTATGTTCTGAGATGGCAAAAGAGAAGAGACCAATGAGACTATGAAGTGGGGGTGTATATCTGCCTACTGTTTTATTTTTGGCTTTAAGTGTTCCCCTGGCACAGAAAAATGCACATGTGCACCAGAAAGATGTTGGATTGTTTATGTTTTAATTTTGGCCTTGTGCCAAGAGGCCTGGCTTGGTGACCTTGGCACTCTTGGGGTGTTATTTATAGAAAGCAAACCTCTGTGGTGTTCTCTTTTTGTTTGTTTTGTTTTGCTGTTATTTTTGTATTTTCAACATAGAAACGTGAAAACGGTTCTTGGGAGGAAAAGACCCTGCGCAGGCCCCCAAATGCATTGGGACTTTCTCCAGAGCTGTGAAAACAACACTTGGGAGACGACCAGGTGTTCCCAGCTCCCGTGAGTTCCTGGCTTCTCTTGTGAAATGTATTTCTGATTCTTTCCTGTGGAATGCAGGCCAGGGAGATTCCTCTCAGCATTTGAGGCATTCTTGTTCAAGTTGCTAACAGATGTTCACAAAGACAAATCTAGCTATAACTAGAGGGCTTAAATATATATACATATTTCAAACATGAAAGAATCATGATAAATGATTCTTTGGCCTTCTTCAGTTTCTTTTGTTTGTGAAGCTCTTTGTTGTCTGCAAAGGTTTCAGTTCATGATGCTGTTTCAGTGCATTTCACTGCCTATCCCTGGCACTAGTGAACATGACTATCCTCAGATCATAGACAAGAAAATGAGGCTTAGAGATGTGCAGAGTCTCGCTAGATCTGCCAACAACTGGCAAGAATTGGTGCTAGTTGGAAAGCTCTGGTTTCTGGGTTTCTATTAAACCCTTATGACGAACTCTCCCTTCTGGTTTCACGATGTGGATGTGCATCTTACTCTCATCCTGTGCAATATGGGTTGCAGTTAGAGAAATCCATAAATGTCATGTTATCCCTATATATGCAAAACAAGAATCCATTTAGCACACTTGTGCATTGTTTCTGATGGGGAAATCTTTGCCTAGGCTAGCTTATCTGTACCAGAGCCCAGTGGGACTGGCTTACTGTGCTTTTTCCAGCTCATTTTACAGGGGGCAATGAGGGACTTGAAGGGAAGGTGGGTTTTTTTTTGTTTTTTTTTTTCCCCCCCCCCCAAGCCACAAACCGTGTCTGTAATACGGATTTGTACTGACCGTCACTAGGGTTGCAGAGGAAGAGACCTCTTGCCAAAACTGGGAAATGATCAAAGTGATGCTCGTGGGGTTCGTTGCTAGAAGCTGAGAGGCCATTTCCCATGCTCGCTGTGGCAGCCCGTAGGTTCGTTTTCTGAACCTCATGGGCCCACAGTCGGAAGGCTGAGCAGAAAGCTTGGTAATTAGCTGTGCTCCTCCAGGCCATCCTGGAAGTTACTTGGTTTGGTCTGAGGCCCCCTAAGCGGGAGGCGCAGAGGGAAGCGTGGCGAGCAGACTGGCTGGCAACGAGCGGAGCAGTGATTCCGTGGCGGCGCTGGCACTCTGACTTTGGGAGATGCGTGCGCAGCAGTGTCAGATTACATGGGCCATAGGGAACCTAATTATTTGTTTGAGGGGATTCGCGTCTCGTCCAGAGATTAGGGCTGTCGCTGCTGCTGCAGCAGCTGCAGGAGAGAAAGCCCTTCTTTTCTTATGGAAATCAGGCAGCGCTCAAACAGGCTGGAGCAAAGCAGGTGCAGTGGGAGCGGCACACAAAGGCTCGCAGCCCTCTTGGTCTTAGCTGTATCCTGCCCGGGCTGGGAAAATGAACAGTGTGAGGCCATGTCAGCAGCCGACAAGAGACCTATAGAGAGAACCCACCGATCTGCAGGAAACTGTGGGTGACTCACTGGTGTTTTTGTCTGAGTACACGTTGACTGAGGAACCCACGATGGCAGCAGAAGTGCCCTTTTGTAGCTGCACTGTTTTGTGAGGGAAATGCAAACCGCTGGTCTTCAGGTATTTGTGGCTGTGCAAAGACTTGAGAGGCTTTTCCAGATGATGTGCATTCACTCAGGAATTGCAGAGCCGAGCCCCTGTGTCCGTTCAGCCCTGGCTGGGCATTGCACCTGGCTCTGCTGTAGATGTTGAACTGCTGTGACGGAGACAGCAGGCAGCTTTCCCAAGGTCAGAGTCTGCGCTGGCCGGACAGCACAGGCTAGAGCACATCCTGCCTTCCAGCCCACGCTTATTACGGTGAGGAAGATGTCTTCAATCCAGCCTTCCTGGCCGTCTTGTTCTGCCTTACCGTGCATGACATAAGGCCCATCGGGGGAACAGTCTAACTGTTCCTATATCACTGCAGAGCTCCAGCGTATGTATGGGGGACAATTTTGTCAGACAAGCTTGGGCACAGTCTGAACTCAGGCAGTCTGTTTTGCTATATGAAGCCTTAAGGTGAGACTGTGACACGAAAATGTCAGTCTGTAGTGCTGGCAATGAAGGAAGCAGAGTATTCTCACAGGAAACAAATTATTTTCAGGGGACCTAAAGTCGCAGACTTTTAATCTTATTGGATGTATAATGTTAGCTGTATGGCACTTTGTTCAGGGTCAGCGGTGTATGGCAGGGAGACAGAAACATGAGTTGTAAAGAGGATAATGAAACTGGAAAACCAGAGTACCGAGTCCAGAGGGGCAAGATGATGTTGCCTTCTGACAACCAGTCATTTACTATCTGAAAGCAGAGATAGTATTTTGTAAGCTGGGGGGGGTGCGGGGGAGAACTATGGTAGAAGCTGCTTAATAGCAATACAGAGCACCAAGACTTTCTTTCGTAGAAAGCAGTAGTGGAAATCTGCCAGGAGTCAAGCTCCACCTAGCAAGATTGAAAAATTTAGACCATCTGTGTGTGCAGTCCCAGGTCATTTTCCTGTTAAGTGGAAATGCAATTCAGCTGTCTTTAATACCAAAGCTGAATGTGGTCAGGTGTGGATGGTTTCTGGACAGCAGACACCTGTAATGCATTGCCCACCCTGCCTCCTTCACCTGCCCGGTGCAAGCGCTCGCTTGGTGCAGTGTGTGGATGTCCTCCTCCATCGTACCCTGGCAGAGACTGATGCTGGGCAGCACGTGTGCAGCGAGGCCTTTCCGTGAGTCCTGTCAACATTCCCTGTCTAAATCCCTGGGCAAGTGGGCTGCAGTGAGGGTTGATGTGTGAAGAAATGATAAAGCAGTAGAGCTCCTCTGCTACAGGCAATACATTCCCCAATCTACAATGTTGTGCAAACCGAGTGCCTTTTCATTGGCACATGCAGAGAACTAAGGGGAAAAGAGACTAGGCTGTGATTCCCAGAGCTGCTACTACATTTAAATGAAATTATAGGGATGATAATGAGGAAAGTGTTGGCTAAACCCTTACACTGCTGTGTCCTGAGCAGTTCTAGGCAGGAGGCTGTGCTATATGGTTGCTTTCTTATATATTCATATATACACGCTGATAATTTTATTTATGCTGGTGTTATTGGCGCTTGTAGCAGTGTCTGAGACTTAAGGAAACAAGGGGGGGGTACTTTGAATAACAGAGAAAAGACATCTGACAATGCTGCAGTTTTTGTGGTTACTTAAGAGCCTGACGTGTTGGTGCTGGTGCGGTTAGTAGTAGTAGTGCAGGCAGTAGTACCTCTATCCTGTCTTTCCTAAGGCCTCTCTCACATATGCTCTGTCTCCTGGTTTACTGATCCCAGAATTTGGATTCAGGAGAGCTGTCTTCAGGGTTGAGGCATCTACCTCTTTGTCTTCTCCCTGGTGTAAAAAGAGAAATCCTGCTTTGGTTCCTCTGACCTCTTCTACGGTTATAACTTTTTTTTTTTTTTTTTTTTTCCTTTCCTTTCCTTCCTCTCTCTCTCATGCCTGACAGAGAAGAAACTGTTTTCCTTGCAGGTTCTTCTTTTGTGTGTATGTCCATGATTAGTTTGTCCTTTTGGAGGGTTGTGGGGGGGCAGAGGATTGGCTTTATGGGAAGATTATAACCTCAGTGCAGTTCCCTGTGTGAGCTGGACAGAAGCGATACAGTGCTCGCATGGATCAGGTAATGGAAAGGTGAATGCAAGCACCATGCTTTGGGCCATCAGGGAGGATTAATCTTGCCCATCCACATAAAAGCGATCAAAAACTGAGTCGAATTCATCTTCTAGGATCCCCCTGCAGTGTATGGGAAGTGGTAAGCTGTTACAGAAGGTGATGTATTCCAACCTAAAATAGGCACCTCTGGGGGTTGGCTCACCCTGCCCGGATAGCCCCACGCTCCCCACCTCTGAAATGCTTCTGCTCTGCTTGAGGGACAAACCGTCTCTGTGCGTGGTGCTTGCAGAGCCCTGGCCTTTGAGCAAGCTGGAGAAGCACTCCAGTATCAGAGGCATTGTCTTTTTCAGTCTGCAGGTTCTCTGTATTATTTCCTTTTTCTCTGATCAGAGCTTTCTAAAGGGTACTTGTGTGCTGAATACCCTTTGCTGATAATGCACATTATGAAATCTGAAAGGAAGGCTGAGATTAAATGTCACACACTTCACACTAGGAGAATTCAGAGTGTCTTGTTGATCTGTGTATGATTTGAGGGTTGACAGCTCATGCATACACAAACATGCACATACACATACATATGTGCATGCAGTTTTTTGTTCTTTGTCTCCCCCCCACTAAGCAGCAAATAACAGCAAAGTCAGACTCATATGAGCTGCCAGGAGGCTGTATCATCGTGGGTTTTTCAGGGCTGGTTGTGCTAAGAACCACCAAGGTTAATGAGATCTCGTCTTGCTGGTGACGGTGGCTTCTCCTACACCTTTTACCCTCTTGTGGTACTGCACTGAGCTGTGGCTATCTTGGGTTTGATATGTGTGGGTATTAACCTGACCACAGGGATCTTCTGAGAGTTGCCGGCACGTGGAAAGGCTGTATTGATTATGAGGTTTACCCCGAGGTTTCTAGAATGCTTTTTTCCTGCCAGCAGTGAATGAAGAAGGACAGGAAAAAGTGCTGTCCTGCTAAGCTGGCTGTAACTCTGTCCGGGAGGGGCATTCCTGGTGCTGGCAGGCAGCGTGCAATGAGCTGGGCACCGCGCGGGGTTCGCAGCCTTCCTGAGCAGCGCAGCGGCCTGGCGAGCGGGCAGTCAGCGGGAGCGCACAGCGGGGCGGGCTGGGGGATTCAGCTCGCACACGTCTCTGGTGCTGAGCAGGGGCGATATGAGCTTAGGCGATAGGCATGTTCTTAACATAAAAACAGGGGAAAGTGTAGCGCAGGAGGTTAGGTGGCCTGGTCCTGCCGGGGAGGAAGGACAGCAGCAGTGCCAAAAGTGAAGTGCAGATTTTGGTGTCTGCACTTCCTATTCTGTAAACTAAACAGAGCTGCTCCTGGAAACAGCTGGTTTTGTTCCCAGATGCTCAGCTGCAGGAGGAAGAACTGCTCCTTGCTCTCGGCTGCTCTGCAGGATGCTGCTGGCCGGTGCTCCAGAGCAATCCCTGCCCTGTGCTGAGCACCGGCTGCTGCCTGGTCTGTGGCAATTTCTCCTAAGTCACTTTGTTCCACTGACTTGCAAATTCATGAAGCCTGTGCTTGCTGTTTTCCCACGTCATCAGCTATGTGGAAGTTTCCCTTTTCTAAATCTGCCCTCGTGTCTTTGGTTTGCCCAACCTATTTGATTTTGCATCTGATGTTTTTAGCGTTAACTTGTTGCTATAGAAACCAAGGTGTCAGAGACACCTGAGAATAGGCTACAAACTAGCTGGAGCACGTGTCTTGTTGTAGACCTTTCCCACTCCATTTGTGCTTAGCAGCCCCCTGAGCCTTGCTGCAAATCTGTGCTTATTTTGAGTGAAGGAGCCTTGAAGGAGGGATTAAACTTGAACTTGTGACTGAGCACAAATGATCAATGCTTCATACTGGCAAATTGTTTGGGGAGGAGGTAAGAATGTGTTTCCAAGATGCAGATGACATGTCAAGAAGCGCTGTGTATGGTCTTAAGCAGAGCTGAGAGGTGAAAGCTGGTATCTGTATGTCTCATGTTGTAAAGAGTAAACCTAGAAGCAGGAATCGCAGCCCCCTAACCTCCCAAAGTAGGGAGTCCCTGATAAGCTACTCTCTGTGGTCATTGCCTCTCCCATGCAGCTAAGAATACTTGTGTAATCTGGCAGTCTAAATTGTCCTTAATTGTTCTTAAAAGGTTGTTAGCATGGAGCAGGACCCAAAGTAACTTTACCTCACTTCTCTTTCCAGGCACAATCTGTACTCTCCTAAAGTTTGGAGTTAGGCTTCAAACCTGTGGCTCAGCTCTTGACAGATGGGAAGCTGAGAGAAAGAGTGGCAATAAGGAGTTCATAACAGATTTGTTGCTTGTTAGCAGTGGGAAAAAATGAGTTATTAATGTCACCTTTGCAGGTTGGAAAAGAGAAAAATTGACAAAATCAACAGTCTTTTGTCAATAGTGGAAAAGATGGGGAAACCTTAGCTTGTGGACAGGCTAAGGACAGGCTCTGGGGTCTCTGCAAAGTGCCACATAGCCAAGGGCTGTGTGGTTCTGCATAGGCCTCGCTGTATTTTCTTAGCTGCCAAGGATGAGTGGCAATTTGGTTAATGGCTTATGGTCACAGGGGACTTCTCATATTGGATCTGAGTTAAGTGAGGTACAGCCAAATTTTACCACTGGCACATCAAAAACCTCAAGTCCTTTGGAGGCCTCTAAGGGTATGGGGCTCAGAAAATGTTCTGATTTGACCAAAAGGCAATTTTCCTGTTTAATGCAAATGTATTCCTCTGCTCTCCCCTTTGCCCCCTCCTGTGTGTGCCTAGACTGCATATCTGGCCATATAATAAGCAAATAGGAGCCCTTTGTTTAAGAAAATAAAAACTAAAATGAAGGAAAAATCTCATGGTTTAGGGACATTCTGAAGCAGCTCTTTCAGGACGAGGACAGCAAATGCAAGCATGATACAGGGAACAAATCTGTTTCTAGGATGCAGGAATGGCAAAGTCTCATTCCATCTTTTATGTTTGTGTCCAGTCTGGTAGATAATAAATTGCAGTAGGTGCATATACTCAGTAAGTTACTGGATTGAAGATGTAGGAATGCTGTTGTTGATGTAGTTTGTATGGTTTAAGGCAAGGACATATCAAAAATGGTTTTGGAAATATAATCTCTGTGAAGGTATGAAGAGGCACAGTGTAGTCTTTTGTGGCTATGGGCACTGAATCTTCTGTAATGTTTCCTTACAATTTCCTTTTTTGGCTCTGGAAAGAGAGAGAGGTGGAAGATTCTTGGGTATGTGGAGCACAAGCTTCTTGGAGAACTTGTGAAAGAAATAGTCAAGTATTTGGAGTGTGGTGTAAAGGAAGCCAGAGTAGGTTTGACATTCACTGGAAGAAGTGTCTAGAAGACCCGTGGTGTTGTCACGATCCAATATTGTGCAGTTCAGTATAACCCCCAGGGTTATTTTCTGCGGAATTTCTTTGAGCCTCTGCAATCTCTGGGGGGAGACAGGAGACGGAGCAGACTTGCCTCAGACTTTCTGCAAAACCCATCTCTGTCCTGCTTGTGCAAGGGATGCTCCTGGCCTCCCAAAGCTGCACTCGCCGCAGTGTGGGCCGGCTTGTTTTCCTGCACTTCCCGCACCGTCCCCCTCATCTCCCTGCAGAAACCGTCTGCAGGACAGATGGCCCGCGTTGCTTCTGGGGCCGTCTTCTACAAACACCTGTCTGCGGCAGCTGGGAGATTAAGGAGCACTTCTTTAATGTCCTTACAGCGAAACAATGCGCGTTCTCGATGCTTTCCCGCTGAGTTTCCTCCTCTCTGCACCCTCCCAGCTCCCGCGTGCCCTGGGGAACTTCAGTGCGTGGGGTGCTCTGCTAATGATACCTGACTCATAGGGTGATGTAGAGCCGAGTAAGTCAGAGTGCCCTGCCGCACGAGGGGAGCTTGTTCCCTCTGCCGCGTCTCCCTGTCCTCTGCCCACCGGCTGGGGCTCGCCGGCCGCCGAGGCGGATGAGCAGGCAAGGTCCCCGTGCCTGGCGTGGCGGCCCAGCCCGTTACTGAGGCGATGAGCTGGATGCTGCTTCTGCTTTGAGACGGGGAGCGCGGCTACTTGAGCCGCCGGGGAGAGCTACGGTAGCTCTGCGCTGATGGACGGCTGCAGCCAGCTCGGGGCCGAGCGCCTTGCCGTCCGCGAGGAGAGCGGAGGGGAATCGGCTTTCTTATGGAAATAATACTTGAGGACTGGAGCCACCGAAGCAGCAGCTTGCATCCTTTTAACTGCACAGCCAAATTGCTCCTCGGCGGGGAGGCGCAGGTGCCCAAGCCAGTGCGTGCATGGTGAGCCCTGCGCGGCAGCCGCGGCCGCCGTGGGCAGGGTGCCGGCCGCCCTGCGCGGCCGCTGCGAGGGGCAGGGAGCGGGTCGTGGCTGCCCTTGCTCGCCGTGGAGCTTGGCGCTGTGCTGCAGGTGGTGCTGAGCAAGCTGGGAGAAGTGCGGTTGCTCTGTGTGTGTTTAATTATAGCTCTAGTCTGAGAAACTAATAGCGCGATGGAGATTTTCAATCCGGTTCTGGGGAAACTGAACACCTTGTAGTTGTTGAGCGTTGCATAACACTGCCTGCAACATGGGAAGAGTTGTCCTGTTCAGTCTGCAGAAAGAAATTGGAAACTTCAGGGCTGTAAAACCCCTGAGCTGGGATATCTCCCAGCCACTGTGGTGTGGCCTCAGAGCGTGATGCTCCTTGCAGGGGAAGGGGGGGGAAAGAAAACTTATGGATGTAAGTTATACAGGAACCAGGATCCCTCTAGTCAGAAAGCAGAGGAGAAACTTGCAGCCTTGGCAATTATTTTATGGTAAGCCCTTGTAATGTCTGCGCAGACTGTGTTGGGTAGCAAAATGCTTCACTACCCCATCAGGATTCAGAAAGTGTCACTTAAAATCTTGTCACCTGCGGTGATGATCTTGTGAATGAGCTAAGTGTTGAGAGGATGTTTTTATCTTGCAATTCCCCACCACAGCTATTTCTGTCGCATCAGCCACTTCCTGCTCTCCCTGCCCCTCTGACCCCTCTGTTTGCAGAGGGGTGTGTGTATGTGAGGGCTTCGTATCCCCAGTGTGCTTCCCTGAGCTGTGACTCCGTCAATGATCCCCCTTTCCTTTTTGCATCCCAGTCCTCTGTATGCAGATAGGGCACAG
Organism: Nothocercus julius; assembly: GCA_013398735.1. Taxonomy (NCBI): domain Eukaryota; kingdom Metazoa; phylum Chordata; class Aves; order Tinamiformes; family Tinamidae; genus Nothocercus; species Nothocercus julius. The sequence continues at coordinate 8,570,599 of VZSV01000001.1, read as the reverse complement.
TGGACGTATGGATTCAGGCAGCCTTGCTGTAGCTCTTTTTCTACGCACGATTTCCCTCATTACTCTTTAGAGGGAGATGTGGGGACAGTATGATCGTTTCCTAATAACATTACATTCATTTTCTCTGCTGGTCTCCTGCTTTAGGGGAGAACTGCAGAAAACCGCAAAGCAGCAGCATGTGAAAATGGCCACGTGGCTCTTGCTGCGGAGCCCGGGGCAGGAGCAGCAACATGGGCAATGTGCAGGAGAGATGTCGGAGCGGAAGCCCCAGGAGAAGAGCAGGGTGCAGCGGGAGGACTGGGATGGTGCAGGAGCTGAGCATGCCCAGATTACACAGGTGTTGGATGTATCGCTTACACAAGGAGTATGGATGGGCAGAGGAGAGCAGAGGAGTCATGGATGAACTGAGCAGCCTTTGGGTGGAGCAGCCCCTGGATCTTATTTCCAGAGCTACCTGCAGTGGTACAGAGAGGACTTAACACGGACCTACTCATACTCAAAATGCTGCAGAGGCCCTGTTGGTCCCCACTCTGTGTCACGACAGCTGTACTGACTGTGTCCGTGGTCCTTGGAGCTGCCGAAGGCATGGAGTGCCCCTTGTTCCTGGGGACTGTGCTTCCAAACCATGCTTGAGCGTGTCTGCTTGCCGACTGCAGGACACGTCTAACAGCAGGGTGAGCTCTGGCCATGTCTGAGGCAACTCTTCTGGCTTTATAGCCCGCACAGGAGCTGGTTTGGGTTTTGAGGTTTCCTCTGGCTTATGTGTAGGAGGTTATCTAGAAGCACCCTGCAAACAGACCTTTTGATGGAGAGTTTTGCCTTGTGTTCTCGTGATGCACAGTGGCCCACAGAGGGTAAGTGCTGGAGGCCTAGTATGTAGGTTCGTAGCTTTGTTCCTGACGTGCCCCACGTAGGACACTGTCCCCGCACTGGTTTGCGTTTGGGAAGTGAACCTTCATCCAGAGATGCTCCTGCTGGTGTTGCCAAGGGACTGAAAGGGTGGTCAGTTGACTGTGTGGCAGAGGAGTCTGCGCCCCTGGCTTCCTGCTGGTAAGAGAGGTGTCCTGTTGGCGAGCAGCCTGTGCCAGAGTGAGCCTGAGTGGCAGCCGCGTTACGCTGCCGCGGCGGCTCTGTGCTAGTTGCTTTTACTGCCTCACCATCCAGTCATTTCCAGCTCGATCAGGTTACCTCAGAATGTCTCTCTGAGGCATCCTGGCTGCTTCGCAAGAGCGTTCCTCTATTCTACGACCAATTCCTCAATTCCCCAGGGTGTGGAGAATTAATTCCCCTCATCCAGGGCGTGGGCTGGAGCCTGTTCTTCTAGCAATAAATGCAAATGATACTGTTTTAAGATGTATTGGTAGCCCTTGGTAGTTACCTAAGATGTGGGGACAGTCTCTGCCACAGGCATCCTGCACAAAATTTGAGTATGCTATTTGGATAAGATCCACAGGGATGTTTCACAGCTCTCCAGTGTGTACTTTAGTGGGCTATGCAGATGGAGTTTACTTTAACCATCAGGCATTTCAGAGTGCTTAAGTGCTTCAAATTGTTAACCAAGAGAGATCCTGCACATGGAGTAAGCAGACTCATTCTCCAGGGGAGAAAAGGAGCCTTGGAGACCTCATTCCGTTTAGGTAACAGTGGGATGTCTGTGAGACCTGAGGAACTTGGTACCTCTGTGGATCGTATCCTTAATCTCTTGGGGTTTGCAGAGTGAGGATCTTGTCTGTCGCTAAGGCACAGGGCTGTGATGTAGAAGCATTATGAGGCGCTGAGATAATCCAGTGTTGAGCTCCTTGGAAAAGAAGGCGACAGGTGTCTGGCTGGCTGCAAATAACTTTCTGTGTATTATCTGTCCTTTTCTGATTAGTCCTGTTCTTGCAGAAGTGCTCTGACTTCTGCCTTTGCCCTGCGGACGTGCTAGAGCCCAGAGTTCCTTTCATCTCAGTGGACGCGCTGCTTGGGGCATCGCGCAGCGTGCTGTGAGCCTGGCGCTCCCCTTGCTTTCAGGTGTTAGAGAGGAGACAGTCAGGCCTTGCGAGAGACAGCAGAGGAGCTGGCAAGCGCGTTACTGCTGCTGGGGCCTTGAGAGCAGCGGTGGGCACGAGCCCGGCTGTGAGGGCCAGCCGCAGCGCGGCTGCCGCTCAGGGTGACTGGTGCCCCTTCGTACCCTCGTGAGGTCCTGGAAGCCTCCCTTGGCCCGTCCTGAGGCCGTGGCTCAGGGTACTGCTGGGCAGCAGCCCTGCTCCATAGTGCTCCTGCGCTCTAACACTCCAGAGCACCTCTTCTTTCCTGATAGCCTTCGCCACTCAGCTGGGAAGGAGACGGTGGTGCTGGGGGAAGAGCTGTGGAGGTGGGAGCGAGTGAGCTATCTGTAGTGTGGCACCAGTGAGGTTTCTTTGCACCAGTAAGCAGTAGCTATCAAAACTGAACACAGTATGCTGAACAGGGCTGAGCAAGGAGAGAAGCTGAAAAGAAGAAAGGGGACTTCAGAGAAAAAAAGCCCTTTTATTTGCATCTAGGTGCTGCCCATCACAGAAAGCTGTGTAGGAATAGGAAACACCTGCATGTGGTGATTGATCTGTGCAGCCATTGGGATGCTCAGAAAAAAGAATAAGGAGAAAAGAATCACTAGCGAAGGAGGAGGTGGAAGCTTTCTTTTGAAAATGCAAAAGGCTAATAGAAAACATCCTCTAATTTCTCAGTGTGTCAGGATACATTACTGTAAGTATGAAGTTTTCAAATCCTGTGCATCCTCTATCTGAATGTCATTAATGCTAATGCATGTGTTAGCTCATTATTAATATTCAGTGTTCATTAGACCAGCTCTTTCTCTGGAAGATGGAGATAATGAGATGCAGGATTTGATTCTGGGCCATGCCACAGCTGTGCTTAGCACAGTGGGAGTGTGGCTTTATGTATCAGAATGGCCTTCACTGATCATTTTATTGGCATTTTGTCTGGCCTACATAGTCTTGGCTTTTGGCTGATGGTTTGCCACAAATGAGTGGAAATTCTTAATGCGGGAGCAGCACTAATGATGGTGATGATAAATTGCCAACTTGTGGCCTGAAGGCAACTGGTGAGACAGCTGATAAAGCAAACTTTTGATCTTTTGCCCTGTGGTTGGAGTGGAAAAACTGCCTTCGTAATCAGTGCCATTTTTCTATGCCTCAGTCTGTGAACCATCGAGTCTTCCTTTAACCCCAACCAGCTTTCTTTAACTTCTTGCCCTTAAGAGATTCTCTACGTTTTGAGATGTCTTTACTCGTGGTTCCTCCAGAGTCTGTGGCCAGAGCAGGATGTGTGGGCACCTGGGAAGTGCCTGGAGGTGTCAGACTGGTGTTGTGTAGACAGCAAACTTAGCATCCCCGGTCCTTCAGCAAGCTTGAAGGCTCTGGTCCCTGTGGGGGGACTGTAGAGTGGTCCTGTGGCTCAGGGTGAGTAAGGAAGGTGACAAAAAGAGAACTGTTCTTTTTGAGTTGAACTGGTTAGGTTATTTTTGATCGGAAAAGCCGAGCTGAAAATATCACGTACGTCTTTCTGGTTTTAGCAGCAGGGGAGTTCTGGTGGAAAAACACTTAGTATCCAAGTTTAGTATCCTGGGACCTCCCAAGAACAGGATGGATTGCAGGAATTGCAATAGAAGAATTTAAAAAGAGGTCAAGTTTTCTTTTTTATGCATTGGTATAGTTTTTCAGGGCGGATTTGTTAATATGAGTGCACACCAGTTATTGTGACAATCTGGGTCAGCAAAAGCAAACAAGTTAATTCATTCGATTCTTCTTTACAAGTAGCTACCTTTTGAGCTTCTTGCCATGCATCCTGGTATAGGAATGAGTTTGCAGCTTGCAGTTTCCCTTTTCAGTTGTCATTCTCATTTGTCTCACTTCCAAAATCTTCCTAGCCCCTAAAGCTGCAGTTGACTGTGCTCTGGTGACTTTCAGGCGCCTGCCAGAAGATGGGCTAGTCCCTTTGTTTAAAAAGCCAAGACAAAACCTGTGCAAAGCCCTAGGCAATGAGAAGCGTTATGCCTGTGGTTTGCTCAGAGCATTTTGTTAAACCTTTGAGGACAGGATGCAGTCTTTTTGCATTGTCTCTGAAACCTCACAGACTTGTGGTACAGAAGGAGTTGTGTTGGTGTCTTTGGATATTTTCAGAAACTGTTATGTGCTCTGGGATGCATAACCATCTGATAGAGGATGGTTTTCCAGGGAGCGGGAAATCCCTTGCAGGGCAAGGGGAGTATGCTGCCGTGCATGATGCCAAAATAACCTTGCATTTAAGTGCTCTCTGAGGACCTGTAAACTCTCTTGACATGAGCATAGATTTTTGTTCTCTTGGGACAGCCATGGGAAAACTTGGTTGGGGTGAGTGATTGCCTGTGCTTGAGCTCTGACCTTGCTTGGACTAGATGAGCTGCTTGGTGCCTTTGGAAGGTTCTTTTATGGGATTCTGGGATAATGAAGTGGCAAATGAAAAAATGCTCAACTGAGCCAGGATAAAATATAAGATAGATTGGAAAGAAAGACTTTTTGAACTGAGATTTTCTAAGATGTTTTGATTGAAGGATCCTACAGAGCAATTTCACTGGATACTTGACATCTCTTCCTTTATACCATACTAACACAAAAGTTATCTTTTCTGCCTTACCTTTTGAAAGTTACTTTGATCTGATTCTTATCCTATCCTTATTCCTCATTCTGTTTGCTATCATCTTCTGTTTCTCATGAAGCAGCATAGTCTCAAGGAGGAACTTGCATCTGATTACTTGTAGTCCTAGGGCTGGTATGTTCTAGCAGATGGGGGCTGCAGGATCCTGGTGGCGGGGAAATTAAAAGGAAGCAAATAAATGTCTGGAAACTGCGTTATATTTGGCTTAAAATGGCAACTAAGGGGTGTGGTGTACAGCTAGGAGAAGAACAAGATACAAAGTGTCATTTAATGACTCATAGTCTGAAAACACAGTTAAGAGGTATCCCACTCCTAAAGGGCCTTGGCCTTTGCCTTATGTTGGGATAGGCCAGACTGTGGCTTATAGATGAAAAACATCTGTAGTGTGTGTTAGTGAAATTTGTAGCTGTCATAGTCTTCAATGAGTGTGTGGATGGAAAAGGGCAGTGTGTAGTGTTGTTACTTTTATTTCTTAGCAGGCACTTCATGTGACTTTGTGAAAAATGAAGCCTGATAGTTGCCTTGCTTCATGAAGGAGGGAAAACAATTGTAAAAGGACAGGTGGTGGGACAGATGAAAATCCAGAGACTCTGTTTTTCTGGGCTGTTGCCCTTAAGGTTAAAATGTGACTGTTAAGTCATTTGTCCATCTCTTTGTTACCAGTTTCAAATCACCAGCATTTCTCCCCCCGCCCTGGTGAGCAATTCTCTGCCTGCACCACTAGCCATTTGCAAAACCAGCTTTGCCCAGTCAAAGTCAAATATCTTGCCTGAAGCTCAGGACCTGCCTGGCCTCACCAGCATGGTTGATGCCTTCCCTTTGGCCGCAAAAACTGAAGAGAAGGAGAGACAGGGAGCCGATGAGGAGTGGGTATCTGTTATGGGGCTCCTGGTTGCCACACTAAAAAGGTGCTGCTCTGATTTTTCTTTGACAGATCGTGGTGACAACAGGTTTCTTCCCTCTGGACCCGAGAAGGTCTCCAGACATGTTGAAATGAGTTGCTTGCAGTGGCCCACAAGCGCTGCGTTGTAGCCTGGCACCGATTTGCACGCGAGGCCTCCCCAGCGCTCAGCCTGCAAGGGAAGTGCTTGGAAAGATGAAGAGCTGTCTGCTGGCATAACAGGAAGTTTCTGTTTTCTAAACCTTGTGAAGTTTTGTGTGACAGCAAAACCATTTCCTGCCTGCTTTTTTCACACACACAGGAAAACGCTCTGTACCAAGAGTGAAAGGCCATCTGCCATCAAGGTGAGATGGCAGAGGAGATGGTGGTGCGCAGGACCCTCTTGTAGTGTGTCTATGTGCAGCCTGCCTGGAGCAACAGGAGTGGGACGTGCTCCTTCATGAGGACCATGTAGCCAGTGCATCCAGGGCATTGCCCTGGCTGGGTTCCCAGCTTTCTGTGCCTTGCAATGAGGCGGGAGTCAAGCAGATAGCACAGCTCTCCCTGCTGCTATAATTAGGAAGATAAAAGCACACAGAGCAGAGGTTTAGCTGGAGAAGCTGTGAAAAGTGCATTTTAAGTTGCAGATCTTTGATGGATTTTTCAGTCACCTTTGGCTGTTATACGAGAGAAATTCTGTGTTTTGATTTATTTTCTTGAGACAGAATTTCCTCAAGCTTTGGATCATAGTAGGGAGGTGAACTCCCTGGGAATTAAGCTGTTGGCAACTCAAGAGCAAGAGCTTTGTCCGAGGCAGCGCCTTGCGGGTAACCTGGTGCCTGTTCTGGACCCTGAAGAGTCAGGTGTCTGCAGCACAGACACATCCTACTGATGGCTGCTTGGTGACTCTGTGCTCAGCAGTGCAGCTGGTGGGGCCCTGGGCACAGTGTGCTTCACACCCCCGTTGCTGGAGAGAGGCCCCTCCGCTCTGGTGCGCGTGCTCGGAGGGACGGAGGGCTGTCTGACCACACGTGCTGCGGGGTGGGTTGAAGCCGTGCACGTGGCCCCTGTGCAGATGCTGCCTGCCCTGCACAGGGCTCCACACTGCTGCGTCTGCCCGTGGACCCGCCCGCGCCTGTCCCCTCGAGGGGGGCGCTCTGGGTCAGCGCTCCTGATTTTTCTCAACTCTAATTCAGTTTTTAGCCAAACGGGCAAGTGCCTGTGCATCGCCATGGCAACCAAACAGCCCCCACCGCTGATGAAGAAGCACAGCCAGACGGACCTGGTGAGCCGGCTCAAGACACGGAAGATCTTGGGGGTTGGCGGAGAAGACGACGATGGGGAGGTTCATCGGTCAAAGGTAAGTAACCCATGAGAGAGTTGCAGGGATGGGAGGTTGGCCAGTGCTAGGATGCTGATGGGGAAGACAGGCACAGCTGGAGCATCTGCAGCCTTGATTGGCTGCCTGTCTGGTGGGGAATGTGCCCGTGGGTCCCTTGTCCTCCCGAGAGAGGAAAGGAAAGCCCATCCAACACCAGGTTTGGGAGGTAAAGTTGGGGTGTGTGCATGTGGAGTTCAAATTAAAAGGCAAACATCTCCAGGATATTTGGAAAGAGCATAAGAGTATGGGGAAACAAAAGGATGCAGGGGAGCAAGAGAGGGAGCCCTTGAGGTGGCTCAGTGAGCTGCTGCTCGCTGTGTGGGAGAGGGCAGTACAGGGATAAAGGTGGGATTAGAGGAATCTATTGCAGTCGTAGGAAGCCTCCCTTCCTTTGACCTCTGGGAATCATCTGGTGTGACTTAAGCTAAATGCAAAGGTTAGTGCTGCAAGAAAGCAGTCACTAAACCTGTGGAATATCATGTATTGGGCAAACAGTGGCAATTTACAGTTTCCCCTTCCTGAGACTCAAAAGAAGGGTGAGGTGTGGGGGAGAAGACAGCCTGAAGTCCTCTGGGGCTCCCTGTGCCCCAGAGAGGATCTGCTCCCACACAGCAGGACAGCAGAGGTGGCATCCCCAGGGTGGTACTGAAAAATCCTGTCTCTCGGGGCTCTGTGCCCTGCTAAGCAATGAGTTGTGTGTCCTCTCCAAGTGCCCAGCAGTGAAGCTATCCATAGCATGACAAACTGGAGACATTTACCAGCAAGGGCAGGAAAGAGCAGAAGTGCATGGAGGCAGAGGATGTGCTGCCACATGTGTGGTCACAAGGGACTAGTCAGTAGAGCTAGTGATGCTGCGAGGCAGAGGATGGCCAGAGATGAGCCCAGGATCTGTGAAATCCAGCATCCTCCTAGCTATGACGTTGACCCTTCTCCAAGGACTCCCTGATGGGCCATTGCTGGAGCTCATGATCCCGAAACTGAGCAAGAGGCCCATCTGCATGGGGTTTGCTCCTGGCTTCAGCTATCGGTTCAAGCAACTACAGCAACTTTACAGCCATCCTAACACATGGCTGAATGCCAGCTTTGTGCTCATCTGCTGCCTGTTTATCTTTGGCTTTGTCTCTACAGCAAATTGTTGACAGGTCTTCCTAATGGTCATTCAAAAGCAGAGAAAAAAGAAATTGAATATGCAAAGTGGTTTTTCTTTGCTGGCTCTCTTCAAAGGCCTCCTGGAGAGGGAGCTCACAGAACATGGCTTTGGTTGCTGTGAAACTCTTCTCTGCTAGTGTTTTCCTCCTTTACTAGGCTGTAGTGGGGCAGAGATGAGGATAGGGTGTCTCTTCAGATCGCACAACTTCTGTGACTGTGCCAGAGCAAGAGAGGGCCAGGAAGTACAGACACGTACAGGCAGCTTGAGTGAAGACAGGACTTCTCTCTGTGTGCAAATGGGCTATACTAACTTGCATTTCTCAGTTAAGCTCTCTGTGTTGATGTAGCCAAAGCAGATATGAGGTCCCACTGTAACACCTGAGTGTGTGTTTCCATCCTGATGCATCTAGTTCTTCAGGGCCTCTTGCTTGGGTTTTATGTTTGTTTTTTGTTTTCTCTTTGAAGCTCAGATGCAGCCACATCTGGTGTGTGATAGGAGAGTGACAGCAGTGGGTGGCATTGCCAGGCCTGTGGGGGTGGCCAGGCCTGGAGCTGCAAGCTGGTGTTCTCACCTTATTAAAGATGTTACTTTTTAAATTTGGAAATATACATAACTGTGTGGGTGGCTTACATTCCTTCTGAGAGCTCAGGCAGACGTGCTCTATCCTACACAAGCTCCTCTCTCACTCAGACTGTATCTTTCTCCCATGTAGGGGAACAAAAGCACCCTTTTTGTCTGTCACCCAATAGCCTCTTTTGTGCGTGCATGCACAAAACACTTTTTACAGGGATCCAGAAATGGCTCTTTGCCGTGTCTGTGTGAGGGGAATAACACTGAGGCTTTTGACAGGGTTTGCAAATGCCAGGCAGCATAAAGTGCTGGAGAAGATACAGAGGTCACCTGCATGAACAGTACTGCGGTCTCCCTGGGGTCAGGCTGGTAGAGAGGAGAGGCAGTCCTGTGCTGTCCCCCCCAACCCTATCCTCATGCCCTCGTCAAAGCAGCTTGGGTGAGAACTGCCCCTTCCCTCTCTCCTTAGCCCAACCAGGCTAGGTTCAGATGCTGGTTTTGCAGCATGAACTGAGGAAACTCTTCCTAGGGGTTTAGCAACTCTTGAAAGAAAGCACAGAAGCCTCTCCTTCTCCCGTCATTGGGAATGTGTGCTGGAAAACCTCCTTGGAGGTAAGGAGCAGTGGCAGTCACTGGATATCTTTGCTAGGGAGGCCACAAATACTGTGTGGGAGAAAAGCCCTGCACATTTGTAGTCAGCTAGTTGTGCCGATTTGACTGTGAAAGGGCGAGATGTCTGTTCCCTGGATAAAACTTAGCTTTCCATCATCTAACTTCTGCAGCCTGTTTGACAAAAGCAGGACTCGGCTTTCCCAGTTTTCCCTAAAGCAGAGGGGGAAGACCAGCGTGACGAGTAATGCAGCCCCTTAGCAGAGCTGTGCCAGCCTCCTCTGGCAGGGCTACAAAAGCTTCTCCAAACTGCCTTCATAGTAACGGAGTGAACTCAGCCCCGAAGTTGCTTTAAACCATTGCTGAAACTTTACTGTTGAGACACCCATTAGCTAGCTTAGAGCCAGTGCCTTAGGAATGAAGTACAACCAATTATTCTACTTATCATACTTCAATACTGGTGCCCAGAAAGTTAGAACAATGATTCAAGAGTACGTGGTGCTGCTCTGGTTTGCAAGTGAAAGTGCACAACTTATTTCAGCAAAATACTAGAGCTGGGAAGCAAGGGCAAATTCGTGAGGAGCTCCGAGCCGAATGCTCTCCAGAGTTTGCTGGCAAAACACTGCCTGGCTCCTGCCTGACCAGTGGGAGCTAAGGCTGGCTTTGCTTAATATTGCCAGATGCTGCAAGGAGCTCTCTGATAGGTGCCCCAATACCTTTTTCTATAGCTGGAAACAAGAAGAGTATGTGTGTCTCCTTGCTGGCTGCCAGGTTTCTGCTGCAGACTACTAGCTGAACTTTGCCATCCTCACAGGCTTGGCAAGGGCTTCTGGTTGCTGCTTGCTTGGCAGAAGTTTTTGAGGTGCATCTCTACTTAATGCTCTCAAGGGAGACCCTACTGAACTGCTGCTCCTTCCTGCCCTGAATAGGGAGGCTTGTGAGCCTTGCCCACCTGCTTGTCGCAGGAGGCACCTTCAGCCCTTTCCTCCTCTCCTCTGCCTCCTTTGTGTCTGCTCTGTTACGCCCTCTTCCAGCACTGTTGCAGCTTAGGCAAGTTGTGCTGCCTTGGAGATCACTAGCAGTGGTTTTCCCTCGAGGCTCTACCAGTGCAGGAGAGTGGAGCAATGGGAAGCCTGACACCTCTGTGATGTGCAAGGTGCCAGGTGTCCCTAGAGCTGAGCCTGGCGGTGCGGGGTAGCCTGGGACATAGGCTGGCCTCTGCCTTCTGCCCTGTTCACACGTGTGTGCCTGGGGCACCTCAGTGCTTTGAGTCCTATGTGTGCCCGCGGAGTAAGGGGAATAAAGCATGGGAACACCTGAAGGACAGTTTTTATGGGACAGCGAGAGGATCTTGGTGCAGTTAACCAGGTCGCAGCCTTCCGCTTGTCCCCTACAGGTGCTGCTTGGCTCAGCCCAGGAACTGTCCTGTCATGCAGCCGCTTGTCTGTGTAGGCTTCCCTTCCACACAGTTATGGCTGGCACCAGCCTTGGCCAGCGTGAACCTGCAAGAGCAGGACTGATGCTGTGGCATGCAGAGAGCTCTGCCGGAGTCTGTGCTCTGTGGCAATGTGGTAAATTAGAGCTCTGCCAGTCCTCGGAGACCCAGCTGCTGCTGGAAGTCTACAGGGAGGAAAAGGGAAATTGTTTCTGGAGCTGAGGAAAAATCCAGTCCACTTAAAAAAAAGAAAATAAGGGAGGAATATTTCAAAATGAGGGTTTACTTTGGCCAAGTTAGGAGTGGAGTTGCAGCCCTGAGCAGCTCTGCAGGAAGCCAGAAGCCACTGAGCCTGCTCCAGGGAGAGCCAGGCCCTGGGCACCGGCGAGCAGCGCACGAGAGCAGCCTTGGAGCCATCCCCCTCGTCCACTGAAACTCACCGCTAACTGGCTTCCTCCTGCATACGACTTTGCGTCCCTGGCTCGTGAGAAGATCCCAACCAGTGGAGTCCCCCCGTGACCACCAGCCTTGGTGGTGACGTGAGCCCTGTGTCACAGGGTACAGGCTGAGGAGGAGGCTGTTCCCAACTTACTACGTAAGTAAGAGGGAACAGAATTAGTGCTATGTTTGCCCAAGCAAATGGGCTGAGCCCGTTAAGGGGGCCGCGGAGCCTTCAGCTTCTGATGAGACTAGTCTTTGGCAAGTTTTAGGGCCATGGGATCATGGAGAAATTTCCTGACTTCATCCTCCTCTCCTCTGTCCTAGCTCTGAGGTCCCACATGGCGTTAGGGGCTATTCGCGGGCCTGATGGACACAGACATAAGGCTGGGGAGCAGCCCGTCCAGTCAGTTTGTGTCTTTTATTTGCATTTCAGATTAGCCAAGTCCTGGGAAATGAAATAAAGTTCGCAGTGCGGGAGCCGCTGGGACTCAGGTGAGAGCTCAGGTGGCCTCGGGCCCCGCCGCGGGGAGCTGCGTCCTCGCCTGGGGGCCCCGTGGCCGCCTCGGCGGCGCGGGGAGCCTGGAGGAAGGCCGGCAACTGCGCAGGCCGTGGGCAGCGCTTACCGGCCGCCCCGCGCTCACCCTGGGGCCTCTCGCTCCCCTCCTGCGCAGGCTCTGGCAGCTGGTTTCCGCCATCATGTTCTCGGGGGTGGCCATCATGGTAAGCGAGGGGGCCGCCGCGGGGCACGGCCCGCGGCTCGGAGGACACGCAGCCTCCGCGGCTGCGCCCGGCTCGCTCTGGGAGTCTCCCCCTTCCTCCGCAGGCCCTCGCTTTCCCAGACCAGCTCTACGATGCCGTCTTTGACGAGGAGCCGGTGAGCAGCAAGACGCCCGTCCGCCTCTACGGGGGAGCCCTGCTCAGTGAGTGCCGCGCGGGCGCCCGGTCCCGAGGGAGCGCCTCAGGCAGCCCAGCTGGAGCCGGGATGGGAGGCAGGGCCGGGGGGCGAGGCCGGCACCGGGGCGCGGGGCCCGACCCGGAGAACCGTTCTCTAGGGAACGGGAGAACGGGGCCGCCACGGCAACGTCCTGCGCGGCGATGCTTGGAGCGCGGGGCGCCTCCTGCTCTGCCGCGGGAGACGTGGGCACTGAGGAGCGGGCAGGTGAGGGCTTTGGGGCTGCCTAGAGGGCTGGCCTGGACAGGACAAGGAACCGGGGAATTGAACGCCTGGGGCTCGTCCTGCCCTGAGCACCGCTGCCGGTAGCGCCGCCAGGCCGCGGTGGC
>VZSV01000001.1:8522852-8543815 GCA_013398735.1 Nothocercus julius | reverse complement strand
GAAAGGGAAAGGGAAAGGGAAAGGGAAAGGGAAAGGGAAAGGGAAAGGGAAAATACTGGCAGAGGAGGAAGACAAATTCAATCATTCAATCAGACCAATCACAGGTCCATGGTCGCTTCTGGTTGAAACTAACAGCGTGATGTGACTTCGTACATTAGAGTATTATGACAAGAACTATTCAGAAGGGGGCAAACCCTTCTACGCACTTCTGACACACAGTCATGTCAGCCACAGTCATGATGACTAGGTCACCTTTTAGTTATGTTCTTTTCCTAGCTGCTTTGATGGGCCATCTCCAACACAAGAGCGGTGTGTGTAAGCACGCACATCAATAAATGTAGTGGGGCTGACTTGTTACCTTGGTTTAAACAACAGCTTGGGTGACATTACTGCAGCCTGATGAAGGGGCTTATGAAACAGGGTATTTCTATACGATGGGTGAGCTGGCACTGTTGAGGCACCTCACAGCCCTCCCAACTCAGTGCTGTGTCTGGACATAATGCTGTGCAAGAGTGGGCTTTCCTCCTTGGAAAACCAGGCACGCTCCAGCTCTTCTGCTCCTGCCTGTAGCACAGTAACATTTCTGGCAGGACGTTTGTACTGCAGGTACACCACCAGTCCTGTGTTCCTCTCCTCCAGAGTGTTTTCATCCAAGACTCCGTCTGCTCAGCCTAGGAACGTGATGTGCATATTGCTTAGCTTTTGCCTTCTCTCTGAGGAGACAGAGGTATCAAGAACCAAAGCAACCTGCCTTTTAAGTGTCAGGACAGGGGATAAAAGCCCAAACATCCTGACTCAGTCCAGTGCCCCGCCACTGCACTGATCCATACCCGCCATCCTGCTTTCTTGTTTGCAAAGGTGATTCACTGTGTCTCTCAGATGGATCCACTGATACTGTCATTCAAGCACAAAGACATTTTGGAGAGAAGCTCTCTTACCAGCACAGGGTCTATGTAGGGTCATTAATTTGCTCACACAATAGCCTTGAAAAAAAGTCAACTATTCCTCCAGGGATTCTCCCATCCAGACCTCTGAAGAGTCGATTCCTGCATGTGAGTCAAACTGCTCTCTCCTGGGCACTGATGACGCTGCTCTCTGACACCCTCTGAAGACATTATGTTATAGGAGTGACATAATCAGTGACCAGAAGAAAAGAATTGTCTGCCTCCAAAAACTTCCTATATAAAAATAAAAAACTCTGACACTCAAATTTGCTTAATAACAGACTTTTCCCTGTCCTCCCAGACATTCTGTCCAGCCATCTAGCCTCAGGCTAACCCACAGATGACAGCAAAACTACCTACAAATGGTTGCCAAATCACAGTATATGATGAAAAAAATACAACAGTAAAATAAGTGTTTTTTCAGAAGAAACCTGAGGTGAGAACCAACCACAAGAATTTTTAGACTAAGTTTAATTTATGCATACAGTGATTTCCAACTGACTTGAGTTTTTAAGGTTCTTTATATCTTCCTGTTTATGCCTCTCCTGTCAATCATTCTGTCAGTCCAGAAGAAACACTACGAACTTACCTTGCAAGGGGGAGAGACACATATCCATATCTATCCCTTTGCTCCCATAGGCACTGAAGGTACCTGTGCTCCATCCAGAATCAAAACATAAGCAGGATCCTTTGGCCATGGGAAGAGGACACAGCTGGTCCACTAGCCACACCACACACGGGACCAACATTAAGCCTGTCGAGTTTCTCAGGCTTTTACTAGTTTCCCCCTGCTGCTCGGGAGGTGGGAGCAGCCCACTGTCCCCAGCCATGTGCTGCTGCCCCCAGCGCCTTCTCGCCAGCGCCTCCGTTATCTCGCCCTTGGGAAGACTGCGGTGGGGCAGCAGGACCTGGGTCTGCGGAGCAGCGTGTGAAGGGCTCCCGCGTGTGCGGTCTGCTTCTCGTGCTGTACCACAGGAATCCTCTAAAAACCTTCAACAGAAGAGCTGTACTGACCAGAACACGCCAGACCCCCCATGCTGCAACCCATTCACAGAGCTGCAGCAATTCCCACTAAGACATGGTCTCCGAACCTAATCTGGAGCGGAGCAGCCACACTGCACACGGAGCGCCGTTGTTTCCACACTGCCCACTTCTGAGGCAGAGACACAAAGACCACCAGCTTGTAAAGGAAAAGAAATCTTCCTGCTAAGTCCCCACAGCCCACCTCACTGTGCAAACACACCTCACTGTTTTGGTATCAGCCTCATGACTCTTGCTCCTTGACTTATCAAATTTCTTTTATATGAATGAAAGCATAGCCTACCTCACAAAAAGCAAAATCAGAGCAAATTACAAGGATCTTTGCTCACGCTACATTTTTGTCACAGTCAGCTGGAAGGCTATGCTGTATGTTCTCCTACTATTGAGACAGGCCAAAAGAAAGAGAAACACTAACAGCAACTATTGATCATCTTTACTAGCTGACATTTTCTCACATCCATCATTCAATCACATTTTAAGGATGGGTTGCCTTGAGAGTCTAGTTCAGTCAGGCTCTTCTTTGCATAAGTAGGGACATGCAAGACATTTGTTGGAAAAACAAATGAGATTGTGCCTACTACTAGCACAGGGAAGGGAGCGCAGCCATATCACAATAGGCATAGCCACAGAGTAGAGAGGGGTTGCACCATATGAAGCTGTAGAGAGAAGGACCAGGAACCTGTAAGCAGCGCAATATACCTAAGAACCATTGATGGGACCCAAAATGGGATATGGAGAACCTTGGTGAGAACAAGTCAGGGAAAATGATCTCTTACAAGCAGCTGCATTGAGAGGTGAATGCCAGAACACTGAAAATTCAATATGATTAGAAGGTGCACAAGACTTTTTTTGAACTGCAGACAAAGCAAGCATTGGCTCTGCTAGGTAAATGGAAAGTTTCACTATTAATATCAAACACATTTTATATTTGAAAAATAAAATACTTCAAACCATTGTGTGACTTCATTAGAAAACTCTCTATGAGGGATTATGCAGCTAGTTTGGCAGCAAAAGAATCTAGACTCTAAAAACTTCAGGATTTAAATTGTCTCCCAGCAAATATCTCTGTGTACATAACCCATCCACCTCATACATGCCAGCTTGGTAACATTCACTGGCTTGCTGCCTGTTCTGCAGACTGAGGGCACCAATGAAGCAAGTTTGTTGGTATTTGAGGCACACAATCTACAAACTTAGCAGCCATCACCTAACCAGCTTCAGCTGGGTACAGTCCCACTAGAGTTCCGAGCTTGCCCACCATAGAATACTTACATTTTCTCTGAAGATAAAAGCCAGGATCGCAGCTGAAAGCTCTGCCAGGAAGATTAACAAAATAAACATGAAGAACTAGAAGAGAGAAGATGTAGGAAAAAAAAAAAGAAAACACAAACATATCATTAGGTACATTAGCAGGAATACAGCTGAGGGAACTTTTTTCAGCAGGAGGGGAACTCCTTCCTAATAAGGAAACTTATACAGTTTTTATCTTTCTGTTGTTCAACATGAAGCATCTATACTATCAAAAATGCACAGTAATCTGGGGCAGGCACAGCCCCTCTCTGATCACGTCACGGGAAGTGGGAGCTTGCACAGGACGTGGGAGCATGTTACCTGCTAAGAGTGTGTAAGGGCTACTTGCCGAGTTAGTCTCACACCACAATCAGAACCAAGTCTCTCATCTACATTAATAACGTATCAGATAAAACCTCTACAGAAAGTCAATAACGCACCATCATAAACTTAAAAAGATTGTGCAAGTATCCATGGCATGGGTAGCACTGCAAGTGTGCGTATTCATAGTCCTAACTAAAGGGCACATTGCAGGTTTCACAGAAAGTCAGCAGGAGGTTGAGTGCCGGCAAAACAGACACAGACACTCAGTTCTCGCAAGTACCAGTTTAAAGTAAAGCCAGTACACCCATGTTATCATAATTACAGGTAAGAGAAATCAAAGTAAACACAGAGGCGTGTGTTTGTTAAATTTTAGATGGAACTGTGCTTTCGATTTGTTATCCTTGTAACCTTCTGGTGCTTCTATTTAAGCCTGATTTTCAGTCTTACTAGAGGACTAGGATGTTGTTTCTGTGTGGTTACCAAGCCTGACTGATTCATCTTGCCTTCTCCACTTTCACCACAGAAGTAAACCAGATCAACTTAACGGGGCTCTCATTCCCACAGAGATGGTGATGTCGTGCCACAAAGGACCTGGCCCTAGGACCTTGTCTACTTAGATCTCTCAGGCCTTAAGAACCATTACTCTGGCCTAATAGGACATTTTTATTATTTTTATAGAGAAATCACCTTTTGAGAGTCAGTCGTCATAAAATTTAAGGACCAGACTGAGTGAACTTTCAGAAACGTTAGAAGTGACCTTACATTTTGGTCCCATGTGAGAAAAAAGGGAGTGAACGGAGCACCCAGTAAGTCTGCAGCACATGGAGGGTCATAAATGTGTGGACTACTTTGCCAATGAAGATGATTGAAGCAACAAGCAGAAATAAACACAAGAAAAGTCTGGATTTGTTTCTGTGAAAGACGGTCATTGGAGGTTTTTCTGAAAGAGAAGGCAACTGGGTCCAGAAGTCCTATTATATTGATTATATAAATATTATATTGATTAAATAAATTATATGAATCCAGGCAATCATTTATGAACAATGTCTGTAATGTGCTGTAACATGTATTTCATTAACAGAGTGTGAATTTGAACTGTCTGCTTGGAACGGACAAAAAGCTTTTTTGGTGTCAAATGTTAGAGCTGTAAGTGATTTTTACTCACTAGAAAAGTGTGCTCATGCACTTTGTCCCCTTTGTCTTCCTGCTTTTGCAATAAAAACAAAAGAAAGAAATCCTGGTTAAAAGGAAAAAACAAGAAGGGTCAGATGAGCAGGGACTTCGGTCTGCCAACTGAATGCTGTTGCTAGGTCTGCTGAACTAGTTAACTTCGTGATTTATTCTTACTGCTAGAGTTTTTTGTGCCACCTTTTTTTTTTTTTTTTTTTTTCTTTCTTAGAGACTGTTTTCTTTTTAATTTCACCACAGGAGGGCAAAGAACAAGTGATGAGAATGAACAATACTCTGCAAATCCACATCATCATCCATCAAGGGATCTCAGCATAGTCACCAAGAGGCCTAAGGTAGTGATGAAGTGATTAATCCCATCATCCTGCTAATTGCATTTCATTTACTGATTACTGGGGTACACACGTTCAACCAAGCTCCAGCACAGGGCCGGTGCAGAAGCAGCCATTTCCAGATTCTCTCTTTGATAAGCTTCATTATCATTCCCAAACTGATTCACACTTGCAGTGCTCAGGCTGCATTACCGATTCCTAGTAGTTACTGTGGAGAAAACACAGGCAGCCACGAGGGCTGATGAAAAAAAATAGATGGTGCATCAGTGCTCCCAAATTTGTTCTCATTCTACATCTTAAGGCAAAAATATTCTTAGTATGTCCTGCTGCCAAAATTAAGTTGGGTAATTACTGATATCTGAGCAGTGAACAGCCAACCGGTCAGTGCACATGTATGGGATGTAGAAGCTTGGCATCCAAATTCCTGCTTGAGACAGGGCACTTGGGCATGGGTACCTTTCTCATACAAACTGAGAGTCCGAACATTTTGGGGCGTGGGGTAGACCAATTCTGGTCAAAGATTCTACTTCAGCCCCTGGGGATAGTTATAGGTTTTGCCAGAAGTTTCCGCAAATTAATGTTTCATGTTTCTTTGTCACAGAAAATCTATTGTTTTAGTTTCAGCAACATTGTTTTTAAAAGAGCAACAAACCATTTTTAACCCAAAGAACATTGATGATGCAGGGGAAGCAGGAGGACCAGTGCATCAGTTTTACAAGAGTGCAGAACAGGATGCACGCACTCACAAATAGGCCAGGTCAAGCTAGCAGAAACTTTTTTTCCAGAGTTGAATTCAACCCCATAGGGAAACAAACAGAATTTTACACAAGCATTTTATGGACGCTCAGAAGCGCTTCAGATTCTGGTTTTGATGCTCTTTTTTTTGTGATCAAACGATCTTCAGAACAATCCAGAAGTTGATTAATCTCTATTTTGTAGGCCAATGTTTGCTGCTTTTGGTAACCCTATCTGATTTCTGCGGAAGTTTAAAACATTTCACATCCTTATGCCTAATGCAACATGCTGGGTTCCACGGTGATGCTTTTTCCAAAGAAACAAACGGCATAAATTAAAATGAAAATCCTTGCACATAGAGAAGTCAGGACCTAGAGCACACGCCTGTGTACGTCTGTCTTGTCCCTTCTGGCTTCTGTTTGACTAAAAGCTCCAGATATACATTATGTACCACTGCAAAACATCACTCAAGCAGCTCTTGCTCATCAATTCTTTAATGACTTTGTAAATGCATTTGATTTGATCAAGCAACTTTGCCCAAGTTCCACTCCTCTGAACCCTAACACCCCTGTTCCACAGGGGTGTTCCCAGCGTTGCTGGCATATGCTCATGACTTGCCTTTCCAACACTTAAACCTTACTGCCATCAGACCTCTGACTTCACAGGTCATGCATTATGCATTTTAAGGTCAACTGGTGTGGTCTCCAGAAAGAGCACAAATTAGTAAAGTACCTTTTTTCTCACTTGGTATCAGCACTGAAATCTTTTCAAGGTACTTCACTGCTCTTGGATGTGGAATGGCAGGTTGTTTAACAGGGAGCTACTTCGCTGCCAGAAACCCTGGAAGACCGCCACCGAGGTGGAATGATAATTTCTCATCCTGTGATTACTCTCAGGAGTTTCTTTTAGCCCCACACATTACTTCCAGCCCATATATTTCTCACATTCTCATTACAAAATAAAATAATAATAATAAAAGTAAATAAATAAAGCAGCAGGGCTCAGTACTAGCCTTGAGACTCAGAAAAGTAATAACCACAAAACTGAGGGCACCAGAGCATAACTAAAACACCAGGAGCAATATTCAACTGCGATGTAATTCTACTGACTTCAGTAATGATAGGTAAGGAAAGAAGGAGTATGTTCCAGAAATCCCTTTCTCCAGCCAGGTCCCCAGTTTGCATGCAGCTTATGTGGTCCCAGATTAAAAATACATATCTTCAATTCACTTAAATCAGTATTTCTCTTCATAGGTAACTTTTGGTTTCTTCACCTCATGGGTACTGGCTTTGGAATAATGTCAGTCTAAATGGGCATGATCCTTTGTATTTTATTTGGTTCTTCTGGGCAGAACTCTCTGACTTCATAGGCGATACTTCTGGATTTATGATTTGCTTCCAAGGTAAATTACTAGAAATCAAATCCACCAGAAAATGGCTGTTATGTGCAGTTTATGAATTCAAGGGGTGGGTCAACCAAGTGTAGAGAGAATTTATCTCAGCAGAACCAAGCTATTCTTTAAGAAAAATGGTTTCTTTTTCAACAAAGTGGACTTTCCTGCTCTGTTAGAGACAAGCCTCTTTTGCACTGTGAAGTAGCTGCTCCTATATAGAGCTCTGTGTACAAGGAATAATCACGACAAAACACTGCAAGATTAAAATAAAAAAAAATAAAAAGCCCAAACCAAACCAACAGACTCAGAGGGAGAAACAGAAAGTAATATTTGACAAAATAAATAAATAAATAAAATGAGTGAGCTTTGTCTTTTGACATGTAACTGGTAATGATTTCCAGTAGGAGGTAATGGCTGGAAACCCTGTGATATCAGCTGTTACAGCAAATGTCAAAAATTGCTTATTTTAGAGGCTCATTCTTGGTTAATAGCCCCTGATGACCACATGGATTGAAATTTAGCCCTGTCATTCAGGAGGAAAATTGTCAGTGAGAATAACACATTTGGTTTGTTTTAAGAGCAAGGAAGACTGTAGAGGAGTGGCCACCCGCGGGGAGCCGCAATGCAAAGTCACCCCGTGGTTCTGAGCCGGGCACCGGTGCCCAAGCAGGGGGGCTGCAGTTCATCAATGAGCTGCTCCACACGTTCACTCTGCTGTGAACTAGTGAGAAATGAACCCACTCCCTGACTCCATTTCCACTGGCTTCAAGTGAAGCACAGTGAAGCACCAAATTCTCCATATCTCCAGCTGCTTTTAAGAGCACCCTAAACTCTTTTATAGCTTAAGAGAATAACGGCTGTGATAACACAATCATGCACTTGCAACAGATGACTCCATTAAGTGAAACGGTTGGGGCCGTTCTCAGGAAACACCAAGAAAGAGCCCTTGGAAGGCGCGAGGACACTTACGAAAAGCAGGAGGCATTTGTTCTCGCGGATGGCCCCGCAGCAGCCGAGGAAGCCCAGCAGAAAGAGCATCGCTCCCATGGCCAGCATGATGTACGCTCCCGTGAAGAGCAGGGGGTTGGCGGCCACTATCTCTCGGAAACCCGTAGGATCCACAATGACCCAGATCCCGACGCCCAGCAGGCACGCTCCTCCCAGCTGGCACGGCGGCATGAGAGGAGAGAGAGGGAGACACGTCAACATAAAACAACCGCCGCGGAACAACTGGGATCGTGAGGACCTTATGATTGAAGGTGTTCCCTCAGGGAATTTCTGTTTCTCCATGCAGTATCTTCTCTGCACAGCAGGTGACTGCTGAGAGGCTAACGGTTTCAGTGTCTCTCGCATACTAAGTGAAATGTTTGCAGCAAAAGCACCTTTTTTTTTTTGACACTTCTAATACTGGTTATTCCCTGCCTAACGCTGAAAGGCCGAGTCTAGAGCTGCAGCCGCATTGCCCAGGAGAGCCCATAAGGGGCACAAGGGAGGCCCTCCCTCGGCAGTGGCCGTGCTGCCCACTCTGGCACCCCCCCTGTAATGAGCAGCAAGGGCACCAAGAGAAAGAAGCAGGGAAACGACTGTGCTTTCTAGTGAAAACCTCATCAGGAGAGCCAGGACTAGAAACCAAACTTTTACGTCACCACGGACAGACCTATTCCCCACTCGTTGAAGCTTTCTCCCTGGTCTTCCTTTGCTGTGGAGAGGAATCACTGGGACTACAGCAACCACTGTGCTGTCTTGCTGAATGCCTGAGCATTTCCAGAAGCCAGAAACACCTTACTGATTGCTACTGCAAAGCTGGGAGTCCTTCTGCACCATGGCCACTTTTCCCAAGTACAGCATAGCCTGTTGGGGTGCAGGATGCTGCTGTAAACGGGAGGAGCATTCAGGAGAGAAAGTGGATTCCAAATACTTACAAATATAAAGAAATTGAAAAGAAACATCAGGTACTTCATGCAGCTCAGGCAGTCTCCCTCCATGGTCTCCAGGCTGCTTGATCCAATTATTCCTGCAAAACACCAGCACGGTCTTAGCACACTCGCTTATCTGAGTGACACAGGTCTCTTTCCATCGTATTTCCCCCAGACCCTGAGCAGTTCATTACTCCAAAGGCTCAGTTCTTACCTGGGCAAGGTAACACAGCACAGGCTAATGAGGGGTAACGATCAGCGCAAATTCCCTTGGAGTTCTCCACAGACAGTTACCTTCGTACAAGCCTTCTCCAAAGAACGAAGGCCACACAAACACGGGCTGTGTTTTCAGGGAGACTTTTAGACGTTTAGAGAAGCTGGACTGGGAATGACTGACATGTGTGAATGGGGAAAGGCCAGAGGAAGGGCATCCCTCCCACAGCCAGGTTACTTGGACTGCAGCAGCAGACCTGCTTGCCACGTAGGATGAAATGTTACTGCACCACCAAAGCCCACCCTGCGCAGGCCCTTCGCAGGCAGGACCCATGGATCAAAGCTGCTAAGTCTTCCATCCCAGGGAAAAAGCTAAGGAATCAGAACTGGTTTTGAAACCCCGTGGGTCTGAATTGGATTGCAGATTTCTTAGGACAATATTTATATTGGAAGAGCAGCTAGGAATCATGACTACAAAGCTTCTGACCTTAAAACCTTACTGATTAATGAAGGGATGATGCTTCCCCACATGCGATTATATCATCAAGCACCCTGGAGGGACAGGCGAACAAATACATAAAACAGAGAAAGTTCTACCAGAAGAAGAGCCTTCCCTGTCCCTGCAGCGTGCCCAGGAGGGGACGCACACACGCAGCTGACGAGGCACACTGCTTTGCTCTGCTTCGCTTTCTAGCAAAGCCCAGGTGCCTCTTAACCCACCTCTCCCCCGGCCACCGTGAACGGCATCCTCAGAACAGAACTGCATCCACTTACATGCTATCCTGGCAAAGGACATTCGAAACAAACAAACAAACAACAAAACCCATATATTAGCCAAGGTTTTTTTTCCAGCTGGAAATAAATCGCTGCCTTTCAGTCCCTCGCTGTTTTTATTAATCCGCCAAAGCGGGGAGGCCACGCAGCCTCCGCAGGGCCCTTCCCTGTGCGGCCACGGCAACTGCTCCACGTTGGCCGGCGGGCAGCTCTCCCCGCCGGGGCTGCCGGGGCGGCCGCGCTCACACATGGCGTTTCCCCGCTACACTTCTTCGACACGCTGCAAAAATCGAAATCAATCCCTTCCCTAGCGGCAAAACGAGCACAGGCAGGAGTGGCACAACGTAAAACGTCCCCGAGCGCGATGGCACGCAAATGCAGCTACGTTCCCTATGGATGGCTTCTTGCCTGGGGCGGGATGGCAGCGCGCCGCCTGGCTGGCTGGGTACCCCCTAGGAAAGCCTCTTTGCTGGAACAGTCCTGAGCATATCCCAAAAAACAGTTTTACGTTCCACCTACGCTTCTAGAGAAACACGTAACTGGACCTAAACCTCAGAAACGAGGGCAGGATTTTTCTTTACAAAGCTTATCTTCTTACCCCTCTGCTGCACAACTCTTCCGTCTAGGGGAAGCTCAAAGCCCAGACCGCGCGCGTAGGAGGGAGCGGGACACCAGGCTGGCCTGGAGGAGAGGCACCCAGCGCAGGGGGCACGCAGGAGGCTCCCAATTCCCTGAGAAGGGCTGAACTACGGCTGCAAATCCCAGGGAGAAGGGAGTTCTTAAAGCACAGAAAGGTATAGAGCTGGGAAGGCCAATCTTTGGATTACTTGGAGGGAAGGTGAACTTCCAATTCCACTAACCCATGAGCTTAGACACTATGGTAGAGAGAGATACAAAGATATAAACAAATCAAGGGGATGGTGATACTTCAAAAGCCCCAGAATCAGTGGCACCAAGATGCTTCCACTGCCTCCTACAAAACAAAAAACAAAGCAAGCAAACAACAACAACAAAAACACTCAGTATTTTAGTCAAAGCCTGAAAGTTATTAGATAGACCTCTAAGTCCTGCTGCCTTGGGTGACCTTCTGCATGATCTACAATCAAAGTCTTAAGTGAAAAAGAATTAAAAAAAAAAAAAAAAAAAGCCAGCTGAACTACATCATGCCAGTTTGCATCAATCACACCCATCTCACTGCAGAGCTATCCACGTTAAGAACATTACCTGTGGTCTAAGAAGCAGGAACTCCTGAACCTAACCCTGTCATGATGCTACTTTGCTTTGTAGAGCTGATAAACCACATTATCTCCTTACCTTACTTTCCACAACTGGGTCTACTTCCTGAGCAGGAAGGGCTGGTTTGCTTGGAACTGTTTCCATGAGCTGAATTGATAGCTTCCTTTTCTTTACACAAACCTAAGCTACGATTCCTTGCATTACTCCTTCCCAAGCATCCACTCAGTATGCTAAATGTTTCCTAGGTGTGAGCAGGGAAGGCAGTCCCTCAAGCTGTTAAATGCCCAGATCCTGCAAACATCGATGCCAAGGCCATTCAGTCAAAATAGGGTAACCTGAGAGCAACAAAAACAGCAAGTGAGATTTGACAAGCGAAAACTCCCTCAGTTTGCCTGAGCCAGAAATCATCCCCAGTGGTGGTTGCTGGGCTCATACCTGTACTTTCTAAAAACATCACGCTTCACACAGAGCAAAGCAGCCAATACATGTAATGCAGCTAACTCTGCTATGCTGCAGGACAGGAACCCAGCTCCTCTCCTGGGATTTACAAATCCTGGAAGTCCTTCACCTCACGATGGGAGTGAGTCGCCAGCGACAGTGCAAGGTCTTGGCTGGCAAATCCACGAGCGCAGCATGTCAAAGCTTTCATGTCAAGAGAGCTCAATGCAGAGCTTCAAAAAACGTCATCCTATTCATCTGATGAGAGAAACGTTAGTGCTGAGCAGTTAGTTGCTCAGCAGTGAAACTTGCAGTTTGGAGGCACTCTCACATGCCAACGCAACACACCTCTTCCAATTTCTAGTAGATAGGCATAGACCTCAAAACCGTTTGTGGAAGCTCGCCATACAGATCTCTGACTGATTAAAACAGGGCAAATAACCAAAAGCAGGATCTAACTCACTACACAGCCCTTAGAACGATTTCAAGCCAGAGCCCAAGGATTCTAGCATATCGGAAATATATTACCATCTAGTTCATTTATGCAGTTCCACTCGAGACATAATCTCACACATAATTAATGCTATTTACACAGAACGTAAGCAAAATACAAATAATGTTAGTTATAAATAACGTAATTATTAAACCATCTGTGGCAACTGTTGCCTTACTAATTAGCTGAAGGTATCTGTACTCACTGATCACAAGCTGCAAGAAGAAAATAATCAATGTCTGAATCACAGTACTGCTTTCTTCCTTCCACGTTACTATCAAGTTATACACACAAAATGTAAAGCTCTATAAGTCACTCCTACTACACTCTGACGTGAGACACAATCTGGATTTGTGTGTCTTACTCTACTATATAAAAATATCTTTTCTGCCCTTTTCCAGGCCCCAAATTTGTGACAGATTATGTTCTCTGCAGAAGACATATAATGCTAAGCAAACATTAACAGTCAGAACTGCGGAAGACAGCAGCTGACAGATGCTTTCCCTGGCTTGTCCCATCTCAGACCTGTAAGACATGTGAGGGTTTTTTTTGTCTGAAATACAGCTATAAATGTTCCACTTTTTCTTACAAAATTTATTCTACGTTTTCCCCCTAATATGAATATTATCTTGCAAAGTAATGGGGAGTCCAAAACACCCGAGCAGTATAACCAGAAAACATAACCCAGCTGCTGCAATCAGTTACGAGTAGTCTTGCTTCCCAAGGCAATATATTCTTTTCTTCTCCAACTGCCATTTACTTCACATTCCTTCTCACATTTGTTTTTGCATACCGTAAAACTGCCCTGAACTTCACATATCTAAAGGAAACTGCTTAACTTCTCCTTGAAAACTGTTTCCACATCTCATTCTGCTATCATTGACATCTCCCCCTGCCCACATCGACCTTTGACAGCAGACTAAACCATTGAATTTTTCCTTCATCTTCGCTAAGGAGATGGAATCAGAAAATTTAGGTTAGGTGGGACCTCTGCATGTCATGTAGTTCAAATGCCCCCCTCCAAGCAGGGTCAATTTTAATTTTTGATTCAACTTCAAAGTTAGATCAGGTTGCATTGGCAATCTGGCTCATACTCAGTCAAATGTTAAGTATCTCCAAGGACTCAGATTCCAGAGTCTCTCTGGGTACCTGTTCCAACACTGAACAGTCTCTGGTTTGTCCAAATTACCTTCTTGTGAAAGGAACAGCAGGACCCCTCACATCTGCCTGTCTATCAGAACTCTCAAGGAGCACTTTATCATCACTGATCTCAAGCATTTCATCTTCAATATCACACCATTCCTATCCTCCATGGAAAATGACTGTGTGACCCGTTCTCCTTGCCTACCATTCTAGGCACACAATCCTCACCCTTAAATACACCTCCGTCAATGATTCTTATTCCATTGCACAAAATTCAGACACTGTGGTCTCAGTTTATGGCTCATCAGAGTCTCCCACCTCTAAGATATCATAAAAACAACAGTATAACTAAAACTGGAAGAGATGGGAAGAGCCCTCCAATCCTCACTCGAACCATTTCTGTCACTTACCTTCTATCACAATGTCTACATTACCCCTTCTAACACAAAAATTCTTTGCCTTCATCATTCGCAAAGACTTGTCCACCTACTCGACCCACTGCTTTCTTTAAAACCGGAGGCCACTTCAACTGCATCTCCCACACATATTAGCCAGTGGCTTGGGGAGTAAATCAGACCAACTCACACCTGTCTTCATATCACATACAATGCAAGTAAGTAATAGTAGAAGCGGTACTCTAAGCTTTCCAGAACCACTATAAGTCAGATACTAAAGGAAGTTATAAAATGTGGATTGGGTTCTCTTCACAGACAGATGTTATTAGGAGACTGAAGAGCCATCCCTCATTCGCGTGACTTGCTGCAGAACACCTTCTAGGTCATATGACAGCAGAGCATCTCCTGCACCCCAAAGCTACAGCCAGCCAGCCCTGACAAAGATACAGAGAAAGCCTTCGGGATGCAGAAAGAAATTATCATAAACAAGATTCACCTTTGCAAGTCTGGGACTTGAAGTGCAGTATCTTTTCTAATCTTTAACAGCCTACGTGTCCCATGAATCTCCTTGTAGTCAAGCTCGTCCTGTAAGAGAAAAATATGTAATTACTGCAGAAGTCAATTAAATACAATCATGTTAAATACACAATTTATTAAAAAACACATTCCTGGTGAATATGCTCCATCTAATTGCTATCTTAATTTAGTATACATTAGCACTAATGAAAAGCTTTTAATATCCAGTAACGGATCTGATTCTTCAGAAACTCTTTAGCAACCTTTGGGGTGTTTTAAATGCCCACAGGCCACATGTAAATCTGAAGTTCCATTACATATGCACGTCATAGCACAACAGTACTAGATTAATAACAGCTGCACCTTCAATATTTTATGGGAGGGTTAGACAAACTTTAATCTGCTGTGACTTTACAGTCCATTTACTGGGAAAATGAAAAAGGCAGAGAAACAGAGATGGACCGTGTGTCTGGAAAGCAGAGCTCAGTCATTAAGAGCGATAGTCTGAGAATGGGGGTCTCTATTCCTCATCCTTCTGGCCATCTCTCATGCAGAGCTGAGCAAACGGTTTCTTGTCCCTGTACCTCATTTTCAGCATCTGTAAAACAGGCACGGAGGAACAGTGAAGCTACAGTATTGACTGCTCTCAGCCTCTCACACTAAAGGCATTAGATAAGCTAGCGAGCGATAGACTGACACTATGATTTCCTCAATTTCTGTCTGCACGATGAATGACCATCTTCTGCAAGGCAAAGGTAAGGTGGGACTAGGTATCAGCATGGAAAGCATGTTTGTTCGGTGTTGCTTTGTCCTGGCACCTTCTTGGTTGTTTTTTCTTCACCTGTCTGCTACAGCCACAAGCCTACATTTCAAGGCCTGTGGGGAAGGGGTAGCCTTTACCTATCTCAGCAGCCCCTCATGCCATAAGGGTCCAATATTCAAGTAGGGTTGCTAGGCACCATAGGTAAATAATTCATCCTTCCCAAATTATTTTGGAATGCTCGCAGCTACTCTGAACCCATTGCTTAGCTGTGAGTGATCAGATAAGTCACCTGCGTGTATTCCTGCTCCCTCACTGCAGGAGCATGCCAAAATGTCAGCATGATTTCTGGAGCGGGTGTATTTAACATCTGTTTCTCACAAACATTTGTGAACGTGCCTTTGAAAACTGCCTCCCATTAAGACTTCTGTGAATAAGTCTATCATTTGTTGCAGGCAGGAAGCGAACAAAGAGTTTCAAGGTGGCTGAAACTAGCACAATATAAAACATTTAATGAATATTCATAGATTTTTTTGTTTTGCATTAATCCTTCAAATATAACGTCCTTCTTCTGTCACCAGCTGCCTTTTGCACCTAGTCTCTGAATGATGAGCAGGGATGGCATCAATTTTGCAGTCCGGAGCGTGCAAACTTCCTCAGATTGTCCCATCTCGGTTGCAAGGTATCTGCATAGCAGCTGTTGAACTGCTCCATTTTACAGCCCTGTGCACAAAGGGGGGCCCAAATCAGTAGAGCTTCATCATCACATTCAGGGTGGTAAGTGCAAATGTTCAATAGCCGCTATATGAGCGGCCAAGACACTGTTGCAGTGGGTGGAGGCCCCTCCAGGAGAGGGGCTCGGAGCGGACCCAGCTGGGACAAGAATCACTGTGACCACCCCAGGGCAAAGAGCCCCATCCAGGCAGGCAGAATCTGCTGCCCACCCTTATGCTCTCTTCTTTGTTTATTTTTTTTCTTTGTTTTTTATGGGGGTGGAAGTGGGAGTAGTAACATTTCATCCTGTGTTCCACACATGCAACCGAGAGCCGAATTATTTCATCACTTGTTCTATCCTGTGACACCGTCATCCAGGGACAACAGCTGCCTGAGAAGAAGATGGCTCTAACTTTTAGAGCGGAAACGACACTTTGCTGTATAAACCTATCATTAGGAAAATAACCAGAATGATAGGATTCCTACTGCGTGTGCATATAGTTACATCTCAACAAACCCTCAAAGATCTGCGTGGGAGAGGAATTTTATTTTTTTTATTCCTCTAAAGTCACAATATTTTAAAGAAATTACAGCACAAGAGGGGAAGAACTTAAATGCTTCAGTAGGTACCAGCAGGTGCTGTGTCAGAAGGGATGAAAGCGCGTTCGCTGCCAAACAACAGCAATACTCCGTCTTACTCTATGGCCCTGAAGGGGAACAAGCCCCTGCCAAACAGACTCTCCTCGTTTAATAGCTGCGATTTTGTCATTAGGGAGAATTGCAGAAAGTGCAAAACCACCGTGCCTAATTGTGACTGGAGCAAGCTGATGGCTTTAATTACAGCCGCTGGGGAAACGCAGGGAAGCCGGAGCGGCACCGGAGGCCAAGCTCCGCGCGCGGGGCTGAGCGCGCGCGCCCGGCTGCCTCGGCTCGGCTCGCCACCGGCCTCCTCTCGCGTCTCGCACCGCGTCCACGCTCAGCACCGGCCGTCAGACTCGCTGCTTTCCAAACTGCCCTTTGCGGGGAGTGGGCTTTGATGGAGCAAAAACACATGCTAAACCCACACGGTCTGCCAGCGAGAGCTGGAGAGAGGGGTGACGCTTCCGCTGGATCTCTGCAGGAGGCCCGTGGCCTGGTGGTGATGGATGAGGAGAAGTGTCTCTGTGGAAGAAGGTCCCGCTTAATCCCATTCCTTTGCAAAGGTTTCAGAAAAAGATAAGTCATGAGCTATTTCTGAAGACGAGCTCTACACAATCTCTTAGTTCCATGCATTATCCAGCAACTACAGCTTCTCTGTACATAACTAATTGCGCCGGCACTTGCCGATGCTTACGCTGCAGAGCCGCTGCAGCGACACCACTACGCTATGGCGTGCAAATCCAATTAAGATGCCCAAGTGCACTGAGCAACTCTAATCGGTCCCTGGGGAGAAGCCACGAGGGGACCTGCACAAGGCCATGGAAGGAGATACTAAATTACAGCCAATCTACCTCCTCTTTATTTGCATTAAAATGCTAATGCCACCTTAATGTAGGTCCATTCACCAGTGATGACTGCCTTGCTTTGCAACACTGGAGTGAAGTGAAGGAGCTGGTTGCTCTGCCTGAGAGCATTTAATTCCTCAGCACAGCTGAATGAGCAAAGCCCTGAGGGGCACCTAACACCTTAAGGCAATAACCCGATGGCTTTTGTAACACTAAAGTCATTGGTTAAAAGAATCTGAGCTGCTGCTAAAAGTATCCCAAACTTGCTACCCAAGCAGAACACCCTGGACAAGCAGGCTGTCACCTGCTGACTCTGCTTGGAGATTTTGGTCTTCCCACTTCTCATGAAACTACGTTTCTGCCCCACAGATGCTGTGCCATGCCCTGCCTTGCAAACTCTCCTGTCCTAACTGCATCAGTTGCACACAGTAGGAAAACCAGGACTGTAATTAACTTCTTAAAGACTCATATAAACACCAGCTTTGTAATAGAGAACAATAATACAACATTTCACATTTCTATTGCATATTTGCAACTTTGCACAACGTGTATGCATAAAATATATGAAATCATATGGAAGTAAAATCTCATACACATGCACAAACATTCAAAATGGAAATGTAGAAGTCCCAAGGCAGAAGCTACTCTCCCAAATGCTTAAACATTTGGAAAAGTGCTAGTGTAAATGTTTGAAGTGATAGTATAGCATGAGGGCACAAATCAGTCCTTTTCAACTAGCATGAACGTGCATGCAGCACTGTATGAAACATGGACTGCTCACTTTGGCTCCATCCCAAACAAAGTATAATAGATAATCATATCTGGTTCTTTCACACAGCTTTTCACATACCAATATCAGACACCTCAGAAAACAAAAATTAACACCACATCTGATAGCCTTAAATTCTGTTCCTTAAAATAAGTCCTCAGATTACTCACATGTAAGTTTTCTCTTGTGTCAATGGCAGCACAGTGGAACGATTATGGTACCAATTACCTTTCTTTTCAAGTAGATAAGGT
This sequence comes from Nothocercus julius, assembly GCA_013398735.1. Lineage (NCBI taxonomy): Eukaryota > Metazoa > Chordata > Aves > Tinamiformes > Tinamidae > Nothocercus > Nothocercus julius. The sequence goes on along the minus strand of VZSV01000001.1, from coordinate 8,525,466 downwards.
GAACAGACTTAATTTATTTATTATATTTCTAGTGCATATAATGTTTAAGAGATAGAAAAGTGAGGCTGAAAGGGGAATGGATATGCTAGGAGTTCTGGCAACAGAGCAGCACTCTATTCACCAGCTGACACCAATAGCAGTTCCACAGACATGTAAAAGTTGATTATTTCTGGCTTGACAAGTTATGCTCATTGAAAAGCATCTTTTACCACGAAATAAGCTTATTTAGCGTGCCTAAAGCAAGAAACTAACTTTGGCATCCTATGTCTCAGAATACATCTTCTTCAAGACTGAATAAGCACCACCCCCAGAAGCATCACAAGCCAAGGGACGTTACCTACTGGCACAGCAGATACTGCCAAGTGTTAAATTGCTCCATACACTTGCACGGCACTCCAAAAGCTTAGGGCATTTAACATAAATGGTAAAGGTCTGTCATGTTTTCCTTTAGCCTGACACATCATCTCACCTTTCCAGCAAATAATTCCTTGGTGCTTTTTCTATACTCTTTGCTATAGTCTTGCTTCATTTGCAGCCAATGCCTCAGTGGTTTGTGGCAGTCCATGCTGTTCTGAAAGATGCAGGAACACATCTTGGAAACCACTGGGCATTTGCTGGGGCTACCTCTTCCTCCACAGACCGTGAATTCCAATATTTTAAGTTTCCTAAGACTTCATGAGCCTGAGGGAAAAGATGCAGAAGAGGGAAACGATTGAATTTAAAGCAAGGAGGCAATCAGAATGGATTACTGTGAGCCCCAGGGCCTCATCCTACCACAAAGATGATAATTATCCCTCCTCAGGAGCCCCAAAGCAGCTGGGCAGGGGTATGGGTAAGGATAGAGAATTTGGCATTCCCTGCTTTTATCATTCACTTTAATGCAGGAGAGGGCTCCAGATCAGGGGGTTAACCTCCCCTTCTTGTTGTTTTCAGTATTTTTCATGAGAAGAAGGTGGAAACCTCCCCTCCTCCAACACCGCTTAACACCATTTAATTAGCACACTAATAATCTTAATAGTTTTTAAGAAAGAAATCTTGAACAGAACTCTAGATGCACAATTTTACAATAAAAATGAAACATAAACTATTCTAGATGGCTGCCTGCGCAGAAGTAAATTTTAAGCAGTTCAGAAAAGAAAATATTTGGAAAAACGTGCCATAAGAGAAGCAGATCTTAAAATGAGGATCTCAGTAATTCTAAACCTAAAAGTACATTGCTGGAAATCTGAGAGGTGGCATTATTTATCTGATTCTGCTTATCCTTTAAATCTTATTAACAAGAAGAATAATACAACCCAAAGGGCCCTGGATGCCATTTGCAATAGGAAATTCCTTATCTCGCAGAGCTCACAATTCAGAGGGAAGGCAAAACTGGATAAACGCGAAGCAAACAAACAAGGCAGGTAACAGAAAGCATCTGAAGTACCTTTGTAGGCAAACAAAGAGAAGGAAAGTACATGCAAGAAGGATATGCAATTACAGAATTTTACACCAATGTAGGTCAGGAAACAGATTTTTTCAGTGATTTACTCATCTAGGAAATAAATACATCTTACTGGCTACAGGGGTAATATTCTAGGGCTGACGTGAATGTAACAGAGATAGTGAATAGCTTGAAAAACTACATAGGAAGAAGAGGCAGACATGGAGTCTAGGTTACCCTGCCTATTGGCAGACTAATAAACACGTCACAAATTCCATTCACAAATATAAACGTAGTTTTGCTGTAACCAGCACCTGAGTTACTCCTGGGTAACAGTGCAGATGATGTGATTTTAAAACTATATGTGGCTGATCTTAATCATACCCCTGGTCCTGAACAAGGTATAAACATCCAGCCATTCAATGTCTTTTGCTACAAATATTTTTGATTTTGATTCTAGAAAGGGAAGAGAGAACCATGACCAAAGCCTACAATAGAGGTTCAGATTTTCTCTAGAAAAATCAACAAGACTTAATAAATTCTATTACCTTGGACTAGGTGTTTTTAAATGCTCTCTCTTACTTTAAAAGACTATAATCTCAGCACTCCTGAAGTGATCAGGTTTCAGGCGCACAAAGGCCCCTCAGCACAATTCATACGTAGATGACAAGAGTTTAGGGACTAAGTGAGATATGAGCCAAGACTTGCAGGCTGCTTCCCAGCTGCTTTTGCTTTCCCCGTGGATAACAGATACTGCACCAAGACACACAATGTCATGCTAGAGAGTTTGCTGCTTTCTTAACACCTCATTTTCCTCTGCATCTGAACTTATTCTGAAAGCACCCAGTTCAGTGTCCCCCTCCCCCTTCCTCCTTTGTCCTCACCCATGGCCAGGGAAACATGAAAGTAAGCCCGGCTGGTTATTGTTAATGCATCTGGAAGCGCAGACATTACAAAGAGGGGTTATTTGGGAACGTGGCATGGTGGTTCTTGCTATTTGCACAGGCAGCTAATGATCACCCTAATAGCTTCTCTCTCTGAAGTCGTAATAAGCTTACAAATGAACCCATTCAGCACATATTAAAAAGCAAGGGATGCTCCTTTGATTACAGCCTTTATGGAAATCTCTGAGGATTCGCTCTGCTGCTGCAGAGCCGCAAGCCGGGCGCGCTGCCGGGAGCGCGCTCGGGC
>VZSV01000001.1:8512020-8522720 GCA_013398735.1 Nothocercus julius | reverse complement strand
CAGGTGCCAGGAATTATTCCCACTCAAGTAAATCTCTGGGCTTCTCGAGAATGTCCAAAGTGCCCCTTCTGGCCTAGTCCTGCTGCAGCGTGGGGCCGATGCCTCCCACCCGGAGAGCAGCTTGCCCCGGGCAGGGCGCAAGCCCCAGCTGCAGAGCGGGGCGCCCGCGCCGTGCTCGCCGCAAAGGCAGCTCCCTTCCCTCCGGATTTGCGAGGGCTGCAGCGCGCCGTTTGCCGTGGCGCTCCGTGAGCGCGGCCGAGGCGCCAGCGGAGCAGGTTTAGTTAGTCCCCCTTTATTCCTTAACTCCCTCCCTTCCCCTGGCATAAGGAAAGCTGAGTAACCTTATGAAAATCCTACCATTTAAGTGGTCAGAGACTAAGTTCCACTTATATTGCTGACACATTTAAAAACCATGGCTTGAGTCTTCATTAAGGTTTTGTTTTAGGTCAAATGTTTCAAGTCAGTATCAATTTAAAATACTTTTTTTTATATATATATACTTTTTTTTTTTTTTTTTCTTCTCCTTAGTGAAGGAAACATCATATACAACGTATGCATTTTCCCAAAATATCCCTATTCCCCAAGCATACCTACAGGTAACTTAGGAGAGCCTTGGAGAACAATTCATTTCCACACAAAAAGACGACCTCGTAAGTGCTGATGAAGCCCTTCCAATAGCCTTTCACCTGGGGGTGAATTTCACCCACAAGAAAAGCGTAAGTCTCCTCTTTGAAAGCTAGTACTTTAAACACACCATTTTGCTTTGCCTAAAAGACAAGATCTTTGTGCTCAATAGAGATATTTCCCACATCTCCAGGAGACTGGCTAGGGTTAAGGCAGGTCAAAGCACGCAGTACAGATAGCTCTGTGCTCATACTACCCACGGTGCCTATTAGGAAGACTGTAATTGTAAGAAACCATTTCCCAGCAAGGATATTTAATACAGTGCCAAAGAACCTCCCCAGGCAGGTTTTAAGGTTTGTGAGCTTTTGGGGGAAAGGATTGTATCTCTTGTTGCAAAGTGGTTCAGGGCCAGCACATTTTTACCTCTGCTGTAATCTAAATAACACATAAGGGCAGCAGTGAAAACTGCATGGCCAGAATCACTTGCAAGCAGGCTGGGAATGGCCTGGGGCGAAACCTGAACCACCATCAATCATAGAAACACACAAGAATTGGCACACACTGATAGGGTGTCACAGAGACCCTTTCAAAAACAAAACAGCAAATTAAGCCATGGAAATACTCTGGATCCTGATGTATGCCCATTTTCTAAGGCTTCGCTGATATTTTACCTGCTAGAAGTCAGGACTCAGAAACTGATGATGTAAAACACTGGCTAAACTAAATGGGCCGGGGAAAGCAGCGCAGGTAGAATAATTTTGGCGTACAAGTGAATGGAGACGGCACCATCTGAAACACCAGCCCTGAGGTAACTCAGCTAAAAGCAGTACAAAAAACTGCCTGTGGCAGGGCAGCAGAGCACGCTGCTTTCGCATCCTGCAGAAGCAAGAACACACTCTGCTCTCTTCTTTTTATGCCTTGGTTTTTTTCATGTGTGTCAGCTACAAAGACTGGGCAATCTTTTTTTTAAGGAAAAGGACAACAAACAGAATTGTTGATAAAACTGGATCTCCTGCAAGAGGCAGGATCCCATAGATGCATAAATCAGGCCCAGTCTGAGTCCTCATTGCAAAAATCACACCAATTTTCAACGGCCAAAGTTTACTACACCCCCAGCTCAGCTATGCTTTCTTTTTTTGAAGCAACTTATGCCTTTCAACTAAAAAAGGTCGTGTTCTTTGGAAGCATCAAAATCAGATTTGCAGGGCAAATGGCCAAGGCAGCCCATGTTTAGGCTGAGGCACAAGGGGAACAGTGGGAGGTTCAAGCCATCCCTGGCAAGGAGAGGGAGCCCTTTGAGGGCGTCCTCCTTGCTTAGACTGGGGAGCAGCTCTGAGCCCTGCACCAAGGCCAAGAGGAGTTGGCTTGAGTGATGTAACATTTAACTCCCTTTTCTCCCAATGCAGCTGCCAGCATGGGAAGAAAAGTATTTCAGATAATACTGTGCAGTCCTGCTGTACAGACGCATTTGAAGATAAATTGTATGACGAGTTTCAAAAGAAGATTTGTGATCACCATTCTGCATGTCTGATGATAGCCAAACCACCATGCATTTGCTTCAGGATGTTAACACCACTCCATTCCTAGATGGCTTTTCACAATCCAATCTGAAAGCCCTTAATGAAGCCTAGATATGTATTTGTTTCCCTCTTACTTGACACCCAGAAAGCTGACGTGGCTTTGCCTCAGGTTACCCAGTAGGATAGTGGTTTTGCAGGGAGGAGAACACAGGACTTTCTTGCCAAGCAAATGTCCTGGGCAGCTTCTGCAGCCCCATTGGTATAGAGCTCAGACAACTCAAAAATCCCAGTTCTGCTATCAGCTCTAGCAGTAATTTGCAGACATGGCAAGTCCTTTCAAGTTCTTTCTTTTTGCCCCCTTTATTTAATAGAGTTAACAGTATCACTTGTCTGCCACCCATGGAGTCTGAGAGATTTAATTCAGCAGAGTGCTAGGGTCCAAGGGTCCCTGTATTGAAAGCAGAAAAGAACTGGACAGAAAGACCAAATTCAAAATATGGTCAAAGTTTTTGGAGGGACTGTCAGTACCAGTTAAGCCAGTCCAGGGACAAAAGCGCTGGTGCAATCCTTCATGCAAAATGCACTCCTCTGAATGCAAGACAACTGCCAGAAGGAAACGTGGTGGCTTGTTCTCTCTCTCTGACCTCTAGTTTGGCCTTTGCCAGCCTTGCTACCCGAACGCTGCTGCTCCCTGGAGCCGAGCACGCTGCACCAGCACGGCCAGCCTCCCTTCCTTGCGCCCTGTGCATCCCAGAGAGGGCTGAGACGCTCAGGGCTGCCTGAGAGCTCTACAGCTGCTGAAGCGAGCACAGGCTTGCTGGGCCGGCCTGACCACACCACCACAATTCCCAAGCTGGGACCTGCTGGTGTCTCTCTTCTTCAGCAATTCCAGTGCTTCAAATGCTGATTGAGGCGCTTTATTTCATTGCTTCTTAACCTCCCACCTCTTTTGCAACGCACTGTCTAGACATTGTTATCTCTACCATATACAGTATATCTCAGTCTATGATTTTCAACCATTTTTTACATATGATTTCTCACTTAAACTTGATTTTGCTCAGAAGTATTCAAAAAATCTCAGTCAGAAAGAATGAATGAATGACAGAACAAAAGTGAAAGCCAAGCAAGCTCTCAGCTAAAGCCCCCATTTAAGCTCTTTCCATATCCTGTTTGGAAATATTGGCTCCTCAGAGTAATTTCTCCTTATGCAGTACATTACCTTTGCACTGTTGCAGGACAAAACCATCTAGGTTTCTCAGTTGACATTTATCTGCTGCATTCCCTGCCATTCCTGGAGGATTACAAATGGGTACAGTGACTCCAAGACATTTCGGGATAACCAGGATATCCTTGTGGTAAGAAAGACAAGTCAGTGGTGAGCAGATAACAACTGAATGTGTCAGTATAGTCTGGGGGATTCATTTCTGTAGAATCAGTGCAATACTCCTAAGCCTACACCAAACACCCAGAATAATGACTTTCTCCCCACTTAAATCTTTACTATTGGTTCACTGATTCTGAAATCAGTCCCTTCAACTAGACAATTATTTGGCCTAAAGTTTTAAAAACAGAATTTCCATTTGGGGGCAGGATTTTTTTTTTTTTTTTTTTTTTTTTTAACATCAGCTTTTATTTAGTCATTTAGCAGGAGGGGAAAAAAAAAAAGAAAGAAACTAAAAATGGGCTACAGTGGTGGCTATCAGGTCAGCAGTTAACCTACAAAGCAACCTGATCTTACCAAGGGTGTCAGCGTGCAAGGGTTTGGCTGAAGACTTAGAATATTGGCATCAAGAAGGAGCAGCTTTTATATGAGTCAGAGGTGAGATGAAGAGGTATTTGCTTCATACATTCCCTATTCCTACTAAAGACAGGAAAGGCAGGATTAATTAATGAAGGCAGTTTTAAGTTACTGCCTGCAGTTGTTAGCTTTGCTAAACCACTCCATTTTGCAGTGGTTTATTAAAACAAGGGAATTGACCTGGGACAAAGGCTGCTTAACTATTGGGTCTGACAGAATCTTCCCTCAGCCTGGTTTTCACTTTCCCAGCCACACACCCGGAGCACGGCCCCATCCAAGTCAGCTTCTCTTCCGAGTGAGGCCACATTTTACTGGATGAAATAAAAAGATACGGCAGGACTATGCTCCCTATGGAATCAGTTTCTTCCGTAGCCTATGAGAAGGTTTAGAGAGCATTTTAAGTGAAATGTATAGAGACTTTAAAATTCAGGGGCTTTTTTTCTTTTTGAAGATGATACAGCAATTTTATAATAAGATCTGAATGCATTTACAGCAGACCAATATATTCTGACCAATAAAATATGGTAAGGCATGGTAGAGAATTTTGCCACTTCAGCTACACAAGTAGAGGTAAATTAGCAGCTCTGCATAGTGCAGAAGGCTTTTTAGCACTCAGCTGCTTTAACCAACGTGCAAGGAGAGCTCTCAAGCCATCACAGCCTATTCCACACCCCACATCAAAATATCATCAAAAGCCTTCTTTCCCTACCAATTTAAATACACCACCGTAAACTTTGCTGTCATTAAAATATGCATAGCCATAAGAAATAAAAGGAAGGAAGGAAGGGAGGGAGGGAGGGAGGGAGGGAGGGGAAAAAAGGAAAAAAAAACAAAATCCATGCAAAAATATCCATGCTAACCTGGCATATGAAAGCATTGCTTTACATTTTAAATCAAGGAAGCACTACTAATTACAGAACTCAACAAATTCTGTGAGCATCAGAAAATATAAAATGCACTTGTAATAAAACAACTGGAAAAATAAAAACATTAACAGAATACACTGACAACAGACTAAAGCAAACTCTAGTAACCTTCCCTCAACTGATTATCCAGGCAGAGAGCACGTGGACTGGTTTCACACGAAGGCCCAGAGATCCAGCGTTTTCCCAGGGCCCTGGATGCCTTTGCCTGGCATCCTCCTCCACATATCTGAATATCAGCACGTGCACCTCGGACAGCAAGGCGCTCCTGTGAGGTTCCTGGAAAGGGGCACGGCTAGGAGACGAGCCAAGCATGGATCCGTTCTGATACCTGGAAATGCTTTACAGAAAGAAGAGAAAACCACCCCAGCTGGAAAATCGAGGTGACGTGGCTCCCGTGGCCATACCCAGTAAGCGTGCCGGGGCTACAAGCTGCGTGATAATAATGTGGATGCTAAGCAGTAGTCAGAGGGGCACCACAGCAATTCACCTAGCTATAAAAGTGCAGAGAACCACAGGCTGCCCTATCGCTATCCAAGAGCTCACCGGGAGGTGGGGAAAGGCACTTTGCGGTCCAGTTCACCACCTGAAGTCACTGTGCATGACCTCGGCAAAGGAAACACATGCCAAGTACCTGCACTCAGCTCTGAGGAGGGCACAAAAGCGCCAGAGGCAGGTGCAGGGCTCCCAGGGGCGGCTGCAAGACTCCAGGTCACTCCTGAGATGACATTTTCCACCCGGACACTGACCTGCTGAGCAGAGGTTCACAGCAGGTTCAGGCCATCATCCATCATCCACCACAGCAGCATAATGAGACACCCTGCAAAATTTGCAGCTCAGCTTTTCATTCGCAGTGGTTTTCAAAATACCAAATATCAGCTAACGAGTGCAGAGAGGAGAAAGGTCTTTCTGTTCTTACAATGCCAAATTATACCGCTCCGCTAGGAACTGTACAGACCTTGGATATTACATGACCCACTCATGAGCTCCGGTCCTGAGCTGTTTATCGTAACGTGCCGAACAAAGCAGAGCCCTTCCAGCTCCTCTAAGTGACCCTACTACTACTGCTCATTAAAATGACAGCAAGTGGTTGCTAATAAAGCCTGATTCTACTGTACCATATGAGTGGATGAGAGTTATGATAATTACATTAGCAAGGGTAACTGAAGTCACCACCATATCCTTGTTTGCTCTTTAATTTAACTCCAAAGAGTGCAAGCTGCGCTGTAACTGAATAAGAAAAAAAAAAAAAAAAAAAAAAAAAAAAAANAAAAAAAAAGAAAGAAAAGAAAAGAAAAGGAAAGAGAAAGTGTTCTTCTGTTGCATGAGTCTGCCTGATTATAGGATGCTGAAGATGTCTAAGAGGGAGTTACTGAATATTTAACCTTGGAAATGGAAGCTTGGTTGTCTCCCAGCCTGTTAACATCCACACATATCTTCCATTAAGTCTAATTAGGGCTAACAGAAAGTTCACGTAAGTATCTCCATAATTAATGTTAATAGTAGTTACGGGCAAACGCTGATGGAAGACGAAATGCCGAATTTCTCCTCCAGGGTTAAACATTCAACAGCCTGCAGGTCTCTCATTTCCATTTCCTACCTTAAAAGCACTCTAATCAATCGCACATTTCACAGACAGACTTAAGTGCTAAGTCTTACAACCAGAGACGCGCACAGGCATCTCTGGCAACAGCATGTGCTATTATTTATAGTACCATAAACAGACACACAGGACCTGATACAGGGTACGCTGATTCACTGCTCTGCGCTTACTGCTATGCAGCTACCACAGTGACATATAAACAACAGAAAGACGCAGCCCTTTATCCTTCAAGGCACCTAGGCTTCACACAGGAACAACACTTCTTCTCTATCTATACACTGGGCTAAGTCATTTTCAATTAACAAACTGAAGCACAAACAAGATTATAGCAACAACCTCAATTACCCTTATTAATGCCATTATGCCACCCCGAGCTGATAGGCTCCATACTATATTCCCCAATCAGGCATTATTAACAAACCATTAAATCTGTAAATGAGAACAGCAAAATTATCTGCCATAATCAGGGATAATAATGCACCTTCTCGTGTGATGCCAGCTCCAGCCCGGAGCTCCGCGCAGCAGCTCATTTAAAAGCATTAACAGACTGCTGCCAGCCAGGGGTCATTTACTAGCACAAGTCTCACTCTCTGCTGCTCTCTTATCCCATCAAAAACAGAGAATTTCCATCAAACTTGTGCAATTCTGGAGCCAAGTCGATTTATAAACTGCCTTCAGTTGGGAAAGTATTTATAAAGCCTCGGGGAGCTGGACAAATACCCTGCTGTTTCCCTCACGAGTTGTAGATATTATCCAAAGGAACCTTATGATGTCGAAGCCTATGCCAGGGACTTCACGAAGGGGCATAACGCACAAGAACAGGGGCTGACCACCTTCACTGGTCATAAGTTACATTAAAGGGACTTTCTCACAGGACTCATCTTAAATCATATCTGGCTCATTTGCCTTTGCAATGGGAAAACAAGCTTTTCTTCTTGCTTTGTTTTCTGCCTTAGGGAATTAGTGACTCAGACAGGATGCTGAAGACTCAGTGGGATTTATTTTTTCCATCATCCTGAGTTTTCTTTTTTTGTTGTTTTTATTATTGTTAGGCAAGCTGGCTTATTAATGCACTTTAAAATCCATTCAGAGCAAAATTTTCAGTAAATAATTCTTGCCTCCCCACTGTTCCTCCTAATTTTGTGGGTTTTACTTCTGTTGTTGTTCTGCGAGGGGCCGAAAGCACAGCGGGCACAGACCTGAGCTGCACTGGCTGTGCGTAACGGTGACAGACACAGCCCTTCCGTCGCAGCCCCTTTCCTCAAAGCTGAGGATCACATTCAGCTCCCTGGAGGTGCCTTTTTGGAGACAGTCCCCACGCTATGGCCTCTTCCTGTTCTAGCTCTGCTGAAGATACAGCCACATCTTGTTTTGCAGCACCCACCCCAGTGCTGAATGCTGGAACCCCATAACCTTGTGAAAGCCAAGTGCTGATAGGAAAAGAAACAAGCAAGCAAACAAAGCCTCCCTCCTTTAACTTGGTCAGGTTTGCTTTGCCAGAGGGATGATTCTTCCTCCAAGGAGCTCTTCTCTGAAGAGGAAAATTGACTATTGCTTCCTGGATGTATAACATCAGCACACACTTTAGCTACAAGTCAGTCTGACTGAACAGAGAATAAAGGGCAGCACTTTAAAACACATTTTGTGTATTCATCATATACTATTTTTACAAGTACTTATAACAATGGAAACATTATTAAAGAGCAGCAGATCAAGAATGATCAGAACTCTCTATTACCTGTTAGAAAAGGGGTCACCTCCCTATCCTGCTCACAGCCCAGGCGCTTAAAAATACACAATGTAAAATAAAACACAATCAGTAAAAGTCACACTTGTAACATTACATTTTAAAATAACAATGTTGTAAAGTAGCAGCTGCAAAATGAGGTGAAATGCTAAGCAATGAGTTGCCCAGACGTTTTTATAGGAATTGGAACATATGTCCAGTAGGTGTCCAAGGAAATCGGAGTTGACTGAAACTCCTGGCTACTCTGTATTTTACCTGGATGGCTCATGTTGTTTCAGCCTCCTGCCAACAGGCTGACAAGGATATTAAAGCAGGGAGCAGGAGGGGATCAGCCAAGAAAAGTGAACAGTCATTTGTAAGATAGCTCACCTTCTCTTCATCGTTAGTCGACCCAGCAAGCACGCTCTATGTTTATGCTGGATATCCAGTTAATTTTCTCCCAGACTGTGCAAAATACAAACATGTACTGGCAAATTAAATGGCATAAAGAGATGGATCTTAGCCAAAGGAAACTGCTTTCATCAGCTTTTCTTCTTTTTTCCTCAGACAGGAACGTTAGAAAAGCACTGCAAACACACACTGTGGTAAGTGGGAACATGGGCTCCAAGGCTTCTAACAGGATTTTACCAGAAAAGAATCTCCCCAGAATTTCAAAACCCACTACATCCTTCATGAAATAGATGACATAGAACACACCTTTTTGCCTAGCCTAACTTAAGGATAAAGCAATGACTTACACAGACAAAAGTTGCTAGTTTGGGGGGCTTGAAAGCAGTGGGTGTTTTTGATGAAAGGCACAAGTTTCTCTTTTGCTTATGCCCCTACTCAAATGGGCCCTTGCATTTCTGTTATGCACAGGTTAGGAGACACTTTGGGATGAAAAATAATATTAGAACAGTAGTCAGCTAGATCTTAGCACTGAGATATCTGCATTTTTAAGAGGCAGAACCAGGAAGAGCTGCACACTGACAGATTTACCAGAAACCGCAGAAAACAGGCACATGGCTCACAACACTGCCCTCTCAGAAATTCCCACCACGATGATACAACTTCTTCCCTTGCCAGACCTACTGGGCTGCTCCTGGCCAAGCAGCCTTGCGATGCTGGTCCCCTGCAGAGCCTTCAGCGCTGCTCTTTGCCTGGGATAAATCCTGGAGCATCGCAAGGGGTGGTTGCTTCCCCTGACATGGGCAAGTCTAAAAGACATGGAGCAGGCCAGGCTGCCACTAGTGAAGATGGAAGCAACCAGAGAAGTTATCTACATTCAGAAGCCACACACACAAAGTAGTATTTATTTTCTCTCTCTCTCTAAAATAAAATAAAATTCAGTTACAATTATTCTAACTATAACAGACACCTCAACTTGCAAACATTCTCAAAGCTGTAGTGGGCAATAAACCCAGCAGCAGCTCCTCTCTGAAGTTGGTTGTTGCACGAGTGAAACATATAAAAAGGCTTTTTCTTGGTGATTCTCAAAGCTAAGATTCCTTGTTTTGGCTCTTCTTTAAAATGAGCAGTCCTGTGAAGTACAGTTAAATTTAAGCTTAGCACTCAGTTCCTAGTTGCTTTCCTCTAATTGGAGCTTTCAGGGTGTTTTCATTAAGATAGGCTGATACATTGTCTTTTAATGAAGAAGTAGTCAATTCCAATTACACCTGTATGATATCTCCACCATATTCATCATCACCATACAAATTGCTCTGTGGGAAACCGAAACCTTTTAGTTTCCAGGTAAATTTTCCCAAAACAACAACCACCACTACCACCAGTCACGGGTAAAAGAAGATCCCACAGTGCCGTGAGAGCCCAGCAAAATGCTCCAAGGCCATGCCCAAACATCCCATTCCTGCACATCACTCGGAAGGATGAGAGCATCCCCAGCACAGCCACAGAGGATGAAGGCGGATACAACTTTGATGCCCCACTACGGAGAGAAAAGACAGCAGCTGAAAGACTAATCTTGTATCATTTTCCTTTCATTATTTTCTACTTCGGTTTTGGATAGTGCTGAATCGAGGAGAAAAAAAAAAAAAAGTATTTAACCTTACAGAAATAATCATGCCTCTTTTAGGACTTCCTTTTCGCTTATCTGTTTCATATTTAGTCTCCAAATGATTTGAGCTCAATACACACTGATAAATCCAAGTGAACACTGCACCCATGGACCCAGGAAATCAAAATTTAAGACAAGACTCCAAGCTTCCTGCAACTTTGGATCTACCATCTAACTTGGTGTTTCAATGTTACATGCAATCCATGTAGTGGTATACTACTACAGTAAGTAGATTAGAAGAGGAAATATGATTGTGTGGAATAACTAATGCTGGTTTTAAACTCTTTCAGGCAGCTTGTAGTTCCATCACTACTTATCTACTTTTTTTTTGTTTTATTTTTCCAGTAAAGTAGTAAAGTAGTAGCTAAGTAGTGATAATTTCTTTTTTTTTTTTTTTTTTTTTTTTTTTTTTTTTTTTTTTTTTTTTTTTTT
>VZSV01000001.1:8479051-8503506 GCA_013398735.1 Nothocercus julius | reverse complement strand
TATTTGATATTATTAAGAACTATGCACATACTTTGCAAATGCCTTTCCCCTTCTTTTTTAAGGGCGGCATTTTTTTAAAAAATCTGTTTTTTAAAAAGCCCACAACATATCAGACATATCAGTACCTGAACAGATTTTTATAGGGCAACCCAACTGGGAGGGCATCACAGGAAGGCAGAAGTGCTGGCAAGAGGTGTTAAAGTCTCTATCCCAATGACAAGGGGAGGCATTCCCAGCTTTCCTGCATGCACATGCAGGCACTCACACTCCTCTCCCAAGACCTGGCTTTTTTCCCAGCTCCTAGACCTATCTTTTTCCCACTTCAGGCTCAGCTTCTGCTTTCCAGAGTCAGGGGATTCAGCCTTATTTATGATGATGTTTATGCTCTGATGCTTGTTTTGCACAAGCCACTAAATGGCTTTTTTTGGAGTTAGGACTTGTTTCCTCAGAGTGGAGCATTTTTGTTCATTAGCAAGTGATTCTTGCTCCAGGTAACAAAAAACAAACCTCAGAGAGGTTTTTCAGGTCGTTTTTCCAAGACCAGGCATGTTCTGACCGGCTCCTGCTGACTGTGGAAACACCCAAAACCCCTTTCAGATTTGCACCTTTATTTTTGGTCCCATCTCTGGACTACAAATCATAGAAATACTGCTGGAAAGAGACCTCTCAATTTGAAGCCCTGCAATAGGGCCAGTTCTGTGGGAAGATGCTAGGAACAAAAGGCAGGATGGAGCTGTAAGAGTCCAGGTTTCCTTGCATGAGGACAGGAAACACTAACTTAATAAATGTAGGTTGTGAATGAAGGGGGGTGCAGAGGGGACTCTGCACACCCCTGTCCCACTGCCTGATCATTCTTTTTAAGAAGAAAAATCAAAAGATAAGGAGATTTGTTACTGAGTACAAGCTGCAGGAAAACTGACAGCAACGCCCTTTGCTGCTAGCACAACAGCCGATAATCGCTCGCTGCCGCTGCTTGGCCTAGACACCCGTACTACGAGAAAAGAGCCAAAGTGCAGCCTTTTGAGCAGACCAAGAGTGTACATGCTCATTCTGGTGGCTACTGCTTTCCTCGTGTCCAAATCTCACACAAAACCAGAGCAACTTCCAGTAAGAAAAAAAAAAGGCAACTGTAAAAAAAAATCAATTTTTAGAAAGAATGCAGCTTGATGCCATTTTCCTTATACGGCAACTGCCAACCCGTGTGGAGTCTCAAACAATAGCCAGCCTGGCGGGGGTGCAGTAAGACCACGACTTGGGGGGGAAAAAAATTATGTATATATATTCCCTGCTGGCCTTCACCCTCCATTTCCTCTTGGTTTTCTTTGTGACTGCACTGAAAGGGGTCAATAGCTCTCAGCTGGAGAAATGCAGCTTTTGAAAGGACTATCACCAGCATCTGTATTTAGAGGGTGCCTGTTATTTCACAGCACCCCAGCCAACAGTGCTTTTAAAAAGCCAGCAGCAAGATGAACTTTCAGGGGAAAGAAAAACGGAAGAGTGCAGAAGAAACCACACCTTTCTGCCTTCGGTTTACTGCCACTGCCTGTGGAACGAAGCCCGCCAGGCAAAGCGAAGAAGAGGGACACAAGCTGCAAATGATCTAAGCTCTACAGATCATTACCCCTTGCTTCAGTCACCACTTCCCCATCCTTTAAAGGATGCTAAAAACCCATGTGAACCAGCAAAGCAGCAAGCCAGAAAAGAATTTCAACTGATTAAAAATAATGGGTAAATTAGCACTGGATTCATCTAACACATCAAAGCTTTACAATGTGATCTTCAGGGGTTAGGAAATACTCATCTGATAAATGCAGGCAATCTAGACAAATTTTAATGGCCTTAATTAACTTACCTTGATAATGAAACACAGCACTAGTGGTTAAGTTCATATTTAGGCTTTCTATTTGAGGAAATATTCCAGAAGAGCTAGGGCACATTAGAGTCGGGGATTTATCTGCAAAACTCACTGCCTGTGCTGCAGGTGGCATTTGAGCAGTTGTTTGGGCCCAACCTGCCCCTGCCTCATTCTGCAGCTTCACCTAGACATCCAACAGCAATTGTTTTGAAATTGGACTTCTTAAAATTCATATTTGGAAATGGATGATTTCAAGTGCTAGTAGAATCAGAGTTTGTAAAATTAGCTGTTGCAATAGTCTCCACATATAAAAAAAAGTCCATCTTTAGAAGCTGAAAGACAGTTCTCACTACTCAAACTTCCCCAGATTTATCCAACAATATGGATGAAATGTCACAGAATGAAATTCAGCTCTGTCATTTGCTTTTCCTGCACAACTAGAGAAGAGGAGAATAATTAGGAATAGAAAACTGAACATAAATAGTAATCATCACTCTGCTACAACTGTTGTAATGAGGCAAGGAGCTACATGGGACTCCGCACCAGAGAAAACTGCTTCACTGGTCAGCAAGAGTAGAGGAGAGAGGTCAGGTCAGACGTGCAAACACAGAATAAATAAGATCAGTTATGATTCTCCAGCTCCTATTTGCCTTTACATTCAACTAGTTATTTAATTAGAGCTTCTCAAGTAAACATCAACAGAAGCCCAAAGCATTAATCTCAAAGTGCTGAAATCACAAACGGTGAGGCACAGCAGTACCTCCAGCCACTAGAGTATGAGCAAAAAGCCATTTCATACAGCTCCCACCAGCTTGTTTGTGAGGGAGGCCAAAAATGGGGCCAGGGCATATTCCTTAAACAAAGAATTGCCTCAAGAGAGTTTCTGGCAAAAGCAGCATGTGACTTTGCATTCTGCTTTAGTTTTCAATCATACCATCTTTCTCAGAGGCATTCAAGAACATTAGTCCATGCCTTATCAGATCCCAAATGAAGATTGCAGAAAAGCTCCTGCAAGTCTGAGGACCTGCAGTTCAGAGACATTTATGGGTCTGTAATCAGTACTGACAGATAAGTCACACTCATGCATACTTCCTTGCAACTGAGGTCTGGTTTAACACAATACAGCCCTAAGCTTTCACAATACAGCACAGGAAACAAAATCTGCCCGTCGCCTTCTACTAATTGCATCTGCAGTGGTCAGGGGTTGAAAGAGGAGCAAGCAGATTAATTCTATTAGGCTGTGGAATAGTATCCCTAGGGGATGATGGAAAATCCCATCATTTAAAACAGGACTGGTACACACTGCAGGGAACAATGTTACATACTAGTAGAGGATTAAGGGTTTGCACTAAGGGCCTCATCTTTTCTCGATCTGGTTTCCATGAGTCATTGCAATTAGAGCTGCAAGGCTTTTCCTGTTTGTTTTTGTTCACTTTTGGTTACCCTGAAAGATCTTATCCAATCAAACCCTTTTTTTCATTTCTTAGTTAACCCCTTTCCCCACCATATGCATTTGTCTCTTTATTAACAAGCTTTCTCTTAAAATAAAGACAAATTTCAAAATGAAATCATGTCAGAAAAAATGCCTAAGTATTTCTTCTCTAATCTTTTTTTTTTCCCTTTCTCATCCTATTGCCCACACAATTTGCCTACATTTGATTCAACTGTGTGAGCAGTCTTGATCTTCTGAAAGTATGTTTTTGTTGCAAAAATTTCCTGTGCTGTAAACACAACGTAAGGTTCCATCTCTACAGATATGGCAGGTGGAGGTGACAAAACCTCTCGAGGCAGACAAATGGGAAAAATACTCTGCTCAACGCCCCGCAGCAAGACACAGCGAGTGCCTAGCGTGGCATCAGCAGAGCCTGGAGCACTGGCTGTGCCGTGTGCCTCACCTGTGTGCCACTTTGAGGGGCCAGGCCTTCAGGGAAACACTTGTTCTCCTCCAGAAGGCAGGATGTACTAAACGGGCATCCGTCAGGATCCTTGGTTCTGGCTGCTGTCACAGGGATCCACTCTGGTCAACCTATCATAAAAGCCAAAGACAAATAGGTAAGACAAGGCACACAAAGATGCATCCCTGAACACTGGGCCTGAAAGCCTGTGGCCTTGTTCTAATCATTTCTGCTTGCACGGGTGAAGACCGACCGCACACCTGGACGAGGTCAGAGCAGCAGCTGGCAGAAGCCCTGCAGACTCTAGCAAGGCCTGGACTGAAGGCAACATCTTCCTTTTCATTTTCCAGTCTAGACAGACTGGTCATAAAAAGGAGAAGTTTTCAATCCCAGGCAGAGGCAGGAGCAGAAAGGACTGTTATAATATATCAGATTGTGAAATTGGGATTACTGAGGCCTGCTGTCCTCTGGGAAAACGGAGTGAGAGAAGGCCAGAAACACACTGGGAGCTTTGGAGGACTGATAAGGAGCTCCTTTCTAGCCACAGTACAACTTGAATTGTTAATGTCAGGTGTCAAACAGTCCAGAAGGAGGGAGGGGGGCTGTGCAGGAAAAGAAAGGTCAACCCCTTCAATAAATGTAACAGAAATGAGGCACTAGCTAAGGAACAGAAAGAGGAAGACTTTGAGAGGAGAGTCCTGAGGAAAACAGGAGAGGGAAGGACCACTATAAGGAGATGCTGTGTCCCTCGGAGATTCAGTTCTGGACTAGAAAAGGATGGAGAAGTGGATTAAAAAAAACAGAGGTAGTTCAGTATTTAAAACACATATGCACACATATCCTGTATTGCATGCAGCAAATATGCACACATCCATGCACTGTGTAGATGCTGGAGCATGTCTGTATGATGAGTGAAGGGAGCCAACACAGTTGAGGATGGAAATCAGGGCAAAGTGATGGGGCTGAGATGTGATAAAGACATCAATATAGGCAAGGAGAAAAAATGGAGAAGCTCAAGTGGTGAAAGCAGTGAGCAAGCAAAGGGACACAAAACAGAGCGTGGAGAAAGGCAGGAAGGGCCAGTGGGAAAGGAGGATGGATCAGGGAAGATCTGGTCAGCTCCTCCCTTGCAGAAGTGAGGCAGAGCCTGCACAGAGAGGAGGCGGCAGCTCCAGAGAGCAGCACCAAGCCTGGGTCTCGTTCTCTCTGACAGCTCCCATTCAGATATGAAGCTGGCGCCACACAAATTGGTTTCATAGCATTGCTTCTCTCTGCTCCTTCCCAGTTCACCTTGCTTCTTTGCTCTCCCTTTAAAAATAAATAACTGAAAACCTCCCCCACGCGCAGCCCCTCCAGCATCCTGCATCCAAAGCCAACTGTACACACGTACAACATCTGGAGCACCACTCCCTGCTCTGCATCGTGGAGCTGAATTAACTCCTCCAGGAATCAAAAGGAAAAGCTGGGGAACAAGGGCCTTTCAGCAGCTCCATGTCCTGCAGGACACTGAGTCCGGGTGGCAGCCAAACACCTCCAGCCTCCCTTCCCTCCTTTCTAGAGGAGGCAGCCGTACTCAGCCGGGCCAGTGTTAACTTGGCTCTCCAGCAGAAATTGCCTCCACAAGCGCTCGCGCCAGCCCTTGCCCCTCGCCTGTGGGCTCAGCCGCAGCCCTTCAGAGGTGCAGCACTGCACAGGAAATCCCGGCTGTCGGTGGGTGCGAGCGGGAGATAAAATTCAAAAGTGCAAAGTGCTCTGGAGCTGTGAGATGGAAGGTAACACAGTAGGTGCACAAACTGCCCTAAGTCTTCAGCATTTTGACTCAATGACATTTTCAGTACTAATTTTCCTTTTCCATTACAGAAGAGTGCTGCCCTTGTAAGCAAAACCACCCATTCCCTGTTACTATTTTAGCTGATGTACCATTCTAGTCAGTAGCAGAGAGCTCTAATATATTTAGGGTTGCTAATATATTTTGGCTGGCGTGTGTATGTGCTCAGATGAGAGATTTCAATCATGTATATTCAAGGAGCATTAAGAAACAGAAGATATCTTAGGTTATCTAAATCCTCTTCTCCAGTGGAGGATCATGTCTTTCCCTCTCCCCCAACCTGCTTAGTTTGTGTCTAATCCAATTCAGACTGTCTCAAGCACCAGGAATATCTTCTCTCTCAGCAGACCTCAGAAGAGCCTGGTGCAGAGCTCTCTTCAGGAACTGACACCGGCATAAACAACCAGATTTTTTTTTTTTTTTTTTTTTTTTAAATTAACACAATTCCTTTATGTCTGACTGAAAGAAAAACAACAGCAAGTGGGAAAAGTGAACAAGGCAAATAAAAAACAGGGGGCTTCTCCAAGACTAACAGAGAAGGACATGGTAGTGCCAAGGGACCCAACGAAGGTGAGGAGAAAGGATTAGCTTTCTCCTCGCTTCACTCCTCACTCCTTTAGCCCCCACAGGTACATTTTCAAGAAAACAGAAGACCCTGTGGACTATGTGTCACCTGAGCTCAATATATTTTTTTTATATGAAAACAAAACCAAACAAAACCTTACTGCAGAAATTCTCCTGAATAGTTGCCCTGGTTTTATATTCTCTATCATTGCTACTGGCTACTGTTGGAGATAAGACCTTGATTCAGAGAAGATCTGACCCAGCATAGCAGTTCTTGGGTGTCTACAACACTGCTCTAAAATACACTCAAGCTTTAGGCTCTGTGGCTCCTGTGGCTCTGTGTAGATTTTGGGAATACAATGTTTGTTGGAAATAGGAGTTTACTTTCTTTTCATATTATTCTCAGCAAAGCTTTCCCCCCACTTCAGTATTTGTTCACTGTGGGGCACCAATGGTAGCATATTTTGCAAAAGACTTCTTTTTTCCCCATCCCTGTCTACTTCTACAATCATACACATGCCTGTGTCAAGCCACTTAATAAGCATAAGGAACGAAAGTCTGTGCTACAGACTGACACAGAGATGGGGAGGAACACGGACGTGTTCCCATTTAACATTTTATAAATCAAAACCACCACCAAAACAGATGTAAAACAAGCCAAATCCTCATTATGTTTTATGCTTACGGTAAGACAAATCTTTGTGCATGAAACACAACAGAAAAGGAGCTGCGGAGCTGGCATTAACTTGACAGATACTGAGCTGAGTCGGGCCATCAAGGAGTATCGCAGCTGAAAGAGCGCATGTTAAAAAGGCATCTGCGTCGTGTTGGACGCGTGTGTTTATCTCCCCGGACAGCTCGCTGACACGCGGGCGGGCTGCAGAGGTGCTGCAGGCTGCCACCGGTAACCCCAGCAGGCAGCCAGCGCACAGTGGGGCGCCCCTCGGCAATGTCCCGGTTTCCGTGGCAAAAGGCAGGAGCTGGGGGGGGGGAAGGAGGGTGCCGGGAGGGAAGGAGGGTGCCCTCACACACACAGACGAGGCTCCCCGCCGGGAGAGCAGCACCAGCACGCAAAGCAAAGCCTCCAAGTTGAGCCGCCACGGTCACGCTGCCCCCAGGGCTCACGCTGCAGCTTCTGGGGCCTCGATGCCTTTGATACAGACATGAGAAGAGTCCCTCCAAAGCAAGCCGAGTACAGCTCCCTGTGCATGAAAAGAGATCTTCCCCAACAAGAAAGAAAATTAATTAAGTGGGTAAAATCCCACAGGTTGGAACAGCAGCTGAGGAATTATCTTTCTATCAGATTGGTAATGAGGAATAAAAAAGCCTCACACAGTCTTTAACAGCTTCATATGGGCTCATTGGCATTCCAGATGAGATGCAAGGCTTGGCATTCCCAGGAGCACCAGATGCAGCTCCAGTTACAGGCCAGACCTTGGGCAAACCACAGCTTGCCCAGCTGAAAACAAGACTCACAAGATACCTGAAAATGAAAGGTATATACCTATCTGGCAGAATAACTCTTTCCCACAGAAGTTATGCCCAAGGACACCGTAGGTCATAACACCCAATGCCCTGGGTTGATACGGCACATCTCTGAAACACGTGTGAAGAAGTGTCTGTGGGGGGATCTTTGCTCAACGTTCAACAGCCAGCTGAGCCTGGGCATACACCAAAAGACATGATCAGACACTGCCAAATACCCTTCCTTTACCCTGCTGACTTCTCCACCAACACTGCTGGCTGCTTGCCGTTACTACTCACAGTTACTATTCAGTTCTACCAAAATAACGCAGGCTATTTCCTAACCCATGCAAAGGAAAAACAACATGATTTGGGTTCAATGACAAGTTTACAGAAAGTATATCATTGACAGTCCTCCAAAAGGATGCCCACAGACATCTTCATCTCTTCTTGTTACTATCTGTACCAGAACTGTCCTGCGAGGCACGAAGCTTTTTACTGTGCACAGCATGAAAGGGCTTACGGCCCACAGAGCTGGCTGCCTAAACTGACCTAAAGGAGGAAAAAGGAAATACTAGTATTTCCCTTGCCACAGATGGGAAACAGAAATCCAAAGAGATATTGGAAAAATCAGACAGGAAACCCACGTCAGAACTAGGAAGGGAATGGCTTCAGGCTGAAACCTATTTCACTGGTTTGGAGATGATTTCTTCTTCCGTTTTCATTCTCATATCTTTCCCTGAAAGCTGTTTCCTTTTCATCTTGTAAAGTTCATCCTCAAAACTCAAGTCCGCAACCAATTGTGGTTTCCATGGTTAAATAAAGCAGTGGCCAGAAGATAGCTTCTCACTAAGAGAGCTCTGGATTTCCTCCTGTAGGATATAGCTAACTTTATAAGAAAGTTAGCTCGAGGATCTGACCTGGGACAGCTCCACATACACCCACTAGCCATCACAGAAGGGATCCCAGGGATCCATCAGGGATCCAAGAATCACAGTTGTCACCTGCATACTTGACTACACTATTGGGGCCAGAAGGGACATGCTTTTTTTTGCTCATTTTTGATTTATTTGTTATTTTTAACTCTGGTCTTTAACTGGAACAAGGGGACACTTAAGCCTGGCAGTGCGCTAAGATGTTCTTCTTTCTCATTTCCAGTGGGATGCTTACGGGATTCAGTCATATCTGAGTATAAAGAATTCTCAGATGCCACCTAAAAACTGCCCCAAAGAAGCTAATTTCCCCTCTTTAAAATGAACAGTAAATACTGATATTTGCTCTGCTTCAGAGGGATTTTTAACATAGTTAATTGTGGGGCACTCCACTGACCAGCTCCATTAGAACCGTGCTAGTGCATGCACTTCTAAAGCAGATGTTTCGTATGTTACCTGTACCTTATCAATCAACACAGTTAACACTCCCACCAGATGAGATAATTATTTTGCAATTACATTGAAATGAAAGATACTTCTTGCAAAGGTTTCACTAATTACCCAGGCTTACCAAAGGGTAAGGATAATGGAATATTTTCCCACCATCACTGCCTCTCATTAATCCAAATGCCCTCTGTGCCCTAAATATATTGAAAAAAGAAACTGATGGCACTTCCTGAGTCATAGGATTAAATTACCTACTCTGAGGGAGCAGGTTGCCTAACAAAAGCATTTACATTATTAATAGCAGTTTCCATTCATTTTACAACTTTTTCTTTAAACAACCACTACTAATTCCCTAGTTTTCCTCTGGTTTTAAATAGCTGCCATGCATAAACAACAACCTTCAGTCTTACTGTTTTGCAACATACTCCTCCTTATTTGACTCAGAAGTGAGGATTTCTGTCAGCTTGAACTGCTAATTTAGATTTCCCGTCTCTGCTCTCTCTCTCCAGTTCCCTTAGGGAAAGGGCTGACTGCTCCCGGGTACTGTGGCAGAGCACTTGTGTTTTCAATTCAGAGCTTTTTCACTCCATCAGCTCTCATAATCTGGCTGGTTTGTATCATACTTTCCTAAGTTCCTCATCTACCTCTTGAATCTGCGCAGATTCACCCGAGCAGACACACTGACACCTTTGGGCAGACGTTCCCAGAATTCAAAAACATCCAACAGTGGAAAGAAAACAGATGTTCAAGGCAGCAGGCACTGTATAGGCAACAAAGATGTGTATATATTGATAGCAACTCAAGCATCTGTTGGCAGAGAGGTTATTTTAGAAAGACTTTGATTCCCACCTACAGAGCTGGTTCCATTTGCTAGCTCCATGAGAGGTCCATAGGTTTTTTCATGTAGTTTTAATCTAAAAATATGCTTAGGTAATGCACAGTTATATATAATATACGTGCAGAGAATCCGGTGCTTCAAAAGATTTCTAAGTGAAAAAAACTAATATAAAATGGAGCATTTTACAGACTTGTATAGCTCTCCAACTCTCTTTTGGGACACATCATTAATTCTGCATAGCTGATAACTCTGGTTTGTATCTTCTTCAGATCTGTTTTCTTTAAACAAACCCCAGATTTTTTTTCCTCCCCAAACAAAACACTCCTCTTAAGACTTGCCTGTTTTTCTTTAAAGACATAATAATTTTTAAGGACTTAGCAATAATATTTCAAGTGGGAAAAGCACACCAAAACCAATAATCAAATGGTAAAGGCCAAGGAGAAAGCCATAGCCAGCCATTAATGGAAAAGGATATGCAATGCTGTTCCATTATCCTCTTGAAATGAAGAGTAAAAGCTTGCGAAATTCCACTCCAATGCCTGCAACTCAGTCTAAATCCTTCTGACCACAGTAACAAAGCTATTACATACTGTGTGTCTTGGCATTCTCATTATGTCCCAAACATCGTGCACATGCCTTAAAGGTTTCACCACAAATTTTTCACCCCTTCAGACTAACACATTTTGTTAGCAGCACACGAAATGTGACTACAACACACAATGGGAAAAGAAAGATGATTTTTCAAGGCACAGGAGCACATGAATATATAAGGAACATGGGAGCCAGGGAAGACACTTAGCACATCTAAGTCTAATTTAACCGAATCGTTAGGAGTTATATTATCTCTGTGCAGCTAACTTGCTCATGGGAGTAACCTGTAGCTAGTGAAGGGTTGAGACCTACTGAAACAGCTACTGCATTTTCAATTACCAAGAATCTGAAGCAAGAATGTAAATATTCCTGCCAACATAAGTCTGAAAGCCCTTAAGAGGGTTTGTTCTGTCTGCACAACAGATTCGCACCTATTGATCACATCTATTGAGAAAGTCAATAACCAGAAGGGATGAAGAGTAGACAGCGGTGGCCAAACAAACAGCAGCAGCAGACGAGGAAGCCTTCCTTCCTAACAAGAGGCACAGGCGTGCATCCATTCTTTTCTTCTCCCATGAAACAAAAACAGGAAATTGCAACATTTTAAGGGCTATATTTTTTCCCTTTTTTTCCCCCCCTATTCCTTTGTTTGTTTAAAATAAAATGAAGTAACTTCTAATCACCAATCCTTAAGAAAAGAGCAAATCCAACAAACGTTGATAGTTTTCATTACTCCAAAAGAAACATAACTGCTAGAAAACGTGTTAGCAATTCCAGCACGTGGTAAAAATACAGAGGTGAGGTAATTTTTTCCTGAGCTTAGACTCAGTTGTACATCTACCTTAAATCAGTTTTGGGCTACGTGATATTCATTAAATTAACAGTTCCTCAGAAAGGACTGACTCGGGTGGAGAAGACTATTTATTTCTTGCTGGATGTTTTCTCATGATGATGCTCTCAAGGACTCGTGCCAGCTTTCCTTATTAGAGCACGTTCCTATTTTCAATTGTTTTTTGTCCGTTTCTTTTTCTTTTTCCCAATTCATCCTGCTGGTTTTCTGATCTGTCCCTCTCATTAATGGCTTTAAACTACTCATAATCGCAAGCAGGACATCGTAATGGAAGTCCCAGGCATGGAACCGGTCAGACAGTTTAGTTTAAGGACTGTCGCTATTACAAGGTGTAGGCAAAGCAAAACACTCCATGGGTTCTGCACTAATGCTGGATAAAGCCAGTTCCCACAGAAGTTCTCAAACCCGAGAAACAGGACCCTGCCCCACTGAAGGCTTCAGAAAGCAAGTTCTCCGGCTAGCTGTCACGGCACATCATCAAAGGAACATTTCTCCTACAAATATTAAAACGTGAAAGGATGTTTTCAGCGTTAAAAGCACTAAACTGCCAGAGAATATTTCTGGAGGATTCTGTTAGCCAGTTAGTGAAGGAGCACTTCTGAGTCTGTTGAACATAACAGGAGGAGGGACAATCAAGGGAAATAGCTATTCCTTTGAAATTGAGGGTAAAACTCCCTTGGGCTGCAACAGAAGTACAACCAGATCCAAAACGGATGCATGCTGAAAAGCTGCACTGTGAAGGACAGTGTTTTCTAAAGCAGCCAGTGTTTTGAGGATCCATCTATAAAAATATCTCAAGGTCAGGCATACAAGCCCATGCTTAGCACTTTCTGAAAACCTGGTTCCAGCAAAATATTTCAAGTGAAGTACAAAAATTTCAATTAATCCTCAAGATTCAGACATCCTGAAAACATTGCACTTGTGCCTTCCTAATTTAAAAAGATTTCCAAAATAAAACACATGCCTGATTTTACTGTCTATGTCACTCTTGTTGCCTGGACATGTAATAAGCTGTGGAAGCCAAACTGCAATTCAAGCCTGTGCAATTGCAAGCGTTCCTCCGGTTTGCTCCTGATGATGGCAGCGCACAGTTCTTTGCTACTCTAGGGGCTGCTCCTGACAATCAAGGCTGCACATTCTGTTTTGCTGTTACAGAGCAGCCTACAAGGGTATTTCTTGAATATGAGCCTTTACCTGACCTTTGCCGCTCTCATTTTTATTTCAGCCTCATTTTTTTTTTTCCAGCATTCAATAAATGGCACACCTGCACTTGAGCATTTTGCATCAGGATAGAAAAAGTGAGGCAGGAGAAAAATAAATAAATGAATAAAAATAAAAAGCAACATTAGCTATAAAAGTCATTCACTAAGAAAGGGTGTGAACTAAAATGAGCCTGCTGGCTTCAAGATCAACCACAGGAGCTTTTATGAGCACTTAGCTTTAGACTGAACCGTTCCACGAGGGCCTAGAGGAGGCAGAATCCAGGCTAATTAGGCAGGGACCGCACTCAGCAAACCAGACGACAGCAGAACTATCCCCACAGAGCTGCCAAAAACTCTGTGCTGAATTATTTGCTTTGGACTCTGAGGCACATGAGTGCATAAAAATGCTCCCTGCCGTATCGGCACAGTTATGGCATAGCTACCAGAGAGAACTACCTACCTTATACAGCTATATCCCATCCTGGATGGGGCGACGTGTTGGAAAGGCCTTTGGAAAGCGGCTCCTAGCGGCAGTAAGCCAAACATTGATCCTCCAAGAGGGCAACTGTTGTCCTCTCTAGTTCACCTGCTGAAAGCTGCTGCTTATAACCCATGATTACTGAACTTGGCTCCAACATAAGCTACCAGCTGGCAAGATGCAGCAATCTGCAGACAGGTCAAGGCTGGAATCATAAAGAAATAATTCCTATCAGCTGAAAAATGTTTTCAGGCACACAGGAAAGCAGCCCAGCAATTGGCAGAAAGGATGAAGACTCAGGAGACTTGGCAAACCCTGCTCTTTTGCACCCATGCAGCCCAAGTCATACTGAACAGCTTAAGTCCCTGAGAGGTTTCCTAGCACTAACTCAGCCTCAGCCCACCGAGGCAAAGACTGGGAGGTGCAGAGTGCATAGCCCCCACCTAAGTGGGCTCACGGCAAGTTTGCCAGAGCCTCCGGGATACAACACACGCTGCTAAAGCATTTAGCCCTAAGCCCTGGGTACAACATCAAAGAGCATTTAAATGCAAGATGGGTGAGAAGGACAGACAAGGTCCAGGAACCAGCTCTCAGCAGACGCAAACAGGAGCAGCAATGTTACGGGACAGGAGTCTAGAGCCAGAGGCCTCCTTCCCACATTCGCACTCGTCCAGCACCGGGCCTCCACACCAAGACTGCTGGGGAAATATTTTGGTACATCACTAGCTTTTCTTCCTCAAAACTATCTTTGAATGGCAGGAATAGTGTCCTACTATTATCTAGGGAGAACTGAGGCAGATTTCCTTCAGCCTTCCTGTCCCCACAGCTTACGCTCAGTCAGCAGAGGAACTGTGTGAGTAGTTAACTGAAAAAAAAGAAAGTCTAATAAATAATTGGTGGTATCTCCTCACCTGGCTTTAGCTTCCCAAACGTACTGTCAACCAATACAACAAGAAAGCCCTCACTAAATACAGTCACAAGGTGCAACAGCTCGTCTGTGTACTCAAATAATGCTCAACAGGGCCCTTCTCCATGTACGGCTATTTTCTGAAATACTGCAACCAGAAAATCCAAGCCAGACAAGCAGTTCTTCACAGAAGATATTAAACATTCATCTCTAATAAACACAACCCTGAGCCCCAGAGACCAACAAAAGGTGTATGGAAACACAACAAACATAAGCCAGAGATGACAGATTCACACGCCTTGCAGTATGATTATCTGAATACATAAAGAAAACAGAGCACTATTTTCAAAAGTATCCACGTGCTAAGAAACAGAAAGGAAATTTTGTATTTTGGACAGTTGAATTTTTCAAGGACATTTTCCCCTTATCTCTGAACGTCAAGAAAACATTCTTCTCACCGCTATTTTAGAAACATAGAAAAGTCTTTCCCAGATGCCCTCTGCAAGAGATCTGCAGCTTCCCAGTGCAATCCTCAGACTGAAATGACTCCGAAAACACTTGCCATTTCTGGAGTAGGGGTAGGGGCATTGGGAAAGGGCAGGAGAAAAAGCAAAATGTAAAGCAACATACCAAAGATTAGGATGTGAGAGAGGAACTGGTCACATTTGTTTAGTGGCTGTGGCTTGTTCAGTTAAAAGTGTGCTGGATTTTATTCATCTATTGATCTTCTGTTCACAGGGCTGCAATTCTGAAGAGAACGGCGAGCTTCTAAGAACAGACCACATGAAAAAACCTCTTAAAATGAGACAGAAGAACACAAGTAAGGCAGGGACAGCCAGAACTGACAAGGGACGTCACTAAACTGCAAATTTCACAGGAAATGCTTATATCTGTTGACAACGTACATGTAGACCTGTTTCATACAATTGCTTATTTTCACATAGAGGAAAAATAACTACAATAAATATTAATATAACATAATAACAAGAAGGGCTAATACTTTTATTCTTTTAAAGAAGCACCTGAGTAACTGTAGTTTTATAGCACAAATTTGCTCATTGATGGCAATGCCCATTGTGCATTAGTATTTCCACAAATATCCTTGTAAATGAGATTACCAGCAGAAACTGAAACAGTTCTTTTTAAACAAATAGCGAGGAGAGGCTGCAGAATAAGAATTTTGTGATTCAATGCAAATATTCGTGCAAGAAGCTAGATCTTATGAATTATACGCATTTAGTCAAGGAGCAGAAATACTGTTGTGTGACCTGTATGTCAAAACCCAAACTGAATTGTGCAGCTGGAAGCTGAACACTTGAATAGCAACTATTGAATACTAACAAGGGATTACTTGTAAACAATCATCAAACCAAGAAACAATCTATGAATAATTTCGCATATCTCATGCAATTGAGAACTTGATAAGCTATTTAGAGACAATTTGTCAATAGAAGAACTTCCATAGAAAATTATATTTTTAAATTGTTACAGATTATTCACGTGGCTATCACAAGAACATTTCTGATTGATCATGATGAGACAAAAGTAATTGTATCAGAGTTGAAAAGACATTTTCTTTCATGTACTACCTTCTGTAACTGATCAGGTGCTAGGCTAATATTTTTAGTTGTATTTCTGCTGATCCCAAGACATCAGATTAGTAGTCTGATTTGCTCTCACCAAGTTTGAGCAAAACTGGACATCTGTGAATCTGTATATTAACATAGTAATGTCATTACTCAATTTCATTCACATGGACGGTCATACCAAGTCACAATTTTATTCGTTTGTTTGGTAGAAGAGCAATGACATCTTCAATTCTACACACCAGACCTCTCTTTCATGCTTTAAAAATACAAAGCTGCTTGATTTGCCACTATTTTCCACTACAAAAAAAAAAAACCCTTTATGAGGCTAAACTCTCCAAGAGCCTCTAAGAGTTGCAGGACAGGGATCCCAACATGGACGTGATGATTAGCAGAAGACCTCTGTCCCTGAGGTCTATGGCAGCAATTCCTGATGGAAACTGCACTCTACAAGCATTTCAGTTCATGAGAAAAACAGTAGGTTATAGGACGCAAGAACAGTTGGCCCCGTGCAAGTGTGACAAGATCTGGAATTAGAGCCTTGGGGTGCATGGTTGGGAAAGCACTAACCTAAGGCATTTAAGACTCAATGACCAACCAGGTTATGTCTTGGAAATCAGAACGGCAGAAGGGAGGAACAAATATCGGAGGCATTTGTTGTCCCTCAGAGTCACATATCTTCAATTCTTTAATGATTCCACCAACTGCCCCCTCCTAAAAGGTTTACAACTCCCTTCTTGTTGCACTTCCCACAAATCACACATTTTGGGAAAGGTAGCAATAATTTTTTTTCTACTAAAAAAACCCTATACTACTATAAAAACTTCTATAATATAGAACATAATATATACTGCTAACACTGCTTTTCTTTTTAATTCTACCTCTCCTGGCCAGCATGAGATTCCCTGGCAGTAAATGCTGCAGCAAAGGCAGATTACAACCTGCATTAGCACATCTATGGTATAATGAAGCATTCAAACAACACTAATGTCTTTGGGATTGAGAGAGAAGGAAAGTGAGAGAGAGAAGGAAAGTGAGAGAGAGAAGGAAAGTGAGAGAGAGAAGGAAAGTGAGAGAGAGAAGGAAAGTGAGAGAGAGAAGGAAAGTGAGAGAGAGAAGATAATTGAAAAGGGCAGGAGAGAGGTCACAAATATACTACACATTAAGCATAGAGTCCAACAGTTTGGAAGAGGCTCTCCATGGTTGCCTTATAAAGGCTAATGACCTTTCTACCTGAACTCTGCCACACCTGGGTGTCACTTTTTTCCCTGTTTGGGTCACCAATCAATCAAAGGTGTGTAAGGTTTTGCAGGAAATGTAGCCTTAAAAAATATATATCTTTCTTACTTTTAAAAAGAAAGTGTAACAGCATTATGAAAAAAAAAAAAAGCAAAGAAGAATACCTCAGTTTCCTAAAAATTTTACAGTCTTCACTTGGCTCTGTCCTAAATAGACTAGGAACTTTATTATCTCTCCTCTCACTAACATACCCCTAGCCTGTCGCAGTTCCACAACTACATTTTCTCCAGCGAATGGTCGAAGTGATTAACCTAAGTCAGCTAAAGGCAGGGAAAGTGTTCTCAACATGTATTTATTAGGGCTTGAAGGCTGTATTTCTATTTCCGACACGAGAAACCACATTTGTATGTGTAAAAGGTTGCCTCCCCCAACAATATCGACGGGCCTAATAAAAGACACAACTTACTTTGCCAAAGAAAATGTCGTTGCTAGATGCATTTCAGTACAGCTGTTTTCACTGAAATGGCTTATATTTCCCATTGCTTACCCAGACTAATATTTTATTTGGTAAGGGATGAAGCACTACCAGCAACAGCTTTTCCCTTGCAGCATACTAAAGCGTCTGCTTGCTGTAGCATTTGTATTTGCTACCAGAGCAGACAAGATCTTGTCCTTTTCGCAGAGCGAGCGCTCAGGGAGGACGTGATCAGCAGGAGCAGAGCTTGCAAGAGGACTTGCTTTCAAGTCCTGCGTGCAGTATTTATAGAGTATCGATGGAAGCGGTAGGTGGCAGCTGGTTAACATCATACACCAGCACTGCAGAAGGCTTCTGACCAGAAGTTAAAGAGAAGCTCGTAATTAATTGAGGCTGCCGGAGGAATGTAGGTGGACTAATACCTCGGATACCCTGGCTAAGGCCTTGGCCGCTGCAACATGTGTTAGGGGATCTCCAGCGCTCAAAAGCAGTCAGAATCTCTGGTTTGCGTCTCCGTTAAAGATGCACCTCTAAATACCCAACTTGGTTCCCCCAGCCACAGCCCTCACTTACTGCTGTATCGTTACAGCTTCCCTCACATGGCACAACTTTGCTCTGATCTCCCTCTCTGCTCCTGATAGCCAAAAGACTTTCCTGTTGAATAGGTAAGAAAAG
Source organism: Nothocercus julius (assembly GCA_013398735.1). Classification (NCBI taxonomy): domain Eukaryota; kingdom Metazoa; phylum Chordata; class Aves; order Tinamiformes; family Tinamidae; genus Nothocercus; species Nothocercus julius. The sequence goes on along the minus strand of VZSV01000001.1, from coordinate 8,485,680 downwards.
CAAAACGTGAATACTGAGGTCAGCACAAAATAATAGTGCAATTGCCCCCTTCCCACCCAAGCTGGGCCTTCACCTGGAAACAATCAGAACATATTCTTGTACCGAGAACCTTCTCAAGTACTACAAGGAGAGCAAGAGGCACGTGGAATCAGCATGCAGAAAACCTAATCTCTTCAGATGCTCAGTGGAAGAAAAATAGAATAGCCTTAGCATAACTTTTATACAGGATTGGCCAAAACGCCTGCTAAGGATACTTGCACAATAAATCAGCTTCTGCTTTCTGCTTGACCTTAAGACCTTTTAAATCCATAAGTGGTAAGTTTTGGGGCTGGAAATAAGCAAACAGAGAGATCAAGTTAAAAAGTTCACCTAAGAAATATGAAAGAGGCTTAGAAGCTACCAGTCTCATTCCCCCAGATTAATCTGCTGTGCAAATTGGAAGATGCTAATAATTTATTTCTCGTCTCTCTATCCACCAACTCCCTCTTGGTCCCCTTAAAACAGAAAAATGAATAATAATAAAATGTATGTGTCATTAACAACCCTGAATTCCCATTTCCAGCTTCACATTAAAACATCAAAAACAAGTTCCTCAACCCCCTCCTGTACAGGGTGATCAATGCTCCTTTACCGCCCTAGAGAAGATCTAAAGAGGCGCCTAATACATTTATTATGTTACAATCACCAGCACAAATTCTTTTAAAAATGTAATAATCCCTGCCACATGATACTTAACTTCCCAATAGGTTCCTTTGCATTCAGGTTAATAACATTTATATTAGGTAGGTAAAGGAAGGATTAACAGTGAATATGTTGAATCCAAGTTTATGGCATTGTACGTCTTTCCTTTCTTTGCTTGCAGGCCTTCGTGGCCTCTGTCTAGGACTTGACAAATAAATCCCATCTGGCATTTTTTGCAAGTGTTTCTCAGTTAAGCGCTTGGGATCAGAGGGTCTTCTGGCTTCCTCCCATCACAGTTCTAGCAGTCAAGTCTCAGTTTAATTTGCTTCCTAGCAAAAAGAAACAGTAGAAACGGGAGCAAACAAGGAGGGAGAGTATAACTCACCTTTCCTTAAGAAATTTTGTTCTTACAAGTTTACTTTTTAGTATTGCTTTTTATGTACATTTTCTTTAGGACAAAATAACCCCAAGTTCTCTCACATTTTCAGACTTCGAGAGGGACCCAAACTCCTAAAACACAAGACGGGAAAGCAAGCTCTACGTGTGACTTTGTATTCTGAACAAAAGGCAGGGCTTTTCTCTCTGCTGTTTTCCCTTTCTGACAACAAAGTACCCAAGAGATCTGCAAGAGCCTCTTCTGCCCAAGCTGGGAGACTCCCAGAGCAGCCCGTTCCAGGAGCCAAAGCAGCAAAACCACCTTGATGGACCAGCAAGGCAGGGCAGGGAGAGCCCACAGCACCTGCCCACAGCGAGGCTGCACGAGCCAGGCCCACCGGCTTCCTACAGCTCGTCCTCCTCAAGGCTGCTCCACACAGAGCTCGCTAACAGCTGCAATGACCAGGTGCGGGCAACAGCAACAGGGCTCACTGGGCGCAGAGCAACTACATGCGATGTGGCAGGGGAGAAAAAGAAAACCGCAAAAAAAGGAGACAGGACCTGAGATTTGGGAGTGTTTTGACTTAATGAGAGGAGGGGTTTACAAATGGCAACCATGAACCTGTTGTAAATCACAAACATGAAAGAAAAACCTGCTGCCAGAAACCACCTGCCTCCACATGTGTAAAGTCTCTTCTCGCCACTGCAAAGAGTAGCCATATTTTGAGGATTCTGTCACATATACAAAATGAAATGGAGCTGATAAAGAAAGCTTCAAATTACTATGAAACATTCAGAGCTGTTTAGTATCTAAGCTCAGACTTCCAGCTCTCTACTTTGCGGTAGTCACCACAGTCAAACCCTTGCTTTAAGCAGGGAGGAGGACTGCAAAAGTAGCCAGGAACTCATTCCTGTCCAGTACTATCAAGAGTTTCCAGACACCTTAGGTGGAGGCCCTAATCCTCTTCCTCCGTGCCTGCCTGTTTGTGGCATTAGCAACCGTAGCAGATGCACTTCTCAAAGAAGTCCAAAATGAGACTGACGTGAGAGGAAGAAATTAAACATCCTTATGCTGGTCATTTCCTCTGAGAGGAGCTAGACCAGCAGTGCTGCCTTACACACACACACACAGCAGCAGGATTCACACAGGCTGAGAAAAATCCAAGCATACTTGGTAGGGAGGAAAGCTTCACTAGCATCCCTCCTCCTCTGATCCTCAGACGTTGAATGTCACGCTTCATCCTCTTCAAAAAAAGAGATCTGGTATAAGGAGGAGAGGTTATTTGCTTGTTTTAGTGGAGGGGAAAAAAAAAAAAAAAATAGTGCCCTCTTCAACACAAACCTTGCTGAAATTTGTTCTCAGGGCAAAAAATAAAGCACTCACATCTTCCCATTAGTTTTGCATGTAAAAATATCCACTTCACACAAATTCCACAGAAAAGTTTGTCTTCCTGGGTCTCAAAATAAATGGGAACAAAAGCGTGGGGAATTCAGGCAAAGCATTTGGGTCACAGGCTCCAGCTGAGCTGGGTAATCGTGACTGCTCCTGGCCCCAGGCTGGCGGGCAAGGCCTCACTTCCCTCGGCTCTAGGAGCAGCCCCTCATTATTATTCAGCACTTGCTCGGCACAGACAATACGCACGCTTCTCTGAGGGGAAAAAAAAGCAAAGGCGGGCACTCTTCCTGCCTCGCTGGATTTATATTCTGAGGCCATCAATCTCATCCTGACACTTGGTACACGCAGCAATCAGCAGATGGATTGCTGTCAAAGCACTGCATCCTTTTACCTTTCTCATACTAAAGGGAGCACATCTATATTTGGTGACTCTTTTCTGAAAGCAAAGCCGGTCAAAACATTTTGAATTGCAAACTTTTTCAACCAACACGAGGGGGAGAGGAAGCAAGACAGACACAGACAGAGAGAGAAGGTTCAATTTTTCCCCATTTTCAAATCACTGTAACTGGAAAGCCACTTGGAAGAAAATACTGCTCAAAAAATATTTGGAGCTAACAGAACACAGCTCATGGGGCTCCAAAAGAGCTTGAAACATTCGGATCACTCTTTGGTAAGGAGGCTCTACTTTAATGAGATTGCCTCAAAAGTAGAGATAGGAACCCAACTGCAGTGCTGCCAGCAGGCACTCCACACTTGGGTTCATCTAGTTGCAACTCTATCCTAATTTGCCAGGAGAGGATCAGGAAAATGCAAAGAAACACTGCACTGACACAGACAGTGTTTACAGGTTTGTGTGTCCACCCTGTGTCATGTGTTATAGCACCATATCTGATAGTCATATACAAGATTGATCCCGTATAATGGACGGTGATTGCAACAACTTGCTCCAAATTGGTGGCCACGGTGGTGTCCAGCTCTGCAGGAGCGAAGATCCTGCAAAAGGAAATGTCCTACTCCTTAGTGACAGCTGACAACGAGCTGAGGTCTTTGCCTAACAGAGGTACACAGGAATGAATGGACCTGAATTTAATTGAAGCTGTTAGACCTGAGATCACATGCCTCTCCCTCTGCACACCACAATGAAAGCAGAGAGGATATTTGCCCCCAGGGAAGCACTTTAAGCATCTCTGGAAGGAGAATTCTGGCTCAGTTCCAGCTGTGGAGATCTGTCCATCTGAAGTATGCTGATGCAGTTTGTCCAAAGCTGACCTGGGTAACTTGCGGATAACCAGGTCACAGCTACAAACATCCATCATTATTAGAGATTAAAAAGGTAAAACTGGAGACAACCTCCTGTGCCACCTGAACGCAGAATCTCTTTCTCCAGATCTGTCTCCCAGTCCTCTGAGAATCATCCAGGTAGCTAACAAATAAGCTAGCATGGCTCTATACCTCTGACCGTTTTAGTTCTTCTGCTTACTGGGCAAAACATCTAAAATCTTCATGTCATTAAGAAAAAGAGCAGAAAGAGATAGCAGGGCAACTAGATGGACAGCATCCCAAAACGCATGGAGATTTCTATCGCTGCCTGGTCCTCCCAAAGCTCCTCCTTCCCTAGGCATCACATGATTCATAGGATACCAGGATATTCCTATGGCAGGCCCACTGGCAATCAGATTCAAGAACTCTCTTCCTCCCCTTACATGTCCATCCTTAGCCCTTCGGGACTACACACAGACACGTGCAGCACACTGCTCACGTACGTCTGGGAAAGCGGAGGCCTTCGGCACGTTGCTGAGGGATGGGATGAGGAGTGCCCTTACCGCAGGCCCCCGGGTCTCGAGCTGCACAGCCGAGGCTGAATTGCACCGCAAAAGAGTGATCTTGGGAGAAATATTCACGTCTTGGCAAACGTTTCTTTTGAAAATCAAATAAACAAAAAACCTTGGCTCTTTAAGCTGACTGAAGCACATAAAAAGTTAAAGTCGCAACATTGAGCATGGCAGATAAATCACTTATTGACCACTTACTGTACCCCACACGAGAGAAGACATTCTTCAAAGGCTCCTGACTCAGAGTATGTGGATTAACCTCATTTCTGTCTGATGGCAACAGAAAAACCTCTAACTCACTGAGTTGTGCTTAGCACACTGGAAGTCGGGGTGGCAAACGGGGTATTTGCATCAGAACATAAATTATGTAAAAAGGATGCAAAATTATGCATGCAGGCACATGGCAGGGGAGGATCCAACTTCTCCCACTTGCAGCTGATATTAGCTCTTCAGTATGTGCCTGCAAACTCTTTGAAATCTCAACAGGAAAAATACAGAAGTCCAGTGTAGGGAGAAAATTCCAACCATAAAAATAGTTGTAGTTCACTAGGAGCAATTTTCTCTACACACTCTCCTTTTCAAGAAAACTTCTTATAGCAAACATAGCCTTAATTCACCACATGATATAGAGCACGAGCTGGATTTTCTTCTTGTTGACTTTAGTTTCTTGGCCTATGACTCCATTTGATTTGGTGGTGTCACTCTCTGTATACGGTGGTGTAAGGGAGAGGAAAGTCAGGTCCCCAGGGTGCAACTCAGCCCCCAAATTGTGTTTTCCTTTGAAGTGGTCCAGTCACTCTCAGAAAATAACTAGAGTCAAGAGTGATTTTAAAAGCTTAGAGGAAATGATGTCAAGCTAGATACCATGACATGAATTATGCCTCGCACAATGCAATAAATACCTTTGCCTTTGCTTATTTTAGCAATCTCCGACTGCAGATATCTCACTGTTAGCTTTAGTAGACCTTCTAATTCTCCTTTCAAAACAACAAAATTCAAACACTGGTACCAGATACAACTGAGTAAACAAGCAAATTCTCCTGACAAGAAAACCTAGTTATCCTCTCCGTCAAATCTGAAGCCCTTTAAGTCCTCGCTAGCAGCTGCAGGCAGCCTTGCAACAGCTTGAGAGGTCTGTGAGCTACGTGCACACCAACCAGAAGCCTTGCATGATGCCTCTCTCTCTATCCTTGCAGGAAAGACAGGGATTAAATTTGTCAAATGGGGATAAGATGTTAACGGGGCCAATAAGGTTAGACATGCCAAGCAATTCAGCAAACAATTCTAGAAAGAACGATTAGATCTAGGGTAACTAAGTATGATAAATGCTGACTTTAACCCAATTACTTACAACGATTTTAGAGGTCTGGGAGAGCTCAGCACTACAGCATTGCAATCAATGAATGGTCTTGAAACTCAAGCTCTGTTCCTCACCCCACCTCCAAAAGAACCAGAAATTCAAGTTACAGGGATCTTGGCAAACAAAGATCTTTGAATCTGGCTCCTGATGCAGAAAGGAAAAGGCCTACCAGTTTCACAAATTTCACACCTTTGTTCTAGCTCTTACGTTAGGTCCTAGCAGCAGAGGACTCAAGATCCAATCCTGAAACTATTTTTTTTTTCTATTTCCATTTCAAAAGAATAGCTTTCCTCAGATTTTTTTACAGTGTTAGCTAAGTTAGAAAACAATGGAGATGTCTGCTTGGTCCCTGCAGAAAGCCTTTTCTCCCTACACATGGTATCAAATAGAATAGCCAAAAGAAAATATTTGTGTTACAGAAATGCTCCGTTCCTTATTCTTTAACCTGCGAGCCCAGAACCCCAAGGTCATTATCTGCTCAAGCTGGTGCCTCCACCTTCTCTGGCTCTGCACCTTTGCTCTCTCTGAGGGAAGTTCACACCAGCCAGAGGTCTGCAGGCCACGGGCTGAACGCAAAGATGAAGGGGGTTGCGAAGTCCAAACCATTTTCATCAAATTTATAAAACTCTAGATTGGAAAAACAGCCTGGTATCCTAGCTATACAACACCACGTGATATTTAATAACAGCAAAGACAACAAGTGTAGGTCAGGCCAAAGAGTTTCTCAGTCATCTTGGCTTTGATGCACATGGCTTCAATAATAAACTCATTTGGTGTTCTCATCCACATCCTGAGACTTTATCCAGAAGAAATACTGCACGCTCCCTTCTTTCTTTTTCTTCCTCCCCCCCACCCAAAGCATCATTTATTTATGTCTTGGAAAAAGTCAACCTATTTTTTTTTTCAGCTAATTATTTACAGTCCTGGCTTGTGGTCATCATCAAAAGAAAAAAAGAAGAAAAAAAAAAAAAAAAAAAAAAAAAAA
>VZSV01000001.1:8458576-8472129 GCA_013398735.1 Nothocercus julius | reverse complement strand
GGAGGCAGCTGGCACGAAGCTTTGCCACTTGGTGATGCACAGGCCGGCTGCCTTTGTCCTTCACAGCCTTTTTTTTTTTTTTTTTTGCATCAGTTCTGGAACCTCTGCCTAATTGCACGCTCTTCATATGTGAGGGGAGATTTATAACAGAATAGAGTTTTGAGGGATTAACTTTGATGCTGGTACAAGGCCCATCCAGAAGCGACAGTGAAAAATTTGTATTAGCTGTTGTTCCTGCCAAGGCTTAGAGAAGTGTATTACACAGGCAATCAAGCTCCCAAATTAGTACCAATTTTCACCCCATGCCACTTTACTGCTATTAATGATGGGAAGCAGCAGCAAACACAAAGCAAAAAGCCATCATGCTTTCAAAATCTATTATTGAAAGGGACAAGCAAAGTCCCTGTTCGGGTAAACCTCCAAGGCAATGGGAGCTGAAGAGAGACCATAGCAAAACTGGTGGAATGATCTACTAAGACCCTTACTGAAAGGTGTCAGGAAACTGCCTGGGGGGGCTGCCCAAGCCCTTGGCAGAGCCTAGCCCGAGGTGCTCAGATTTGCGTTTTACTCCAAGGAGGCCCCCAGTACCAACTATAACAGTAGCCATCACGCTTTCATTTGCGAAAAAAATGACAGGTAGGAGCACAAGCCTATACTCTCGCTGCCACAGATCTCTTGGCGTAGAGCAGAAGCGTATGAGATATTTCACTGCGAGCATGTAAATATGGATTCACATATGTAAACTATGGTGTCCAAAATATTGGCGTCACTGTGATCCACCGAGTGTGATACTAGTGCCAGACCTAAACCACTGAACGCAACAGAAGAGAAAACCCCAGGAAAACAAAGAAAAAGGGGCTCTTCCCTTTCAGCACAGGGAAGAAGGCATCTTTGCAACGCCTCATCTGCAGGACCCCTAGAGTTGCAATCCAGCTTGAAAAAACAAACAAACAAACAAAAACACCACCACAGCGATGTGGTCAACAGGAAGCAAGCCTGGGAACAAGCCCTCTTCCCTAGCAAGCCTATGACCCGTCACAGTCACCGTAACTAGAAAGGTCAGTCGGCTTTCAAAGAGACCCCGGCTGCCCAGGCGTGGGGCAGGCCCTACTGCTGCCCCCTCTCACGTGCTGCGGCGCCTCCCTGCAGCTGCCTGCGAAGGTCTTTCCCTTGCTGCCCCTCCTAGGCACGGGGCATCTTGAGGACTGGCACTGGAGCCCTGCAGGACACTTCCCGCTACACAGAGCTGCTTCGCTTTGGGAGCTTTGCATTCGCAGGCTGGCTAATGCCTTGCTCAGCTCTCACTTAAACCATCTCAATTTCCTCTATCAAGTTCCAAGCTGGAATGATTTTTAATTCAGATTGTATATGCAAGTATAAAGGTTTATCCATAGCTTGCAAAGAGCCTCTGTGGTTAATTCAACTGTTAAAGATCATTGTCACTGATAACTGAAACCCCATGAAAAGAGGCAAATCTTCTTGCCAAAATACACCAAAATATACCTTCCTATCAATCACTGCTTTTTACTCCCATGCTTCCACCTGGCTAAAATGTTGGTCTCAACTACTCCCGAGCGCAGTGAGACCGGGCGGACAGGCCGGGCCCGACAGCTCTGAGACATCCTCTCTGTTTGCTCGCTAATCGACTCTAGAACAGCTTTTCACAGGAGCTGGCATAAATAATAACCGTAACTTCAGATACACACAGGCCACGCTCGCTTTGCTAGAGTCTGCATTTAGGGTTTGCTTCAGGACTTTTCAGAACAGGCTCCTCCACCAGGAGCACGAGAGGATCTTGCCCACTCCTCGGTCGTGGGGGTCCTTCCTTCCGCAGAGACCCCCGGCAGAGCCCTGCATCTCCCCAGGCAGGGAGACCAGGGCAGGACAGCTCCCCTTACGGACCCCAAGAGCCTCTCCGGAGTCCTGCCCAGCAGCGGCTCTGCCTCAGAGCACTCTGCACGCCGGCAGTCCAAAGTACAGCATGCAGGGAATGCTGAGGATTTTTAGGGCACAACTTCCAAATGTTGTGCGCTAACTAGCCTTTCAGACAAGCTGCACCAAGGGTGACAGCCTGGAGGCAGCATTAGGCACAGGCGCAGCCGTGAGCGGAGCAGGGACGGGAACAGCCGCCCGGCGGCACCGCGTGCTGCAGGCCCTGCGCCGGCGCGGCCGGCGGGGAGCAGGCAGGGACAGAGCCTGTTCTCCCCCCAGGAAACCTGCTCCGGATGCTTTCCCAGGACCGCGCTCTTCTGAACAAGCCGGCATCTCCGCAGCGCAGCGTCGCCGTCACTGCTGCCGCACGGGGAGCGACGCATCCAACCGGGGAGGCCTCAAGTGCCGCACCAGCAGCAACGTAAATTACAAGGTTGTCCTTAGTGCCATTACAGAAAAACAACAGCTGGAGACAAGGTTTTGACACGTGAAACACTCACAGAGAAGAGCGAGCGCCATACTTTAGTCGACATAACAAAACACATTTAATGTGCATGTAGCTATGCTGCCTGATAGCACGAGAGGCCACTAAAGGGCCAAAGGCTGCCAAAGTCATCCTTCAAGGGAAGGGAAAAAATCAAAACAAAACACAATGGTAACAAAAAGCGACATGAAGCCACACACAACGGAGGAAAGAAGGCAGCCTCCAACCGCACAGGGGGCCCTCGCGGGGCGCGGGGGCTGCTGCTGGGCACGTGGGAACGCGCAGCAGCACCAGCCAGGCACTCCACAGCTGCCTGGCCGGGACGGGGCACGGCGCTGCCGCCGGGCTCATCGGCTCAGCCGCACGGACGTAGCTGTCCTGCGTGCGGTGACAGAAGCAGCTTAATGAGCAGTACGGCTGGCATCTCCCCAGTACCTCCTACAGCAGGGGTAAAACCGGCTTTTACACCTCTTTGTATTTCTCTTCCACTTTCTGTATTTCCATTGCCCTCCTTGTGAAACAGACAGCAACATCAGTAAGGTCAGCCAGCAAATGCAAAGAGGTTACAGCAACATTGTTCTCCTGAAGAGGCACTGCAGCCATGAGGCTACCACCACAGCTAGTGATTTCCAGTCTCATCAGGAGCGGGAAACTGCAAACCGCGACAGAAGCGGGACACGATATGCACACTAAGCATGCCAAGCGCACGTTAGGCCAGGAGCAGCTATCCATACCAAATTCAAGGTCCTCAGGATGACTCTTACATATGTCTGAAGGAACCTGATGCAATAACCCTTCCATTCACCACCTCTTGAGCTTGCCTAATTCAGGCTGCCTCGGTGGCCCGCACGCACTAGGCACCTAAGCGGAGGAACCATGAGAGCTCCCTTTGGGGAAGTCTCATGCCCCTGCAGCTTCCTTTAGGCATCACACTCACAGGCTTCAGAAAGCTCCCCAGGAGCGCAGGGCCAGCTGGGGCGGGCAGGCTCCACCACTAGCCCTGCAGCACCACCAGGAGCAGGAGGGTGTTTCGCCTTTCACGCTGACCAGGCTGTGGTTGCTGGGAGAGAGGAGCCCAGACTAGGAATCAGGAACCGCCGCTCATTTCCTGGCTCTGGTAGAGACCTCCTTATCAAGCTGCACGGAAACTCTGCCTTGGCAGCTCCCACAGTAGCCCAAGGTGCCCCTATGACTCAGCTTTCCCATCCATACAACAAAGCATTTCTGTTTCTCACTGAAGGGCTCTATTACCTATGGCTTGCACACCACTAGAAAGAGACCGTATAGGACACTTCTTCAGGAAAGGCATCAAGAGACACAAGCTCTAGTCCTAACTTGAAAGATATGAGAAGTTAATATCTTTGAGCCTCCTTTATCCCCATCAGCAAAATTCACCCACACCTGTAATTTGCTTGGAAACCAGGGAAAGCACACTAATTGTTCAGAATTACATGCTGCTGCTTAGACCATCCACATCTAAGAGTATTTATTCTCTGAAGACATGAACTTGCTCTCCCCACAGGTTTGGGAAAATCCCAGTTCCACAGCAGCACAGCACTGCCTTTTGAAAATCCCACTGCGACCTGTGCTACATGAACTTGCTTGCCTGAACTTACATATCAGACCAGAATAAAATATATTACTGTGAAATGCATAAGACATGTAAGAGCAAGCTATTTCCACATGATTTACCCAGGAACATCTAACCACACTGAAGTTTACGTTAAATACACACTGAGGATTTTCTTTTTTTCTCTTTTTCCAAGGGCAATCAGCATCTGGGTTCCTCTGCCCCAGGAGGCACTGGCACAAGCCATTCTGATTAGACTCAGGACGGGGAGCAGTCAGTTACTTTGATAACAATCTTATCTTAGGACAGAAATGAAATTAGCTGTCTATATACAGTGATTCTCCCTCAGATATACAGTGTTAAAAGGACTGATTTAGGCAGCATGGGATAGAGAAGGAATTTCCCCACAGAGCATGTTGGCAAGTAAAGTAAGGTGAAATTCTTCTCCTAATGGTTCCTTAACAAGCGGTGAGAATCATCTGTTAGGGAAGAGTGGCCACAAACACTGGCTCCTTACTAGATGTCTGAAAATTCACTGGGAAAATCTGTTCTTCCTAGTTTTCTAGAGAATCTTGGAAGTCAAAAACAGTGAATAAGATTGGCTGGCAACTTCCCTGCCAATGGAGAACGACCCCCTCCAGCTATGAATTCTACTGTTTATTTTAGTTTTGTACTCTATTCTCAAAATTCCCAAATGATGGAGCATGCATTAGCTCTCTGTGTACCTAGTGAACAATAACACTTGGAAGCTCCCCTGAAGTTTTGATTTTATTTCTATAACTTTATCCCATTCTTCTTAACTACTCCCTTTGCAACACCCAAACTAATTCCTCTCCCATGGGTGTTGTAGAGTCTTTATATCTCTGGAATGATCAGGAGTAACAGACAGGGCAACATCAAGGGATATGAACAGAACATCCCAGAGATAAGGATCCCAGATAAATGCACACTTAAAATAAACCCCCAAAAGAAAGGACAGTATAGTAGTAGGATAGAAGCCAAGCTTCTCAGGAGTTTCCTTCTACCATACTTACACCAACAAGTTTATGCTTGAGGCTTATAAATATTCTTGGGATGAACACCACAAACAAGGCTTCCAGAAATGCCAAAATTACTGCTGATAATTCTGCACATAGTGGGATGCTCCACAACTGGGTGCACAGAGAAAAGAGGCAGCTTCAGCAACTGGGCCACAGAGCTACTTCCTCATAACCAGCAGTTTCATAAACCCTTTACATTGCCCAGTTACAGGAGGGGAGCGCAAAACACAAAAACTACAGAACACTCAAAATTCCACACTAAAAAAGAATAAAGATTTCAACAGATTGGGTAAATCAAACTGATGGCAGTTTAAAAACAGATAAAATAAGAGCTGCTAGCAAAAAGGCAGTGTTAAAGTTTCCCCGTGCAGTAATATGACAGCACTGTTGTCCAGTATTTGCAGTTTTCTTTACACATCTATGCAGACTAAGAAGAATATCCTTATAAAAATATGTAAGTAAGCAGGCACAACAAGAGGGCCAACTGCCATACTTCTGCTTTACTCATCTCAACTCACAGCATTTGTTCAGTTATAATCCTTCATATAGGGAGCTTATTTATACAGACGGGGGGTTTCTGGAATTCTGCAGGATTAGTCAATCTACAGCATTCTCAAGGCATGAATTTTAGCATCAGAATCACACTGCCTAGATATTCAATGCCTAGAGTAAATATTTGTGCCAAGGCAGGTTAAACAGATTAGCCAAGATGAAGCCAGGGTGCTCTGCTTATTTACTCAAAAGCTTTAATATTGCTCTTCATCATTTAAGAAGCCTAGCTTAAAAGAAAAAACACACACAACAACAAGCCAAGCATATTCACCCAAACTGAAGTGAGACAGCAGCAAGACCTCTGTCATCTCAGCCTGGGTGCACATGTGAAAGCCACACACTGAATTGCAAGTCTCACTCCTGGACCTTATTGTGGGAAATGTGCAGAAAAAAACACCCTCCACACAAACTTGCTGCTCTGAATTCCAGCTGCACCAGGAAATGGGATAAGCAAAATCTCTCTCCCCTCAACCCCTCCCTCCAGGTTCTATTCAAAAGCAAGACGGAAATAATTGGTGTGAAAACCATTTGCAGTTCAGTTACACTTTAAAGATGGAAAGAGGCAGTTATGCACAAGCCTGTGTGAGACTAGTCTGTCTCCACAGACAATGCACAGTACTAGCGTAGAAGGGATTTCCAAAAAACCTCTCAGCGGTGCCTCAGCCCTGTTTCCATCAATATCAACAATAAATTCGCACCCAGCGTAGGCAGAGCACTGTGAACCTGTTCCAATTCCTGATCCCACCTGGTATACCCTCCACTCTCGCAGCGCGGCTTTCCTACAGCAGGCCGAGTGCCTCATCCAAAGCCCCCTCCCTGCCAATAGCTTCGGATGAGGCTCTAAAGGAACAGTAGTTAAGCATTACAGACAGGAAGCTCATTTGTTTGATTTCACTGTTGGATACATATAGATTAAAAGCAAAATGATAAGCAGTTTAATAATAAGAGGAGACTGTGTATCAGCAGTTACAAAATTAGCATAAGCTAAGAATTCAAGGAAGAACAGGAAGGTAACTGGGAGCTTATACTTCAGTCTACTTGTTCAGCTTTAATTTCTGAATCAATCTTATTTAAAAACGCAGACATCACAAAGTTTGTTATTAATGTACCAGGAAAACAAGACTGGTGTCTCAGCTGAATGTCCCTGCAGGAAACCATTCCCACTCTCCAGCTTTACATCCTCTGCCACTACCTGCTATGTGCTATCCATCCCCCCTGAGTTTTGGGCCTTGTTTATTGCACTCTCAAGGAAACTCGGAGAAATTTTGGTCACTTTGGAAAAGGAAAAAGGGCCTTCTCCCAAACCACATTTACTCTGAGCAGATATAACATTCCTAAGAAGCTCTCAGCTGACTGCCTTTTAAATTTAGAGGGGAAGGAAGAATTAAAAAGAAAAAAGAAAACAAAAGAAAAAGGGCTCAACCTTGAAAGCTGCATTTTTTTTCCCTTAAAAAGTCTCCAGGGATGCTTGAGAAAAATAAAAATCAAGTTCTCCAGATCTTTATCTCATGCTATTTTTGAGAGGCTTTTATTTCTTTGTTTTTCACATCTTTTGGATTAAAGAACTTTCACAGACAGGACGTGTGCAAGCAGATCATTCACCCTGCCAAATTTCTGACCCTGAACACCAGGCAGGGGCAACCTCCCCAGGGCAAACCTGCATGATTCAGTTGTGGGGGGTTCCAGGAAAATCACAGTCCAGCCACAACTGCAGAGCCAAGTGTGGCCACGATTCTACCAACGTCAGCTTGCAGAGAGAAGTTTTGGAAACGTAACGCATCAATCCAAAGTGAATTCCATCCATAAGCCACCACAAGTCCTCTGCGGACAGGCTTTGGACCTAAACAGCACCTAAATAGCACAAGACCCATGTGCCAAGACCCTTTGCTTCAACAGACAGTTTGGAGTCACGCTGTGTCAACCACTGCCATGGCTGGAAATACTGTTATATCTCAGCAGACACAGTTTATGCTTATCCTGAAATGGTGGGTGATGACTAAATTACACTTTAACACGATAAAAAAGAGAATCTGCTTTTCCTGTTTGACCTCGCTCTGCCTGCTGCCACGTCTTCAGCGCTCCTCCCTCCTCCTCCGTCAGGCTGCCCTAGTAACCTTCTCCATATCCCACCCATCCAAAATTGCACATTATTAAGCATCCGAAGCCTTTTGTTCAAGGTCCTTAAGCAAAATTATAGATGTTGCATTTCCTGGCAAGAGGTGCCTTATACCCTGCAATCATTTAGGGCAGCTTTAATAGGCTCATTCCTCCCAAACTCAAAAACACGGCATGCCAGAGAGACAAATTCAAGGACATGTCCTTTCCCGAATTCCACAGAGCAAGATAAGCCTGTGAGCCTCGTGCTTGCTTTATCTCAACTAAGCGATTTTCCCCATTTTCCCATCCAGTGAAAAACTAATCATTTACCACTGAGGCATGGAACAGGTTAAAGTTTCTTCTGCCTTGTCTCAGCTCCCTTTGCAGATTAGGAGAAAACAATGAAGTCTCCGCACTTTGTGATACTGCTAATGCTTCCTGTGGGGATAGCAGCGCCTGCTGCAAAGAGGATTATGATTACGCTTTAAGAGGAGTGTGTGCTGTACTGCCGCAAGAGGCACGGGCTTATCAGGAAAGAAACCAAGCTGCCCCCGAACTATGCACGCGGGGCTCCTGCCCGCCTTCAGCACTGCCCCATGGCTCTGCTTCAGATCACACAGCCGCTTATCAGGAGGGATAAGGCAGCGGCTGCGCGTGGGAAATAAACGGGGAATGCTGTGCAAGCAACTGGCGTACGTTCACTGTCAGAACACACAGCTATGTTTACACGTCATCCCACCACATCCATCTGTGCCGAAAGGTGGAGCTGACCAGAGCAGAGCGTGCACAGTCCTGGCCACAGCTGGGAAATCTTGAAGGAATAAACACCGGCGGATGGGCGTTAGCTGTGGTGACACTGGCTGCCTTAATGCATGCGGGACTGCCAGCGCTGGAACACAAAACCAGACAGCTCCCACGCAACACACCCCACCTCAAGCAGTTAGGTCTGCTTGGAGCAGAGGCAGCTCTGTAGCGCAGCTTCGAGTGGTGGGTGAAGCGCCTCCGCGAGACCTTTCAGCCCTACTGCCGAGGAGAGAGCCAGCTCAGCTGGGACGGGGGAAGCCGCTGCCTCCAGGCGTTCACAGGACACCGCCTGTCACTCGGGGCCCTCAAAGGCACTACCAGCACATAGCAGCTTACTTGCACACATATATTGCTACTTGCTATTAGAGAAATGACACAATATAACTTCTTTTTCTTTTTTTTTTGTAAAAACTAGAGCTGCAGACAAGCCAGCCATCATATATTCCTTGGCTTCAAAGGGTGCTTGGCTTTAGTGGCGGGCTGCACCCACCAGCTAATGTCCATCCCAGCTTGGCACTGCTTTCCCTAATGGCTTCGTGGTTCAGAACAAGAGAACTCAAGGTCTGATGCTGGCTGACGTCTCACATCTGGAGTAGAAACATCATGCTGATGTGACACAGAGGATTTTTTTATAGCATCATCATCAATATTTTTCTCCAAGTTATTTGTTAAAATGGTGCAAATTGAGAGTTTACATACATTCCCCTTACCTCCAAACCCTGCTCAGAGGTGCTTAATAGCTCCCTAGCTGCCTGTTAGTGGCTAGGGCAGAGAACAGCAGCCCTGAGGCATGAGCCCCTGGATTTTTACAGGTGTAGGAATCACTGCGCTTCACTCAGCCCAGGCCCCTTCCCGAGTGGCACTGTCTCATTACAGAGCGTTGTTCCAAGAAGTCTTTACCACCTCTCACCATGCACTGGGAAAGCCACGGACCAGACCCTCCAACTGATCACAACACGGCACAGAGCAGCCTTATTAAGATGCTCACGGGGCTCTTCAATGAAATGTTGCCTACTGTAAACCAAGCTGCTTGGCTCCCGCAGAGGGCTAGGGTCGCTTAGAGACAGTGAAGGCTGGATGCTCTTAATTAGCCAAAACAAACCTCCTCGTGCTGGTGCAGCTCACAGGGCTCTCTACTAACCTGCACTGCTGGGTGCCGGGCTCTGCTGGGTTCCCACTCTATCCGCCTTTCCTTACTATTAATCTCTGTGGAAGAGAAGAAAAAAAAACAGAGCTGAAAGACAAAAGATTAGGCTGGTTTAATTCTCTGTAAACATTATACAAACTAAAACAGGAAGCTTCCCATTAGCTTTCAACCATTCAGTACTTTAGGGGACAGAGATCTGACTTTCAAATCACTGCTTGTGTATGGCACTCTCCCATCCACTCTGGAAACAAAGGGGACAGAGGTGTTAGCAGCAATAAATGAAATAAAGCACTGTCTTTCAAATCCTAATCAAGTCATCACATGGGCTCTGAGCACAGGGGAAGGCAAAATTTGCTCTCAGGATGTGAACTGCAAAGACAAGCTGGTGCAGCAAAGTGAAGCTATGCAGAGAAGCTTCACAGTGCAGAGGAAACCTCCTCCCTCATGGTAACGAGGGCCTAGCAGACCAGTCACTGTAAACACTTGGATGAATATCTGTTGTAAGAGGATTATCGAGATTATTTGATAACAGGTTCTGCAGAAGGTGCCTAAAGGAGGAAAAGCAGCCTTAACAAAGGGGACCAACACAAAGAACAGCAGCAGAAGAACAATCAAAACAGAACTTCATGAAGATGGAGGTCGAATGAGTAGACTTAAGAACAAATAGATAAAGTGGATTTACATCTGGATAAAGATGCCTCATCATCACCTCTGCAGACAAGTCTTCTGCATTTGACAACATGGATACCGACTTGCATCAGGAAAGCCAGGATGAGCCTTCCCCACGTTAAATCTAGTCAATATGCCTGGACTCCATCCAGCCTCAAGAGCTCGGAGAGAGCCCTTGACTGCCAGGGACATTCATCATCATGCTGTAGAGACCTTTGATGTCCTCTGCAGAGCAGACCCTCTCGCAGGCCAGGCTGTTGATTTAAGGCAAAGGAGAAGCAGAGAGCAAGCAGGCCGCTTTGCCAGGCCCCCCTCAGCAGCGATGCGGGTGGGAGGGTGCTTGGCAAAGGGCAGCTCCCAAAGGTCGGGCAGGACTGGTCAAAACCACTATCCAAGAGGAGGGTGGAAACAGGGGATCACAAGCAAACATACGTTTAAATATTGCAACTCTTTCCTGTTTGCAAAAGCAAGGCTAAGCCTGCCAACACTCTACCTTACTCAACATTTAATTTTAGGTATAAATTATTTAGATGGGTAAATGTCTGACTTCCAGTTCAGACCAGGTCCACAAAACAATTAGCTTGCAGCCAAATTAAACAGGAGCTATGAAACCAATTCACCTTCAAACATGGCACTTTCAAAATGCAGGCCTTACTGCCAAAGGCAGATTCACTTTAGGACCTGCAGGAAGACTCCTCCACTCATTTCTCGTGGGTCGTATCTAGCACTCCAGCAATCCCAGCAGACTGGACTGAACTGACCACATCACACTGAAGTGCTCCATGTTTGTGTAGCCTCTTGAGCCTCCTTTCCTGGAGGGTAGTTAATATACTGAACGCTTGAAACTGAGGAGCATTTGCAGCCGTGCATGGACATCTCACTCCCACTGCCTGCATAGATTTTGGCTTATCAGAATGTAATTTATACATTTGTAAAACTGATCAGAAGTTCTAAGCTCTTACAAAGGGAAATGAAAAATATTACCATCAAACATCCATCAGACCTAGCAGCCTAGGTGAATGTCATACATTATAAAGAAGTAATAATGCTGCATTTGAGATAGGAATGGGAAGAGCATATAATATTTTGAAAGGCTCTGGTTAAAGCCCTCTCAGTATCAAAATTCAATTTCTTTCAAGTTTTACAAACAACGGCCTTCAGCTGAACGCTGCCAGTCGTCCTGCAGCCTTTGAGGAGATTAGGTTATTACCAGCCGACTATGAGAAATTTAAATCCAGTATTAATCCTAATTCCCATTTAACCAAATCTCCATTGTGCAGGGAAAGCTGGCTGTGCTTGAATTTGTCTGCACATGCATTCTGCCATGTGCAATGATCTGCATCTCAAACACCAGATGCTAACCCTCATGTATGTGTGAGAAATATATCCCAAACTAGTTTTCTGAAAACCCCAGTAAAGGAGAAAAATTGGAAAAAGAGAAAATAATATGCCAAGCTGGAATCATTTGTGGGAGATGATGGGAATGGGACAAGGTCCAGTTTAAAAGATTTTTAGCAGCCAGCTACTGGAGATTTCAGTTCTGGCCTGAAAGCAAGCAGTGCGCGTATGCCAAATAACATGGAGATAGCAGCATCTGTGACTCTGGCCCCATAAGGTTGCAGTGATCCTGCCAGTGTCAAATCATCAATACCAGCCCGCTCAGGTCCTACCATCAGGGCGGCAGGACGCACTGCCCGTCGCTACTGTTGCTTTCACGCTGCCAAGATGAGCTTTGGAGGACGGCGGATTCAACATTTCTGCCAAGCGAGCCCTTGCTCCCTCACTCCTCCCACCTCCTGAGGTTGCCTTGGGCTCAAGTCATGTGCTGCCATGGGCTGTGGAAAGGCACCTCCTGCTGCCACGGGCTTTCTACAGACGTTTCCAGCAGCAACCAGCTCTTCCTATTGTAACACGGGAGAGCCCAAGTGCCTTTTCCAACAACACTACACCAATTCCCTTTCACAAACCCACATCAGCGGCCAAATTTTACATGGCTCCAGGCTGCCAAGAGTTCTCAAATTGCCTACAAGTAGATCAGGTCACCCAGTACCTTCTGGCATGCTAAGGAAAGGTCGTAGCCCATAAATAGACTCAAAAGAACCTGAGGACAGACTGCTGCTTGGTCTTCAGACAATTGGGAAAAGTTTGACCCAGTTAAAAAAATAAGTTCAGACAGATATCCAGGGGGTGAGGCAGGAGCCCAGCACAACAACAAAAAATAGTGTTTCCTTTGTTTAAAGCACAAGAATTCATTGCAGATGAAAGGAACCTTGAGGAAAACACATTCCCAGCAGATCAAAGATGCTCTTGGCACTAGCACATGTTACAAGGCAACAGGCCCTCCCCACTGGCAGTGGAGTCAACCTCTAGCAGAGCAAACAGACTTTCTTTTTTATGCAGGTAAAATACTTGTTGAAAACTATTTCCATCAACCCCAAGCTTAACAAGCTGAACTGCCTGGAACAAAATCCTATGAGATCTAGGGACAGCGTTCACAAATGGCAGGCACAGTTAGCACTTCCTGCTCTTACAGTCGGCTCTTAGGCATCACCTGAGGCCACGGGGCGCTCAGCTGGAGACCGGGACCAAGTTGAGGGACGCTGCAATAGCGGCAGACCTGCGGCCGCTCTCCCCCTGCAGCACGTGAGGCAATTTGATTTAGCAGTGAAAGAGTTCAGCTAAATCGCATTACCTTGCGCTTGCCCCAGGCTAAGACCACACACATGGACAGCAACCACAGCTCATCCAACAGACGGTAATTTGATGGAGTGCCTGGCTTCCGGAATACTGCAGCTGCTTCAGATCGCCTTTTTGCTCAACTCCAAGCCAAGATTTGAATGAAGGACTTCTTTCCCTAGAACATATCCTATCCATCTTGCTGGTGTGTATCCCAAGGCAAGATGTCTTTAGTCTTAAAGCTTGGAAATATGAAGCTTCTTGGTGGAAAGAACTACAACCATAATAAATACCAAATCCCTCAGAGCAGAATAGCTCTAATATACCAAACTCCCATTCCTATGGGGGAAGAGCAAAGACCTACCAGCCCAGGAACCTCTGCCTTCCCCTTCCATGCGCACCCAAGAGCCCAACTCTAAAGGCAAGTTTCTTCAGAAATTATGCAGGATTTTGGTTTGCAGTGGTGTTTAGCAAATCTGCAGTGATTAACTGTGTAGTCAGTCACAGAAGCAAGGCTGATGTGTCATGTATGTACACTCCTCTGTAAATCCTACTTTCCTCACTGTCAGATTTCCCTCCCCC
>VZSV01000001.1:8393160-8442056 GCA_013398735.1 Nothocercus julius | reverse complement strand
CCGTCGCGCCGCCTTTGCTAAGGGCCGGCGGCCGGTGTGCCCTGCGCGTGTGCCCGTTCAGCGGCCGCAGCTGCGCCCGCACGGGCAGCGGGACAGCCTCAGGACAGGGTGGGGCTGCGCAGAGAAGTCTCTTCTGCTGCTCTTGCTCTCTGGAAACCTGTATCTTGAGCACAACCTGTACGGGGCACCAGGAACTCCCTCAGGGGCTTCAGCTCGACCCACCCCGCTCCCAGGAAGTCGCACCCCCCGGCTCTGCTGCTCGCAGAAGGACTTGCTAGGGTGCAGGCAAAGAAGCTTAAGGAGGAAAAATGACTTGGAAGCGCTCTGTGTTTCAGCACCAGTCCGTGCTTCGGGAGCAGGGGAGTTAGTCAGGGGGACACTGCACTCACAAGCAAGAGCAAAGCTGGCACTAAAGCATATGCGGTCCTACGACAGCTGCATCCTCCCTGCTGTTCCAAACAGAAAGACTCCTGTGCTGATACCAAGACCTGTCTATGCCTAAACCTATAGAAGTGTGTGTGTAGGGGGGAGCCCATACAATCAAAGTTCATTAGAAAAGAAAAAAGATGCAACAAGAAGAGTGCAACAGAGAGAAAGATGTGCCAGTAGTAAGAACACAAATATCTCTGCTAATGCCTCATGTATCTAGTAACAAATGGTTGCAAGGCTGCCCAGGTGCAGGTACTTGTTGGCAATGGCTTTCTTCTTTTCCTAATGAGGTACAGAAATAGGAAGATATACATAGAACTTAGTATTTACAGCCGCAGATCCATTTCTGTGTAATAGAAAAGCTAGATTACAAAGCCAGAGTGTATTTGCAACATACGTTTCCATATTGCCTGTGGCTTGAGACAGGCCATCGTTTTAAGGATCTGGTATTTCCTCGTGGCGGTTGGACCTGTGTTTTTTCATTTCTCTTTCACTATTCATTTATTTTTGGTCACAACATGAGCCTGCCTTTCTCTGGTCTCTGCGGCACAGAGTTCAGGATTTCCATTACTTTATTAGACACAGTTTGACACCAGGTAATAGCCTCGTTCCTCCTTCCTTCCCTTGCAAGGTACTGCCCCGCATCCCGAGCCTCAGCCCTCTCCTCTGCACTACGGCAGAAGAATGCACAGGGCGATGCACCCGAAGACTTATATGTGTTTTGTGTTTGCCAGCCTGATCCTATAAAACTGTGTTTTTTAAATGAACAAAAGCCAACTATCTGTGACCCCGGCCCTCCAGCCCCGCTCATGCTCGCACAGATACAATGCTTCTCTCACACACCCAGCCGCGCGATTTAAGGGCCACTGTTGAAAAGGGGCTTCCTGCGCTCATCGCGCTGCCCCTGCCCTGAAGGGGCGGCTTTGTGAGTCTCTAGCTAGCACCGAGCTGAGTTTTGCATTTCAAGCAGGGATTTACCCTCTCCAGGATACACAAAGGACACAGTCTATGCTCTGTGGACTTAAAACATAACATCAACCTTAGATAAAAACCCCATTTTGCTATAGATAAGTGTGCAAGGGGGGTGTCCTATCTGTTTTTTTTTGATACAAATGATAAATTGCCAAAATGAAACGAACAAGGAAATAGTTTCATCCCAGCCCAAAACACTAAAGCCACTTTCTCCTGCCTGTTCCAGAAGTGCTTAGAGCCACAGCTCGCCCTGCTGTCCGAAGGGCTCATCCCTTGAGCGCTGTGTTATACGAACAGCCTCTCCCTTTACCCTTCTGAGATGCTGTGGTTTGCAGAGCAGAAACTGCAATGTTGGAAGCAGATAAACAAAATGGGGAAGGTTCCTTACTCGTGTAACTGTATGGATTTCAAGAGAATTACTACCCTGGCGCCCATAAACCCCTTCCTGCCTGCGCTTCGTGCCTCAGTTCTCCACCTCCCCGCTTCCTTCCTTGCCCTCCCCACCTTCCCTCCCACTTCCTTTGTCTTCAAACTTCTCCCTCTCTTTTCCTGCCCTTTTCTCTCCGTGGCTGCGCCGACGCCTTTCCCAGCTGGCCGCAGGGGCCGTGCCGGGGGCGCCCGGAGCGATGCCCGGGCACAGGGGCACAGGGCTGCTGGCTGGCGCCCGCCTCCAGGAGCCCTTCTGCACTGCTGGAGATGCTGCCGCCCCTGCTCTCCCACGGCACCACCGGCCTGGGCAAACAGCGCCGGGGCGCTGCGTGCGCTGCTGGCGAGAGGCTTCCTCCAGCTTCATCAGGAAAACCATAATTAAAACCTCGCCAGTGTGTTTTTCAACCCAGTTTTGCATTCCCAGGCTCATCTGGGAAAACTGAAGCTAGAATGTTTATGGCTTGATTTCTTTCTCAATATCTTTATTTCCCAATCCTTTTATTCAAGCAACAACTAGTGCTTTGGAGAAAAAAACAGTATCTCAGAACCTTCTGTGCAGCTTTGGCATGGAATTTTTTTTTAACGGAGATTTAAGCTGCATCTTGAGCGTCCCTTCACAGATTTATTTTTCCCCATTTTGTTTTCATTTTTGCTTGCTCACAAGTTAACATAAGTTATATACATATATATATACATGTATACATGTATATGTATACTTCTCTCAGGAAAAAAACCAAAAAATCTGTTTAGTAGGCGCTTCCCATAAGACCTTCCTTTGTCTCCCAAGCCATTGGCTTGCAGAAGGAGGGAAGCACCTTCTAGGGTCAAGGGCGCACTCCTGTTAGGACTAGCCATGAGCAACGCTTAAAGCTTAGTAAGATGCTCAAATAGATCAACATAGTCTTGCTAGATGCTCTGCTGCCCCTGCCAGGCCCCCCATTGCTTTGAAATTGCAAGGTTAAACAAAAGAACCAGCAGTAGGGCCAAAACTCAATCTCCAGAAGCAACAATTGAATATTCCCTTGGACTCTACCCAGAAAATCTCAATTAAGAGACTTCCTTATAATAATTTTAATATTCAGCATCAAAGGGATATTTTTAAAGCAAAACAAACATATTTAGGATGATAAGTCTGTCTCCATCATTAGCAAAACATAAAGCCATATGTCATTTAACAGGGAAAGAAAAGGAAAATATCCTCTTCACAATTTGTTGCTCTTTTTCTTTTTTCTTTTCCTAAAATGGAGTTATGACAAATCCCCACAATTTCCAACCATGCCTCTTTTGAGAAAGTTCTTCTCAATATTCATATTTCCTATGAAATTTGCAGCTGGGGTCTTGCTGCGCTTCACAGGCTCTGCAGGGAAACAGGTGCCCCCACACTCTCATTAGCCACTTCCGCACGCAAAGGATGAGAAAAGTGGAGGGTCCCTTTGCACCAGCCCCTCCGCAGAGTTGGAAAACAGATAGTCCCTGTTCTCTGCAGTTCTAGATATGAGAGGAGAGCGAAGTACGGCGAGACAGTTATCCCCCTTTGCAAACAGGAGGCTGCGGCACAACGAACAGAGCATGAAGAAATACTAGAGCTCTGTGGCAGATCCAGGACATGTGCTGGGAGACCCTGGGCAAGTCCCTTACTCATCTCAACATCTATCCACAAATGCTTTGATGCTTCTTGGCATTCGCATTTCTCTTCTAACACTAAGGGAGGAGGCTCAAATGCAGTTTTAAAACTCAAGCTGACACTAAAATCCTGAAGCTAATTTTGTTTTCACATGCTTTTATAAAACACCTTTCCTCTGGAAAGAAAAAAAAAAAAGAAAAAAGAAAAAAAAATAATTAAAAGAAAGAGGGAAAGAAAGCCAAGAAACAAAGCTTCAGGATTTATTGCTCCTTGAGATGTTCCAATTAAGTAACACTTTATTCAACAGTTAAGATTTCTGTATGCCTTTTCTGACAAAGAAAAGGTACATCGTTCAGGATTACCTATAGAGAAAAACAGGAACTGCCAAGGGGCAGCTGAAAGTGTTGAAAACATCACTTCTGACAACAGCAGTTGGATGGTCACACTGCAATTTGTTTCAACACAGCCAGTTGTGTTGCCATAACTTGTTAAACATCTGCTAAAAACATATGGAATCCCCTGGGGGACGTAAATTGATACCATTCATCAAACTATTTCACAGCTTCCCTTCTCCTCAACTGACTCCTTCCAAAAGAGCCAACTGAAGCAAAGGATCCTAATATCTCTGTGCACAGAGGGATCCCTCACCAGAAAGGTGGCAATAGCTGCCCTTGAACCTGGGAGAAGGTGCTGTCCAGGCACAATCCTGTGGAGCGCTGCCTGGTTAGGGAGACACGCAAAACAGCGAGTCACTGGCACTCCGAATCAGCAGCCCCTAAGCGAAAGGAGGGAGCGAGCTGCCACCCAGCAACACTATCCCCCTCCGGCAGAAGTCGCGCACGTGGGCACTACCAGGTTAACGGAGAGACTGCTGAACACGTAACTTTTAGCAAAGAAGGACCTAAAGTCTTTCCTGGTGTTACACAAAATACAGTTTTATTAAATCCAGACTGTGCTGACCGCCCACTGTCCAAACCCTGGGGCAATCACTGATGGTTATGTACAAATGGTCACAAGTCTGTACAATGCAACCACCGTGTCAGTGACTTAGAGCATTATGACTGGCACAGTACAAATGTTCTCTGGATATCAGAACAAGAGAAACAAAACCACACAAGTTTCACTTATTTTTCCTTAGTCTTGAGAGTCTCTTCGTGACTAAAGGCAGCCCTGCTCTGCCCACCAAAAGGAACTTGTAAGTGAACAGGGCACCTATGCTGGGTATGGACACTGTGAGGTTGCCTAATGCCGTGCAGGGGGTTGAGGCAGATTTTATGCTAGGTTCAGCTCAGGGAGTTTTAAAAGTGTAAGAATAAAATAAGCAGTCCTTGTGAATCCTTCACCAGATTAACTAATCAGCTTCCCATTTTTCCACGAGGGCAAATGAACCTCAGGGATATACAATGATTTCCCCAACCAGAGAAGCCAGTTGAATTTAGGGCTCCTAACCTGTGACTGAACTACAGGATCACACTTCCCTTGAGTACTTCAGGCATGAGGCTTCTTTACCTGACAATAACCTAGCTAGCTGGACACTCATGAGTTGGAATGAGTGTTAGACGAATCCTGTTATTTTGCAATTAAAAAAAAATGCAGATTCTTGCAGGCCAGTGTGGAGCACAGGTTGGAACTGTGTGAGCCCCTTATCTGATTGAGTCCTGCTGTGAATGTTTTAAACAACATTGTGAGTTACTAGCTGCTGTTTCCTATCAAGAAGAGATAACTGTGGATTTATTGAAGGCTGGAGCCAGCTTCACCCCTGTTTTAACTAAATTGATCTCAATGAAATAATTCCAAGGGCTCTGCTAAATAGCCCCTAGATACTTACTGAGATTAAATTATTGTGCATCTATCACAAAAACTTACAAAGCAAGAGGAAAGAAGCAACTTCTTGCTTCCTGTTGTTCAGAGATACCCTCAGAGAAGGGTCCTAAATATTGATTCTGTTCTCAAAGATCTCCAAGATGCTTTTTCAGACCACCAGAAGGTTGAATCCAGCAAGCCCTTGAAATCTGGGGAACATGGAAAGCCTGGCAAAGGCTCCAGGGCCTCCTGCTCTCCCTCATGTTGGAATCAGGCCCTTTGAGCAGCCTTTCACGCTATGTTTTGGCTCTTCTGATCCAGGTTGTGATAACAAGGTGCAAAAGTTGCTGTGAAAGTTCAAAACATGAGAGGAAAATGGTAACCAGACTTCCCTGAAATCAGAAAAGTAGAGTGGAGTCAAAACTAAGGGACTTAGAGGGGAATACTATGCACTTTTAGGACAGTTTCAACTGCCATAGAAGTGCTGCATGCCCTCAGGTTAGCCCCTTCTGTGCAGTCTGGGGCCCAGCCTGGACGTTTCCACCTCTCTCCTTCCCAGCATTTCTCTCATCGGGTCTCTCCTGCTTTCATCTCCTCTGCCCCTCTCTGCCTCTCTCACCATCTCCACCCTGCCATGCTCTCTGTGGGACTTTGACTCAACTCCTCTCTTTTCCTCCTTGTCTCTCTGGGATTCCCTCTCGCTCCTTCTCCATGAGGCCCCTCTACGTGGTCTTCCAGGTGATCTAGTTTCACGGAAGAGTAAAAGCAGGGTAAGGAGGGTCTGGGGCAGACAGAAGGGACTTTTCTCTATAACCTGACAGAATGAGGGCAAATACCTCTGTTGCAAGCAGAAGCAACAGCATGCTGGAAAGGATAAGGAAGGAAACTCTGGCATTGTTGGAAACAGCCACTGAAATGAAGCAACAGTTTTGGGAAGGCCAGGGTACTGATAGAGCAGCTGGTCTCCTTCCAGCTGGGATTCGCTGTGTTCCAAGGCTGTAATCACGCAATATGGACTCCGCCAACCAAGGCTTTATTCAATGGGCTGGGGAACAGCCGGCCCTTCACCTGAGCCAGAAATGGCTTCACTGATGTGCAGCTCGTGCACAAGCCACTAAAGAGCCTTCATCCTTCATCAGTCACAGAAGTGCAGTTGCCTGTGCAGCGGGACCTGAAGAGGCAAGGGGAAGGCAAGCTATTGAGTGAAGCCTAATGGCCCCTTGAGAGCACCGAGGTGGGGAGCTAAAATAAAATTAAAGAAACCCTTCACCTGAATTTTAATCACACCCAAGGGAAGACATGAGATTTAATACAAAACATTACACAGCTGCTTTGCTACAGGAGATTAACTTCATGTAACAGGATGAATAAAAATATTCCCACTCCAACTTTCTGAAACATTCTGCCCTCAGGCCGTGAGAGCAATGGCACAGACTGCAGAATGAGGCAAGGAGATGAGCTAGAGATGCTTTTAAGCTCTGTGCAAGTCACCCATCCAGAGCTCAGCACTGACACAAATCTCCTTCAGCATTGCAAATTAATAATTCATCTTCAGCCGGCGTTCATTACAAGATCTCTTTTTGCAGACAGACAGACAGAGAATAAATAAAAGAGCGACAGGCTAGAGCTTCACCTCGTAGCCTCTCCCAGTACTGTGTGAAGAGCCTGGGTATTTGATAAAGCTTGAAATGTGTCTGCATGAGGAGTGACCCACTTCTGCAGCTGGAACTTGGAATGCCTCCCGGATGCACACATGATGTTTTGGCAACATAGAGAAAAGTACAAGGAAACTAGGGAATGAGTTCAGAAAAGGAGGGTGAAAGAAAATGCCAAAGCAGCAAAGCATCTAGTTCTGCACTCTTTGAGATCAGTAGTCCAAGACGGGCTGCTATCAAGGTCTGTCCCATCACATCCTGGGATATATGTGGCAGAAATTAGGCTGCTCCTCGCTGCCACAAGAATGTGTAAGCTTATGCCACAGTAAGTCCAAGTCAGCAGAGACTCAGTCATAAACTGATTTACAAGAATATCAGAAATGTGACCTTACTGCCTTTCAAGCTGTAAACGCATGTCCCTGACAAGTAAATTTCCCTGGTAATCCCATCATCCATTTCTGAATCAAGAGTAGTATTTTCTTAGTGCTCAGCCTGACAGCCAAAGCACAAGTCATAATATATATCTTCCTGATGAGCAATCTCTAAAATCAACATTTTCCTATTCCTAATAAAAATAAGATCATTGTGCACATATCTCTTTGGGGCAGCCATCCCATTAGGTCCTAGATACTGAGCAGCATCTAGCACTGAGTAAGACTTGGAGCGTAAACCTGGAGCTGCACAACTGCACTTGGAGGAATTTTTCCTCTTTTAAGCCAGATGAGAATTCACAGCAACAGTGTGATGCCAGTCAAAGACATAAGCAAAACAGAGAGTTGCCTGGGACATCAGCCTGCTCAGGGAGAGCGTGCTGCTCACTCCATCCCCACCGGAGCTCTGGAAAGGCAGGATTACGGCTGCTGCTGCTAGAGAGATGCAGCGGTCGCTTACCTGGTCTCTCTGGTGCCTGGCAGCAGCAGTTGCAGCAAGTCCACTTCCCCAGTGTCTTCCCCTTCAGCCTGCAATTACAGTTCCACTCCTTCCCCTCGTTCTTTCTCCGCCTATGTAAAAAACAATGCGGCCCCTCATCTTCGGGACTGAAAAATTTGACTTTGTCTCTACTGTTGAGGAGCCCTAGGTCAGCCCTGGGCATCGGGGATGCTCTGCAGCAGGAGGTGTTCGGATTGAGATGTAAATCAAGATACATGGTCATAAAGCAGTTAGTGACAAGTCTTGGAGAGCAGAGGGGAGAGAAAAAAAAAAGGTGTTATCTCTAGTAACCAGGCCAAATGCCAGCTCCAGCTAAGATAACAGACATTCTACCGACTTCCTGCAATTTTCCTTCAGTGAAATATTATCCTCTCTACTTCCTGCCCGAGTGTCATTTAACGTAGCTTTGCCAGCCTACCGTGATTCACTAAAAGGAAACTGCATTTCAGTAAAGACTAAAGTAACACCAGTGTATTAGAGATGCATCCAGATGGTGAAGTTCAGAATGAAATTCAGATATAAATTTAAGAAGCTTCAAGAATTCGAGGGTAAGTTTATTTTTGGTCAGTGAATTTAGCAATATCCTTCCACTATGGGAAACACCAACCAACCACTAAAATGCAGGTATGAGTCACTGAACTTCCTGCCTATTTCCAAAGAGCAACCATTTCTAAAATTGTTTCTTTGGAACAATAGCAAGACTGTTTTCCTATAGCTCCATCATCTCAGATTCCAGGACCGTTATTCCTATCACCCGGAAAACTGAAAACTGCTTAATGTGCTGAAATGCTCTCCAAACAGCAGGTACCAGCCAGTTTCTGCTTTCTTCTCATCATGATAACCGCTACAGAGCCATACCTATTCCAGCATTTGGCTGCACATATAGCAGCGCTGCCTCAACGATGCCTTACAGACAGGGTCAGGCAACATAAGTGCTTTGTCATGACATATTGCTTTAACCCAAGATAAAGCAGTTTATCCCCGCTTATAGATTTGCACTTGAATGTGCCAATGTACATGAAGACGACAGAACAGCTCCCAACGTGGCAGAAGGAATTGTTGCTTTGCTGTTCACAATGGATTTCCTCCTCATCAGGCACATTCATTAAAGCTTACTTCCTTTAGAGGGATCACTATAAAAGGCAATTATAGAGGAGGAGGAAAACGAGCATGGGCTTAAAGCCTTGCCATCATCCAGGATTTGTCCTGAAGATGAAACTACCACTTTAATGAGGCTGAGTCACCATTTAATCAAGGGGTGAGCAGCATTCTCACATCCTAGTGTGACATTACTAGACATCCTCTCTACATGCACCAGGCCTTAGCTGCAGGGCACGGATCGTAGGCCAGGGAGGAAAGGCTCACCTACTTGCTGAAACTCGGCAGTCTCAAAGCCTCTGAGAAGCAACCTCTCCACTAATGCCAACCTGAGCATGTGTTGCTCCTTCTCCTCTTCCTCTAGAGCACTGCTCATCTCGTTGATGTAGGTGGGATTGTAGCCAGCTGTTCTTTGACATGAGGGGCATCAGGCAGTGGGATACTGCTCTCAGCTCCAGAAGCTGTCAAAGCAATCACGGATTTATATTCTGAAAAAGCAATTAGGGACTCCCTGTTGCTCCTCCGTTTGCCTCCCATTTGTAGGACGGTCGCATCAGACTAGAGCCGTGCTCTGTCCACATCACCAGCCTCCCCTGAAGCCAGGGGAGATTATTAAAAGAGGTCACTGGGACAGCTGCAATATTCCCCACTAGAACGCGCACACAGCTATAGATTTTGCCCTTGAACGTAGCCCATGGCAGTTTCCAATAGAAAATGAAAGCTTCTCTTCACATTGATTTTTTTGTTGCAATAATTTGTATAACCTCTTGCCTCTAGCACAAGTGTTCCCATCTTTACAGTGTGGCAAACATTCACCTTCTCCTGTCCCTTTTTGTCTAAATTTTTACATTTAGGGGCTCACACTTCCCACAGCTAGACCAGAGATACAGAGCTCTTGTGCTAATGGAGTCTGGAGGTGGAGCTGCTGGTGCTCACCAGGCCTCTTTTGATAAAGTCTGCAGTTAGGAGAGACCAGCTCGAAAATAGCTAAGTGCTTTTCTTCTCAGGTCCTTTGCTTGCCAGCAGTGAGCTGGACTAAGAGCTCACAGACTCAGCCTGGGTTCATTTTTTTCCTTCCTCTACCAGGCAAAAGCCTTTAGGATGTAGAGAGTGTTTTAGGCCGTGGGCTTCCCGTTGTCACGTGAGGCTGACTAGGGGATGAGGAGCCAAGAGTTTTGCCAGGATAAAAGGGCAAGCTCTTGCAGTTTCCTGCCTGATAGCAGATCCCTCTGGCAAAGCCCTTGCCCTTCCCCCTGGGTGAACTGCAGTTGACCCAGTGAATTCAATTAGAATGGTTCTTCCTTTATCAAACAAACCCCACATGGCCCAAACCAAACAGGGTATATTTGAAAACAAATGGATTGAAACGGCCCTAATTCACTCAGGCACTGTCCTCTGCACATGTTCCCCGCAACTCAGCCTACCCACAGATACAATCAGGGAATCATCAGGATCCCATCTGGCCTACGAGAGGAGACTTTGTCTCCCTGCAGAACAGGGCCTGAGTGAACTGCGCTGAATGGATTGGAGCAGAGCTCCTCGCAATGCTCTCCGGGCCACTTTTTTATTTTTCCTGACTGTCCCTGCTGCTCAGCCTCCAGAAAACTGGGAGAATGGCTCAGCTGGATTCCTAGGGAGGAACGGGTATGTGGTCGCACGCAGACTCACATAGTGCGGTCACACGCAGCCCAGACAACCTGCTCTAGCTAAAGCCCTGCAGTCTGCAAGGCCAGTCTTGTAGAGACCACATCACCTTGCCCGCAGAGCCCTGAATCACTTCAGCCACTCCATTCATGAAGATGCAGGAAACAGTTTTCCTTCCTGCATGAGGTAAGGTGCTCAAACATCCACCTATGAAGCTCACTGAAGAAACCGCTGAAAAAGACAGATGGGAGATTCCCATGATTTCTGTTCCAGGTGGCCTGAATATAAGGCAGGATGTACATTATCCTGAGTGGTGGGTGTGAGCCATCCCACTGGAACCAGCACCAAGCAGTACAAACTTGTGAAACTTTTGAGACGCTTCCTTTGCCCCAAAAGTCCTGGACAAGGTTTCTCTACACTCTAAAATACTAGACATTATTTTATTTTAAGTGAAAAGAATATGAAAGTTAAGGACAGGAACCAAAAGGAGATTATATTCAAAGTACAGAAGCACTATCAAATTGCATGGAAGTTGTTGCAATGCTGCACTCCAGGGGCAAGGTGCTTCCTCCTAGAGATGCTGATGGCACCCACTGCTGCTGCTTCTTCCCTGCAAACATTCTGCAAAGAGTACTCACATAGCAGCCCTGCTGAAAACAAACAAACGTATCTGAGGAGACTTTCTGAGGGATCTGGAAAAGCTGCACAATTGGCAGTGCAAGTGCATGGAATGCAATGGGATTAACTGGGAAAATTTATCGATCCAGCTCTACCAATTTTGAGATTTGAGAAACTCAGAAGAATGACTGAAGTTGCTCATTTACATTTTGTTACCCAGAACACTCTTCAAACTCATCTGTTTCCTGCAGACACCTGCATCAAAACTGTGGAAACAAGCTATATTTGCATGAAGGGTTTTCTTTTTAATTAAACTTTATAAACTAAGGCCAGAAATTACTTCTTTTATCACAGCTGGAGAAAGCATAAAGGGAGAAGAGAGGGTAGAGGAACAGAATCCATCACTTACTGTATGGAGAGAGAGGTTGCTTGGTTGTGGATACTTAAATCACCTTAGAACTGCTTAGCTCATTCTTACAACATATGGTGAAGCATGGAAAGCCCACCTATAGCCCAAAGGTCACCATGCCACCTGCAGACCCCAGACAACATGCAGCCTTGCACAAATACACATGGAAGTAATTAGGGAGGCAAGGGAGCTGGGAGTTGAAGCGGAACCTCCTCAAGCCCGCCGCATTAATCCTTCCAGCTGAGCTGAAGAAGCAGCCTGAATTCCCAGGGGTCTGATTGCCACTGCCTGTAGCCGAGGGTGGAATGGAAGCAGCAAATCTGTGATTTACTGTTTCCTTGCCTAACGCGCTATTGCTCTTGCGGGGCTTGGAGCAGGGAGACAATCATCAGGAAATTTCAAAGGGGCCAGGTTAGCTCCCCTTCTCGATACCTGCATGGCCAGAGCATGATAGGCTGTTTGGTCTTGCCAGTGTGGCTCTTCCATGTACATCCAGTTTAGGAATTACTCTAGGACTGCTGCTCTTACAAATTCCCAGCTAAAGGTGATGAAGTCTTTGGGGTCCATGTGGTAGAGCCCAGTGGTTAGATAAGGAGCTACAGAGTGACATGAAGTTTACATTAGTCTGTACTGCTGCAGGCTATACTGTAGTCATAGTGCTGCACCCCTTAGCAGTCTTAAAGTTGCAGACAGAGATCCCCTTTTCTGTATAACACTGAGCAGAACAATTGCCCCCTAGCCCAAAGATTTTACAGCTGAAGCCCATCCAAGAGATGAGCACAATACCAAGCGACAGGTAGATCCCCTTGCCATGATGCTTAGAGGGGTGTGAGGACTTCTGAGAGCTGGAAACAAAATTAGCTGGAAGGAAGTAGGGTTGAAGTGGAGGATTATGAAGAAGTTTGCAACCACCAGGAGTCCAAGTTGCAGACTTCTCAGTTTCAGTCCTTGCTTCACAAGCACTAACTTGCAACAGGACCTAAAGATAGGAAAGACTTTTTCCTCAGCAAACAGGAAAGCATCAGAGCAAAGGCAGCTCACCTTTCCAGAGGCTTTTACAACCATCTGAGTATTTCTAGCAGCTAGAGATCTAAAACATCCTTCATACAAAAGTGTGGCTTTAGCAGACCACGTTAGCTGGGGTGCAAAATGCCCCTTAAATGAAAATAATCAACTGTAAGGCCTACTGGAGCATGTAGTCTCTGCAAACTGCTGGCAAGTGGCACATTATCCTCCTATCACTTCATCATGTTATTCACATATGTTTAGTGAAAAACAAGCCATCTCATTCATCTTAGTGCCTCCTTTACTAAGTGAACATATATCATATAAGCCCGAAGGTCTACGATGTTTCTATTTCACCATTCCCCTAGAGGTTTTCTATCTAATTTTAAACTAACTGTTTACATTTTCTGGATTGTGTCAAATAAACAGGCACAAATCCATGGAGGCTCAGGATACGGGAAGAGGCAGAGACTGGGGCACTCCTAAGCTCTCTCTCTTCGTAGAGTATAAACCTTAGGCAAGCAATTCCTACCCTGGTTGTCTCTGTTCTTACAGAAACACTTGGGTAAGTGCTGTGGCATCACACAGAGCTGTCTCTTCTTCTTGAGAACACAGGAGATGTCCCGGGGTGCAGGTCTGGGAGAAGCGCAGAAATGCTCCAGAAATGCTCTCACCTTATTGTTGCCTGGCCAAGGAATTCCAGGCACTCTGCATGAGCAGTTGCTCTCCCATGGGGCCAGGATTATTTCCATTTTATTTTGGGGGGCAAGGGGGAGAGAACACTCTGCTGCTCCTGCTAAGTCTCTGTGGATTTTCCACCCACCACTCAATGGATGCAAGCAAATCAAAACAGCTATTTTAGTTTAACAAAATATTCGGTCTCTTGTTGAGAGAAAAGAAAGCAGAATGTGCTGGACAGCATCAAAGTCAGGACTATAGATGTCAGGTGTTTCTCTCATCACATTGAGAAAATCTAGGTGTAAAGATATGATCTACCCAGCAAATCCACTCTCTGAATATGAACTGAGAGACTCTTTCTAAATTCTAGTCTCAGGCCACCATATTCAGCTGGCCTTTGCTGCCTTTCCCTACGTTTGAAAATGAGGGAGGGGCAGCACCTAATACTGTTTGGGGGCAGATTTTACTCTTCAGCTAGCTAACAGAATCCCACACAATTCAAACTGAAAAAACAAATAAACCATATATATATATAAGAAAAAATGGACTTAAAACTTCATTATATTGATTCAAGCATCAGAGAACAGGGATGCTCTGTTCTATAGCTTAAGAATAAGCCAGAAAAAAGATATCCCAAAACTGCTATTTCACAAAATGTTTCCAGAAAGTTAATGTCACCTCAGCATCCTTGAGTGGGAAACAGCAAATATTTAGACACTGGAACTGCAGAGCTACATGCATTCAGAGACCGGCTGAAGAGACTTTCACTCTGAGCCCAATGTTTTCTGCAAATGAACCTAACTCACCAGTGGGCTGAAAGCTAGATAACGATGAGTAGCTATGAATCATTTAAGTGTTGCTTAATTCCCTGTAGGAACTAAATGGATGGATTTTAGTTCTGCGTCAACATAAAGGCCTGAAGTTTAAAGCACCAATTTCCCCCCAAAGGGGATTTTCCGTCCGCCCCGTGCCCATGCTCCCTGCCTTCCGGGCAGCACGGAGCGCTGGCTAAGGGCCACGGAGCACACGCTCCCTGGGGAAGGATCGCGCCCTGCTGCATTAGCAGCGCATCACCACGCACACGGGACCCTCTTGGGGGAGCGGAACACCCAGCTGCCAGGGAAGGGTACCTCCTGTCTGGATCTCTGGGTAAGAGAGATGCATCTGACTGTCCGGTTTAAGGATTTGGAACATCTTTCTGAGATGATTTAAAAGCAAGCCCCTCTCGTTCCTCAAAGGCAGCTCACGTCCCGTGGAGCCGTGAGGAAATAGGGCAACAAGAGCTGAGAGCGGCCTGAGCCCAGCTACGCTTCCTCGGCTTCCCTCAGAAGAGGGCAGCTGCGGGGTGAATCCTCCCCGGCAGGGCCGGGCCAGGCTGCCGGGCGGTGAACAACGCGCACGCAGGCGGCCGCCTCCGCGACAGCGCGGCCGCGGGGCCCTCGCCTGCTCGGCGGGCGCTCGGGGCGCCCAGCACGTCACCACGTTGCCAAAGAGGCTGCATTCATTCCGGCAACGCTGATTCTTACCCCAAGATCCAGGGCAGCGCCTGACCCTTGCTTACTCTGGGGTGCTGCGGAGTAATAAGATGGTTGGTTTTTTATCAACATGCCTCGTATCTATGATTTGCTAAACACAGTTCAGCCTTTCCCTTGTAGAAAGCCCACCTGACTGATAGACTCCTTACATGAAACAGTTTCAGCCTGGGCAAAAGACAAGACATGACGTTTCTTCTGGTGGAAATCTCCAAGAGAGTGGAATAGATATAGAAACAGCATCCAATCATCCATCACCAGGGATAATAAGAAACACAGCTAGAAGCACCTGAAAGGTGTATTTCGTCCCCAAGATCAAAATTTTTCACTAACTTAGTTCTTATTTGGGCCAAGAAAAAGCCGAAATACCTAGCAGGGATCCAATATGTACTTTTATCTGATCACTTTTTAACCAAGAATGTTTTTCCTATCTCGTGATAAATCAGTGTCTTAGTACTTCCTTCCGTACTAGAGAAAAGAAGGGATGTCATTAACACAGTTTGCAAGGCTCTAATGTAGGGCTCAGAGGAACAAATGCAAGCAAATTAGTTACAATTTAATGAGTTAATATAGTGTGCTCACAATAAATGCCTTTTATATGGTATACAGATAGAATGGCTAACCTGCTGAGTCTTTTTATTGGTGCCCTTGCATTTAGAAATAAGGACCCATCTTTAAGCTCTTTTCTTCTCATGGCCACTGATATCTGTGTCATATTTTTCCCTCCTCTGAATAAATCTGCTTTAAATGTAAATATTCATGAAGAGGGAGTCAGACAAGCAAAGCAGCAATATGAACCTCTGCAAACACCCAACCATTGAACACACCACCACAGCAACGTTACCATCTGCCATAGGCAAGAATCAAGGTGCACGGCTATATATTCTTCTGTGCAGGAAGCTGTTCCAAGTTTTATCAACACTTGGAAGTGAACACCTGCCAAACAGAATGAGATCTGCATCAGCCTACACTCAGGTGGCACTTGGCTGCCTTCCACATCCACGTGCCTCTGTGGACAGCTGCCAATGGCAGAGCATGAGGACACACGCTTTGATGGAGGGTGGTAGGAGCTGAGATGCTGGGCTATCTAGGCCTAGTGTCCATCTGGACTTTGCAACTGCTCGAGCTTCTACTGTATTTGTCAAGAATGATCTTGAAAGCCCCAGGATTGCAAGGCAACCTGAGCAGGACTAAAAGGCACATAGCCATAAAGTCTAGGAGACAGCCGGGTGGGAGGTAGCACTGGATTCAAGCTCAACACTTCTCACTTCTGCCTAGATTTTACAATCTCAAAGAGCTGAAACTGCAAAAAGAATAATCATCTGAAAATACGAATCACTCCACTCTATTAATCCTTAATGATTGTTTTGATTGTTCTGACTAAGATGACAGGGCTGATTCCACTGTATTTACTAGACCACTTTAAAACAATACCAATAATTTCAACATCAGACCAGCTGATTTCTAGCCTGTTCAACACTTGGCCGGCAATGCAGACACTGTGTGTCTGCAGGCTGCCTTATGGAAAGTGGGATGGCACAGTGCCACAGCCCAGGGAAGCATCATCACCCAGGTGAGAATGATTTGATTGAAGGAGTGAGAGTCAGTACTGCGAGGTTATTACACTAGAAGGTGGAGAAGGGAAGCCTTTAGAGGCCCTCTAACGTGTAAAATAATATAGAAACACCCTGGCGTTTGGTTGATGGACGTTCCCTTTGTGAAAAGTTGCAAATCTCACCAATCTGAATTTTGCTAGATGGCTCTAAACATTCTACTACTGGAGCAGTAGCTGCAATTTCATCGCACTAGAGGGACTTAGAAATGAAGTGAAAGGAGATCTTTATGCCTGAGTTACTCGACAGCGTGCATGTCCCAGTCCTCCCTTGTGAAGGGCTGAGATTACCCTCACTCCGTGTCGTGCTCTGCCTGCTCTGGGAACACTGGAAGCTCTTGTCAAGGACTATTGTAATATACAACATCAGACCTCAGCAGCTACTTCTAGTGGCTACTGATGTTTTTTTGTTCTGTTTCAAACCTTGAGTTACTAAGGTCAAATACAGTGACCCTGCCCTCCATTAGGCATCAAAGGGAGGGATACAGCCTTTATACACTGTGGGAGCTTCAGCTTCAAAAGACGTGGCTTCGATACACACAGGAAAGTGCCTCCAGCACTTACTCATTGCTAGCTGGGGGAAGGCAGGATTTTCCTGCAGATTCCCAGCGGGGCCAAGGCGCAGTGAGTAGCAGCAGCACAGTTGCTCTGCCTGAGAGCAGCACACAGAACAGGGTCTTTTATAAATCATTCAGCCAGCCAGTTCCTCTAGGACGTGGGCATTCCTAGGAGACCCACGGCAAGGACACACCTCAGACTTTACACCTTTATGGGTGCACTCTAAAATCACCTTAAGGAACAACCGTGGAGGTTTCTGCGCTACCTTCCACCCACCCGCCACACTGAATCAAGGGCTGCACGTAGGCAGATGTGGCTTCTCCTCCTTTGAACATATTTTGCCTTGGCTGTGGCTGGAGGTAAAAAAAATAAACACTTTGGCAGATGATTTTGAATATGGTTTTAGCCTTCCCTTCAGTTCACATCAGAATAAGGACTTCACCTTGCACACTGCCCCAAACCATAGATAACAAACCTGTTCAGCAGACCACACAGATGTACCGAGCACTGTGTGTCTGCCTGTGTACACACGCTCCTGCCTCACTTCTCGGACAGCTGCATCCCAGCCTTTGGATTTCTGCACTTTTCAAAGCTGAAGGGAAGCTCCTATAAGCAGACCTCCAAGTGATACTGAGATCGTTGGGTGTTGGGCTCTGAACAGATTGTAGGACTTCTGTTTTTTTTTTTTTTTTTGGTAGGCCTTGGGGCCATTCCTATTCTCTTTTAAATAATACAGGACATTGCTCTGTACGCTGATGAGATAGCTTAGCTTTCAACATAGCTATGTCAATACAGAGAGAAGCCTCTGTGACTATGAGGCTGCAACTGAAAGCCCCTGCTGAATTAATATAGTTGCCCATTTGGCTTAATACAAAAAGTATCTCAAAATGTAAGGCAAGTATAAGAAACAACAACGAAAATGCAACAAAAAAGCTCTTCCACCTCAGCAACATAGTAGTGAATGACTTTTCCATCTGCCCCAGCTGCGTTCAAAGCTCTTCAGCAGCTGCTTGATTACCATAGTCCGATTTCCGAGCTCAGAGCAGTTTCAGGAGCTGCTGTGGACCTACACACGCCCTCAGGCTCTCCCTGGGAAGGGCTAAAACTCCAGTCCATTTGACGGCACAACGTTGCTGTGGTACCAGCAGATATAAGGAACATGCACAGCCCCCTCAAGAACTGTGGTCCAGAGACATGCTGTCACCTCCTCAGAGCATCTTTTTTTTTTTTTTTTTTTGTATCACTGAAAGGTTATTTGGGCATAAATCAACCATTGCCAAAAAGTATCTGAAACCAACACTGCTCAGGGCATGAAAGCTGGGAAAAAATAAAAGAAAAAAAAAAGAAAAAAAAGAGAATGAAGGGGAAGCAGGACAGTTTACCTCAGATACCGTGTTTGGAAAAGGCTAGAGAGGGCTAACATGTTACTTTATCATATGTCCTAGCACATAGCATGCATCACGCCTAAAAGCACACTCTCAGAGATATCGCACTGCCAAAGAACACTGTGCTATTCTTTTTTTTGTAAACTCTCCAAGCCTTTGTCCACTGCTGGTTCAAACAATGGCAGTTCTCGAGGATGTGGAACAAACAATCACGATTCCTTTCCGAGTGTTTGCTATGGTGGGAACAAATAGGGAGCCCTTAAAGGAAACATGAGTTGAGAATAGCGCAGGTGAGAGGAGAGCTGGCACGGAAGGGCTTCTGCAGTTACAAGCCAATGTTCTTTGCTCCTCGGCGGAAAGGAGGGAATCGTCTCAGCTGGGACTGTGACTAAGAAGAGAGGCTGCCCTAAGGGGGTATGTGAGGCCAGGCCAAGAGTTGCACGCCTATCCAGGGGGGGACCAAGGAAAAGGGAGCAAAAAGGAAGTCACCCAAAAGAAAAAGCTACCTAAAAATTTTCTGCAGAGAGCAAAGTAAAGAGTTGAAGCAGGCAAGCCCCAAGCAACAAGAGCTGAATCTTGCAAGCTGCAGAAATTCCTCCTAACAACGCCTTGGGATCCTATAAACATGGTTATTAATAGAAGCGGTGCCTCTCCAGCAGCCCTCAAAGGCGCTTCCTCCCATTCTTCTATCTGCCCTGATTCAAGGCAGAGCAGCCCCAGCTTGAGAAAGCCTCATTTGCTCCCTTCTTGTTTTTATCTTTCCCTCCACTGTATTTCCTGTCACGATAGCAAGGTCAGAAAAGCCGGAAATCTCTTTGTACCTTTGGTGACTGCCAAAATCTGACCATGAAATATACCCCCCGATAAAGCCCAGCATTCCCTGAGCTTCAGCATGGAATATTTCGGGAAAGAAAACATATGGCAGGAGTGGCTGGGCTTGCAAGACTACTTTTCAACAGTAGTCCAGACTAACACAGGTGAAGGTGGGATACAGACTGCTTTTCCACTTAAACAAGCCAACATTCCTGTTCAGTCACAGAGCACATGGAGGACCTGACCCTGCTCTTCCTGAGCTTTCCAGTGAGTATCCCAGCAGACAACCCAAAACATTGTTTTCTTTCTGTTCTGGCTTTGCAAATCCCAGGCATCTCATTAGGGATTTTGCTAGGAAAGGATAGAATTTTTGTCTGCCCCTGGGTATTTTGGAGGAGCTGACAACCTCCAGGAAAATGAAATATTTTATACTTTTCTACTTTTTTTTTTCTTCTTTGCTGTTATTGAGATTACAGTCATCTCATTTTCTTTTCCAAAAGTTCATTTGCTCAGCTTCTAGAATTACAAGAAGGCTAGGGAATAAAGTGAAAAATTTACACAAACTCTAGGATTATCACATACCAGCAACAAATATACCTACCACACAGAACACAGACAGCCAACTACAGACCAGCATGCACAGCAAAGAAACCATTACTAAGATTTTAGAGAGACAAAAGGTCAGGACAAGCGTCTTTGCCTCTACCTGCAGCTGCCTTTGAAAACAATATTTGGTATGGTTTGCTCCTCGAGAGCAGGGACCCAGTCAGCAGGAACCCACTCACTGCTATTGGGGAACAACCAAACAAGGAAGCTATTCCCGAGCTGTGCTACACTGCAGGGGCTTAGGGGTTCGGGACTCAGGACTAGCTCTTCCTCTCTCTCTACTGATATTATAGATGTATCCCAGAAGCTTGGCTGAAACTGAGCATAGTGCAAGCAAAGAAGGAGATTTTTTACAAGTGGAGAAAATGAAACCACAAGCAATACATTTGTGCAAAATATATGGTTTTGACCCTCATATAATTAACTGCTGGGACTCGCTTCTACAGTTATCACAGAAGTCAACGGATTAAAAATACTCAAAGGATTAACGGGATGCTTGCAATGGATAATGCACATGCAAGGTTAAATGTAAACTGCCAAATGAATACAGGAGAGATAATCCCATAAAGTGACCTCTAATCGCCTATCAGAAATTAGAACCTCCTCTCTTTTACTCATCAGTTATGACCCTACATTTCCTGCAGTTGTGTTTGAAGTTCTGTTATTGAATATTCTCTAGGACAGCCATATTTTCGTATATCTCTTGTTAGTATGATCCTCTGTAACCACTGGATTCAGTACGCACAGCATGGCAAGACAACGGGCAGGTTTGAACACAGGGAGGGCAGGGAGGATACCCTGCAAGGACCTGAGACCTTCTTTTTTTAAAGAGAAGCGTCCTTGGAATTCCTACCTTCGCTTCTTTTTTGTGACATTCTGTGCTGATAACAGAAGCTGGGGGGAAGGAAAGGGAGCAAGCAGGTCAGAACTGGGTAATCTGTGTATCTGATGGGGATGCCAATGTGCAGTTGATTTTAATCCTGCTTGAGGTGCAATCAAGACAACACATAGCTAAACACACACACCAGATCCTCCGTGATGTTGGACACTCCCAAATCAGAGGACTACTCCCCAGGCACCTCTAATGATAAAATCACAAAGCAGCTCTGCGTGAGCAGCACATTTCCAATGACTGTTCTCTAAAGACAGTGGCAAACAGCAGCAAGAACAGCCTTGCTGCCGGCACCCTTCTAGCAAAATTTTGCCGACATGCTACTTCTGCACACAGCTAAGTGTATCGTGCCTCAGGGAGATTGCTGCTCTATGAGGAAATGCACAGAAACGGGTGCTGCCATGCGGAGGAGACTGCCTACCCTGGGCCCTTCTCTTCTTTGCGTGGAGAAGACCTCACAGCCTTGCTGCTGCTGTTGTATTATCAATTATAAATCAAGTTCCCTGGAAAGTAAGACAAAAAAAGCAGAAGAAGATGAGAAAATATTTCTGTCCAAATTTTGGGACAAGAACACAAGGAAATGGGGTAAAAGGTGGGATTGCTAAACTTTCTCTATTGAAGGGATAACAAGGCTTTTGTAGCAGGTCACTGCTCCCTGAACAGGAACTTTGTCTTTTTGCTAAAAAAAAGAATTGCACTGACATACTCTGTTTAGGAAATTTAGCCTAACTCAAGGTTTATACGCCACTTAAAATGTACTTAATAAGAAACTGTATCAAACTATTTTCTTGATTTCTAGTAGAGGATCAGTAATCAGATAGTGAATCTTAACTAGAAATTGTCAATTTATAACCTACATCACCAAAGGCCAAACCCATTTCTACTTCTTGTCCAAAATTACCAACGAATACCTAATGTGGAATAGGAGAGAAGTTTTTCTCAGCTTGAGGCTCTCTGTCCTTATTCTCACCTACTCCAATAAGAGGAAACTAAAGGAAACCTTTGTTACTTGGCCACGCAATCTCACTAACCTCATACATGAATGACTGCTCTAATTATCAGTTGCCAGCACCTTCAGCAGTTGCAAAATGACTGTAAGATGCTACTAAATAAGAATGGTAGCACTTTGCACTGATGTAAAAAAAACACAGGGTATTAAATAATGGAATTGGACCACTCTTTGTCTCTGCTCACAGTCCTAGCTAAGAATTTGCCTTTTGTCTTATAGCATATAAGACAAAATAAATTATAAGACATATAAGACATATAAGCATATAAGACAACATAAATTATATGTTTGACTTAGTGCTAAAAACATCAGCATGCGACAAGCTCAAGTCTCCCAGTTCTATGCACCAGGGAGGCATTCATATACCAGTGCATAAAATCTGAGTAGAAGAGTAAAAGCAATTTCATTACATACACAAATTCATTCTGAGGACCTTTTCAAAAATCCCTCCTCCACAGCTTACACCCACTTAAACTGCAAGGCTCTAGCAATCACGATGAAATGACAGAATAGGTTAAGAAAAC
The DNA here is from genome assembly GCA_013398735.1 of Nothocercus julius. Classification (NCBI taxonomy): domain Eukaryota; kingdom Metazoa; phylum Chordata; class Aves; order Tinamiformes; family Tinamidae; genus Nothocercus; species Nothocercus julius. Next base: position 8,419,831 of record VZSV01000001.1, on the reverse strand, counting down.
TCTCAAAGTTGTAATCTAGAAGGTCATAGCTACCAGCAAGAGACACATTTAAATCAGCCACTGATAGAGGAAGGGATGAGCAGGTGTCAGCAGGGGTTACGTGCTCAGTCTTTCCTGCTGTCGTTTCAAATTCTCACGCCGCACCCACCATGTGGGAGTGCATGATGCTGCTACAAGTGCGTGATCCAGCCCTTTGGAGGGTCCAAAGGCAGCAAACAGCGATGGAGACAGATGAGAAAACTAGGCAGGAGAGTCATTGCTGAAAAGTAAGTGGGAAGGAAAGCGTGCAACAGCTGATTTCAGCCTTCAGGAAAGGGGATGAGGCAAGACTGTTTCTGAATACCACTGTAAAAACAACATCCCAGTTAGCACCATGAGAAGTCTTAGTGAAGGACCTTTGAAGAAAGGGACGATTGCTCCCAGAGATGTCTGTCATTAATAAAAGCTCCTATGATAACCAGAAGGTTCACATCCACTATTCCATGCCAGGGCTTTCCATTAAGTGAAGGACTGCCCACAGGCACCAGGACTGTCTGGTTCCTGGTGAGTGAACAGCAGGACTCAGGAGTCACTGCAACTCATAAGGTTCTGGTTCCCATGAAAGGCTGGGAGTCTCAGCTTCTGCTGAATTTGGACTTCAGTTGGATCTGGATGTTAAAAGTCAGCCCCTTTGCAAAAACAGGCTCCTGAATTCGCTCTGAATACAGTCCCTTCTTTAAAAATGGTGCTGTAGTGATACTACTAATACAGTAGCAACAAGGTAAACATGCACCATGTCATACAATATCTGCTACCCTGTGACTCTGCTGCCAGTAAAATGAGCTAAAAATTAGACATAAATTTAACAGTATTATAATTAACCCAATCTGTATCCTGTAACATGAGCTCTGTACAGTGCTGAGTCCACTTGGCTGTTATCTGGCATAGTCGAGGCAGAAAACTGTCAAGACTGGAAGATCCCTTGCCGAGTTTCCCAATAATTCACTACAAGAACAAGTTATTCTGTCTTTTGTCTCGGTCCCATATCTATCTGTTAATGGGGACAATAATTGCTAGTTAACAGGGGTCTTGTAAAACTTAGGATCTGCAGAAACCACTGAAGTGCTACAATGGAGTCAGGCACCAAAGCGTTACTGCTCTTGATGGAATTTGGGCACTTCAGTTAAAGGTCTGGAGTGGAGTCTCCCGCACATCCCACCATTGGTTCATGGAGGGAGGCACTAAAGAGCAGAGGTGGACGCTCTCCAGTACGTCCTGAACGGTTTTCCGTTTGAGAAACACCAGTTTAACAGAATCAAAATCATTTCATGGGAATGTACTTGCTTAATTGAATTTTCTGGCAGAAACCTTCCCATTTCCTCACAAGCTCTCCTGCGTACCTGATCGGTGTGCGGAATTGAGAGCCTGGCAAACTGAGCTCCAGCTGGGTTGCTAAGGATTTTACTGTCAGGAAGCCTGAAATCCTAGGAGCTCTTTTGGGCCAGGGCTACCCAGCCCTGCTAACCTTCCAGCTGTGGCAAAAGTGACTGCAGGTTTAAGCCATTTAGGTTTAGACAAGTCTGCTTCATCAAAAAAATCAAAGAAAGGCATTTTGATTTTATTTTTAAAAATGAAAGCACAAGGATTTACAGCTTTTGGTCTCATGGAAAAAAAAAAAAATTAGTTTCAATGTTACAGATTTCCCCACAGTGGAAGTTCTGGATTGCAATCAGAACCACTGACAAAACTCCCATCTTGATTTACCTGCCCATTCATCATCTCATGTGGAGGTGAGGGAGAAAACAAGCACGAGGAGAGAAAGTATCTTTGAAGACGGCTCTGCTGACCGTGTCCCATCTGGGCTTGTTTTGATGACAGGTGGTAAGGGAGAACCTTGTTGACCTTATCACAGGTTTTTTGATCTCTCAGTCCGCCAGTGTTGATAGATCATATGAAGGACCAAAACAGAGGGTCAAAGGCCACCAATTAGTTTTAAAAAAATACCCAAGTGATAAGCAACAAAATGGCAAGCTAAGAAGCCTGCAGCATCAATAGGTCTGTGCTGGACAGCCAGAACAACAGGACCATGTTCCCCTGTGATCTCCCTAGGGACAAAGGAGAGCCGCAAATGGGTTTCTGTGGGTGCAGACGGATGACCCTTAGGCTGTTGGATAAATCTGACAGGACCGTAACTCTGTGTGATGCCTACGTTCCCTCTTCAATTCTTTTCCCCCTTCATGCTTCTAGATATACACTGCACCAGATTATCAGCTTCTAAACCTATTTAGACCATCTTTATAGAACAAAACCATTGCACATCCATTTTCCACAGAGGAAGCTTCCTGGCAAGTGTCTCATGGGATAGTGTCAGTGTCACCAACCACTTTACTACCAACTTCAGATATCCACTCACCATCCATTGCAGATACGCTGAGAGCTGCGTCAGCTACAAACACTGAGCAATCCTGTTAAAAAACTATCTCCTATGAGGCAGGCAGTGATGGAGGAGGAGAAAGGCAGGGGCAAAGAGAAGCCGGGAGCCAGCCCCACTGTTAAGGGAAGGCCCCAAGTCCCCAGAGCTGTTAGTGCAGCTGCTCCAACAAGCATCTGAGCTGTGAAAAGGACAGATGCGGAGAGGACAGTGAGAGGAGAAGCTGTACAAGAGAAAATCCGTAAAGATCACGCATCCAGCTGTTTGAATGAAAAATGCAGCTCAGTAAATAGCTGAAAAGGCCATACTTCCTGGTGTGTGCCTGATCTTGGTTCTCAAGCTCTGGAGCCTGCGCTTTCCTCCTATTTTTAGAGAAAAAGGAATTTGAAAAGAAAAAAAAAAATCCTCTTTCTATGCTTCTTCTAGAGGACAGACTTTCTACTGACAGTTTCAGTGTGTGACCCTTTAAAAATGCACATCTTCCTGCCAAGAGACCCAAAGCTCTGCGCAGACTTGGAAAATTCAGTGCCAACAGAACCTCCCTTTCTTCCCCTCTTAAAATGCAATTAAAAATAAAGTTGTGACCACACGTATAGTGGAGGGGAGAGAGAAGAGTGAAGAATAAGGTCATAATAATTTTCCACCTCTAATTTCAAATTCTGTTCCAATAACTATTGATAATGACTTGCTAGTTGAACTAATTACAAAGAGAACAGGAGGTTCAGAATTTTTAAAAAATGTTCCTTCTTTTAAGAAGATTAAAATATCTAACGTTTTCTACAATCTATTAAAAAACAGAGGGCATATACCCTGAAGTGTTTGCACAGATCCATGGAAACTAGGAAATATATGCAGAAATGGGAAAGTGGGAGAGGAACCTAAGTCCAGAACAACAGAAGACAAGACTCAGAAACAACTCGCTCCTTTACAATAGGCCTACCTCAAAGTGGCTGCTAGTTCTTTTCACTCTTGGTCTTTTCATAAAGCTTAAAATGCAAATCAAGTAACACAAAACAGAACTTACAAAACACTTGGTAAAGCAAGCCAGAAAAGAGGTGAGCTTTACCTGCGAAAGAGTTCAAAATCCAGCACAACTTAGAGACAGTATCTAAAGAAGAGTACAGTGAAGCTGCCACTCTCAAGTACCCACCACTGATAGACCTTAGGTCATGCCATCCCCCCACTTTTTGCTGAGCAAAAAGCATAATGTCTTGTTAATAATGAATAGCCCTACGTCTCCTGTACTTAACATTGGAGCTCTGAGCAGATCCACAACACTTTATAAATTATCTATTGCAGCTGATTCAGGGCCCGCCGGGAGGGTTCTTGCAGCAAGCATCTTGCTCAGTGTAATGGAATCATACCATTAATGCAATTTCAATTAGACATTCATTATAGCACACGGGTGCCTGAGCAAACAGCATACAGGAAGCCTCCCCCAGGGGCACATATCTTGGGCAAAAGGTGTATAAGTGGGAGAGTTTCCAATGGGTCAGCAAAAAGCTGACAAAGAAATAAGCAAACTACCTTACTAGAGAGGAAGGAGGAATGTGCCAATAATGAAAAAAGTGGTCTTCGTTTTCTCATAGCTACTTCCAAACTTCCACATTTTCTGCCTGTGATGTGAAGAACCCTCCCATGTTTCATCCAAGAATCACTTCAAATCCTTTACTGATCTGGAAAGAGTAGATCTTAACAGCCTTCAGGGCTGACTCTGTATGAGGAAATCACAGTCCCTGAGAGGAAATCCTTTTCTCTTTCAGAATCTGCTTGACTTTCACTCATGTTACAAATATTCAATGGTCCCTTAGCCTGGCCAAGGCTGTGAATCAGCAGAGTTCCTGAAGAAAGAGGTGCTCACCATTTTCATAGTTACTCCTGGAACAGCAGTCCCATCTCTCAGAGAACTGGTTCCATTAGTAGGTGTCTGAAGGGGGACTACCATGTCAGCTCTCTAGCCAAACCCAACCCTTGGGGTCTGTGAGGCAGTGCAAGTCTCTGTGCTGCACAGAGTGTTAATATCTCATTTAAACCTACACCAGGATAAGCTTTTTTGGTCTTCTGCGCAGGATGCCATTATACGCCCAGCCTCACCTCCAGGGACCCTCTCTCCAAAGGTGCTGATATAGCTCAGGGGAAAGACGAGAGCACGGCCTCTGATCGGTTCTTGCTCTCTGTGAGACTGCCAGCGAGGCATCCAATTAACGTCAGCTATGGTTGATGTTTTTCTGAACTGAATGAAAGATCTGATCATTTATTTCATGCAGGGCCTACCAAAAAATATCTGACACTAATAACTACCTACCACTGCTGAGCTGAACTGGATTAGAAATGGCAAGTTACAGATAAAAGGCTCCCAATCTCCTCTGTTGTCCTGCCTCCTGCTGACCACCCTCATTAATAAATTCTTACAATATTACTGGTGAAGATATGAACCAGGCTGAACTCACACGATGATAATATTGACCTGCAAGAAGCATTGCCATCACTGCCTACATGAATCACCCCAGTGATATAGCAAGAAACCCCACTGCACTCTTTCTTTATGGGCCTGGGTCCATCTTTCTTCTCTGACTTGTCTATGTCAGTCTTAGAAATTTCCAATCACAAACACACATTTCAGAGGATGAGCTCAAAGTCAGGGTCTGAATTTTAGGGCCACTAACCACTCATATCCTCTACAAACTAGCTCAGAGTCTTTTCCTAGGGACGTTTAGTACATGTGGGCAAATGTGTGAGCAGTTTCACATGATCATGATTGGCATCACTCTCAAACCCTGTCCTTTCTGCTGTCTGAGCACATACAGAACAAAATGGTGATGTGATTTGCTAGCACTGTTCAATACATCTGCAGCTTGCAGTAATGATGCCAGCTTGCACATATGGGATGTCCCAACATAAGATGGATTTTGCCCTTCTAGTTTTCTTTTTACCTGCTTTGTTCAACTTCTTATCTTATCAATGCTATAAGGCACAGACTGCTTACCAAAAGCCAAGACCCATCAAGACCCAAGACACTCCTTTCATATACAGCAGTGGGATGAGATTTACTGTAATCGTTCAGGTCTCAGAGTCTGTGCAGCCTTCACAAATTTGGAGCTACTGTTGAAACTGACAGTCAATACTGACACCGCACATCACACCTCCATAACCCAAGGATCAAAAATGACAGGCTGGCTAGACAGGAGCAAAGCCCCAGGTTTCTCCCTACCGTCCCTTTATACTGATGAAAAAATAAGCACAGGCTCTGAAATCAGAAGAGCATCCTGGCCAGCATGGCATTTATCCCAGATTCTCAAAAACTCCAGTAAGAGGGATAATATGGTATACAGCCCCACCAAACATTAATCGAGAGACATCAATAAAGATGTTGAGAAACAAAAAGTCAAGGAAAGGGACATTTTATATTGCAGTCCCCTGCCTATTTCCCCTCATTGTTGCCTATTTCCCTCTCACTGGCTTGTTTTCTTAGTAGCCTTTCGTCAGTCACTTAAACGTAATAATCCAAGGATGCATGGACTACAAGAATACCACTGTCTAGATACTGCCCTCCTGATGGATGGTGCTGCTGCCACGGTTATCCCTGTTAAGAAATAACCGAGTAGACATCTCTTGCATTTCTCCTCCACAGTCATGGCAAAGGAGCAAAATACTTCCAGCCTGGCTGAAGTTGCTCCATCCAGATTCTTGCCACTGTGAGTCATCTGGAGCCTGGTTACCAAAAGCAGAACAGCACGGAGAGACGAGGTAGCTGCTGTTCAAGATGTCAAGGATAATTAAATGCTACATCAGTATGTGACTCTTGACCATCACATTGAGCAACTGTAGTGTTCACACTGTCTTGAGAAGGCAGAATGATAGAACTTCCAGACCTCTCACTGCTCCAGAAATTACTTATATATTGAAGAGCTGCAGGATATCACATGCCATCTCTCACACCTCTCCAAGATGAGATGTGTTCATGACAACACTCAGAAACCACTAAGCACAGAGTAAATTGCCTTATTCCTCAATTGCCGGTAACATTTCAGATATACATAACCTGTATTTCCAAGCTACATATTTTATCCTTATCACGGTTTTCTTTGAACTTAGCCTCTTAGCATATAAGAGAAGAGTCATCGCCAAAGACCCGACACTTTAATATGGACTGTTGACTGCTTTGTGTCTTTTCTATACATAGATCAGATGTACACCGGCCATTTCCACAGCTGTGCTGCTATTTCCTCTTTGAATGTACACAGGGGAAGGTGCCTCTCCTGATTCATATGTGCCCCTAATTCTGCAGCACCATAGGTAGCCCCAGATCATGCCATCAGCACCAGTGCTGCAGGAGTCCAAAGAGGGTGCACTAGAGTAAAATAATCTCTCAGTAACCCTGCACGCAGAATGAGAGGTGCTTCTGACAGTGCATCCTGCTGGCCCTTCGGGGGTAATTCACGTGCAAGGGTCTAAATTAGAAGACTTCCCATTTTAACACTACTAAAGAACTAAAATAACTGGACAAAGCAGGCAAGCTGTGCCCCCTTGAAGCTTAATGAGAAGCACAGGATAAGGAAAAGGGATACAGCCCAGGCGAGATGGAAAATTCCACTGGTTCTCAGCCTCTTTGTATTTAACCTCAAATATTTTGCAGACTGTTAATTTAATCTGTAGCCCTCCCCCAGGTAACCTCAAGGTTCAAGAAGGGCTTAGGTTATCACCTCATTTCCGAAATTGCTCATGGAGGGAAACAGCTGGAATTGTCCAGCTGTTCCCCCAAATAAAGAAAAAGAATGAAAAAAAGTCCTGTGAGAGCATGTGGAGGGGAGACTTTGCAAGTCCTGAGGGCAACTGAGGAGGAAAAGGCTCTTCCGAAGGAAGTGCCTTTAAAAGAAGTTTGTTGTGAAGTGAAAAAGGTTGGGAGGGTTGAGACTGCCTGTTTTTCTCCACGCTAGGAGAGGTGACGGAGAGGCTCAGAGCATGTGGCAGGGATTTGAACCAAGGAAAGTCGGCAGCAGCGGCACCGGCTGCGCTCGCAGATGGAACGCTGTGAGCTTTGCAGGAGGCTGCCCACGATGGCCAAGACATCACGTTAGCATCCAAAAATTAAAGGGCTTCATTTGTTGATCCAGAATACTGTAAGTTGCATGCAGAGTTGAGCCAGTATCTACCATAAGCCTCCTGGGAGCTACGGCTCATTGGACTCTCATTTAAAACTTTGCATTATTTCTTCATATTGCAGTTGTGCTCGGAGACATCATGTTTACTGCTGTACAGCCCAAGAATGAAAGGAAAAGATAGTTTCAAAGAGATGCCCTGGGAAATCAGAGATTGGGCAAGCCTGATTCTGTTCGACAGCTCAACTGAGATATTTCAGGTCTCTGTACATTTTACTATTCCAGTCCAAAGCCCTACCCCTGCCTGTGACCAGTGCCCCTGCTCTGCTGATGCTCTCAGACTGACCCTGCGCCAGGACTGACTCTCCCAGTGCTCCTGTCTTGGCTTGTTTGAGATTCAGTCCTGAGGTCTCTTGTCGCTGCTCCAGTTCAAAACCTCAGTGGAGTAAAAGCTACTGACTCTAGCAAAGCTGTGTGAACAAGTCTGCGGAGGAGTCTGCACCAGCAGGGACAGTTTGAGAGGATCAGATAAACTCTGTTGACACGACCTTGTCAAAACCTAATCCCAAAGCTCCAGAGGTGAAATGCTATTTCACACATCCACTGCCTCCCTGCCTTCTCCATGTTTCAAGGCATTTTGGGTTTGGCAAGAGGACCTCCTGTTTTGGATGGCTGCTGAACGCAGGCTGCGCTGCAGCCCATATGTGTCTGAAACAACAAGAGGGGAGGAAGCAGCATGAGAGTCTCTGAAGCAAGGAAAGACCCAATTTCTCTTGCTCTGAACAATTTATGAGGCAGCTTGTTGCACCAGACTATTGTATTTCTGACAGATTAAAGTGGCATTTGAATGGTTCCAAACGCTTTTAGGAAAGCTTTACAGATTCACAGAAAAATATTTTGCTCCATCCAAACTCTCACAATTCTCACTGCCTCTAGATGCCTATGTCATTTTTCCCTTAACCCACAACATGTTTCTTTTGGAAGCAAGCTTATAGCAGAGGAATCTTGCACAAGACAAATCCCAAATTACTATTCAGAGGAATTGCAAATAGAAAATACAAAAATTCCAGGGAGAGCATGTTACTCCAAAAGGAAGGCGTGGAGTCTAAGTAATACTGGCTAAAAGGACAGCAAGGAGTCCCCAGAAAACAGAAGGAAGAACAGCTCAAAAAAACTATCCTGAAAACTTGCCAACATATTAACACTCTCACAAATCATCTTAAGAAGCTAATCCAACTTTCAGTATCTATCTAGTCACATAAAATCCTGTGTAACAGGCAGCAGTGATGTGAGAAACTTGCCTTATTTCTGCTTGAGTAAAATCTACTTTAAGGATCTGTGTGATAGAATTATTATGATTATTCATTGAAGAGTTCCAGCTTCCTCAAAAGACAAAAGAATTGGTTGAGGAACAAATGGAGCCTTTCCCTAAGAAATCAATGGTCTATCACTGAATCAGAAATTTTTCTCCTAAGTATAAAACTATCCTTTTTATGTTAAGCAGGGGTGTGTTATAGGATCTCTGCGAGAACACCCTAGGACCTGGAAACTGCTATGTCTGTAAGTTGATTCTCCACAAGCCACTGACCTTCCACCCCATTGCAGACCCCTTGAGCCTGCAGCCTGTCGGGTCCATACGACCTGTGCTGGGCACAACTGTGACATGCTCTCCAGAACAGCAGGGTCCCTCCTGTAGGGTCGCTATTAGTCAGTGAGCCTCTTCCTGGGATAATGCTAGTGTCCCGTAAAGCCCAGGGAGTTTGGTTCCGCCTGCAACAATCCGAAGGAACAAAAAAAGTCTAGTGAATGCCAAGATGATCCTATCTATGTATCCAGTGGTTACTGGACTAGGACAGGGATATCATTAGAGTTGCCTCACTCAGCTCACCACAAGCTAATGATGTGCAGAACGCCCTTTCCTAAAAAAGCTGGGACCTGCAAGCAAACGTCTTGTCTCTGGGAATCGCCTTTACTAGACAAATCTGGATCACAAACTGCAGGAAGAAAAAGCTGCATCTGCAAGACAGATGCAAGGTCTTGCTGCTGGAATTTGGGCTTGCTGGAGAATTTCATGCTCAGAGATACAGGCACAGGCCATAACAGTCACCATGTCCTCCCCACAAACTGGATCGAGCTAAGATTTCTTTCTTAACTAACCTGAAAATGTCAGAACTGGCTTCCTAACAAACATGAGGTATTCTTCTACATATCCAGTAAGGTTATATCGTAACATTGCCCCCCTTCTCCCCTACAGTTTTCACCTCAGCACACTAATACAGACACATAAATATTTCTGGAAATTCCTGTTACCTGCTTCTATCTTTTTGTCCTACTGTTGATGGCTATGACAAGTGGAAGCCCGAACCAATGTAAGTTGTCTATATACAGGTATATGCTACAGTTAGTTCTTTACCAAGCTTCGCAAAGCCACGAAGCCTTTTTGCTCTAAGCAAGTTTTTGACCGTAAGCCAACTAATGACTGGAGCTGATTGGAATTTTTCATTCAAATTTGCTTTTAGCCGGGGTTACTAAGGAAACAAGGCACAAGAAACCCAATTCTACTTGGGTCCCTCTGCTATCCCAGCAAAACTTTTGATTTTGATGGCCAAACAAAAGTGAAGTGGGGATTTTGACCTCAAATGATGCAGGTGCTATAGGTCTGGAAAAAGAGGCCTGCCTGGATAGAGAGAAACCCTGTCTGTGTACCCATCCTTCCCAGAAAGAGCTGCAGTGCGAGTTTGGGACTTAGTACGTACCAGAGACTCTACATGAGGGAATATTATGAATATTCCCACAGAGGAAAACGCTTTAAAAGCTAGTCATATCTTATCACACATCAGAGAATCCTGTCAATCTTAAGAAAATTATAGAAAACCATGCTTCACTAGCCCAAGGCGCATTTGTTTCATTAGATTGTTTTCCTTAAGTGTAATGTTAACTAAAACAGATTTTCACAGAAATGGAGATTTTTAGCTATTTTTTTGGTGCTGTGGCTGTGTAACTGACTCTCTTAGGTTATTAGGGCAACATGCAAACATCTGGGTTTAAACAGGCAAACAAGCAAGCAAGCAATTTCACAAAGTCAGACCTGAAAGTGGTCCCGAAGCTGCTACCCCTCTGGTGCTCCACACAGTTCTTTGGCCTGCTGGAGTTCTACTTTCTCATTATTTTGGAACTAAAGCTGTTTACAGAGGTCCCTTTTTACGTAAGTACTGGTTTTCAATGAGTATAACAGGGCCTGAGGGTGCTATTGTAGTGAGGATGATAGGTCTGCAGAAAAAAATGAGAATATAAAGTCAGTGCGTTTGGAAAAGAATGCAATGAAACAGTTAGAAAATACTGCTACTGGTTTCACTTCCAAGTGTCTTTGACATCTCCAGGTACAATTTAGCCCCACCGATGCAGGTGCCTGCAACTCCACCTGGGCTTGTACCCAGTTTTATGCTCACAAGCACTGCTGCACCCAGCCCCATAGCACCAAAACATTCTGGGCTTGCTGCCCTTTCTGTGCATAGCTTCAAGTTTTGTCTTTGGATAAAAAACACTACAATGCTCTAACCTTAGAGTGCAAAGACTTGTCTAACAGTCCAGTCTTCAAAGGAAATGTCAAGATATTCTTGCCATCACAGGGTGTAAATCATGATACAAAATAGACAACGTGTAGGCTAGTGCTGGAGCTCTGCCTGTTTCATAATTGATTTTTAGTCAGTGCAGACACTAGGAGTTGAATTTCTCTGCCTTTCACTGCTTGATCCTCCTTCTTGACCTGTGCTGGAGATTGACAGATTTGTGTTGCACCCACTGGTAAAGCACCTCCTGGGAAAGCTAGAGGAGACACAAAGCCTCCTCCTTAGGAACAACTGTTTGTGTGCATTGTAACACACACAAACATCATCTCTTACAACCACTTCTTCAAGCACATCTGTCAATACTTATAGCATGCAACGCTGTCCTCATCCATTAGAGGAAAGACCAAGCATTACGAGGATGAGGAGTTTGTCCAGGACCACTCTGCTGTGAGCTGCCAGGCTGCAACCACCTCCCTTTCCAGCTTCTCCATCCGTGACAATACCCATCAGTATCACGCTGCTCTACGTCTCCACATCTAGTACTCTTTCTAATCTGGAAATTGCTCGACAGAAGAGTATTCAAAACGCCAGGAGAGGTGCAAGCTTTGGAGACAGACATAGAAAGAAAGATGTCCTCATGATTCACGGGGCCCTGTGTTAACTTCTGACAAGAGACCTCCCAGCTTTCAGCAGCTTTACTTAAAGGCAGTGACAAGGATCAGCAGGTGCACAGGGTCCAGGCTATCAATTGGCTTTGTCAGTTACTCACATTAAAGGCAAGGAATATTCTCCACAGGGATAAGAAAAATTAATGGAAATAACACCTACTTGGGCTATCTGAAAGTCATTTCAAAGGTCAAGTACTGAAGAACCTTGTTAATTTTATGCGACTGAAGGGGCTAGATAACAAATCAGATACTGTGAGAGGTTCATTAGCACTGAGAGAAGAGGTCTGTCAGGACATAACTGAGCAGTTACAAGCTCAGCCCTGCCATGGGGCTCACATGAAACGAGACCATGCGAGAGAGATCCCTTACTCTGTCAAGGATGCAAGTTCATGGTGGTTCCGCAGGCAGTCCCAGCCCCTCCTACCTGTCAGCCATTGGCCAGATTCCCCGGATTAATCACTTTGCTTAAATTGTCCTGGTCTTGCCACTGGCTAGCAGTTCGCGCTCCCGTTAGAGTCGGCCTTGCATTGCTTATTGCACAGCTTGCTGCAGGCCAAGGAGGCGGGAGAAGGACAACCCTGCCTTGCTATTAGTGCCATCAGCGACACTCAAACTCAGTCTTTCTGCGCTGCCTGTTACTCCTTGCAGCTGCTGCACCTGAGAGCACTACAAGCTTTAGCATGATAAGCAAGAGCAAATACAACAGTAATTCACGTGCTCCCCTTCCCCCACGGTGCCCCTAATGGAAACCACATGAGGAGCGCAGCACACGGGGAGGATCACTGGGAAAGGCAAAGCTATGCAAGCACCCAGCCGCCGGTGGCAGGAGACCCTCGCAGCCGCCTCACGCCTCTGTGCTGCCGGGAAGCAAGCCCGCTGCGCGCGCTCTGCCTGCCGGCACCGCCGCGAGGCGGCCACAGGAGCCCACCCGCCAGCAAGTGCGGCGAAGGAGCTGGGGCCTGCGCGGGCTGTAAAACTGAGCTGCGCCTTGAGCGCGGCAGCTGCAGGCAGAGCCGCCGGCAGCACGGCTGCTGCTCGCGGCCACGTCGTGCCCGGCCGCGCCACGGCTGCCCGCGCGCGGGCCCTCTTCTCCTGCCGCCTGTCCCCCTTGCAAGCAGCCGGCCCCACTGAGCTGGGGCTGCCTGAGGAAGAGCGGGGCAGCCCTGGCTGCCTTCCCGGCCTTCCCCTGCCGGGGGGAATCCACCGCTTGGCATCCCCAGGGGGATGTGCTCATGCGGCTATTGCTACACCCTCAAGCAGCCATTCGTTTTCTCCCGACTCAAACGCACCAATAGAGGAAAGGAATCAAACTTTCCAAACGCAATTAAACTTCAGAGACCAAGCCTGAAGCATTTCAGTTGGAAAGCAGATGTTTTCTGTGGCTCTGAAGACAACAAAATGAGGCTTAAAATGAAAGTCCTGAAGGAATTGTATAACTGCCTTTACAAGGCTATCATTCTTGGAAAAGAATTAGCATCCTTAAAAAGAGGTGATCCACAGGGTAAAGCTGACCTACAATGCTGACTGATTCTCTAAAGACTATAGGACAGCTCACCAAACGATCAAAGCAGCGATCGACTCTCTCAAAACAAGCAGGGTTAGCGCACTGCGCTGAAGAAAAGCTGTCACTATCTTAAACATGCGTGTTGCAGTCCGTAGAATATTGCCTTCTCAAATACTTCTCCATTTGCGCAGCTTTCAAGAAAAGGTAGCACAAGGCGTTCCCGTGTCTCAGTCGGGGACGGATTTGCTGGAGCTTGCCTTTGTGTGCACGCGTCCCTGTGTAAGCGCGCGCGCCCTGGGGCGGCTCTTCCCGCTGTCTGTGCGCTGCGTTCAGTACATCATCAGACACAGGCTGGTGTCCTCAGGGGGCTCTCTCGCTCGGTAACGTCAGGGAGCTCACCCACCTCCTCTGGAGCCGCCAAGTAAATCATGGAGAAAAGGTGTTTTAGATAGCCCTGGATCCCTAGAGCTCAGAGCATCTGTGTTTGCAGCTTAGCCTTCCCTCGTTTTGTCACGTGGCAAAAAAAAAAAAAAAAAAAGCACACCTAACCTCCCTTTTCTTCTCTAAAAATGGAAATAGTACCATAGGGTTAAAGGGAATATGGCCTGCTACTCCTAAGAGCTTGGGAATCCTCAAAAGAAAGCAGGGATAAAAACATGAGCTTTTCAGGCTATTTTGAAGGATCGGTTGATAAAGATGATGCCAAAAAATAAAGAGAAAAAAAATAAGTATCAGCTTGTAAAAAAATATTGTAGAGCAAATAAAATGTGGATTTTATTAACAGAAACGCATCCATTCAAGTAACCTTGGAACTGAAGCAACACTGGAAACAGGAAAGATGATTCTGTATCGATCATGGGATTCATTATAATTTTTCAGTGTACACATTTGAAAGATGTGATGTCTACAGAAGTGCTCCCTAATGTATAAAATCCACTAGCTGCCTCACTCAATTAAATGTAGTTAATGAGATCTCTGCTCACCCTATAGAGATGAGGGCTGTGTCTCTGTAGTTCATTGAAAATGGAGTTAAAACATGGCTGGGATTTTAATTGGTTATTGTGGATATCACCAGGACATGTCTCCTACGGTCTGTCTGGTGTACATGAGGTTCATAAAATCCAATAAGCATTTAAACAAAATCCAATAGATGCCTAAGGCCTAAGGCTTTAATACCAGAACATGAACCAGACATACCTAGAAATGACAACTGACAGGGTCTTCCTAGTCGATCTATGCATGGCAAAGGGGAAGCAGAGCAGCTTTTACCACTGCATCCTCCTCCTCTTGCTGTAGCAGAGCACGGCCTGTTTTATCTCCCGTCAGACAAGTGCCAGAGGAAAGACAAGTCCGAGCTGTTGTGCTCAGTGATGTGCAGGAGGAGGAGGAGGAGATGTCCCTTGGGAGCTGCAGAGGGACAGCCCTTTGCTCTTTCACGTGGGGCATGATGAGAAAAAAATAACCTGGAGGAAGGACAAAGGCACCAAGCTGTTTCTGGCAACTGCAGGTTGAAAAGGATAAACTGTTGCTGGGCATCGTTAGGACACCGTTGCTTCCTACAGTTTTCCTGACAGAGATTTTTCACTCCTAACCTCTCTGTGGGAGAATTTTTTCCATAACAGGGTAAAGGTGGTCTCAGTTGAAAACCCTCTTCACTACGTCTGGTGTCTCAATTCTTCCCTCTCTCACTGATCTCTTGAAGCAACTTGCTCAGAGTTCCCTTCCCTTCTGGGAAGGGTGCAGGAAGAAAGTTAAACTGGGGGCATCCCTGTCTGGCTTTGCTTGAAAATTTATTTTTCTGGTTGCCAGTTAAAAGGGAGCACAAACAAAGGAAAAAGCCAACACAGCAAATTCAGCACATTTTTCTTCTCAAAAGTGTCTAAAAATACTCTGGAATTATTGAGCTGAAAATCCCAGTTATAATAAAGTGGAAATGATCCCATCAGGCAAGACATGCCAGCTGTATCATTACCGTTGCCGGGCTGAACCCTCAGAGAGACCATTACACCATCAGCTGAGCAATCACAAAGACTCGAACCGCACTCCCCGCAATAACCATCCTGAAGCGGGCACTGGCCTAACAGCAGCCGGAGGAAAAGCTGAGCTGAACAGCTGGGAAGGGAAAGGGGGACAGGGTGAAGAAGGGAGGGCTTGTAGCTATACACAGATGTTTTGCACTATTGTATATTGAAAATCAGCAGTGTTCACTCACCAGCCTTTTCCAATGATTTGCTATGGTTTCTCATGTTTGGGTTTCTCCTCAGTTTACTTTAAGCTACAGAATAACGGATACCAGCCCCCAAGTTTCCTCTTTAACCTACCTGTGTGATGCTTAAAAGCTTTCGAACTTCCCAGCTGTGGTTTAAGTTTGGTCCCAGAGACCCTTACTCAGTCAAGGCCAAGAAACTGCCCCACTCACTAGCAGCAGTTTTAAGCCCAAGTCAGACTAGGCAGCTAAACCAGGACTGGCGAGGGACAGACAGCAGCACTAGCAAATCTCACCCTGCCATAACCAAAGGGAAATTGCACTATGCTCAGCTGGCCCCATTTAGAGCAAAGCTGAGATTGGCTCTTCCCCCTTTTGGTGTTTCCCTCATTTTGCTCCATTCCTTTGCTGCTGGGACAAGGGTCTTCTCTGTGGCTCCTGTCAAGAAGCCTCCCTGTCTCATCAGCCGTATATCTCGTCTGAAAACATCCCTTGATGTTCCCTCTAGCTTTGCGGGCTGGTTCTGTCCTGCCGTGTGATGCGGCTGCGTTGCGGTCAATTGCACTTTTCGGGATTGCCGTGTTTTCCTTGGCATAGAGGGGGGCTGCTGTGCAGCAGGGATAGGGCAGGGGAAGGGAGCTGCTGATTCATTGCAGCTGTTTAAACAACCCCATCACCTCACCCTCTCCTTTCCTTCCGAAAGCCCCACTCAGCATTTCAAAGCCAGTCTGGGCTCCTGCTTGCCTGTGTGTCCCTGCCTGTTAAGGCTCTGATGATGACAGCAGCAGCACTTTCTTGGTTCTAGTGTCTTCTCCAACCTGGGTTGTCACCCCACATCCTGCAGAATCCCAAACCAGAATTTAGCACCTGTAAACAGACTGGCACTACTGCTCTCCTTACCCAGGGCTTCATACGCACCAACGCAGAGGCTGAATGCAAGGCAAGTTTATAGCAATAGCTGAGGGATGTTTTGCAGAGGAAGACTGGAAAGATGTTATCTGGAGGGCATGGCTTTGCAAAAGATCCTGGGATTAATGGTAACGTTTCTGGATCGTTCTTGTCTTTTCTTGAGGAAAAGATTGGCAGAACACAGGAAGGGAAGAAAACAAATATATATATACTAGTGGGACCAATAGAAGTCATCTTTCTATAAATAAAGAAGATGTGGCCTGCCAAAGGTTGGAGGCTACTCATATTTTCAGAATTTGGTTTTCCTGAGACTAGCAGATAATTGTGGTAGGTAGATCATGGACAAGCTCAGCACTGAGCCCTTACCCAGAGGTGTACCTTGCAGCTCAGGGATGGCGCTTGAAATGTGGAAGACCTGGGCTATAGAAATGGTTGCCTACAAAAGCAAGGAAGATGTACACAACTCCTGTGCTCCTATGAAGTGATGAGTTATCTGACTTTGGGTTTGGCAACTGTTAGAAATAGTTGGGTAAATTTGACCACTGACAGATAGCAAAGAATCAAAGGAAAGTAAAAGGCATTCTGTGGCCTGGAATAGCAACTTGGACACAAGGATGAAAGACCAGTGCATTTTTAAAGACCTTGTGGTCTAGAGCCATTAGGTCTAGACCAAATAAATCAAATCTGTGATATAAAAAAAATAAAAAAAAAACAACAACAAAAATCAGGAAAACATTTCTGGTTTTGCCTCTTATTTGAAAACCTTGTGCAAGTCATTTCACTTCTCTTTCCCTCTTGCCTTTCTTTTTTTTTAGTTGTTTAAAAACTTCTGGACCATAGCACATTTGGATATCAGCTAGAACAAGATCACAAACCTCACCAAGATCTCCAGACACCTTGGTGGTAACAGCAGAGCAGGTTTTCTAAATATCACAGTGATTAATACATTAGAGACAAATGGGAAAAAGACATATGGGATAGAGACATGTGGGGACATTGGGGTGTAGACAGAGAAGTAAACAGCTCTTGTAGCCTGTGCAAGATGAGCTAGGATTGCAGGGCTGACACAGAGCATTTGTGCTTCCTCCACAGGAGAGCATTATCATCTTCCGATCACGTCCAGGGACTACATGGGAGAACAGTATATCAAGTGAGGTCACAAGAAATCCTGATGGAATGAGGCTTCCTACGTGCGGCTGTGGTTTGGGAGACACTTTCCCAAGTACTTGGCATCTTTCCTTCCTTATTGACATGAGAAGGAAAGCATGTGGAAGTCGAGCTCTGCATGGGAAACTAGTCTAGAGCTTGGGAGCCTGGAAAAACAAAGTTATGTGCTGGGACGGATCATTTACATCGAAGACCTCAGGGAGGGAAGGCAGGAGCCAGGGAACGTGGAGAACATGCCTTTCCCTGGTGCCTAATTTGGTCACTTTGTAACCATTTTTTCGCAAATTCTAAGTCCGTCCTGTGAGGAGGGGAGAGCAGGGGATGTTCTTACTTCGACTATAGTCTCCCATAGTATGCTATCTCCCCAAACAGGTGAGATTTGATTTCAATAGGTGGCTATAAGAGGAAAATCGGTGCTACCAACTGGTGCCCGATGACTGTTGATCCTTTGGGATCAATACTGGGGCCAGTATTTTTTAAAGGCCGTGTTAACAATGCAGGCTCTGGACAGAAAGCCCCACAGCAAATTTCAATACCAAATTTGGGAAAAGTGGTCAGTATGCCAGAAGGCAGCGTTGTTTTCAAAGGGAACTTTCAAAAGGACTCAGGAAGACCGGGCTTTACAGGTATGTCTCTGCTAATGGATATTTTTCTGCCACAAAATGCAAAAAATCAAAAATGAGTGCCACATATGAATGCTGACACTGTGCAGGCAGAATGCACCCGGGGAGCCCTTGGCATGGCAAGTAAATGGGGCCTTGCCGGCCAGCGCCCCCGGGGACCGAGCCACGGGACGAGCTGGGCTTATTCCTGCTGTCAAGTGACCACTGAATCTGCCCATTGGTTCTGAGTGTATGGAAGAGCAGCCAGAATCCCACCAGCATCTACTGGATGTCAGCTAGCAGGAGCCTAGCTGGAGATAGGAGAGCTATTTGAAAGAATGCCATTTCCCCAGACCACCGCCCGAGGGTTTCCTTCACTGGCATTTCTGAGCAAACAACACATCTCCCAGGCAGTAATGCAGGCAAAAAGGACACTGAAGTAGAACTGTTATCCCCAAACTGACAAAATTCATATTACGTGTTAGCATAATAAGCAGTTGATGCTAGACAAAGTAGAGCCAGGTCCTTATGTATTTAAAGGAATTACATGTCTATTTTGGTGGAAAAAAACTAGAAAGGAGTTCCATCTCTTACTGTAAGTTTTCCCCACCTCTCTCCCCACACAAAGGCTGTGGAAGAGGGGAATTACCACACCCTTGTTCTTGCACAGTCACCACGTCACCTGCCTTGTGCCAGCTGCCAGTAAAGGGTGGGGGGGGATATCAGTGCAATAACAATAATTTTTAAAAACAGTGAAAGCTTGACTGAGAATGAAATTCAATTATGAGCCTGTATTGGTAGGATCCCACTCAGTGTCAAAACAGGCATTTTGAATACAGCAAACATGTTAGGATTAAATTGCACATTTGGTTCCATGTGATTGACTTCCATGGAATTGTGCAGACAGAAATGAAAACAGAATCCAACTTCTCAGATTTCTCTTAAGTAGATATAAGTAATTGTCTGTGCCTCTCCCCTGGTTGCTTTGAGAATAAAGTCCATTATTAACTTACAGTGATTGTCACACTTGGAATTCTACAGTTGTCAGCTTCTGTAACGTAGTATACACCCGGCGAGGATATTGTCAAAGATAAATGCAGACATGACGTGAGTGAGAAGTGAGAGCGCTTACTGCACCAAGCATGAGCCCTTTGCCACTGCCCCAATAACCCATCTCAGGCTTACGCTTGCAGTGTTACCAGCTTCTACAGCTCTGCTTTGTTCCACGAGCTCCTGATGTGGAAGGAGCGATACACGCCGGTCGTTCTCCATAGGGGACCACAACCACCTAAGGCCACAGTCTTTGGTAGCGTGGGTAGTTTTGAGTGCTTCACGCTGCATGTTAGGAAGGCTGGCTGTAGTCTCATTTTGCCTATTTACCTCCTATTGCGGTGCACATTTAAATTTAAGCAGCAACTAAAAATGCAGTGTACTGAGCTAATCATTCAAGTATTTCTTTTGCTTCTCTCTATCTGTTGTTGTAATAAATTAGCCTGCTGTGTAATGTGCTTAGAGTTTTCTTTATATGTATATACACACACACACACACACACTCACACACAGCTGACACCCAAGCGAAGCACCAAAGGGCAGGAATGGGGCACACTGCACAGCAGAAAGGTGCTTTTGTATTCTGCAGATGGACACATGGGCTCTGCACTGAAGCTTCTAACACAGCAAGTTTGTCCGCTGCTACTATCAAGAGTGTTATAAATAAATCTGCAGAATAATGCCTAGATTCTCTATCAATAATAAATTGTATAATCAAAAAATAAAATCAAATGCCTAGTTTTATGCTGATATAGATTAAAACCAAATTTTATACATTTTCTATGAAGCAAAAATTCTTGTATTTTTCACTCTCAGAAAGCATTCATCCAGGACCTGAAATGTTGTTCTGAACATGTTTTTACAGTATTTCCGGATATGAGAGGAACTGTGACAACTGCTGACATAAAGCTTAATAGAATAATGGAAATACTCTTATTACATTTAATCACTAAGGGCACCTGCTACTTAGTACTGATTGAAGCAACTTATCTTAATTTCAACATCAAGTGTCTTCTGCTAGTGCCTTAATGAAACAGCATGACATACAAGAAAAATTATTTTGCTTTGCATATTGCAACTTAAAATGGTTAATGGGAAAAAAATCAACCCAAACAAACATTCAATATTTCCCCTGTTTTGTAAATATCTAATTTTCCATGGAAAAAAAGCTTTTACAACAGAAGAGTCTCTTGGGCAACTCTAGTCTACACACGAGTTCATTCTTTAAAAAAACAAACAAACAAAAATCAGTAAATACCAAACACAAGGAGACTTATGTTTCCTTTGAGCATCGCGTGTCAGTGATGCTCTAGTCACCTCATGCCAATTTAAGCAGGATAGGTGAAGGCTCCCCCTACTCCAAAGCATGAATATTTGCACTGCCATGCTGTACCAGGCCAGCAATATGTGGCTTAAATAGTATCTCAAGCTACACATAATCAAGGCTTTAGAACAAGGATCCAGCTTCTCAAAAGCAGAAGAGGGCTAGGAAATCAGTAAATATTATTTCAAAAGTAGAGTCAGAAGATAGGAGTTTTTTTTAGGAAGTAGGGAAAGGGGTAACCCAAGCCCTGGCAGCAAAAAATGATGCCAGCAGCCACAGTGGTGCTGGAAAGCCAAGTGGGAGCCTTCACTAGCAGCTAATTCTGCTACCAAATCATTACTGAATTACTCCAGGTTCCTGCTGTGCTGCTCGTTCTTTTTAGGCAATCCTTGCAAGGGGCAGCAGCTGCATTTTGGCCCCCCTGGTTTTGATTCCAGTACCTTTTCCTAGTGCGGTGTCTCCCCAGACGGTTGCTATTGCCCGGCTCTTCCAGCCGCACCCTGTTTGTATCCTTTCCTCTCAAAGCTTAATTTCCCCGACTTTGATCCTCTAATTGGCTATTTCCCGCTCTCAGCTGTTACATTGCTTCCCTGTTGCTGGCCACCATCCCATGCCTAATCACGATTTAGAAAAAGGGGAAAGCCGAAGCCAGAAACGGCACCCAAGAGAATGCGATGAATAGGGGCACGTAGCTGACAACGAGCAGGAGCCCCTACCTATAACCAGCAGGGTTTGCAGCAGCTGTTGCCCGAGACTTGCTTCTGGGCAGCCAACTCCTTTGATTCAGTCTTGGTTTTTTAGTACAGTACCTCTGCAGCTTTACAAGATCTTGCAGTAATTGCCATCCACGGCAATACAGAGAGATGGCATCTTCTGACAGAAAGACAGGACACATACGGGTTCTAGCCACTGGCTGCGTAACGAGACAAGCCAGGTACTTCAGAAAGCTCCAGGGTAAGGGGCTAAGCTCAAAACTAAACCCTCAAACTGATCACATATTTGCATCAACTAGTAAGGAGAAGATTGTCTACTCAGTGAACACCCTGAAATTCTCCACGGTTTGGGGAGAGATGCACATGCAGCCCAGAAGAGACTTCCTGAAATGTTGGAAATCTGGGTTTAAGTTTCTTGTCTACCTTCCAGGTGACTGTCAGACAGTGCTGGAGTCTCTCTCCTGACATGAGCTGAAATTTTAGATTTTAATCAAACCCAGCACACTCATAAAATATCTCCCCAGAAAACCCCAATATGCCAAAATTTCCCTGTCACCTCTAGAAAGAATTATTGGGACTTGGAGTAATTGACTACACGATTCTGACGTCTTCCTCGCACTAAGCTTGTGGCGGGGAAGAGAGATTAAAATGAGAGCGCGCTACAGTCTATAAGGTAGCAGCAGGGGAGTCAGAAAAGAAAGCTGAGATGAGAAGGAATGAAAAAGAAGTAAAGGCCACAGAGCAGCATGGATAGCTAATTTTCTTCCTAGGCCAGGACAAGAGCTAGCTTGTCTTCCCTGAGAAGGATCGGCCTGCCCCACAGCTGCTCAGAACATGAGCTGGGGGGTGGGAAGGGAAGCAGGAAAACTAGCAGTTGGCTGCCAAGCAGAAA
Organism: Nothocercus julius; assembly: GCA_013398735.1. NCBI lineage: Eukaryota > Metazoa > Chordata > Aves > Tinamiformes > Tinamidae > Nothocercus > Nothocercus julius. The sequence continues at coordinate 8,397,718 of VZSV01000001.1, read as the reverse complement.
TTGCACTGCAAACAGGCGCCTGGGAACATGTAAGATGGGATTTGCAGGCACGGACCGCTATGTAAGATGGAGAGGGAATCCATGTTCAGGAGGCTAACAGAGGCCACTGAAAAGACCTCAGGCCTCCAGAGAGATCTGCTTCCTTTAGAGTTAATTCCCAGAATTTGGAGAAGAAGAAAGAAAATTGCAGTAAAACTTACTGTTATTTTTAGAGGAGGGAGTACTCTCGTGCCTAACCTCACAGCTCTGAGTCTCCCTGACCATCGGTTACATGATGTCCCTTCACCGCGCTTGCGTAGTGACCCAAGCCCAAGCCCACAGACCTACTTGCTGCCCGAAAGCAGTTTCCCAAGGAGAAAGGAAGCTGTTCCCCATTGCAGCAGAGAAGAGTGCGGAAAGACCTTCTGGACACTCCACGGATCTGTTAACCCCGGAGATTTCTACCTGAGGGACATGTACAGATACAGAAGGAAGTTGTTCATCACTCAAGACTTGCTGCTGCCATGATATCACGGCTGGGGTTGGGAATGCAGTCAGTCAGCACTAGCAGTAAGTTAGTTTTTCCTCCTGTTCCGCATGTACAGGAACAAGTTTACATCATAAACACTGACTGAAGTTCAAAAAGAGAGCTAGCCAATTTACTTTAAGAGACATTTTCACAGTGAAAACATAGGGTTTCCAGACTTCAGGAGGAAAAGCAATACTTGCAGGACACTTAATTTAAAAGAATTTTTAAATTTACAACTACCTTTTCCCCCTTAACTATTCCTTTTATTTCTACTGAAAAAAACAGAAATCAGAATTTTTTTTTCAAAAGTAAAAATTACATTTAACTGTGAAATTGAATTTTTAGGCAAAAATAAGAATAGCATGATATTTTAAGCAAAAAGTATATCTTGTTTACAAAATTTTTTTATGAAAAAACAACACAAACAAAGGATCCAAAAGGAAGAACTTTTCATAGATAAGGTATGAATTTTGCAGCTAATAACCCTTACATTTTCTTACTTTAATTCAACAACTCAGTAGAGGAGATGAAACACGGGAAAAGCAATTTTTTCCTCAGAGAAACCTGTAACACTTCTAAGTGCACAAGGTGAGAAGTGTTTAAAGCCACAGAGCCAGACACCAGCTTTATGACGGTGCTAGAAGACAACGGGGAGCACTCTAAAAGGGGGGTTAAGTTCTGTTTATCCGAGCTGACAGCAGTTACAAGGGCATTTCAGCCTTATCTATCAGCTGTAACGCTGATCTCAGCGGCTCGAGACCCACTTTTACGGAGCGCAGCGGTACCTACCCAAGGCAACGCGATGTGGCCGTTCACACACAGCTGACCTTAAGTTGCCTCAGGAACACGCAGGCATTTGCACTAGTGCAAACTGAGTGCCAGGTGCTTTTCTATCCTGAATGCCAGCAGTTTACGTTTTTCCTGCACCTCCTCAGAAGAAAGACGTCCACCAGGGTCAGGACAACAAAGAATTAAGCACAGCATGCCTGAGACTGGAAGAGGGCAATAATTATGAGTTATGACACTGGTTAAGTTCGACATGTCTCGCTAACAAGAAGTGCAAAGGAATCTCAAGCCACACCCAGGCCAACTTTTAGCTATTATATTTGATCCCTGAAAGGTGCCCTCAACAGTACAGTGCCCACTAGCACCACTGTAATAAAGTATTAACCACTGGTAAATACTTTCCATATTGCTACTTAAAAACCTCCTTAAACCCTCCAATCCAAAATCCAATCAAACAAGAAAGTGCAATCTAAAAGGACTGCAGCCCAGTGTTACAACCTGTACATTTTTCTGTCTTGAAAGCGTTAACTCTTCCTCATTCCCAGGGGAAACAAAACTGTGGCTCCTTTTACTGGCTCCTAGATGAAAGCTTGATTGAGCTTCCCCCTGAGCAGCTCTTTAAGACAAGGCAGGTGAGTCCCTGAAAGAGCAGTAATTGAAGAGCAGAATCAGAGTTTAAGAAATGATCTTTCTGCAATGTGGCTAGGAACAAAGACAGATTAAAAGGCAGTGCAGCAATTCATATACCCTGTAATTAGATTAGGCATTGCTGATAGGAGAGGTAGATCATATTGAAGCAGAGTTACTTCTGAGTCAGTAGCTACGATGCTACTCCCTGTGTCCAAGCGCACTCAAATTGACCGCATTAGTCTGCTGAGAATTGTCTGAGTGGTACCTTGAGTCTGATTGATAGGAGCAGGAAGAATCTGAGCTGCTTCAATTCCAGTCAAAAAGGCTGAAGAAGGTGTGATTGTCCTATGGATGGGGACCAGAGCATGGCACGATAAAGCTGTTTTAATGATGCAAGTTATCACTTAAGGTGAGTGGAAACATGGGCTATACATGGATGCGCCCACTCTCAGTTGTAAAGATGGAGGTTATTTTGGGAAGTATCTCAGATAGCCCCTTACTGTGGTTCTGCTGGCAGTATTACACAAATGCGATATTTTCTACATATAACGCATGCAGAATGCCTATACTACATAGCCTACACTTCCAGCCTCTTTTTGAGTTGCTAGTCCTACAGCTTTGGTATGGAGTTGCAGACCTTTTCCAAAGCTCCCCCTGTGAGTACTTTGACCCTCCTTGAAGAGCCAAGTGAGGACTTTCTAGTTGCACAAAAGAAACTATTTGCCTGGCTCCTACTGTGTGAAGAGGCTACAACAAACATCCCCAGTTCTTATGACAAGAAGTTGATCTAAGCAAGATTTATTAGTCTGTGCCTCTGAGACCCCATCAATATTTTTTCCTAGTCCTGTTTTGACTGTTGAGGACAGTCTCACACATCTCTCACAGACCAAAGAATAATGGATGAGATAGTGTACACTAAGAGGAGGGCTTCCCCCCCACCCCCTTTCTTTCTAAATCTAATGCCTATGATACATATGTCATACACAGTAGATTACATCTGTGCCTAAAAGCACAGGCCAGTCAAGGAAATTACACTAATTAAGTATACAGGCTGATTACTGTCTCATTTAGTTCCTGTCTGCTCTGCCTTGCAGGAGAAGGACACAAAGAAGGGATTGTGGAAACTTGAAGTATAGATGAGTGTTTTTCCACAATTTAGGAAGCTTGCATGTTGTCGGGAAGTCAAGGGACAGTTTGATTGGTGTGCTGTTCCTGACAGGGGCTTCATTGCAGAAACAACGATCTGATCCTGGGAATTCTACCAGCATGCTGGGAACACTCCATAGTCATGGAATCTTTGGACAAGGGGAAGTCAGACATCCCCAGCCAGCAGCCTGCTCCCTTTGCTTACTGGAGGGGGACCCACAGATTGCCCTAATGGTGCCAGCATATGAATCAGGGGATTAAGGAGAATACAGAATGTGGCAAGGGCTTTGGAGACCTTGAAGGGGAATCACAACTGAAAACTCCCACCTCACACAGCCTTCCCACATCTCCATCCAGTGGTCTCTAAGAGCTCCTTATTGTAGGCTCTGTTCTCAGTCTCTCTGGTCTGATAACAAAGGAGCAGCTGGAAAACTCTTTCCTGGAGGCTGTGATAAAATAAGCTCAGCACAGCACACACAGGAGGTGACCAGAGTAACCCCCATCACCTGCTGAAAGTGCAGTCAAGGGTTCCCTCAGATGAACTGCAAGACCTCTCAAATACAGTAAGTGCCATCTATTAGACTGAAAATAAAAACTTTTAAGACCTCCTATTTGAAAACAATCTATGTGGTTTAGAACCCTGTGACACATTTCTAGAGCCATGTGAGACACAGTAGCCATTGGATGGCTCTGATGTGTCTTAATGCACTCAAAAACCATGAATCTGTTAATGCTGGAACATCTATTAAGTAACCTTCCATAATCCTAATATATTTAGGACCCACAAAGGCACAAATTGTCTCTCAAAATACATTAGCAAGCCCACAGAACTTTTTTTAGAATAAATCATGTGCTCCTGTTTTTAGTTAGTGGCCTTTGAAATTGTGGCATTACCTATGAAAAGCCTACCCTGGTTTTTTAAAAGACTTCTTGAATCTCTCATGAGCTTCTCCAGGAGAGCTCCGTGGAAGATGGTGTCAAAGGCCTTACTAAAATCTACTGAGTAGCTCTGGCTGGCTTTTAGAAGCATTGAGATAATCCTGAAACCTTGCAGGAGCAAGGGAGGACTGGGAAGCAGATTAGTGCTGGGAATTTATTATTTTAATGAAAAGAGCTCTGTGCAAACTCTGATTCCAAGGCTAATGAGGCAACACACGATGGCAAGAGGAAAAAGGCCCAGAATAACAAGAGAAGGAAAACAAATTATAGTGTCTCACTCAACACTGCCAAGGACTATAATAGAGGGCAAGAGGGTTCTCCTGAGCTTGGTACATCCCTCTGCAGTGGGAAGGTCAGGTCATGGGACAGCTTTTCAGAGTTACTGGCCCAGAGGCCTTCCTGCTCTCCGAGGGCTACTCTACTCTTAGTGCATTATATCACTCCGGAAAACAAAGACCATGCCTCACGGTTCATTTCAACCAATAGGTCATGGTCAAAGTATTTAATATTTGCCTAGGAAAAAAAGAAAAAGAAAAAGAAAAAGAAAAA
>VZSV01000001.1:8373457-8393079 GCA_013398735.1 Nothocercus julius | reverse complement strand
AAAAAGAAAAAGAAAAAGAAAAAAAGAAAAAAAGAAAAAAAGAAAAAGAAAAAGAAGCTCAGTATTTCCAGAAGCTTCCTTGGTTGGAAAAGAAAAAAAAAATCAAATTAGTAGATTCACTGATAAAGGAAAAAAATCATGGCAAACAAAGCCTTAAGGAAATTTTTACAATTAATCTAACTGTAATCTGAATTAAGAACACAAACAAAGCAAACAGGATTTATCACTGAGTGGGACTACCCGTAGTAGAGACCACAGAGCCTAGAATGTGATCATTTTATTCAATTTATTCAGCGTAGAAGAGAAAGTTTAGAAATGACATAATTGCTGAACATAGGGATTCACACATAGAAGAGCACTTAGAGGGAGGAGGAAGCAGGCAGGCTTTTCAGTCTTTCTGACAAAAGCATAATGTGATCCAATAGATGGAAGTTGAACAAGACGAATTCTGTCTTATTTAAATAAGACTTAATTTCCTGACAGCTGGAACTACAACAGCTTAGCTGGGGAGGTCGCCCTCTCTTGGAGTCTTTATGACAAGACTGTATATCTTTTAAAAGCACACTTAGAGTCTGGCTTCAGAAGAAAAATTACTGAGCTTGCAAAGGGTATGTGCAAGCTGGATATTTCCCTCATGAAGTCAAGATACTTTCGTGATGCGTTCATCCCTTGCACAGAAGTGAGATCTGAAAAGGGGTTGCAGCCAGAGCAGCAGCAAGAGCACCTCTGGTACTAATGCCAGAGAGTGGTCCAGACTGTGCAAGAAACCAGGGCCCTGCTCTTCCCCACACCCCTTGCCCATTTAACCAACAGCTTCAGGTCCAAAAGACCCTTATAGACCTTACGATCTGCCATGAATTGCTTGCCCACAACAGGGATCACACATCTTCCTCTGAGGCATTTAGCAGCAGCTAGAGATGGCAAACTGAATAAGACAGCCTACTGGACAGACACTGTCAGCTCCCATATCCTTGGCACAGGCCCCATCAGCACACAGGGTGTCCTTGGAGGTCTCCTGTGCATGTATTGACCAGAGCTGACCCAACTTAATTTATGGGCTCTTTTGAGATCACAGCCTCACGTACTATGGCTCCAGGCTCTACTGAAATAAACTTTATTAAAATAAATTCCAGCTGCTTGGAAAGAGTTAGAGAGATGACAGAAACAAGGCAAACTCCTTTATTCCCCAGGTCATTGAGAACAGAGAAAAGGAATCGTTACAGGGAACCAAGAAAAAGCAGAGAGGGAATTCAATGGACTAAAGGGATGTGAGAAAAAATATTTGATCAAGGAACAGGCTAATCTGATAAGATGAAACACGTATGAACGCTTAAGGACACCTGGAACTCAGAGCTAGGCACTAGAGAGGACACACAGACTTAAAGCAGAGGCAAGGGGTCAGAAAGGCCCCAGAACTTCTGACTGAAGGCAGGACAAATTTCGATAAATCAGATTTATTTGTGAGGGGTCTTGAGCGTGCGTCCCTTTCCTGTTTTGTCTGTTCCCTGGCCTTTGGTCTACTGTGTTTCCTTCCCCAGGATGCCTGTGGGCTCTTAATGGAGAGTTTGAGGGAGCAGCACCAGGATGTACATCACTCTGCATGTTGCTGCCAGCAGCTTACATGTTCATTATGGTCCTGTTTGGTGGATACTCTTTTTACCACTGCCAGGCTCCTAGGGAATTTCTGAAAGAGTGAAGTTTCTAATGAAGCCTGGCCATCTTGTCCAGCCACAACCCCTCTGAGTGGTGGTTCTGCTAGAGAGCTCACACACGACCCTGTGCTCATCTCTGGCAGTGACAGAAGAACAGCAGCAGCCTGGCTCAGGAGCCACCGCTCCCACCTCATGTATTAGCACAGAAGCTACCCTGGGACTTCCACTTTGAGTGTTCAAGAATTTAGCAATTATGGAGGAAAAAAACAACAAAAAAAACAAACAAAAAACCCACAGCATGGCTAACAGTCTTCCCTCAGCAAGGAATTCTAAAGTCTCCCCAACATCATCACTTGATGGCTGTTCAAACAGCCCTTCCTCCTGCTTAGTGTCAGTCACCAGAGGAAATGTGACTGGTATCTTATTTGAAGTTTCTAGATCCAAGCCTACTATGGAGTAAAACAAAACCCCAAATCCAATAATCTGGAATCTGCTAAGTCAAATGAAGCGGAACCAATACCTCTCTAGCATACTCAGCAAAGCAAAAATAATTCCCACATCATCCTGTGAACAGGGAGTAAGAGCAGATCTTACATGGTTTCATGATATGCCTTGCCACTATGGAAAGAAGGCAACAGCCAGAAAGAGCAGGTTCTGCTCGCTGAGAAGGAAAGTGACAGTTAAACAGCAGTTTCACTAAATAGCAGCTGTATAGCAGGGGGTTAATGTGAATATTGTAACTGAAAGCTGTTAGACTCTTCCCTCATGTCAGCATCAACCCCTTTTGGCAAGGCCTGTGGGATATGGAATAACTTGCAGAATGAGCCAGAAATGAGGCCTGGGGAACAGCAAGTTTTCAAATCACAAATTTTAAGCCATGGAGATGGGCTGGTGACAAAGAGGATGGAGCAGAGAGGTTTCTACATACCATTTTTTTTTAGTCCTATTATCAGCACAGATGTGGTCTACACCTCAACATATGTTTTCAATGAGTGTAACACAAAGAAAGTTCCAGATCTTACACAACAGTTGAAGCTTGAAAGAATCACATTAACCGAAGAGCAAGGCAACCACATGTACTAAGCAGCACAGAACCACCTCCCTCCAGGGCCCCGAGGCAACATGCAGAGCTGGGAGCCCTGCGGTGGTGCCTCCCATCTACAGCCTGGGTGTCTCTCAGTCAGCTGCTAAAGGACTCAGCTCCCACTTCAGCTTAGGCTTTCAACTTGGACCAGGCTATCAACTTAGGCACTTTAGTTATGTTTCCAAAGCTAGAAAGATGACGCTAACCTATGGAGAACTCGAACTTCCGAAAGAAGGTTCTTAAGGGGGGTTCTTTGAATTTCATCACACTCTCTTCTGCCACTATCTGCTCCACTCGCCACGCTACAGCCGAAGCCAAGCCAGCCCTGAGGGAGCCTTTTTAGCTGAGTATCACAGAAGCTCCCTGGGCATAAAAGAGAGTCTCCTCATTCAGCTGAACTGAAAGCACGCCAGGATGACTGGTTGCTGAGCAGCGAATATCACATCAGCTCAGGCCAGAAGTGAGAAAGCTGAATGCTGATTAGCAAAAAAGAAATTAAACACAGCGGGCAGCTTACTGCAGCCCACAGTGCTCGTTCTGTATCTCATACTGTTTTTATGAAAAGAGAAGTTACATGAATATGCTTACTGGAGAAATTTTGGAAAAGTAACTTCATAAGTTGGATAAACTTGGAGATCTGTCATTTCCTAAAAAAATGCTTAAATATTACAGAAAATAAAGAATATATAAAGTGTTAAGAATATACCTACTGACATATTACTCAGGCAATATGATTAAAATTAGGGAGCATCCATTAGGAGAATGAGAGAGTTCACATAAATATGCTGTTTTATTTATCACTAATGTTTACATAATAAATTTAGAAGAAAGCTGAAATATTTACTGCACCTGGGATACCAGCTGGAGATTTCTATGGAATTATAGATGAAGACAGTGCAGGAAGACAAAAGAAACTTCTCTTCGATTTGTATCGCCTGTTTTGAGACACAAACAGAAGAGCTCTTCCAAACAGCCACAGTGCCTTATTACACATGAGACTAGCAGGAAACAACTGATATCCCTATGGGAATGTTAGTTGGGAAATGACCCTTTGGTTTTTGACTTAACTAGATTTTTTCACCAGTGAAGTAACTAAACAAAAATGCGTGGAACGAGCTGATTTCTGCAGGTTTACATCTTATCTGAATTTGCACCCACATGCAAGTCATGAATTTGTTTTGGCAACTGAGCTTATAGATTTATAAGTTTACTACTGTGAATCTATTTATTGCTGTTTTTTTTTTTTCTTCAATGGAGGAGGAAAGGCTAGCTGCCAGGAAGGAAACCTATAAATCTCTACATTACAGAGAGAGAAAGGGTAAGGTGTTTTACATACACACGAGTTAGGCAAAAAAAAAAAAAATAAAAAATTTAGAGACAAAAGACAAATGGGTGATAGATTTCTTCTGAAGCTTTTCAACTATTGAAAAAGTAGTAAAAAAACCCAAAGTGTCCCCTTCAATCCTTTTATTTCAGATTTTACTCATTTTCACACAAAAAAATCCAAATTTCCATTAAAAATATTGTTTCTTAAGTGAAAAAGTGATTGCATATTATTGACATAAAGTAGAAATGAAAAAAGAAAGTATGCCGTTTATCTCTTTGGAAGGAGGTAAAGCCTTTAACTCCCTCCAGCGAGAAGCCTTTGGGGATCACCTCATTCTAGAGGCAGTATCTGACCCAAGCACTTGCTGCCTGCTGTCCACTATGGATCACGTGCAGGGAAAGCACAGTCCCTACGACAGGGAAAGGGCCCCGTAGCGCAGTACAAAGCTGCTGAGGAGATGATGACGGCAGTACTTGCCAATTTGGGGGGGGCGGGGAGTGGGGCTTGGCATCAGTTGAAAGTCATCTGAAGAGACCCAACCTGTGTGGGAAAGCACAAGATGTGGCAACAGTTAAACTGTTCCCATAAAACCTTCCATTGCCTATTTGCAATGATTCCTCCTATCCCTGGCTGAAATAAATGGGATAGCCTTATTAATTCCACATTTTTGGATGTCCAAACCGTCCAAAGCCTTCTCATCTGTTCTTGCTGAGGGGCTCCCTGCATTCTTGGATTGAAGCTGGTAGACAGCATCTGACATAGCAAGCTGAGGGCTTATGACTAGCGTAGAGATTAGAGCTCTGGGAAGCTCTCCCATGCTTTTGTGTTTGGGATGGAGCTGGTAAGGAGGAAGCTCTGGGGAGAACACAGATCCTTTGGTCTGAAAGGAGCCATTAAGAAAGTTCATAAAGTCTCTGGTAATGGGTGACGACAAGAAGCAATCAATGGTCATGGAGGCTGGCAGCAGCTTCAGAGAGGATTGTCTCTTACCTTGGCAAGCACAAGTGAAACTCCCTCCTCCCTTTTCCCTTAAACCAAAACAAGCTCCCTTGGAGCACTTTGGAAAGGAGTGCTAGTGCACTGTGATGACAACGCAGTTTGCCACATGGGCCTGAGGAACTGCTTCCAAGAAAGAAATCCCCATGCGCAAAGATCACAGGAATTTAAGCCCTTTTGGTATCAAAGCAACTTCCTCAAAGGCCTTCAAAATTCATTCTCTCTTCCAAACATAATGAAGGCAAAGACATTCAAGAGAAGAGAAAAGAGACTCCTGCCAAAGCACCCCACTCTCTGGAATTTTAGGAGAGATCAGAGCATTTCAAGCTGCTAGTTCCGCAACTAAATATGGAATAATATGAGATATATAAAACAATATTGCCTCCACACCCCTTTTTCTCCAAGTCCCTGGTTTATGTTTGAGAAGAGGCTCTTGAGGGGAGGAAGAAACATAGCTAAAGGGAGAAACTGCTAAAAGACTGCTGCAGGGAGGTTTTTCAAAAACTGGTTTATCCCAGCATTTCATTGTTATTACCGACAGGAGGCTAGAATCAAATACATCTGAGAGTTATTACCTGGCATAGCTCTTCCTTTCCAAGAAGTAGGATCAGCATTTTAGACTGTTGCAGTACTCTGATATCAAAGAACAATTTCAGGTCCTGACTCTAGGATAGCGTCTAATAGCAGCAAGATCAGCAGCTGATGACTCTGTCCTGGTGCAATTTCTACCCAAAGATCAAATCAGCCTGTGGCTGAGGTGAAACCTCAGATCGGGACAATCGTTACTCTGGTGAGCCCTTCATGGGAATCACGTGGGAGCAGGCAGGACAGGCTCTGTAGTGGTTTAAATATAAAACAAGAAATGCAGGGGATCCCAGGAGCAGCTGCAGAGACTGCAGCACTTAGTTGACATCTTGGTCATCCTTTAATAAAAAGCCATGGAGTTTACCAAAAGACACAGACATTTTCCAGACATTAAGACTCACATCCACACAAAGAGTATTGCGAAGGTCTCGTTGGGGCTTTAGATTGCCTGCTGTCTCTTTCTCCAAAGGCAGCTCCTAGTCCAAATCCTCATCCTAACAGTGAATATCCTACAGAGCCAATTGATAAATGCATCCCTAATAATGATGCTTGTCAGACCTTCGTTTTAAACTTTATCCAGTGACTACATTCCACATTAAACCTAATGCATTTTAGGAGATCCTCACTAGCCTCCTGTAACACTATGAATTCAAAAATATCTCACCAACCCCCCTTTTAGTCTTCTACTAAAACTGTTCTGAATCCCACCTAATCCTAGCTTTACCTCAAGCTACCCTTATTTAGGTATCCATTTGCTTGGACACAGCACTTATTCCTACACTGTGTTTTCGATATATATTGACCCTGATATTGACAAAACAATAAATCCCAGTCCTATCCAGATCCTGGCTTTGGCACAAAGGCACCAAGCAGTTGCACTTAAGATACTCTCACTTGTGCCTAGTTTCAAAGCAACGTTATAACCAAGCTCGCACAGAAGACAGGGCTAGCCGGGCTAGGAATAAAATTACTCAAGACCAAGTTTCATTCACGGACACAGGCTGAAGTACAAAGGTAGGAATGCAGAATATCCAAGGAACAATCATGGTGTTTAGGATCATTGGACTTTATCAGGCTAAAAGTGCTTTTTGAGGCAGTAATAAAGGATAGATTTTACAGCAGTACCAGAAGACTGTGAAGGCTGTTGTGACAAGAATTCAGTCACTTCTGTCTCTCTTGCAGGGAGGCCTATTTCAGTGCTTTGTTGACTACAGTGTTCAATCCAAATTTACCCTTGTATTTTCAAAATATATGTAAAGAGCTTCAGTTCTGACTCCTCCTTGCAGGTTTCCAAAAGTTAGCTGTGCCTGGGTGCCAGAAGGCTCCTCTAAAGCACGGTCACTTTCAAGAACAGAGTCTCAGCAGCCTTTGATTAAAATTAGGATTACAGAGAGGGAACAACTTGGAATTGCTTTTGATGATGAATCCCAGAAATCTGCACAAGTGGGCAGATTTTCCATAGGATGAAAACAAACAAAAATACTACTATTACACCTTGGATCTACCTGGCATGATAATTTTTATATTTGTAGTGTAGACCCAAGACAATCAATAGATTGATCTTTCAATCCAACTCATCCCAAAATAAAACATTTTTTTTTTTAAAGTGTCAGAAGTTCTTTCCACACTTTTCATTACTGCACACTGTGTTCTTAAAATACTTCTTGTCCAAATTCTTGATAACCCTAAACCTGAGTTTAAGTTCAATGACACAATTACTGACACCACCACGCCTTCAAGACACTCTCATATTCTGTCACTAGTTAGCCCAGTGTAAACAGACGAGTTTCACAGGATTAACCAAGAGCAAGTTTTTATTTTTGTTTGCCTAGATTTTAAGCATAATATTTGCTCTACAGGTCTCTTGCGTTACTGATGGAGCCTGTTAGTTTCTGTAATCTGACAAAAGCAGCCCTAAGCATTGAAAGTCTTCTGGTATCCTGTGACATAACACTTGTTGTTTTGTTTGTTGTTTTTTTGTTTTGCACAACCTCCCTGTGCACTATAAATTCTTCAAATGTGGCATAATTGAGTACACTCAATTTAATGCCAGATTTTATTAGGAGCACATAGAAGGACAGGCAGGCAGAAAGTGCTGTGTTAAGAAGAGACTAAGGATGGTATTCACATGGTGCAGACAGCCTGGGAATGCTGCAAAGTTCCTACATGGTTCTGATGGCAAGAACAGGAGGGACAACAAGAAAGTTCTGTGAGTTTGCGGGAACGAAGAGTTCAGCAAAAAGTGGCTGTCCCAGAGATTTCAGTAGCAGACAAGAATGGCAGATGGCTCACGCAGGCGGCTTGGGGTAGGCCCTCCTTTCCTACCACACTGTTCACAAGGAGTGAGACAGAGCAGCACCCTACGCTACCTCTGTGCTGCCCCTCTCTTTGCTACCGCAGCATGGCAGACTCCAGGGCAGCCTGAAATGGATCCACGAGGAGAGGAGCGGAGATCTCGTTACCGCTTCGCCTCCTGCTAAAGAGCGAGACAATCTACCTGTGGTAAAAATAAATAGCTGTATGTGATTATGAGAATCGCCAGACATCTCACTTCATGTAGGACAAGACTATTGCCTAATGGGCAGCCCACACAGCGCTGCTGTTGCGCTGCCCAGAGGGGAGCGCCGCGAGCTGACTCGCTCCCCCTGCGGCCGGGCCCCAACTGCTCGCGGCGCCGCGGCTGCCTCCTCAGCAGCACGCTCTCCGCACCGTCCCGTCGCACCCCGCCAGCACGACCAGCTTCTTCACTGCTCTGACAACGTGCAAGCTCTGCACTGTCACCGTGGGGTTGTCGGGCGAAGGCAACGAGGAAACGGAGCATTTCCGCGCCGAGCGCACCCGCAGCTTTGCCCTCAGGAGGGCATCTTCCTGTGCCCACTCACCCCTCGCCAGCACCGCGGGAAGTTCTGCAAGCACGGAACGAGCTGGCACTACCTGTGGCAGTCCAACACACAGACTTGGGCAGCCAAACTCTCTCACCAAGCCGGGATACTTCATTAGCTGGGCAGGAGCTGCTGGGGAGCCCGGGAAGCGGCAGCAAGCGCGAGAAACGCTGCTAGAATGGGGGCGCTGCGGAAGACGGTTGACACGCACCTGTGGGGAGGCACAGGTGCGCTCAGGAGGCAACCCCAGCAACCCTGCAGCCGGTTTTATAAATGCCGGGTCTCCGCCTGATCCCCAAATGAAGGGGAAAAGCAGCAGAGCCGCTTACGAATAACAGTGCTGCGGTTGTCGCATTCCTTGCTGGCACCTTGCACTGACACCCTCCCTGTGCCAGCACGTCCCCCCGGGGCACAGGGGGCCACCTGCCCCTTCGCACCACTAGCGGCAATCAGCGGGCAGACCTCGACGTGCTGAAAAGCAGCCACCACAAGCAGGAGCGCCGCGGCGGCCCCAGGAACCGCTCACCGTGCTGCCCCGCATGGCGCGGGGTGAGAGCCCCCTTCGTTTGCTCCACGCACAGCCCCACCTGGCCGGGCCGGCACCATCACCGCGCGCTCGGCCGCGCGGGCGCCTTGCTCACCGCAGCACGGGGTCTCCCTGCGGCTCCTTCCCAGCGCAGAGGTACACGGGCTCCTCAGCCCCGCCATGCTCGCGGGAGAGCAGCCAGGAGGGTGGCACAGAGGCAGCAGGGGCTAACGCGCCTCCACCAGACAGCCCACGCGTGGAAAAGGACACCGCTCCCGCTAACGAGCCTTTAATTAGGGCCCAAGTTACAGCCAAGCCCCTGCTCGTCCCCATGGCCATTCTGATTTGCTGATGCAGACGGCCAGCGAGGATCACCTGGAGGTGGTGAAACCCTTCCCACCCTGCTCGCAGGGGCAAACCCGCCTGGCCTGGGGCCACCCCTTGCCCTTACCCAGCTGCGCCCCAGCACATTTCAGGAAACGACAGCAAGTTTTGTGGACCCTGAACCTCCTGAACAGTCTGCTTGGGTTTAACTTACAGGAATGGGAGCACTGGTTGGCTCTAAGGCCAGCTGGGAGGGCAAAGCCCCCCCATTCCCTGAGGACCTAAGCCATGGTGGAGTTGTTTATCACTCGGAAATCGCGGGCCATTTTCAGGCGTGCACTCGAGACCTGCTGGTGCAGTTCTGCTGCGCAGCCCGAAAACCTTCCGTGCTTTTTCCACAGCAGAGCCAGCATGTTTGCACTGCAAAATAAATAAAAAAGCCGTATTGCTGAATACTCTGGGCAGCGTGTCACGCATACAGGTTGGTGGGACGTAGCCTTTCAGAATCACTGTATTAAAATAACTTTTCCTGTTTATAATAGCTTTGTGTCATCTCCTAATTTTACATATTGCTTGGAGAATTTACTTCTAAGTGGGTGGAGAAAACAGTGAAAGCAGGAGACAGCTTTGTTTGCGTGTAAGTTTCTGGTGTAATACTGACCTACTGCCTATTTTGGATTTGGAAATGGAATTCCCTATCCTATCTCTTCTCCAGTTGAGCAAACATCTAATTAAACATTTTTGCTAAGGATAACATGGCGATGTTCAGATAAACAGTGTCCTGGTTCAACACACACAGCTGGGTTTGCCTCATATGGGAATTCATTTCAGGTGAGGATTTCCCAGCTATTTCTGTATTTTTAAATTTTAACACAGCTTCTTTGGAAACTTCATGCATCAGATATACAGTGTGCACTTTTAAAAATAATTAGATGCTTTATTTTCAGGCAGAATATGTTCAAAGCACTCCTGAAAATCACTCTGCAATAAACCTCTTCAATTTAAATTCAAGAAGAAACGCTACTGATAAATTCTTAACACAGACCTGAGCACTGCCCCATGGCCCCTCCACACTCGTTTTCCAGCATTTCATGTGTTACTCCTTTCGCAGAAGTGAATTACTAGATCAGACTTCTGGGGCTGAAGATTTTCACAGGATGCTGAGTGGGCAGCATCCTGTGCAACACAGTCTGGCCTCAGCTGGTCTGCAGCCTCGGAACAAGGACAACCCTTAATAGTGGATGCCAAGGGAAGGAATAATGACAACATAAAAACAGGGTGTACACAAACTGATGCTTCCCCTGACAGACCTTCCCAGCTTCCTGCAAACCATGGCTAAAGGATTTCCTCAGGCAGAGTTGCATCTGCCTCTGCGTATATAATAACCCTTGACAGATTTTTCTCTCAAAATCTTAATCCCTTTTTGAACACATATACTTCTAGCATTTGCAGCATTTTGTGGCACCTCCACTGTGCTTCCCTGACCTCAGATCACTTGAAGGGACAGATTTCAAGTCACTATCCCATTTACTCTGAGAAATCTGGAACACCAACACTTAAATAACTTCAGCACTGAGAAGGCAGTAGAGGAGCAAGAGGTACTTCCGTGACGTTTCTGAGTTATGGATGGATGAGATTCCTTGCTGCCCTAGGAGGTGACGTTATCTACTTTCCCCTTTCTTGAGATCTGCTGATAAAGCTGCTACACTGGAAGACATGAAGAGAAGAAAGGCAAGAGGTTGCCACGTGCATCCTGTATGTCCTGCCAATACTACGTTCTGTTTCCAGGATGCCTAGGACAAAAGGGCACCAACTTCTCCAGCCAGCCTCTCTAATATACCACACACCACTTGACTCACTGCTGTTTTGTGCTGCTTAAAACTAAAAGATTTAGTCTTTTAAAGAGTCTTTAGTCTTTAGACTCACTTTTAAGACTTTAATTCTGCAAACTGTTTTTAGGGTCTAGATGAGGCATTCCAAAATAAAAAAAAAAAATCCTTCAAATTGCTTCTTCCCAGGGAAACAGTGTGTCAAAGTGGCCTGGTTTGCATGACATTTGTTACAGGCATCCTTGCTTGAAAGAGAAGTTGCAAACACTCCCAGTCTTCAACTCCACCCAGACGAATGGCAATCGTAATACCTTGGATAGTTTCTCATCCTTTTATTTCACCCTCCAGCTCTTAAGAAACGGAGTTTGAAAGATAAAAAATGTCCCTCTTGCTCCAGAGCAGCTAACATCCTTGTCTATTCCTGTGGAAAAGAGTTTACTGAGAACACCCATATGTTCTATTGTTAGGTTACACATCTGAAATATGCATTGTTCAGCTCTTTTACATATTTGCTGAGGTGCCTGTGCCCACTAAGCTGCTAAGACAGCAGGAGAAATCCTTCCATCAGAAGTTATGAGAAGTTTCCCCCATCCAGGGAGGGGAACTGTTTTGCCAAAACAATTCCCAAACAGTGTTAACCAGTCATTTACAACATGGTATTAGTAGGACAGCTTCTCTTCAAATACTTAAGATCATCATGGAACAAATTCTGCCAAAAGTAAAGGTCTTGTCTCTGCTGGGCTATTGCTCCAGGCTGTCTGCAGACTTCACTGTATCAGTTATACTGTTCTGACATCATTTTGCAAATTCGGTGCCTAAAGCATAAGCCTGTACCATAATACGGTTTTGACAGAACCTCACATTTCTACTCTACTAAATCCTAAACAGTTTCCAGAAGTGCTATGTAGAAGATACCCTGGAATCATGCTGGGTAAGCAATTCAGATCATCATATGCTCTGGGATCTTACTGTCTCCCAAGAACTTCCATATGTCCAGTATGTAACTCTAGGCAGGACAAAACCAAGAAAACTAGTGCTTAGTGCTGGAAGAGACTAGAAAAATGAGCATTGGGCTATCACAACCTTCAAGGTTAGATACGTGCTGCCAGGGCAGCCACATCCAAAAAAAAATGGAGACCAAGAACTTCCCCTGGAATTGCTTGGACAAGAAGAGACACCATGGAGAAGGCTTGGGGCTATATGCTGCAGGCAGTGCTAGCAGGAATCAGTGCAAGTTGTCAGACAGACAGGGTCTGCAACTACAGTTACATAGCAAGGGTTTGGGGTCAGCAGTTCTACACCTGGCCTAGGTCTAGAAGAACAGTACGATAGCCTCATATAGACATAAGAAAATAGACCCTAACGTGGCTGCTATTGCTGAAAGCAACACTGTGAAGGAATAGGAGTCACTGTCAGCTGGAACCCACGTGAGGGAAAGGAAATAGCTTCCCAGAACAGCGGAACCTGTTGTACTTCCATAAGTAGGTTCTTTGATTTTC
Source organism: Nothocercus julius (assembly GCA_013398735.1). Classification (NCBI taxonomy): domain Eukaryota; kingdom Metazoa; phylum Chordata; class Aves; order Tinamiformes; family Tinamidae; genus Nothocercus; species Nothocercus julius. Next base: position 8,380,375 of record VZSV01000001.1, on the reverse strand, counting down.
TACTTAGCTGTGGCTTGTCAGCGACAAGTAAGCCACCTCGTGATGCTGCTGGGTAGTGAGAGAGGCAAAGGAAGGAGGACACCAAGTCATAAATTTCACTCAAGTGTGTACAAACATCATTTTCAGGAGATTAGTAAAATCCCTTCCCTCGCCACCAGCTGCCTCTTAGGGCACTCTCATACTACCTGGAGCATTACCCTTCCCTGAAAGCTGTATTTTATTGAGGGGTGATATTGTTTTCCCACAGAGTTGAGACTACTCCTTTTTTCCCCAGAGTATCCAGTATTATCCTAGTTATCCTATTGCCACCCCCCCCCCAAAAAAAAACCAAACAAACAAACAACAACAACAAAAAAAAAAACACAAAGAGCACACACATCCCAACCAGTTGTATTACTGGAAGCTTAGAAGGGAGAAATCAGAAAACTCCTACATGTGAAAAGCAGCAATCAAGGGCTAGCATTATAATCCCTACTTAAGAGAAAGTAGCTTCCCCTGTTTGGCAGAATTCTTATCCTAGGGCAAAAATGTGCATGTGTTGTGCCTGCACACATCTGCTAGAGATGAATTATAACAGCTAGAACACACTTACTAGCTTAGCTTGCAACGTTTACTAGTAGCATAGCTTTGTTTCAATCATTCCTTAGCTAGGGATCTTTTACCAGCTTAAAATTATTTGAAGACTTCCATAGCAGATATTATACCAAAAAATTTCTAGTGACAACCTGTCTTAAAATCTCATTCAGAAATCCCGGCTGCTAACTGATATTTGTTCCATGTAATAAAGGCCAGAGCCAAGAGTCTCTGAGGCTAATGGGCTAGAGGAATCCCATGAAAAATTGAGGGTGTTCCCCATTGATGACATTGAGTGGCAGAAGCTGACTACAAATGTGCATTTGTAGAAATCCCATGCTCCTTAAGGTTTTCAAAGAGCCCAATGACTGTTGTTACCTTCCCTAACTAAGGCACAGAATCTGAGAGCACTGCTTGCAGTCTGTCCTTCAGCAGCTAGAACATGAGGGTCTTTAGAAGCTGTCAAACATCCTCAATTTCAGAGCCAAGTCTATGGGGATTAGCCACAGCACCACGTGTGGGAGAGTTGAAGAAAGCAGCAGCCACAAGTTACACTTAGGTACATGCCATGTAAAAGCCAGCACAGATAAAACGCCTTGTGACTTACAGGCTTACCCACATCAGCTCTAAGCAATGGAAGTCCTCTTCCTGTTCCACACAGGAAAAAAAAGCCCATGGGGAGAATTATAGCAGCTTTGAGTCCCTGGTGATCATGCAGAATGACAAATGTCACCATTTCATTATTCAGGGCTTTACTTGAGGCCATAGGGGAATTACAACTATGCTGTTATTGGACTGAGATAGCTACATAGCAGCTTATGGGTGGCATACAATCTGATCCCATATGCTAAGCTACTAGACACCTGCATTACAGGTTTTGCTGGGCAAGCACTGCAGCTCCCAAGAAGCAAAATCCATGTGTAACTCTGGTTTCTAGTTCCAGCAGCAAAAGATCACTTCAGGAGATGAGCTGTGAGTTTGATCCAAGCTTTGTGCACATCCCAGGAGCAGCAGTGAGCTTCTCTCTCTCTGGAGTTCCCATCTCTAGGGGTCAGTTTTCCGAACAGGCTTGTAAGCATCAAACATTTTTGAAAGTATTTCTCCCTCTTCCTCCAACCAACTACCCAAAGGGATGGGGATAAAGGGAAAGGGATAGGGATAAGTAAAGAAGGAGTAGCTCCTCACCCTGTCTTCCAATTTGAGATACTTAGGGCAGTAACCCAAGAAGGAAGCACAATCCATATACAGTAGTAAAAGAACATGCAACAAAATATCCAAACGCATGCTGCTCCAAGGGATGTCAGGCTGGGAAATCTGTCCCAAAAATACCAAGCAGGCAGCACAAATTGTTTACAAGGAGAATACATTTGTAATTACAAGTTATTTTAGCTACCCTGCTGCCAGGAGTAACTACTAGCAGAAGGAAGCCATCAGTGTCATCATCTCTTCCCCCGGGGACCAGTCAAAGCAGATGATACTGCCACAACCGCTCTGAGGTTTCTTTGTGGAACATCTCCCTCCAGTGGCGAAACAGAACTTGTTTCCGCATAGCTCCGGTTGTTGGGGATAAGCTGGGGACAAGCAGTAGCCTTCTTCACTGCTTCCTCCTTCCAACGCCAGATGAGAACCAGCAACATACTCCAAGCAGGAGCCATCTGGTCAGGTTCAGTGTTTTGCCTGAAGCAAGAAGAATCATAACTTATGAATCCCTGGGACAGTATTGCCACCCGATTATGGCAGGGCTCTAGCAAATCAGCCAAAAAGAGGGGAGGTATCACACAGCTCTCAATCAAGCTCTCCTCAAGCACAGTTCATCACGGCCGAAAGAAACAAGTTTTACTTGCAGTTCATTGCAGCCCCTGTGATCACATGTTCTCCAAGATCAATTTAAGCACTTCTTGATCCCTGCTCCCCAAGTCAAGGTAATCCAAGTCTTGGCTTTATGGCAGTTTTGAAGAGTGTTTGTCAGTAGCTGTAAAGTTCCTGCTGCTGCTTTGACCACATATGAGGACTTGATGCCATGTTTGATTCCCTAACAAACCAATGACTCCACACTTCACTGCTGCTTGGGGGAATATGCAGGTCTAAGAACAGCCATTTTAAAAGTGTGCACATAGGCACCTCACCACAGAGCAGCTGCAGGAGTTGCGAGAGCAACACTGCTTAGCTAAGGGAGGAAGAGGACCTACACTACTTCTCACAAGCTTTCCAAACACTCAAACCCAGTGCATCATAGAATCATCCACAAAAACAGCTACTTCGAATTTCTTCCTCCTCACAGTGGCACAACAGGGATAAAGATATCTCTTTGCTAACAGAGAACACGGCAGAACACTGCAGAAGATAGGAAGGGAGGGCAAGAAATGCAGTTAGCTGGAACATGAGGGAGAGATACATGCTGCATGCACAGGAGCAAGCTCTTTTTTCTTTTTTTTGGGGAAGAGGGGGAACAGGGGAGGGACACAGAGTTAGTCCCAGAGGCCTATTGCTTCATACAGTGCAGTCTGTATATAATTTGAAGTGATGCCTTCAAAGATGGAGTTTGTTCAGCTTGGAAGACAGCAGGTAATTCAAATGAACTATCACTTAGCTCACTGAAAGCTCACCTTCATAAAACAAGGCACATTTTATACTGGAATATACACTAGTAAAATTGTCACCTGCCTTTGACAGGTGATAACTTCATATTTCACATTAATCTTAAAGGCAAGCCTCAAAGTAACGTGTATAGAACTCAGCATACTGGTATATATTTCCTGCTTTCTGACAGATCATTTGCAACCTTTTATAAACAAGGTGTCAGTGGATTGCATGTAAAAGCAGAAAGGCATGTAAAGAAATATAAAGAGAAGGCAAGGGAAAACCAATGCAATGCACAAGTCTTCATTAGAATGGTTTTTTTTTGTTTTGTTTTTTTTTAGCAAAGTCTTTATTACAGAAATATTCAACCTCTAGGCTTTTAGATCTGTACATGCATTTCTTCCAGTGGGAAGATGTGGCTAAAAACAGAAAAAGAAAACCCTGCACAGATTCCTTTTTACTTGCTGCTCAGCATTGACATCTGTAACTGAACATGAATCTTACAAATATGAACATGTTACGGAATAGACTTGGTACTACAAAAGCCAGCAAGCTTTACTGCTAAGGGTGCCTTCTGCTATAGCAAAGGTCAGCTTGGAGGATCTGCGTGGGAAGGAACAGGGGTCTCAGAATAGCAAAGCCTTATCAGACCTCCATGAAGTCAGCTGCCTAGTTATATCCACTCTCCCCAGCATCACTTTATCCAGAGATGCTGACAGAGCATGGCCTCACTCCTAAGACTCAGACTGCCTAAAAACAGGCCTTTACCATTTCTTGTCAGAAGGAAAATAGAGCAGGCAGTGAGGCCATCCCTTTAAATTGCTCCTAGAGCTGTTCATCTCAACCCCAGCCTTAGCAAGGAACAGGACTCAGTTTCTGGACCACACTTGTAAGGAGAAGACAAAGGCTTTCTCACCAAGTGCCTTGTATTCAAGTTCAGGTCTCAGACAAGAACCATCCACTTCTTTCCTCTCCCACATCACTTCCCGCTGTCAGGACAAACATGCATACACAATCGCAGCAAATCTACTCTGCCCAAACCATCTCTAAGACTGATAACAAATCTGGGTGCAAATACTCGAAGACACTGGGGAAGTTCACCACTTGCATTTTTTTACTTTTTTATGCTCTAGATCAGTCCTTGCTTCTGGCCATTGGTTGAATGCAGCCAACAGCCCAGCCATTAAACAGAAACTACCCTGCTTGCACATGTGCAGAAATGAGTTATTTATCTGCTGCAGGGCTTTCCCTCAAGACAGGGCTCAGGACAGCCAACAGCCACAGCTCTAGACCACAGTGGAGTCAGCAGACTAGACAACTAAAAGCAACTTATCCTTACATCCAAACTAACACCCCAAACCTGGGCACTGGTAGCAGAGGTAACTCCATAATACAGAATCTGCAATCCAGTCAGATATTCCTCCATATTCCTAGCTAAAAGCCACAACTAGCAAATTTTATGTTCGTAATGGGAGCAGAGGGGCAATCAAAGTAATCATAACCTCTACAAAAATTGGCAACCCAAGAATGCAACCAGCAGAGGCAGCCTGAGGCTTAGCCCACACTATACAGCAGCCAAAGTGCCTCCAAGCCGACAGGAGCCAGCAAAGCAGTGCTAGGGTGAAAGGACAGGGAAGAAAGGCAAATGGGAGAAACATGTCAACTCCAGAACTCCTGGGGCCCATGCCAAGAGCAGCTGAGCACCACCACCACCATGACCTGTCAGGCCAGTCCTGGAACAGGTAGGCCTGACTCCTTCCCGGCACCTTCCCATCACAGGGCACAGGAAGAGCTCTGCTGAAGGCAAGGCTTGGCTGACTCCAGAAGCAGGAGAAGGGGGTACGAGGGTAGTGCTCAGTGTTTCAGATGAGAGTTCAGACTGAAAGAGGCACCATAGGGGGAACTGCAAGGGAAGAGAATGCCTGTAAAGCATGACTAGTTATCACCCCAATTCAGTGAAGTGGCTGAAGCACTGGAATCTCAACAGGACTCCTAGCTCATGGGACAAAAAGATGATTTTTCTCTCTGGGAGGATAGGGAGATGGCAGGGAGAGAAAATAGGAGGGAGGAAGGGAATTAGGCCTGGTGCATCGTAGAAAAACTGAAATATGAATAGGATTGTATAACATGGAGCAGGCAGCAAAAGCATTGTCCCCTCAGATTAATCAGTCTCATGTGATACAGGAGAGTTAAGTACTGCTTCTTGAAGTAGAAATAAACCCAGGGCAGGATGCAAGTGGCCCAAGGGCCCTATTGCCAGAATATCAGGCCATATTGCAGCTCTAACTGTTCTTAGCAGAGTGGTATCAGAAATGGGATGTCACAGGAATAATGGTCAACGATTGGACAGTCTGGATATGAGGCAGGAATGTTCTGTTTGCTCCTTCCTCTGTGGTGCCGTAGCTCTGGGGTCAGCAGATTCAAGACTTGGGCACTTTGGTGTAGTCTTCACTGTGTATGTTCTTGCAGAGTGCAATGGACAGTATCATCCCCAGCAGCTGCAATAAGTAATGAAGAATGGGAAGTCAGTAAACAACCAAGAAGATAAGGAGGTGGCTACAGGGGTGCAGAATGCAGTGGTCTCCTTTTAATGACACCACTCAAGTGGACAGAGTTGGACATCAATACAAGGGAAGTCAAAAAACAGGTTGCCAAAAATATTTTGCTGCAGAAAGATGTGCCTTCATCTGGAATCTAGGTTATGGGCTTTTCAAGTCAACAACTAGTAGAATCCCACTGTTGGAAAGTAGCTTGTCTCCTTCTTCCTGGTTATACATGCAATGAATTTCCAAGTATTAGACACTAGCAGGAGCCACAAGTAGACAGGGCTCTGTCCAACTTTAATCCAACCCATAAAAGGAGGAATTCAAAGCTCCAGGTGGACACAACCAAGAACTATAACTGCACTGCTTTAAACCAGATGTCTTACAGCTTTAAAAAAATAGAGCTTTGCATTTTAAAGAGTCTTCATGGAAAGATGGGTTTACACAGCAGGGAGTAACTTACCTCTACAACAGCAACACCTGTGCAGACCCCGAGAATGATACCAAGGTTGTCCTTCAACCATGTCTCGACACCATTCATGCATCCCTAGGAAGAAAACATGGTCACAGGAAAAGAAGCAAAAATCTAAGCATTTCAAGACTAAAAATCCATAATGTAGTTCTTTGGCACGTAGGGATTGTTCCAGCTGCACGCTACACTAAGTTTCACAGAAACACCAGAGAAAGGCAAAAAGGATCCCTTAGCTGCTGCCCATTGCCCCAACTTCCGTGGGCACTTCAAAATAATAATTCCCAAATATAATTCCCAATAATTCCCAGATATAATTCCCAGAGGAGCAAGGACAACACAGTTTTAGTAAAAAGCTTCACCAGACTGAGCTTCACTCACCTGCTGATGAACAGGCCAGTCAGCAAATGTCACAGTGCTGTTTGAAGGGAGACCTTCAGTACAGAAACCGCTATATGCCACGTAGTCCTCTGAACTATTGTAGCAGGAGCAGGGATATTCAGTCAAGCTTTTGTTGATGAGAATTGCATTGTTTTTCCAGTCCTCTGCTCCCTCCCAGCCACAGCAGGCAATCTAATGAACAGAAAGAGCATCATAGTCTTACACTTTGCACTGATAACACACTGCGGGTGAAAGCAAATGAGCAGAGCAGAGGCAGAGAGCACCTCTCCAGGCAGTAACAGTTGAACCATACAGAATCATAGAATGCTTAAGGTTGGAAGGGACCTCTAGAGATCATCTAGTCCAAGTTTG
>VZSV01000001.1:8352700-8369380 GCA_013398735.1 Nothocercus julius | reverse complement strand
GATCATCCTCGTAGCCCTGCGCTGGACTCTCTCCAGCAGCTCCACATCCCTCTTGAACTGGGGAGCCCAGAACTGGACACAGGACTCCAGGTGTGGCCTCACCAGGGCTGAGCAGAGGGGCAGGATCCCCTCCCTTGACCTGCTGGAGACGCTCTTCCTAATGCGCCCCAGGAATTTCATGCATAGAGTTTGAACATCAGAGCAATCACGCAACTCCTAAAACCAAAACAGCAGGATAAATAAATTTCCCTATTAAGAAGTTAAACTATGAAGTCATGAGCCAGTAAGCGTTATAAAGCATGGAGATCAACTGGATACCACAGAAGAGAGACTTGGCATGCTCACTGGCCACCAAAAACCAAAAAACACCTATTAGGCTCTAGTGAAACAGGGTCAGAGAAGAGAGGAAAGAAAAACAGTTTTTTTAAAAAAAAACACAACCAAACAAAAACAAACCCCCCACACACTCCCAACAAACCAATGAACCCCACACAGGCTAAGTGTGCAGGAGAGATTGAAAAACAGTAAAAAATGGCACAAAGCACAAACTAGACCTCTTCTGAAATACCACATGCAGCTTTAGCTACTCAAATTTGGAAAAGCAACAAGTGCAGCTGGGGGCACACAGAGCGCCGTGGTCTCGAAGGGAACGCGGCAGAGCTCTGCCGCGTAACGCAGCCGCCCGTGCCCCCCGCCAGCCCGTGCCCGGACACACAGAAAGGCCGCTGACCCGGCGAACAGAGGGGAAGCTGTGTGGACACGGGGCCTGGGCTTGTTTATCCCAGAGTGAACAACTGCTGCCTGCCCCAGGAGAGGCACGGGATCAGCGCCAGCTGAAGGACAACAGCAGCTTAGGCGCTCACAGGCGGCGGGCGCATCTCTGACCTCATGGTGCAGGGGAGATTTGGATCCAAAATCTCAGCCCTTGTGGTTAATCTCCCAGCACAGCTGAGGCCCCTCTCTGCTGCTCTGGGATGGTGTGAGTCACTGCCTGCTCTTGAAAGCAACTAGGTTTTCTGAGACACAGCTGTTGGAAACTTCCCTTTTTCATAAGGCATTGACCTGCCTCTCCCCAAACTCTTGCAATTGCTGCTTCTATACTGAGGCACCAAGCACTGCATCTGTCTCAACTGCTCACTAACAGTCTTGTCATGAAATTTGGGCATAAGTCCCCACCCCCCTCACCCCAATTCCTTAGGCAGAGAAGTTACCCCATTTCTCAGTTTGGCAAGAGGCACAAGCTAACACCCCAGCAGGTTTCTTCCTGCCGCCTCCCTCGGTAGCTCTTCCTGGCCATCCTGGGCACAGGGATAGCTGCCATTACAAAGGTCAAACCCCGATCCGAGGGGGGCAAAGCACCGTCACTGCTGCTGGAGGGGCAGCAGGGAGCCCTGGCAGCCCCGCGCAGGGGGGACGCTCTCACCCTGACACCCCTGCACCAGCAGCACTACAGCTACCAGCGACTCCTCTGCCTAGGGGAGCTGCTGCTCGGCTCACTGCAACCAGCTAGGTCAGGCCAGACAGATGGGAGCCGCGTGATCTTTCCTCTCATGATGTCTAGCTCTTCCCCCTTTAATTACTTAGCTTCCCCTTTTCCTTCCTGTCAAATTAAGGCATCTTGACCTGGTTCTCACTAATAAGATTGGCCTTAGCTGCTGCCATAAGCCTTGTAAGTTACTCACCCTCACCCCTTCTGCACAGCACTGCTCTGCATGCAGGGAGCAGAGGAGAGCTGGGGTTTCCTTGCCCTGGGCCCACTGGGCCTGTTGGCTATTTGCCCACACAGAGCCAAGGGTCACTTCTGCAAGAGCACCTAGCAGAGAGAGATGCTCTTCACAGAGCAGCACTGCAAGCAGAGACAGGGCCTGAACCAGGCACCCAACCAGAGCTCCCGGAGGGAAGCTAAAGCTCTGCCCCTCCTGTGTTCTCACCCAGGAAGGATAGGCAAGCGCTCTTACAAACAGGTCCAGTTCTAGAGTTAAGATAAGTTAATCAAGTCAGATATCTTTAGCTTTCAAGAAAATAACTGGAGAAAAGAATTTTAATATGCAAACAATGTACACCTCTGGAGAAGAGATGCAAAGGCAGCTTGTTCACAGGCTGAAGGGGCAGAGTCACCCAAGGGGAGAACAGGAGCACTGGCAGCCAGAGCCAGCTCTGCCTTTGGCACTCCCTGGACAAGCACCAAGCGGGAGAGGCTGTGGGACAGGCTCAGGCAGGCTGTCAATAGCCCTCCTGCCTTCTCCTGTTAAAGGCTGGGAGGACACAGCGCTGCGCAGAGCACGGCAGCTCCATGGCAGCGCTGGCCCTGCTTCCAGGGCTCCTGCTGCTTCCGAGCACAAAGCAGCACATGGGGGGGGCACAATCCCCCTCCCCGCACGGGCGCTCAAAGCCCAGACACCAACGCGCCGAGTGACTGCCAGACAGCAGCAGGGCTGGCAGGCTCCCTTTCACACAGCTTTCGAGAAGGGAGCCGGGGGAAAGCTAAAGGCTAGAGGCCAGGGTGTCTTTGTTTCCAGTCATAGTCACAAAATGAATAATTCCAGCTTCTTCCACTGTCAAACACTGCAAGTTATCTAGCCTGTCCGTCAGTCAGTCACCCTCGTGTTTACCACATCTAGCCCGCACATGTAAACGGAGCCAGTGGGAGGGAAACATCCCCCAGCCACTTCAGAGCCCCAGCTAATGCCTACTCCATAGCCCCAGGCACGCGGCTGCACACAGCCACGCAGGCCTGTTTGGGGCTAGCAGAGCAAGTAGGGCAACTCCCCAGAGACCACTGCTCTCTTTCCACTCAAGGCTTTTGGAGCCCAGCTTCAGGGAGCTGCCTGAACTAGGCCAGACACACATTGCTGCAATTCTCATGTGCTTAGGATCCTGAGATGCAGGGAGATGAAGTCAAGTAGCAACACTTCGCTTGCAAAGCAGAATGGCATTTGCCAAATCTGTAACACTACTATTTTGTCTTCCTCAAGATTCCCCCGGTCTGCCACAAGTTTTAGCAGATAAGATGTATGCAATGGATTTTACACCAACATCTTCCTGGTAGTACCGGGCAACCCCAGTCTCATGGGGCATTCCTCTAGCAGTGCTCATGAGGAAGGCAGAACAGCAGCCTTCCTGCCAGAGACTCAGCCTTTTACAGTTACACTATTTCAGCAAGTTTCCATGGGGGAAGGGCAAAATGAGGTTTTGACACTGATTGTAAACAGGTATTGAGCAAAAGCTTCAGCCCTCTAAAGGCAAGGGACAACAGCTAACAACTGAATTTGTTCAGTACTTACTAATCAGGAGAATGCTGGACAGGGAAAAAACACATTAACTCTGTCTACATCCTACAGTAGAGCAGGTTTTCAATAAAAAGTGGAAGAGTATCACTCATGCTACACTCTGGATCCAGGAGGATCTGCTCCTATCATTCCTTGTTTTATGGCTAGCCAAGTCTCTGGAGAGAGACAAAAGAAATAATGACAGAGAACACCACACACCTAGGGACCATTTTTCAGTACTGTACTCTGAACTTCTCTGGGTGACACGCATCAAGTGAAGCGGAGCAGCATTCATAGCATCACTGAAGCGCAGCCACAAACCAGCACGTAGGAGGTTTCAGCAGCCAAGACCTTCTTGAAACAATATTCCTTATCTTCTGGGCAGGTACTTCAGGATACCTGAAGCAGAAGGGCTCTGGCGAGGTTTTTCTGTGGGCTTGTTCACCCAGGATTGAACAGGAGCATCTGAAGTTTCAGTTAGGAGGCCCAGCACTCCCCCATCCCTTCTGCTGCACTGGGAGTGCTGCACAGAGGTGCTGCCCTGACAGAGCCCCACTGGTTCCAAGAGCTGTGCAAAATAATCTCCAGATCTCATCCATTCCCTGGACCAACATGCAATGACCTGAAACTAATAAAAAATAATGATAAAAAGAAATCCCACACCTTTATTCTAAAAAGCTCTACTTTCTAGAGTAAAGGGAAAGCTAGAAATAACTGAAGGAGGTGCAAAACTTCACAGTCCAAAAGGCTGCATTTCTCTTCTGTAGGGAAATACCCTTCCCCACACCTCTTCCTTTGTGTTAGATCTGTTTTCTGAGAATCAGCCGCTCACTTGAAGCTGTAACTTTACAGAGCAGCTAACCAACACTTCAGTTTCTCTTGCAGCTCCAGCCAGCACAGCAAGATTTTCACAGCACACACAGCGAGGAAGCCAGGCAGCAGCTGCAGCGACCACCCGTACAGAGCCCGTTAGCTGCACCAGGGACAGCGCTTCCCCTGCCACCACACACTCCAGCGCCAGGCCCCGTGGGCAGCTTCGCAGCCTCTGCTTCCAGGAACCACCCAGCAGGGAGGTCGGCATAGCGGAAGGCGCTGCACACTGTGCTGGCGGGGACAGGTAGGGGCAAGAGACAGAATGACCAGCAGCTGGTACCAGCCACCAGGGTGCCGGGCAGAGGCCAGCAGGACACCAGCTGCAGCTCTTCACCAGTGCAAGCAACTCCTGGGTCAGCTTCAGCACAGCTAGAGGCCTCGCAGGACACGACTCCAGCCAGGACACCTATAGCCAGGCTGGATGTTGCAATGCAGAATTACAGCACCGAGCTAGCCTCTTCAAGCTGCACTGTGCAACTGCACTCCTAGCAGAGATCATCAGCTGGTAAATCGCTTATCTCTCAACTCAGACTGTAGTACAGAACCCACCAGATACAAGGCTATGGTCTGGGGAAAGCGGGACAGCTCTCCCATGGAGCATTGAGGGTTGGAAATTGAGAAACAGTCCTAGAGCATGGAGCAAGATGGCACAAGGAAGGGAGCCTGTCAGAAGTGTAAGACATTTCCTGAGACTGACAACCTGCTGAAGCAGCAGCAATAGCACCATGGTAATAACCTTTGCTGCATGTCCAAGTGGTGGTTTGTACAAGGACCAAGCTGACTCAAACACTTTCAGGAATTTATTTTTACTGTTCCCAGTACACAAAAACAAAGCTTGTACAGCAAACAGAGCTTCCCATCCTTTAAGAGAATATAGCATTACTGGGCCTGGCAGATGCATGATAAGCAGATCACAGCAAGTAGAAAAAGGAAGAATCCAGTTATGCCTGAGTATGGCATAACCCAGACTGGATTCTGAGAAATTGAGAGAATTTCCAGGCATTTCCTCCTCCATTTCCCCCCCGTCCCCATCAACCCTCTGCCCCTCAATAGATACAAACCCCCTCAATAGATACAAACAGACAAGGAAAACAGTTAGAAACACTCACCATTTCTTTCTGAAAGTAGATAATCAGCCCAGCAGACACCTGAGTTATGAGGATCACCAGCAGGCAGGTGAAATACTAGAAGCAAAAACAACAGAGGTCAGCAACTGTCAACCTTAAAAAGGTCTGAGAGATTTCATGGACAGGAAAATTCACAAGGCCCAGCCAACATCTTCCCTGCCTGCAAGTTCTGCTAACAGGTCTAATCCCAGTGACTTCTGCTTAACTTCTGGAGTGTTCACAAGTACAAGTAGCAGCTAGAAGCAGACTCGCAGGCTTCCTGGCCAATACAATTCAGTGCCCATCAGGTCAACCAAAGGAAGACTTTAAGAGGGAGAAACACTTGTGTGCCATTCCAGCTGGGACTTCCTTTCCCACTCCATTCCCAGTTCACTCTGCTCTCAATGGTGGGGCTCTATCCATGGTGAGCAGAGACTGAGAAGTTCCTAATGCATCCATCAGAAAATTTGATGGAGATGAACCAGTTGGAAAGAGGTCACGACATACAGGATGTCCCTAACAATCTCGTCTGTTGCATTTTCCACAAAATCTGAACTTAGCAGCACAACAGGAAGCTGACCACTCTTCTCACTCTCCCTGGCTCTTTTTGATACTTGTCCTTACAGCAGAGAGCACAAGGCCAACTGGGAAGAGGGGCAAAGTGGCCAAGGGGCAGAGGTCCATTTAGGGCATCCCTCTTCAGTTCAGCAGTCGTGTACAAACTGTTCTCAGGAACAAACAAAAAAAAGTGAGAGATCCTCACATTTTTCCAAGTCATAATGCTAGTTCATCATCAGTCATGTTTGAGGACCTACTGATGTAGTGTTGCCTGTTGGCAAGCAATGCAGATAGATATGAAGGACTGGATTGGAGCTGACCTGGCAGCTGTAGCCTCCCCAGGAGTCCTGAGCCCTGATCTCCAACCCAATAAATACTCTGCAGGAGATGTACCAGACAGTAGATGTAAAGAAGGAATGAATTCTCTTACCAGACCCAAGAGGCAGCGGATTTCATTGACTGCTCCAAGACATCCCAGGAAACCCATCAGCATGGTGACAGCCCCAACAGCAATGAGGACGTACGCACCAGTCTTCAGGGAGGGAGATGAGGTCTCTGGAAGGGGACAAAATTAGCCACTGACTAAAATTACATTTGCCATCACCATTTGGTTAACTGCTTACTCATCCACTTAGTGGTCTCATGTCAGCTATGGAGAGACTACGCTGAGGTACCTCAGCTGTGGGGCAGAACACTGCTTCTGGCTGCCCTCTGATGAGGGAAGGCTTCAAAGGTAACCTGCAGGTCTGCGTCACCTCAGACACAGAGACTCCAGATCACTCCAAACAGGATAGGAAGTTAGCTGCTTAGTGGATTTTAAAACCCCTCATGAATTAATTTGTATAAGGGAGAACAACAGATACATACTAATATGTATCACTACAACATATTTACTTCATTATCCTACCTTTAATAAAACTTTTTCTAATCTTAAAACTCATTTTGGTTTGTTTTTTCATTTTAGAGTGGGACATGCAAACCCAGTAGACTGAAACATTACACAGCAGCTTCAGCCAGTATCAATGTAGATTATGCAATGGGTTACTTGCAAGCCAGCATTAAATGGCTTGTGGCCAGGCAGTCATTATAGGCTATTGCCTGCATGTGACCCCTACAGATAGAAACTATTTCAGGACCAAAACAGGGATCATGCCCAAATCTAGCTATTCTTACACATACTCCTAGCTATCCCCTATCCTTTGGGAAATGACTAATACCCTCCCCATCTTTCAAAAACATTTAGGTGGCATCAGTTTTGATGTATGGTGGTCCTCTCAATCTGCTGCCTCAACATCTGGTATTGCAAGCAACAGAAGACAAAACCAAATAAGAGCGTTCCCCCCCTCCCCCCCCAGGAGCATTTCTTGAAGAGGCATGGAAGGAGCAAGCATTACAGCATAAAAGTTAAAGCCCTACTCTTGTCCAGAAACAAGAATCAGGAACCTCATTAACCACCAGATATTTTTAAACCTGCATTTTACAGAGCACAGGGGAATTCTGGACATCTGGTGATTAATGAAAATAATGTTCCTAGAGTTCAGCTTTTAGCTTCCTGGAAAGAAGTCCCAGGAGACACCTTCCTCTGAGCTCCTCTTGAAATATGTTAAAAGGAAAGGGTACCTGAACCTACACTGGTACTCTCCTTTCCACCATCCCCTCTATTTTCCCCCAAAACCGATACCTGGCAGAAGTCACTGATAAGCTCCAAAAACCTTTTCCTCCACTAGAATGTACTGAACAAAGGAAAGACCAACACAAAACTAGAATAGTTTGCTGCACTGATCAGCTCAGACGCTTTAGCTTTGGTTCACTTCCAGGCCCAAATCTCCATGGCTTGATTTATGTCACAGAAATCAGGATGCCAGAACAGTCCTGCTCCTCCCTGCCCACCAGTTCTGGGGCTGTTACTGTGCAGGTTATGCCCTGATGTTGAAAAGCATTTAAAGCAGCTGCAGGCAGTTGGGAGCCACCTTCTGACATTAGTGGCCTTCACAAGACTGTATTATTCCTTCAGCTAAAAGCAACTCGGCCATAACAGGAGTTTAAGTGCTTGGGCATAGTACACCCATGATGTTAGAAAACTGTTGCTTAGTCAGCTTCTCAGCAGAAGCAAGAAAAAGATATTCCCAATTCCAAAGAGCACCACAAAATCACAGTGGCACTAGGAACAGAAGTTTTATTTGTGCTTCTCATCTGCAGTGCATCTTGTCTTGCAAGAGAAGGCTCTGCTGGCAGGAAAACTCCTACTCTGTTTGCTGTTGCTCCCTGTTTTCCCCTGTGCTGGGCCAGCAGCCAAACAAGTACAACAGGCGCCTTTGGCAGCCGCTGGAATGCCCCGCTGTGCGGAGCTCCTTCCCACACTGCCAGGGTTACTAAAGCAGAGGGAAAGAGGGCAGGCATGGGAAAGGAAGCAAGGGGGCAGGGAGAAACAGCTGAGGCTGGAAATCTCCAGGAAGGAAGCTAAAGCCTCAAGCACTCAGTTAGCAGAGATTCTGGGTAAAATGGGAAGAAACAGGGCCAAAATCAGGGACTTAGCACCTCTGTGAGTGGCAGCAACTCCCATGAGCCTGCACCAACAGCTGCAGGAGTAGCAAACAGGTTCTCAGGTTGCAAGGGGTGCTGCACACAGCCAGGTCCTGATAAGCTCCTTTCTGGCTGGCTGCATGAAGTACATTTCTGTTCCTGTCCCCATTTCATTAACCACCAGCCCTTACTGGGCCTCCTGCCCTTCGGATACTGCAGTAGCAACCAGGTGTCCTAGCATAATAAGCAAAGCAAGCAGCTGTGCCTGGCATGTCCAGGCCTTCACAGGGTGCCATCCCCACCCAGCATCTTCCAAAGTCTGGCTGGTAGCAGGGACAGGAAGATAAAGCACCTGCAGAATCACTGGGAACAGGGCTATAAACACCATTACTACTCATTCCCTGAGCAAAAGGAGTTGGGGCTCCAAGTGTACATGTCACTGTCCTGCAGCACCCAAAGCAGGTGCCCACCACAGTGATTAAAGAGATAGTGGAAATGAGCAACCAGATTTGCTGAGCACAAAAGCTAGGCTCAGCAAAGCCAGCTCGTGTGCCCGTTGTTGCAAGAGGCAGGCCCTCTGGAATGAGTCTGCTTGCTCCTCCTGACCAACGCAAACGGGAGTGGAGCTGGCCAACTGTGGGGCTGGTGACACAGGGCACCTCCAAGGTTCAGGGCAGAGTCTCTTGTGAAGTGCACACCATGCAGTGCACTTTAGAAGCCAGAATATTAAAGACTTCACAGCTCCACACCTCCTCCCTCCCACTCCGTATCTAAATTCACATTCTCTACTGGTGGGAACAAGGGTGTACTTCATACTTCCAGTGTACACAAAGCATCAGTAAAGCCAGGTGCACCCTCCCTTTTAAAATTTAAACATTTTAAATGTATTTTGCTGAGAGCCCCTTAAGTACCCACTGCAATAATTTATTTCATTAAAGCACTGGGGGTCTCAAGACAGGACAGTAAAGAAGAAACTGTTGCAGAACACAGAATGAAGTGAAAATAAGATGAAATTTTCCTCCTGCACATAAGAAAGGACTAGTATTCTGTACTGTTGGGTCAAGAGGCAATTCAGTGTGACCCTAGCATTTCAGGGCATGAGACTGGGAGAAACCCTATTTCTCCAGTGTTTCCCCATTTCATCCTGTCCTTGCTAGAATTTTGGCTTATGCACCAGGTTGCTTTCCAGGCCACACACCCACACAACAGCACCATCACCCCCCAACTACATCATGGTCACACAAAGCCCCAGATTACAGTCAGTCCAGAAAGGAGAAGATGACACATGAATGTGGTCTTACGTAGAACTGCAATGAAACTGGTTTTGTCGGCCAGAATCCATATTCCAAAACCCAGGATCACAGCACCCAGGATCTGAAAAAGGAAGTAAATACATATTACTAGCTTATTAATTTGCACATGTAAAGCAGCAGCAACCACCATTCTCTATACTTTCAGGGAACAAAACAAATGATTCTTTTGCTGTTCCCACCCATCTCCTCAGGGTACTCCTCCCAAAGTAAACAGGATTAGCATCACTTCAGGAAGACAGCCCTGGCCAACTGCACAGGAGCCCCAGGTTCTGCTTGGCAGTTCTTCACACAGAATTTTAATAGCACGTGATTTTGTGCTGGAAGATGGTTCAAAACAGCCTGGTGAGAGGACCTCCTGCTGCCACACCCTTGCTGTCTAGAGAAGGGCAAGGTAACAGCACTTGGCTTCTGCAAAGAACTGGAGAAACACAAGTATCTAGTGCACATGATTAAAGAGATCTTTTGAACAGAGAAAGCCTTGACCATGTGGGCCAGGCTAGAAACCAATAGCCAGAGGATTTAATATGTGGCAGCTGGAATTTTCCCAGGAAGGAAACCCAGGGTTTGCCAGACTGATGTACTGTTATGGCTCCAACCAAGAAATGTAAAATCACTTTGCATGCAGGTTTCCTTGAAGTGCTTTACACAGTGTGTCCCTGGCCAAGCCAGGCCAATACATCTCAGCTTATGCCCCAGAACACCCCAGCCTTCTGAGCCCTCCAGCAAGCACATCTCATCTTCCCACCAACAGAAAAATCAAGTGTTATAAAACAGCAGCCATGGTCCCTATCTCTCTTACCACAGTTTATCTGTGGCATAGATTAGCAAAGCAATATATTCCTATGAGCACTCAGAGGATTCCAGACATACAATCTCATTTTAGTTCCTCGGTATCAGTATTTTGCTGCTGAGTTGCTTGCATACAGGTCATCAATGCCCTCGAAGGAGAATCAGCACACTCTAGCACTATGATGAAGTCACTTTCTATCAAACCTGAAAACTTGCAGGTTTCTCAGCAAAGTGGAAGCTTTTCACCAAAGCAAGAACTTGTGCCACTCAGCCAGTTAGCAGTGGCAAAAGCTGGAAACCACTTACTGCAGAGATATCTAAGACTTTGATGAAACAGGACAGGAATAAGCAGAATAAGAGACCATTCCAAAGAAAAGGATCTGCAGGTGAGTTCTTACACCAGCAGCATTTCAGCACAGGCTGAAGTAAAGCACTAAATAAATTAACAAGGGTCAAGAGGCAGTCCTGAACTTCACTAGACAATGCTCAGGTATTTGGGAGACAAGGGAAATACCAAACCACCACCTGGAGCAAGCTGGCAGACAGGACTGTGGGGTCAAGCATCACCCGCATTTTGAAAGTTTATGCTATGCTTCAGCTCCTCAAAGGAGGAAGCTTTCCAGGGTTAAGATAAAGTAACACTGAAATAAGATGCTTACAAGCTCCTCTGCCTTGGCACAAGGCATGACACATAGCTGGCTCTGGGAACTGGGTTAGGAACTGAGCAGGCAGGCTCCCAGGACCTGCCGATGGATGAAGGTGAGCGGCACAGCTGCTGGAAGCACGCGGCGCGCCTCCCGGGAAGGGGGCAGGACAGCAGCAACAAGGATTGCCCCCTGCTGCCCTGCATAGCACCGCAGCCACGCTGCAGCAGCTGAAGCAGCCATGCAACACCCAACAGCTGCAAACTCCTAAAAAACTGCCCTCAAACCTGGTATTCCCAGGAATTGCTGAATTTACAGTTTAGGAGACAGTCTCATATTTAACCCATAGCCTTAATATTTGTCTTGAACAGAGACACAAACCAGGCTGTATGTGACATCTCTTTTGCCTTGCTGACCCTGAAACGTCACCTAACTTTTGCTGTTGCTGACAAAACACAGAACTCCTGCTGAGCCGAGTTCCTGGGAAGTTATTTTTTGAGGCACCAGTGCTATCCAAGGCCTGTTTTCACTCTGATCTTTGCCCCAATCCACAACTTGTGCATTTGCCAGGAGCTCCTACAGAAAGTACTAAGAGGGGCAAGACAGGGAAGAAAAACCACACAGAGAAAGCCGTCCTGTTAACACTATTGTTATTTTTTGTTATTTCCTATCAGGATAACATCTCTTCTTAGCCTCTAGAGGAGTTTGCTTAGCATAGCACAGCTGCTTCTACCAATAGCTTGGCTTCAGATCCTCCATAAAGAAATTATGTCTTCCTCCTGTGAAACTGAATTAATCTGTTCCAGTACTTTGGGTTACTGAGGTAGAAGAGGAATCTCTTCCCCATGCCACTCCAGGGGGCAAGATGTCAGCAAGATCACTCCCAAAGGATGCAGCTCCCCTGACCACAGGGCCAAAGGCAGCAGGCAAGGGACAGGCAGATGGTTTCCTACAGCACAGCCTGGTGAACAGCAGCAATTCAGAATCCAGCTGTTACCAAACCTCAAGCCCCAAGGAGTCCAAGGCCCAAAGAAGTCCCACTGCCAGCATCAGACAAGCTACTTCAGCACAGGCACCAGCTTGCCTTCCCAGAAACAGCAGCAGATCTCTGGCTGTCCTCTGCCAACAGAAGGGATCCTAAACCCAAGCCTTTGTTAAGGCAGCTTGCTGCTCCATTTGTAGGACTGCTCAGGACTGCTCCATTTGTTAGGACTGTGTAGCAGAAGTAGCAGCCAGTCTAAACAAATAGCTTCCAGAGGCTGCTGAACCTACTTGAGGGAACACTTTTCCCTTTAAAGAGAACCATCTACTGTGGCCTGTGTTTGCTGCAGATGAAAGGACACATCAAGTCTTGACTAGACAAACTGAGCTTACACCATTCCTGGCATCATTTAAAGCAGGCAGGTAGGCAGTCCAAACAACCTTCTTCCCTTTACTCAAAGCAGGTCAAGTCTTTCTCTGAAGAGAGATTCTGAGGCTGCAAAACATCAAGTCCCTGAACTACTTCAGCCAGCAAGGAACCTTCTCAAGGAACCTTTGGCTGTGGAGAGGTGCTATTCCAATGAGCAGCTGGCTTCTGGTGTCTCTACAGGGTCAATTCTTCACATCCAAGCCAGACTGGAGAACATACTTCAGACTGGAGAAGGCTGGCTTGTGTAGGATACAACCAGAACCTCCAAAGCTCTGTCACCACTATTAGCATTCATATATGTGCAAGTGCTGGAGATTGGTGCCATTCATGTGGATGTGCAGAAAAGGAATAACCACCTTAAGTTGCCCATGGAAAACAGATGAGCTGGAATAACTGCCCAGCATACAACTTTCCCTGTCAGGTCTGACTGCCCTCAGCCTTGACATAGCAGCAAAAGGTTTGACAGGGCAGGGGAAGGGATAGGAACAGTTTCTTGGACTCCCAGCTAGGTGCTCTCTGCAACAAAACTCAACATCTACCCAGTAAATCATTATTAGGTATGCAGAACCCACCCTTGCTGGGAGCTCATAGCAACTGTAGTTTCTCCAATAGAGCAATACTGATCTAAAAACACCCTAGCATAGCCCAAGCTTAAGAATCTCCATCCAGACCTCAAACAACTATAAGAGGAAAAAGCCTTGTCAACTACATGCTATGCCAGTGGGAGAAGAGCAGATGTTGCCTTTCTCAGCATCAGGAATGTGCAAAAAGCATGCAACCAACTGACAGAGAAGCATGCTCCAAACCTTCACTCAAAAGCAAAGTACCCAAAAGTATCAAGTACTTCACCAAACCACAGCAGCTTTAGAGACCACCTCTCCACAGTGAAGCTTGAAGCAAAGATAAGGCCTGTGCTGAAAGGCAGGCTTACTAAAGAAGTTGTTAAAGCAGCCTCTGCCTTTGGTCAGAGAGGCTTCTTTTCAATTTGTACTCGGTGGGGTCTGGAGAGTATATCAATTCTGCTTACTGCTGAGAAGAGGGCTGGTTCCTAAACCAGAGGAGTTGGTTTGGGACAGGCTTTGCCTCGGACAAGGAATAGCTGAAAGCATCCCAGAGAACAGCCATTTCCCAGCGCTTGCAACCCAACAGGGCTCTCCGAGAACCCATGGAGGCATTTGGTGCCCATCATCCCCCTGAAGTCTTACTGAATACAAGTGCTGTATTCTGGAAATTCTGGGAATTCCAGCCCCAGGTAAGCCTGACAAAGCAGGGGCACTGCCTCCTGACACTGCAGCTATCCCCAGAGGCTGCCCCAGACCGTGCCCTGCTGATCAGCAAGAGAACAGCTACATGGAACAGACCCAACACAGCCACTGCTTAGGCCTCCAGCAACAAAAGCCACAATGCCATAAGGCACCACAGTGTTTCAGGCCACTTTGTGTCACCTTCCCTCTCCTGCATTGGGCTGGGCTGTCTGAAGGGAACTTTTCCACAGGGGTTGCATAGAGTCCCTGTGCACATGCTGGCTTAACCTCTCCCCCCTTCCCTGGTGCTTCCCCTCTGACACAAACTGTGAGTAGATGGAGCAAAGGTCACATTTCCATAAAAAAAAAAAAAAAAAAAAACGAGGACAGCACTTTTTTCCAAAAAGAGACTGTGGCTATGCTATGGGCCACGTGAGCCCATCACTCCATAAGCTAACTTGGACCTACAGCCAGGGTTAAGGCAGGCAGATGGACAAGGAAGTGCCCAGGGGACAGCTTGAGGAAGACTGTCACTCAGACAGCAGCCTTATATAAGCAGCCCTGCTTCCTAGCATCTGATGGGTTAAATCATAAGCTGCTTAAAAAATATCCTTGCTTCACAAGATGAGGCAGCCTGGATACTAATACTTCAGAGGAGTTCTGCACTAGTAGGAGAAAGGACCATACAGGCCTTGGCCAGACTTTTCCTATCCTTAAAGTCAAAAAAAAGGACATCCAAAAGCTCTAATGGTGCTTTAAAAGTCTCTTTTCCTTACCCTCCAAGTTTTCCCCATCAATGCCTTAAGTATCTCTGACCTTCAGCTCTTAGACCAGAAGTAAATTCTCTTAAGATAGAAGCAGCACATAGAGAGAAAAGAGCCAGCAGAGCAAGCCAAGGGAAACCAGATCCAGATGTGCTGCTTATAAGCTTGAGCCTGTGCTCCAGCATACATAGCCCAGCAAAGCAGTGTAGGAAGCAAGAGCAAAGACTTTGGTCAGAGAGATCAGAAAGCAGCACACAGCATATCAGGCTCAATTTCCTTCCCATCTTGGCCCTTCCTTCCCCTTACACACTGCACTGAGATTAATAAGACAGCACAGGCTATATATTTTCTTTCAGATTTCCTCATATCAATCACACACTTCCCTGCCACACCATCTCCCTTCAGAAGGGCAGCATCAACAGCATGGCCCCCAGCCCGGGCCAGCTTCCCCATTGGGATGACGACAATTCAAGCTTCACAGAGGGATGCATGGGAGAAGGCGCGTGGGAGGAAGGGCAATAGCCCAGTCAGGGTCACATAGCCAANAAAGAGAGCTCAGACTTGATCTTTAACTAAAGCTCACACTCAAAAACAACTCCATCCAACAGGCTGTCTCATTTCTTCAAACAAGCCAGCCCCAAGCCCCTCCTCCCCCCAAATTCCATTTTAAATAGACAACTTGGACTAAGTCAGCTTGTCAAAAATAAAAACCAGCCGTTGGGACTCGAAACGAAACTAGAATTGTTCTCTGAAGCCTGCCTGGCCTATTTAAGGGAGCACTTCCGCCACTCAGCAGGTTTTGTAGCTCAGCTGCTGCTCCAGATGTGGCAGCATCTGTTCTTCCTCCAGAAGAAAGCATAGCCTCCCTCTTCCTTTCCTACTGAAGAGACCAGCAGGCATTGGACACAGCAGGGGGGCACTGGGAGTGACACTACAAACATACCTGGGAGTCACACAGCAGCTGTGATGTCCTTTAGCTTCAGGAATTCCCTCCCTTCCCCATCTCTCACAAAAGTGGCTGCTCTGTTTAATGAGCACACTAGGCCAACATTCAGAGAAACTACCTTTTCTTCAGGGCTTCCTATCTATTCTGCAGACACTCAAGATACTTACAAGGAACAGGAGATTGAAGAGAAAAAGGAAGTATTTGGTGACTTTTAGGCAGCCAGACCCCATCTTCTTTCACTTACAGGATCTAAAATGAAAGCAGAAAGATAGTCAGATGTGTTAGTATCATCTGCCCCAGGCAACTTCAGAGCAACACCTGTGCAAGCCCCGGGTCACTTGCTAGATCTCTGAGCAAGCACACAGAAAGCACGTTCAACACAGGGTTGCCTTTTCAGGGCAGCAAAAAGACAACCTAGTCATTAGTAATACAAGCAGCCACGGCTGCCAAGATCTCCTGAAGAGTGACAGAGGGCTTGCGGCAGTTACAGACAGGATTTAATCACAAAGACACTGCTAATTTCATCACTATTTACAAGGACTCTGCATTAACAGCCAAAATGTCAACAGTAGCTGCCAGTCACAGCTGAGAGAAGTAAAGCACTTCTCTGAAGAGAGATCACTAGGCCTATTCCCTCCCCCTAAAGAGCAGTTGAAGGAACACAGAAGAGTAAGGCCAAGAGATCAATTTAAAAGGCAGCATCACATCAAGCTTTCTGTATGCAACAACATTCAGTGACTTGGCAACTTGTGAATTTAGTAGTCTGCTCCAGTCACACGCAACCAATTCATCTGCAACAAAGGCAGGCAAGTTTTCAACAGGTCCATTTCCAAAGTCACAATTTCAAGGCAATGGGAGAACACTGATGAGATGTGACAGCAGCTTCAGTTTGTTGGATGGCTAGCAAGACATGCAGAGCAGAGACACAGCCTGAGCACAGGAGAGCATTGGGCAGGTACACATGGAAGAACCCATGCTGCAAAGGGCAGCCTCTGCAGCACATTCCTTCTCGCTACAGCATGCCAGGTCATAGAATGCTTAAGGTTGGAAGGGCCCTCTAGAGATCATCTAGTCCAACCCCCCTGCACACGCAGGGTCACCTACAGCAGGTGGCTCAGGACTGTGTCCAAGCAGGCTTGGAAGATCTCCAGAGAAGGAGACTCCACAACCTCTCTGGGCAGCCTGTGCCAGGGCTCTGTCACCCTCACTGTTAAGAATTTTCTCCTTAAGTTCCTGTGGA
>VZSV01000001.1:8335809-8346719 GCA_013398735.1 Nothocercus julius | reverse complement strand
AAAAAAAAAAAAACACACACACACACAATACAGCTAAGTGGATTTTTCTTGTTTTGGTTATCCTATATTAGGAAGTTATTTGCAAAATAAACACTGCAGGTGAAGTCCAGAAAGAAACTTCCGCACCAACTAAAAACAGCACATGCTGCAGTAAAAATGCATTGATTACAGAAAACTGGTTGGGCAACCCTGTCACTTGACTATATAGGCTCTTTAACAGCTTCCAAAACAAGGCTAGTTCAGCTTTGTTTTTCAGTCGCAGCAGCAACGCTGTGAACTTAACCTCTGAAGCAGAGGCCGCTGCCAGCTCCCTCCTCTTCCCCGCACCTACTGTGTGAAAGGCATCAGCGGCAGCACTGCCTCGCTCCACGCACAGGGATGAGGAGACGGAGACAGGGCTGCCGTGCAGGGCCAGCACCCGAGGCTGCGGCGCTGCTAAGCGTGAGCAGCAACCCCCAGCACACCCCTGCAGGGAGAGCATCCCCAGCCTCCCCTCGTAGGAAAGGGAGGCCCCTCGACCTCTGAGCCATCATCCCCCAAATGCCCCTTGGCATGGTGCCTTCCCCAGACTGGCAGCAGCCTTTCTGCCCTGCCCACGTCACCGAGTGCAGGTCCCCCACTGCTACAGGCAGGACAGAAACCCAGACCAAGCCTTTCTTTAGCTAAGGGATGGTGCCAGAGATACTCAGACTCTGCAACAGGAACCAGGCAGTATTTTTATCTTCTGCCTCCTCCTCCTCCCACAAAGCACAAGGGGCTGAGAGCTTTGTTGTTGAGCTATCTTTCAAAGCAAACTGTTTTTCAGTTACTTTCATTTTCTGCAATGCTAGAGCAGATAACTGGAGAGTCTTCAAACCAAAAACACCCACGTGAAACCTGTTTCCAAGAAGTTACAAGCATTTGCCTGGGCTGTGAAGCAAAGCTTCCCAAATCCTTCATTTCTTTCCAGAAATTATCAAGGGTGAATTAAGGGACCAAAAGGAGTAGCTTTACTTTAGAAATGAGAGGTTTTCCTCAGTTCATCAGCTTGAACAGGAAACAAACAACTTCTTTCCACACCTCCGCTCTGCCCCTATTCAACCTTATGGCTGCATCCTTTTCTCCACAGATACAGGAAGCTCGGCTCCCAACAACAGCAGACCTTCAGCAGCTCATTCACTTAATAACTAGAGCTAAGGACTGCTAGAAGCTGAGCACTAGTAATTCTAGAAGAGCCTACAAAGAGCAATTCTTCATTCTTCTGGGGCTGGAGTCTCTCCGCTGGGCCAGCTGACCATTAACCAGAGCCTTAAGGTCCCACATCACCAGGCGTGAGCCACACACCTTCTGGCACCAGGATCCTGCCCAAGAGCTTCTTCCCCAGGGCCCATCCACAGTATTTCAAGCTGCAGAAGGAAAGAACAAGAAAAACCACCACCCAGCAAGCAGAGAGGGACCTCTGGCATGTTGTTCTCAGTGACTGAGAAGCACCAGTTCAGACATCTTGAGCAACAAGAGACAGGCTGCTAGTCTTTAACTGCACCACACATGTCATAGCAGACCCTCTGCTGAGAGCAATGCACTAATCTGAAGAACCCAAAGTTTTAACATGTTAGCCTCACAGATCAAGTAGAAAGGGATGCATACTGCAGGCCCAGCATGTCTAGGAATTCACCTAAGTCCTGTCAGCATAGGAAGTGCCCCAGCCCAGAGAGGTGCGACTTCTGGTTTGTTCATGTAAACAAGTTCCTTACTATTTGCCATCTTAGGCACCCCTGCTCTTGCCAAGCACACCACTTACTCATTGCAGCACCCTCACCACTCGCCAGCTGTCTGCCTGCCTACAGCTCCTCATGCCACTGAGTCACTCCTTTTCCCAGCAACCACGTCAGCACTGCCAGGCCTGACTGTGGAAGACTGTAGATAAGCGGCTATATCTTAGCTAAGATCTCTGCCATAACCATGGCCCTTTGACTAAAGCCTGGGCGGGGAAACCTCTTGCATTGCTGCCAACACTCCGAGTTGCAAGTTCAGGACTCTTGCTCCATCCAAGCAGGCTTAGACCAGGAATTTGAACCTCCTGACCTGACCCAGGAAGCTCATGAGATGAAGTCCTCTAGTGTCATATTAACTATGTGCCTCTTTACTTGCATAAAGTAATCTGTCTCTCCCGAGCACTCATATCAGGATGAACAAGGAAAGAAATTCAGCAGGGGATTTCCCCTAGTCAAATAAAACCAGTTTGCTAGAAACTGATAGGTACAGCTAGGCAAGGGATTTCCAAGCTCAGTAGGCTGGAGTGATTCACAAGAGAGCAGTACCACAGCCGTGAAAGGTTATGGCCAGACAGTCTCTGCAACCACTGCCTTCTGCCTGAGAAGCATCACTGCTTGCCAGTGCGTCCCGAGGTCACGTTCAACATGATGCACTGCACTTCGGCGGAGCTTGGGCTGCGGGTTCACAAGACGAGCGTCATCGCAGGCTGCGTGTGGACAGCTATTGCACAATATCCTGAGTTCCAGACCACGGATACTGCTCAAGACTACCAGCAGGCATGAATGAAGACACAAATACGAGAAATTCAGGATAAAAGGGTGCATCTCAGACAGCCCCTCTTTCCACAAAGGCAAGAACAATCCTAAAGCAAGAGACTTTAGAACAAAAAATTTTTAAGTCACTGCTCTCTGCCCAAGAATACTCCCCTGCAACCACATTGTCCCCCATGTGACACCACACTTTCATGTATTTATAATCAGCAGTAGAACAGCCAAACTCTTCACCAATCCAAGTACTTTGAGGAGATAGCTCTGAAGCAATCCCACGCTTGATTCTGGAAGAGGCAGTGCTAACAGTGACTGCTGAAGAGCCTCCAAGATTTACTGCAATATTGTCTAGAACTACCTTCTCTCACCTTCACAAATGAATCACCTCATTCCCCAAGCCCTTGCTACATGAAATAAAAAGGGAAAAGAAAGAATTTTACAGCAATAAAGAACAGTGCTGTAAGCAACAAGAGTAACACAGCACAAGTTGTTAGAGGAGCTGCAGTGAAGCCACTTCATCTCTAGCCCAGGCATTTTATGAAGTGCAACACCGCAATAAGGAATCTCCGCAGACAGAGCTAGAAAACAAAGGGGGCCTCTTGACAGCAGAGAGGCAGCTGGAGGAGAGGGTCAAAGGCTTTCTGTTTCACCCCAGTGAGGACAGCCCCAGTTGCTGAGGAAGAAGGCAATGCACACAGGTGTTTCACTAGCCTGCTGACTGCTGTGTTACCCAACAGACTTAATTGGAGAAATGCAAGAACCTTACTCAGTTACAGGCCTATCACCTGCAGTTAAGACTCCACCATTAAACACCATCTGAAAAAAAAAAAATCCATTCTTCCAACCACTGCATACATAGGTTACAAACAGGGCTGCCATAAGCCAAGAGGAACAAACATATGGCTTAAGTTCCCCAGGAATCTGGCAGTTAACATAGGCAGCAAGGCTTTGAAATCTGGGTCTGTTCTGGGAAGAGAAGGGGCCTCCTTGGAGTCTCCAGATTTATACATGGCGTTCCACTTACAGGAGTCTGGAAAATGGGTTAAGCTGAACCAGAACCAAGGGAGGCTGGGTGGCCTTTTCTAATTTCTTGAATGTGTTTCTGTCCTTTTCTAAGTTTAAAGCACAAATATTTCAAAAGACTATTTTGCAGTGCACACCTAGAAGAACAGGATGGAAGAGTTCAAAGTTTTCTTTAAAAAAGAGAACTGACACCCAGAATAACCAATTTACAAAAACCAGCTAAGCCTCAACACAGAGATAAGTGCTCTCATATTAGAACTACCCTGCCTCAGCTAAAAATCACTGGATTAAGATTCAGGCTAACAATTTCTCTCTTTTCAAGACAGATGCAGACAGGTTTCTGGAGAACTAAATATACCTGTGGGGAGAATGTAAAGAGGATGGGGTCTAACTCTTCTCATTGGTGGCCAGGCGTAGAACAAGGGGTAATGGAGAGGGGACTTCTTGTATTTTAATTTATACCCCTGTGCAGAAGAACTTCTTTGCTGTAAGGCTGACAGAGCCCTGGCACAGGCTGCCCAGAGAGGCGGTACAGTCTCCTCCTCGGGAGATCTTCAACACCCACCTGGCTGCCACTCTGTGCCACACGCTCTAGGTGTCCCTGCTGGAGCAGGGCAGTTGGACTAGATGTTCTCTAGAGGTCCCTTCCAACATCAGCCATTCTGTGAAGTTGCCCGACTCCCATGGTGTTGCTCTTTCCCGCTCCCCCCCTCCACAGCCCATCCACATTGACTCTACAATTATCATCACACCAAACTTCATGTTGGTTTACTGACCAAGCCAGGAGTGTCCCTCTGCCCACACACAGACTCCTGTTCCAATGAGGGGGGGGTGGATAAAACACACTGGGAAATCCCCACTGCCAACTACTCCTTCTGCAGAGGCCATCGGACCACAGAATCGCCCACCACAGGAAGCTGCTGAATGAGCGGCAGTTTTGGTAGATGGGGCTCTCCACCAAGGCCCTGGGCAAGGGAGGGAGCGCCCAGCAGTGCTGAAGAGCAGGGCTGCTTCTGTGGGGAAGGATGCGCTGGCCGAGATCACGCCCAGGGCGCTGGCTAGTCAGCAGACACTAGGAAGAAGCTCCCTACCTACTGAGGCCAAACAAAGGCAGGAACTTGGGATTTATTTAACTAGAGGGCCAAATCCAAACCACTGCCAGGACAGCAACAGTCCGACCTGCTCTCCCCGGAGGCTCAGCAGCACCACCAGGGATTTGGAACGAGCACACAAACAAGCTGGCTCCAAAACCACAGGCAATGCTGCCGCATCAAAGGAGTCGTTGAGCTCTTGGACTCAGATGTTAAAGCAGCTTTCTGTTCCTTGAAATAGCCATTCCTTGAAATAGCCTCTTCTGCCAAGGTATCTGCCAATTTGATGCCATTTTCACACTAAGTCTCACACGTTGCTTTGGTACTGGTATTTCACTCAGCCCAGCTGAGCCCCAGGGAGTCTCAGCACTGTCACCTCTATGCCCAGGAGGGAGGGAAGCCTGACACGGCAGGGGCACCGCACACATCCCGCAGCAGCCGCAGGTAACCTCTTCCTGCGGAGCCAGCACGGACATGACCCCCTCCAGCTGGGCACGGAGCTCCTCCGCACAGTTTAGGAGTTACTCCTCCTAGGAAGCAACTGGCAAGAGGGATGTGGGGAGGTGCCCAGGCCCACACAGTGCCTGCCAGCACCTCCACACTGTGCTATGCCATGGTGGCCATTCCCAGGAGGACAGGGCGCAGAGGCTGCTTAGGGAACTGGAGCAGGGGCTCAGGCTTGCTGTGGGGCCCAGCCTGCCCCACAGGGCCCCCTCCAGCAGCCTCCCATTCCCAGGCTCCGCACAGGGCAGGCCCCGGGCAGCCATTGTTCTCCAGGGCTCCCATTGTGTCCCCGCAGCCTCCCCGGCATTCCCAGGCGCCGGCATGTCATGGCAGGAGGCACACGCTGCCCAGCGGCACAGGGGGCCCGGGGAGAGCGGCCATGCAGCCCACCGCGTTTCACACCCTCCACCAGGGCCCTCCGGGCGACCGCCAGCGTGGCGAGAGCTGCCTGGCACGAGAGCAGCAACCTGCGCTCATTACAAGGGCTTCCGTAGGGCACAACTTTACTGCACAGCTCCGGGGGCCTCCTTATTCCACATGCTGTTTCTTTGCAAAGCCTGCATTAGAAAGGGACCTGAATGTAAAGAAAAGCAACTTCTTGGACTGTTAATAAAGGTATATCCCTCCCTCACAGCTGTTGAGTTTTTGCTTGCCCCCCCCTTTTTTTTTTGTGTGTGTGTGTGTGTTTGTGGGGGGGGGGGGTGGGGGGGGGGGGGGGGGGGGGGGCAGGTTAGAAGTGCTGCCTTAGAACTTAAGGCTGCCATTTCTCCAAGCACCTAGCAGACAGGCTGTGCAACAGGGAGCAGAGTTGCTCTCTGCTGCATCAGTGCAAAATTCAAGACAAAAAGCAGGGGAAACTAAGCCTGGCTGACCCGCAGGGCAGCAACCTCCTCAGCTTTCAGCCAGCACGAGGCATTGCACTTACGCGTCTGTGAGAGTGAGAGAAGCCTAATCTGGTAACTGCCAGACAGAAAAGAGGGAGCCAGGGGACACAAATGGTTTTCTTAGTAAAGGTGACAACCCAAGCTCACTGGGAAGTTTAGGGTGTTCCAGTGAAGCCACTCAGGATCAACTCATCCCCAGTGACTTCTGTGTAAGCTGACAGGCATTGCAGACACAGAACCAGCTCCAGAGGGGGTCAAGAGGATGCTTTGGTTGTAGCACACTCCCAGCAGGAAACAAGCCTCAGATTCAATGCACAATTACAATAACAATATTTTAAATTGTGTCCTATCAGCACACCAGCCAGAATCACATCCTTTTGTACAAAGATTAGTCGGCAGATTAGTTGATTACAAGCAGCAAGGGATAAACAGCAGCTCACATGATACCCACAGAAGCCTGGACATGTTAGTTCAAGAGAAATGTTTGATATCCACATCACAAAATAAAAATCCCCTCCAACTTGTGTCCACACATAATGCACATCCCTCCCATTACAAGAAATGCTCAGTAAACCAGTTGCAGGATCAAGAAGAAATAAAAATCAAGTAAGAAAATAAATCCTACCCACCAGGGATACTTTTGCCTCTAAGAGCAGTGCACCTAGCAACCCAGAAACTGAAACACCATTAAAGGTACAGAACCTTCCCTGGGAAAGTCTGGCTCAAGCATCCATTGCTATGCAGCCATTTTATGCAATAGTAGTTTCTCATGAATTTAGATTTCACAACTGACTCTTCAGAAAAATTGCTAACCATCCATCACAGGATGTATTCTGGCTACATAAGATCTGTGTGCCCTTATGGTATACATGCAGCAGACCTTAGCATGCTTGAAGGTGCCAAATTGTCACTTCAACATCTGCCTTGTGCAATTTCTGGACACTGGCACCAACAGAGCATAGGCTGAGACACTCATACACTTCAGAATCCCCCATGTCAGAAAAAAATCTAGAAGATTTCCCAGGCAAGTGTTGCTCTGGTAACCAAGCCCAAAACAAATTAGCATCTTGGAATAAGCTGATTTTAAGCCAAGACACTCCTCTGCACCAAGTCTGTCCATGCAGAGGAGAGCACAGGGCATCAAGCTCTCCAGAAGACCCCAAACCCACCCCAGGTAGGACACAGCAACTCACTGAGCAGAGGCAGCAGTCCAAGCAGAGCTGTTGGAAGAGACAGCCTCGAGCAATCACAGCCCCTTCTCTTGGGCAACCCGGGAAACAGACTCCTTTGTTGCCAGTCAGCAGGTAAAACCACTTTACAGGAAGTCACTGCCCAGGTATGCAAATCTCTGGGCTAGTTCCTCTCCTCCCCTTCCCAAGCTGCCGCCAGGGCAACTAATAGGAAGCAGCAGAAGGGACCGATTAGAGCAAATTCCAGCTGTGAAGAGGGCAGCATAGTTGAACAAGCACAATCACATCTATGCAAGCAAAGACAGGCACAAGACTTCAAAGAAGACGCTTTTCCACCTTAACTGGGATTTTTTTTACCTATAGAGGGAATTCTGCATTACATAACTCCAAATGTCTGGGCTGCTGGATTTCCTGGCATATGTAGCTCTTTCCAGATCAGCATTTCTCCAATACACATAGGATTATCATTAAATTGGAAGAGCTCAGCCACTTGCTTACAGGCTGACGACAGTTTTGCAGAAGCCTCATGCACCTGTTTGCACAAGGGTGTGCTGCAAAGAAACCAAAACAAAAACAGCAGCACCCCAAGGCAAAGGGCTAGTGGTATTTGCTATTTACAACACGCCTGATAGTACACAAGAGCAGGCCCTTCCCAGAGGCCAGGCTCCTTAGAGAGGCCATTTGCCTTTGTAGTGCTTAGCGGTGGATCTCAAATTAAATACATGTAATGCACTTTCATCTGACTGGCTTTTAATTGCTGCTGTCCCAATTCTAAAATTCCATCAGAACAGTAGAAGAAATGGAACAGCCAACCAGCCAGCTGATGTTTGTGCCTCTTCACAGGAGAAGACCTGTCTTGAGCTTAACTTTCTCTCTCCTCCAACCAAGTCCTCAGTCCCGTGCTTTCCCTCTGCCATGCCCTGAGCAGCCGGGCTTCTCCAGCTCTGCCACAGCAGAGAGGACCCAGGCTTTGCCACCCACACAGGCTGTACCACAGTATTCCCCAATCCCAGTCACCACCTTGACAGGCAGATGTTTTCTTCACTTTTTCTGCCCTCATTTAGCCATAGTTCCTTTGCAAGGGCTGCCCACAATAATGCCTCATCTTTTTTTCCCCCCCCTCCAGGAAATTTGATAGCTCTTCATGTCAGTGCATGCAAGTGAGGGCTGAGGCTAACTCCAGCATGCAGTGCCTGGTGCTTTGCTTATCACCCTGCCAAGGCTAGAGGCAGCTATAGGTATCTTGGGGCTGCAGAGTCCCAACAGCCCACAGAGCTTTAAACAGGGCCTGGAGCCAAGCAGACAGACTCCACTGCCACTGATGGGGCACCAAGGGATCACTGGTGTTGGCACAGCATGAAATTAATACACAAGGCATAGCCAAGAGCCAGGCTGCAATTTTTAGCCTTTGCCTCATTTAATTCTCTGAAAACACACCTGTACCAGGCAGAGGTGGAGGCTGTTAGGTAACAGCTATAGCTCATTAGGCAGTTCCTGAAGACAGCTCCAGCAGCTCACACAGCCCATTCCGTGCACATGCCCAATTATTTCCCTGTGGAAGGCTCCAGCTCTGCATACCTCAGACAGACACGCTGGTGCAAGAAAGCTGCAGTGGACAATCCTGCTTCTCTTTTTATACACAGCAAACGTGTTGTGTATAAAAGCCTCCAGAAGGAAATGGAGACACAATGCTAATGTCTATAGGTCACAGTACACCTGCCTGTCCCCTGGGAACTAAAACAAATGCAACAACAGGAATGAAGAGAGTCCAGATGAGCTGCATCATTAAAGCTGTTAAATCCTCTTAAGGGAGGAGCTTTGTCCAGCAGGATAGAGACTGCCTAAGGGGAAAGCTTTCTCCAAGCACTGAGACTGCCTTTGCTATTTCTGTCACACACAGGTAACAAGCCAAGTGAATGCTGCAGGACTTGACCCAGCTGCCTCCACACCACAATGTGGAGAAGAGGTTTTCCTCCCAGGGCCAGCATATCCCATCCATCCACAGGGCATTCACAGGAGTGGGGGCACACCACAGAGAGCTGGGTTAGGCCCAGAGAGGTTCTGCCCTGCAAAACTACCTTGGAGACAAGATCCTGCTAGGAAAAGGATGTTAAAAAAAATAGAAGTGAGAAAAAGCTATTTACTTCTTCAAGCCATTCCAAACCTGCATCTTGGCTGACAGAGCAATTGGCAGAGGTGCTTTTCAGAAGTGGGACAACCCAACATGAGCAATTATTTAAAGAAGTTTAACTACAGGTGTAGAAAGTCTCATTCCAAACAGCCAGAAACATGCAGGGACATGGAAGCTACCCCACTGCAGCAACCACCAACAGGTCAGCCAGTGGGAGCCTCACAGTACTGCCACTGCACATGCCTTGGAATTTAAGCCACCAATTCAGATACCAAAGTTTCTTCCCACTTTGTGTTTACAAAGCATTAAGCAAGACCCAAGTAACTCCTCATTTTCGCAGCTTGCTCAGCATATGCTTATCCTCACACCACCATATGGCAGCATGCTTTCGAGATGGCCAGGGGAGAGGCAGCTGGTGCAAGGGGCCATCAGACCAGCAACTCTGCAACTGGGCCCTGTATTCACCAAAAGGTGCCAGACTGCAGGACCCTACACACACTTCTGCTGCCAGGTTCTCAGCTCGGAAGCAAGTCTCACACTGCCACCCTTGCAGCATCAGGCTGGAGCCTCAAGCTTTGGAAAGGCAGGTCTTTTCAAGCACCAAGTGCCTGAGAATGAAGAATAGATGTAGAGGAAAATGAAGTACCACAAAACCCAGGTTTCAAGGCAGCATTCTCCAGTCTCACGTTCTCACACTGAGCCCCACACGCCTTCCCAGGAGATAAAAACCTCATTTAGTGAGTTGTGTCCCAGAAAGCCTCTGTCACAGCTAGTAGCACCTACAGCTCAGAAAACTGCTCTTCTGCCCCAAGCACTGCCTCCGAGAGCACACTTCAGGGAGGTACCCAGTCCCTTACCTGGTGGGCTACTAAAAAGTTTCAAGCTCTGCCCTCATGAGCATGATGGAAGCAGAGCCAGTCCAGGACACAGGAACACATCATTCTGAACGAGCTACATTCAGTTTATGAAGACAATGAAGCCAACGTTTATATTCCAGAACTTCCCCCCGCCCTGGCCAAGAGCTCAGCTTTACACTGGAAGCATACAGCAAACTTGTGGGCTCCAGCACAGACGTGGCGTATCTGGGTTGCAGCAAACCCTTATCCCCGTATTAACGGGCTCGTTAACAGGCATGCCACACAGCAGTTCACCGACAAGGTCGAGCTGCTGAAATGCACAGATTCTTCTCCTCGCTGGTATCAAAAATAAAACACAGCAGCCTAGACCAGAACTAGATTTTTATCATCACCAGATTTTTCTAGTTATAATGGGATCAAGATCTCTACAGACACATTTAAAACAATCCTCAGAAATGAACCAAGGCAAAAATCCCATTGCAGGCAGTGGTATCGCCCAGCTCCCCGGTGCACCACCAAGGCACACCCGTGTCACCTAAACGGCGTTTAGCCTGTTACACAACCAGCAGCCTGCTCGCCCGGGCTCATCCCCGCACAGCGCCCAGCGCACACAACACGACGGCTTCTGGCTGCGGGGAGCGCGGACCCCGGCACCCCCGGCACCCCCGGCACGGGGGCCGCAGGCGAGCGGCGCTGCCGAGGGGCAGG
>VZSV01000001.1:8285428-8323395 GCA_013398735.1 Nothocercus julius | reverse complement strand
TCTCTCTTTCTCTCTTTCTCTCTTTCTCTCTTGGCTTGATGTCAAAAAGCAGATACCACATTAAAACCCCTATGAGTGTATGGGCAACTGAGGCCATACTAGCAACTGAGGCCACTGTACAGCTTTCTACAGAACAAAAACAGTGTACTGATGGGGTTGAAGGCACCACCATGCTCAAGACTGCTTGACCCTTTCTGCTCCAAGGGTGACTACGTGACTGGGAACAGGGAAAGAGTCACTTTCCAGGGGCCTCTGGCAGCAGACAGCTTCAGCCAGGCAGTGCAGAGGTCCAAGCGGACATTCCTAGCACTGCTTCCCACAAGAGATTTATGGTTTGGCTCCGTGCTGTGGCAAGCTGCTAAATATTCACTCTGGTACAAATTGGTTGGAGGTGAGGCACAGAGCCAGAGCTCCATGAGCAGCCTGCAGGAGGTCTTGTTGGCTTTTCATGTGTGCGGCAAAATGATGGCTGAGGAGTCTGCTACCATAAATGTGTGCATCACATGTGCTGTGTCTAGCAGATGCAGCACCGTGTAAATACAGGCTCTGAAAATGGCATCCTGAAAGCAGAGTTGCTTCCTCTGCTGAGAAGGACCATCTCTCTTCTTCGTTACCGTAAGAAATGGGGACGTCCTTTCATTCATATTTCACTTCACTCAGCTGTGCACTCAGGCAAAACTGAGAGTGAAGAGAGATAGTAAAAAAAAAAATTATGTTTTTGCAGGTCCAACATTCGAGCAGCTTGCATGCTGTAACCTCACTTGCTCCGTGAAGCTACAGCCTGGACTCTAGCTGGAGACCGTGCGTGCTTGATCTGTTAGCAAATGACTATCTATGTTTCCACAGAGAAGAGAAAGTAAGCTGTGTGTGCCATGAGCCACCCAAATTCCTTCAGTGCTGCTGGCTTCAGAACTGGTGTGCAATAGCGACGTAGTACAAGCCCAGCATGTGTAGGAGGGCCTGGGTGGGCCTTTAAGCTTTCTAACACCTTGTTTAAATGTGCTCTACAGAGCTCTGGTGATGGAGGAGAAGACTTTTTTGCTCCTGGTTAAAATCCTGTTGAGAGATGAGTGTTACCAGAGGTCATCACTGCTGATGACTGTTGCCTGCATGAAAGAAGTGGGTTGATTTCTATCCAAACCTTAGACTCAACAGCACTGAACCCATCACCACATCTGTTCTCAGAGGCGCATAGTCCCTTGCTGGCAGACTCAGTAGAGAGCACAGTGCTGAAATATGGTGCAAAGACTGATGACACAGTGTCTTTTGTGGAGATAAAGAGAAGCTGATCCCTTTCATCACTGCTTAAGCAATTGTTTCACATGTCTTTGCCTTGCTTTTGTTCTGGATGGAGGGGAAGCCGAGGGCCTTGGCTCTGCAGGACAACCTTTGCCCAAAGGTAGAGCTCCCTGTGGGAGGCATGTGCAATTCCTGCTCCCAATTCACTGCAAGGGCAGTCCCACACCAGGACAAATCTGCCTGCCTTGGCCCTGCTAGAAACTCCTGGTGAGTGAGGATGTCCCAGCTTCTGTCCACCAGGACCTCCCATGAAAGGGCTCTTCAGAAATATTTCTACTTCTGACTTAAGAGCTGCAGCAAAATGCAGCCCAGAGTAGTGACGCTCACTCCCATCTGACCCCCATGGTGGCCTTTTTTTCTGAATCAGGTCCTGGCCCTGCTGTTCCCCTGCATGCAGTATGGCAGCCAGGAGCGTGGCTACAGAACATCAAAGTTAATTAGAATCCAAAAGCAAATAAATCAATCAATATATTCCCAGCCCCCTTAGAAAATCTCTTTATTGGGAACCAACCCAGGCAGGGACTCCCAGGAAGAACTACAGAGAAAAAGATTCTCCAAAGCTGTAATGTTTAAGGTTGTACCACTTGGAGAATAATTATAACCAGCAAAACAATGTTCACATCTCACATTAATATAAAGTAATGACTGCATGCCTGTAGCCAGCTAACCACAGAACTGAGAAGAGAACTGTCAACGTTTCTGTCCTGCCATAACAAAAAGCATCTTGGAAATGCTAACAGCTGCTGCTCACCAGCCTCTTGTCACCCTTCCTCCTTAAAGACACAGAGTAAGGCTCTTTCACCTTCTCAATATCACTTATACAGGAGGTGTTGCCATGGCTGAATTTGTTTTCTGTCTAAACTGACAATGAAAAACAGTATATTTAGTTTTCAGTGAAGCAGAATTTTAAAATCATCTCAGATATTTGAAAACATTTTGGTTTCCAGTTTTGCAAATGTGTTAAATTTCAAAATATTCTTTTGACGTCCTTCCTTCATACATTATATTTCCTATTATTTCTACACTAGTCCCAGGTGTGTCTCCTTTGCGTGCCTATCATGCTAGTAGTGATATGCAATGAGACAGTGAAAACAAGAACATAAAAGTGAAAAAATAAAGTGAAACAAGATGATATATCTGAAACTACATTTCTAGCGAACATCTGGCCAAAAATCTGAGATGAGTCTCAACAGAAGAGCTTATGGAAAAGCAGAGCAGGGCTGAACGTTGCATGGAGAGGCACGGCTCTGGCAGAGGCACCACGGCTCCTCAGCCGCTGCGCAGCAGTCGGCCTGCCCAGCACCAGCAGGAATCCAGGGGCAGTTCAGCCTTACCTTGCCCAGCGAGGGACACAGGCATGGGGTGAGACAAGGACAGTAGCATCACTGTGGAGCCAGGCAGGGCTGTATGTGCTAGGAGAACATTTTGCAGAAGTGAGTGGGAGAGTAAGAGGAGGGAGCATAGTTTGCCTCAATGTTCACACTCAAATTCTCTTAATAAAAGCTGACAAAAAATGGACTTAAGGAGATCCTCTCATATTGAGGTAGGTGCAATAATTTGGATATGAGCCTGTTGCAACTGTCCAGCTACCACAGAGATGAATTCCCTTTGTAATCCCTGCAAACGACCTTTGCCTCCATGGCCTCCTGCAGGGCTTGTATCTCCCCATCCTTGGAGGGCCCACCCATCTTAGTAGGTATGTGTAGTTTTGTCGTTCCCTGTAAAAAAATGTTCTTGGATACCAAAAATTAGGTTTGTGATGTGAAAGCTTGGACATCCAGCATGCTGGCACCCCCAAAGGGATTTGAAAGAAGATGGGAACACTGCAGAATTGTGTCATGTTTGTTTTGACTAATCCTTGGCTTCTGGTTGTCTTCTGGTAGTCTGAAGACACCAGGAAGGACCTTTCTTTTTTTTACCCTTTGAAGCCTTACTTGGAGGGTATTTTTGATTTCCTTGGAATTATAGTAGACTGGCCAAACCAGGGGTAGGGTGACTGGTGGCACTGGAGTCTCTGCTTGGGTTGGGAAGGAAATCCTGTCTCAACCTCACATCTTCCCCTTGGGCTACTTCCCCTCTCCGCTTCAGTCTCCACAGCAGTTCAGCCCTCTGCTCCCCCACAGGCCATGCTGCATCCCCCAGTTTAATAATCACAATTGGAAATTAGGACTGTTAGCCTGTGACACGTGACTTATGGAGAAGATGTCCTAGTGACACTTCTAAACTAAACATCTGTTTTATGACCATCTGCGGTTGCAGTGAGCTGCATCCAATGTGCCCCCGCAGTCCTTTTGCAGTCTTATATTGATCCATGACAGAGTGTAGAAGACGGGGAGCATCAGCATCAGAGGAAGTGACATTCTTCCCATTCCTCACTCAGGTGGGAGCAGGAAATCTTGGGACTTTTTTTTTTTTTTTTTTTTCACACCCTGTTCCAGAAAGATATTTGAGTAAAACTGCAGTATGGAAAGATCCTGGTGCTAAGCTGGGGAGGGGGGGGAAAGAACAGCACATGAACTATTATGCTTTTTCCTAGGTAGTAAAGATACCTGGAGGAAAAGTCCAAGAAGAGAGGCTATGAAGAATTCTGAGATGGTACTGAAGACCCATATCAGTATTTGTGCCAACAAATTTAACTCTACAGTTTGTGGAGTTAAGTAATAAAACTGTGAGAGTGAAAAATAAAAATCAGTGTGAAGACATCTATTTTTCAAATCCCCTTTATGAAAAAATGAAGTAAAAGATAAATAAAATACAGCAAAATTGTCCTGAAGAACATAATCTACTGAGGACACTGTTGTTGCATGTAACGTACATTGAAAAGATTGTTATTTTTCTGGTTTTCTGTTGTCATTTGACAACAAAAAGAGCCTTGTGCATGTCAGCTGGAGAGCTAACAAAGGTATGCTTGAGAGGCAGTCTCTACTCTTGATAGTCGAAGAGGTTCAGGTCACCATCTTTATCCATCAGATTGATAAGCAGTCTTTGACAGAGCTGGTCAAGAGGTCATATTTTGTCAGAAAATTCTTCAGACATGAACCCTTCCATGGATTGCTTTGACTCTCTCAGTGAGCTCTTTCTGGGAACGTATTGGCACACTTCGACACCCAGGTTCTCGTGCACGGTTTTGAAAGGATCCCTTTGCTTCTCCCTCTTCCTTGTTGTGTTTTAGAGCTACCAGGAGGATTTGTAAGAAAAAGTTGTGTTGGTGCCTTCATGGCTGCTGATGTTTAGTTCTGTGTAACTAACTAAATAACAAAAGAAAGGATGTGTGAAGAATAGCCAAGAGAAGTGTGCTAGAAAAGTCAAAAGGAGGTTGTGAGTAGAGCTCATGAATTCAGCAGATCTTCGTTCAGGTCTGTGAATCCAGCAGATCCTGCATTGGCTCACGGGAGATTACAGCACCTTCAGTGGGCTTTTTGTTGTTGTTGTTGTTGTTTTATTTGTTTGTTTTCAATGAATATCAGCAAATCTAGCAGCAAAGTTACATCAAGAGTATGGGTGCATGGTTTTGCAAATGAAGTGCTTCAAAACAACCAAATCAGCAATGCTAGGCACATCAGAGAGTGAATCAGTCCCCAGCCAAGAGAGTGACATGGGAGCCAGACAGAAAGGAAGCAAAAAAGGAGCTTCTTCTAAAATTATTTGGAAGTTCAGGAGTAACCTTCTTTCCTTCCCCCAAAGAGTAAACACTCAGTGGACATCTGCTTTGCGTCCTGGTAAGAAGGAGCTGGGAGAGCCTGTTGAGCCCTTGCGATCTAGGGAGAAGAGCTGTGGAGACCAGCCAGCGTCTCAGAAGAACTGCATGGACGGGAGTATCCGACTTGGCAACCACTTAGGACATTCTTTGGCTCCTCAATAGAGATTAATACTACAGAGGCATTAATGTTTTACTGAGGAGATAGGCTGCAGGCTGAGGCAACTTTTCCACCTCACTTCAGTTCCTCTGTTCCCTCCAAAGAGACCAAACTTGCCTCATGGCCCTGTGCAAAGCTGTCACCACCAGGCACAGCGAGGCAGCAGCTCCCTCCTGTGCCAGGCTGCTGGCAGCCCCTCAGAGACGGAAGGAAGGCAACCGAAAGGGAAAAAGTGGCCTGCAAAATTATGCGCTCACTGCGTGTTAGTGGGACGCCACCCCTGGAGGTCTGTCAGCAGCTGACATCCTTAGGATAATCTTTGTGCTTCTGTAATGTGGTCAAGGGTCAAAAAGCCAAATGCAGAAGGTGGCATCATCTCCCGAGTGGTGCCTCACCTTCTTCACTGGGGACAGTCCCAGCAGAGCAGCTCCAGCCCCGCTGGGCAAAGCAGCCCATCACTTTGCTGAAGACAACAGAGTTTCTGGGTGTCCTATGCACTCATGGCACTAGGCAATAGGCAGTGAATCTCATTTATCTTCCAAGAATCTCAGAAAGCCTGGCAACTGCCCCAACACCATCTCACTCCAACTGAGAACTAAGGAATTTTGCCGCAAGACCCATCAGAAAACCGCCAGAGCTTTCCAAGCCCGCTGCTCCCTTGGGGCGGGGGAGGCGGGAAGAGAGGCTTGTGTTGATTAATATTAGAAGAAACTCGCCTGAAAGAATGATAGATCATGGCTTGGTGACTCCAGAATCTTTTCTTGTTTCTTTCTTTGATGGGAGGAGGGGGAACTGGAAACAAAAGGCCTAAGAAGGGGGGAATGGAGGGAGGGGTGTGTTTTGAAATCTGCTTCCTTTTGGCCACGCTTGAACTTCCAAGAGCCTGGTTTTGAGTGACATCCCTAGGAAATGGGAGAGAAAACTCCATGCTGAGCCGGCTCTCTGCCCAGCAGAGGAAGGAGGAGGCATCTGGCTCCAAGGAGCTGAAATAGATGCCTTTAATGTGTCCGTCATTTGGCATCACAGAGGTGCACTTCAGTTTTTCAGCGGGAGCGCTCGGTTCCTGCAGGCCTTCCAGGGCCTCTTCACCCTCTCCTGGATCAGGTTACCTGGACACTGTATAGGGCTCTGTGTCTGCCTGGCTCCAGGTGGAGCAGCGGAGGCAGCCTGGAGCACGCTGCTCTCTGTCGTCGCTGGTGGCAAAGGGCATGGAGCAGACTTTCCACAGCCTGGCTGCTCCCGTGCCTGCCCAGGCCTCCTATCTTCCAGCGCAGGAGAGGCCACAGAGCACCATGACTAGCACACGGTGCACTTAGGAAACATCCAGTTCTGGGGTCCAGGTTGGGGAGCACATTAATCAGGTTATCCACCGTGCCATGCAGCTGCCCCCCTGCTTGCAGCCTCAGGGATCTGAACTCTGGCACATGTGTGGGGCATATGACAGGGTAGATGATCAGAGAAAAAATGTGAAAACAGTCCTGATGAGGGAGTTCTGCGACCTGGGTTGCATGGAGCTGGGATGGGAAGGTGGGAAAGGAGGACTTGGGGGAAAAGTTAAAGCTTCAGCATTATCTGGAGCCTGCCCAGCTGCCGCTGAGGCTGCAGAGGTGCTCACCAGAGAATTCTGCTGGCGTGGAAAAGCTGGGGCGATGCTTGCTGCATGGGGTTTCACAGAAAGTTCACCTGATGTTTGCGAATTGGCTCTGCAGCTTCAAAAATATCTTCTTGCCTTCCTAATGCCCCTCACACCCATCATCCAGGATAGCATCACTGACGACCTCTTTGCTCTTACAGGCAAATCAAGTGCTTATTGTTGCTTTCCTCTTAAGCTCAGTCTTGTGTTAAACCCAGGCTAAAGACATAAGCTTTCTCCCAAGACCTTTGATCTTCTAAAAGATCCTTACATCTGGTCTCTAGATTCCTACGTCCAAGCACAGCAATTTCTAAGTAGGTGACTTTCTAGGTTCCTCTCCTCAGATCTCACACCAGTTTAACGATGTGCCCTTTCCTGCTGGTAGGTAGTTCCCCAGCGCTGTCCCTAAACAGTACTCTCTAGCAAACCATTACCATATAACGAGACCAAACCCTTGAGGAGGATTCTGGGCTCTGTCGCTTGTAATTAAAACTTTCTTCAGGTTAGAAAGATAATGGTGCTAGATTAAGAAAATAAAACTAGCTAACAGCACAAGATGTTTACACAGACAGTCTCCTTTTGTGCAGATAAGGCCTGCTGAGGCCCATACCATGAAGGGCAAAGTTCCCTGTTACAGCTCTGATTTGAAAGCAGTAGAGTGGGTTTAGTGTAGCTGTTTTGGACTGATGATGCTGTCACTGAGCTGATAATTTCTCTGTAAGTCCTTCCTTTCACAAGAATTAGGTGGACACAGGCCTGTGCCACAGCCACGGTACCTGGGCTAAGAAGATGCGTATTATGCTAGAGGCATTTACCACTCTTCAGGAGGTAAGGGGAAAGTGCATAGTCATCCTGCCGTGTATGCATATAAGTTGTTGGGTTTTTTTTTTTTTCCCAGTTAGGCAGGGAAGGTTCACATTAATTGACTAAAATCACACGAAGGAATTCCGCAGCAAAATGGTGGGAGGCTGATGCAGTTTTTTGCCAGTTACACTGCATCCTGCTCACTGCTCTCCAGACGTCCAGCACTGCAAGGTTAACTTACTCCTGGCAGCCAATCCCCCACGTAAGCGGCATAGCAGGAAGAGCTACGACAAGCGAGGCCACTGCCCTCTGCCTCTCCTCCCTGCTGAGACAACACAGTCATTTTTGCCTCATTTTGGCATTTACCCTGCTGCTCGATGGTTACATTTTTGCATATTTTACATGAGGCAGCATTAGGCAGATTATTGCCTAGTGTACATAGGCAATACCTGCTTATGACACATCAGCAACCATGTTCATACACTTTCCCCCGAAGTTTCCTGATGCAAGCTCAAAAGCAAGGTTGCTATTTGGTTCTTGGACTTGACTTCTAACGTCATGTCTTCCCCAGTGCCACTAAGGCCAGAGAAAGCTAGCAAGGAAGACTTCCCCTTGCTCGGGACATGCAAAGGGTGCAAGTTCAACTGGCTCCTGGCCAAAACCCGCAGTGAGCAGGGCTGGCCCCTCTTCTCTTCTCTCTCCTGCAGCGCAGCACACAGGCCAGCTACAGAGCTTGCCTTTCGGAAGGCGGCGGTCCCTGGGAAACCTCACCAGCACGAGCAGGCCGTGCTATATCCCACGGCCTGTCTCCAGCTTCACACACTGCCGGTGATGAATAGCAAGCCTGGGGAAGCCCACGAGGCTTTAGCTCCCAATGTTTTAGCCTTCCCAGCACACTGAAATCCTGCCCTTACTGTTGAGAGACAGTAAGCTTGCACATGTCCAGATGAGGACTCTACAATGATAGATAATACCAATAAACCCTAGAGCTGTTCCGAGAAGGGGAAGGTGATTTATCCCCAGCCGGACGGCTCGGTTGTGTGGAGCGGAGAGCGGAAATCCTACGGGAGCTTTGGAGCGCACATCAAAACTCCGTGTCACAGCGCCCGCGACACCCGGGGCGCCAGTTCAAAGCCGTCACGCGCTGCGGCTGGAGACTTAAGGTGATGCCAAGCTAATGAGCAAACGAAACAATAAATAATCTGAGCGATCATTACGCATTCCCGCCTCTTGGAGCTAGCCAGCAGCGGCCCTTGTGAGCAAGCGCTTCTCACACCCAATTACTCATGCTGAACCCCCTCGATCGGAGCCCAGAGCAGGCTCAGCAAACCATTCATCTTTGCAGAGTGGAGCCCTTTCAAGTTTCCCTGCAGCAGCCGCTCTGTTTATTGTTAAGATGAGCACACAGTTTACACGGACTGTTCTTATTTATCTTTGACTTTTACCTTT
The DNA here is from genome assembly GCA_013398735.1 of Nothocercus julius. Classification (NCBI taxonomy): domain Eukaryota; kingdom Metazoa; phylum Chordata; class Aves; order Tinamiformes; family Tinamidae; genus Nothocercus; species Nothocercus julius. Next base: position 8,314,353 of record VZSV01000001.1, on the reverse strand, counting down.
CAGGTCATTTCTTTGCACGTCCAGCACTTTCCAGTGCTGTCTTGACCAAATTTTTATTTATATCCTAGGCTTTGCTGTCTGAAACTCTCAAATTCCTAGTGATGGAAAGGCTAGGCAAGCTCCTGACAGGCACTGTTTCCCCAGTAGGACTGAAGTCTCCGAGGCAAATTACTCCTCAGAATGGAGATTTAGGAAGCTGTTGAAGGGAGGAATAGGTGGGGGTGTTTATTAGAGGGGAGTGCATGAATAAGTGTTAGCAGCTGAGTTTTGAATGACTTTGAGCTGAGGCTGGACGTGCGGCTATGTTAGAAGAGAGATTGGATGAGTGCGTGTTTTAGGCAAGATGAGGATATGCTGGGAATTGTGTGGCTATGATGTTTGCTTTGGAGGCCGCCTGGATGCCCGGTGAGAGGTCTGAGAAGAGAATAAGTCTAGGTATTGTCCCTGATGTGTTTGTGTGTCAAAGACAGCAGGACGCGTTTGCATGTAGATATGATCTTTCCTGCATTCCAAGTCTTCCGCAAAAGCCGCTGTGCTGCCAAGTTGCACAGCCCAGGATCCCTCCGGCCTGCCATCCCAGCCTGTGCTGTGCCTGCGCTTGCTACCCCGTCGGGTCTCCAGTGAAAGCCTCATCTCTGCATTAAGAGAAGGCACAAATTCTACTGTATTTCAGATGGACCGTGTGAAAGTGACAAAGGAGGAAGAGTCTTTCCTCACCCTTGTGGTGACGTATTTAAAAAATGAAGAATCAGATTTTGATTCTCCTTCTAGCGAGGCAGTGGGAATATCTTCTTATAATATCATTCATTATGGTTGATAGTAAAAGAGATCCCTCATGGCCAGAGGGCCAGAGCCCCGACTGGTGCAAGGTGAACTCAGCGAAGTCACCAGACATACCCAGTACACAAGATGTGGAGATGTGCCCGAGATACGTGCTCACACGGGAGCAGATGTTGAAACCCAAGATCAGAAACGAAGCTCGACACACAGCACCGAGACGAGAGAACCTCTCCAGCACGTTAGCCCCATGCAAAGGCGTGACAGAGCGTGAACTGCCTCGCAACTGCCTCGCCGACTCACAGACCTCAAGGCAAACAGCAGCGCCAACGCAGCAGCGCCATCCTCCCTCGCTGCTGCCCTGCCGCCTTCCCGGCCTGCTCCCATGGAGCCCGGGGGAAGCGCGGGGAAGGCTGGCCGGAGGAGGGACACCGGGGCAGCGTGCAGGAAGCAGCGCTATGGAGCTAGGCCCCTCGCGGCCTCCCTCCCGCCGACCGGCTCGCTCCCGCTCTCCGTCCTCCGGCACCAGCCCGAGGCTGGGCCTCATCCGCCGCACGTCGGCGCTGCCGCGGACCCACCGGCCATTCCGCACACAGCCAGGGAACCAGCCGGCAGGAGCCGCCGCGCTTCAGATACACTTAGGGCTTTCTCTTTCTAAGGAACTTTGCCAAAATAAAAAATCACATATTTAGATTTCCTTCCAAGGAATGAATAGCTCCCGCAAAGATTAAAATGGAAAGAATTTTTTTTCCTTTTTAATTACACATTCCTTTTTACTCTTTGTTGCCTCCTCTGACCTGGCCAGCAAAATACCTCAGTAAATTTTGCTGTTTCTCCCTACTCACGTTCCCCCAATTTTCCTGCTAGCTCTGCCAGCAGTGTCATCAATTATGTTAAGTCAGTGGCTCCTTTTGCCTCAGCGCTTTGACCCGTGAAGAAGCAGAGGAGCCTTTGCCTCTCACGTGTCAGCTTGTTACGTGCCAGCGGCGTATTGGGAGCTCTTTCCGTGGCTGGCGCTAAAGAAAAGCGATGTCTTCACAGAATTACGAATATTATCCCAGTGATAAGGGTCAGCCTGCAGGTGTTTCTGTTCAGAGCAAGCTCAGAAATACGCATGGCCAAATTCTGCTCTAAATTATATCAACAGGACTCCAGCGTAATCCGCTGAGGTGGTGCAGTTCCTTCACATGGTAGATGGAGAGAGAGCAGGACCTGGGCCCGCTGCTGCTATGGCAGAAATATTCTAATTGCTGGGGCCCCGCAATGCAAGAGTCGCAGAGGCTACATCTTTTGAGAGGCCTTCCTGCGCTGCACAGTTAAGTTGTGTTCACGTCTTTCTTCTTTTCCCATGGGGTTCTGAAAGGGTTAAAAATCCCAGTGATATAAGTCTGCGTTCATGTTGAATCTACACTCATCATATATATATCAGGGTTTTGAGGAGAGGGGGTGGTTTACACATGTCACTGGCCATAACTCAGACTTTTATTATAATCGTGACCATATGGTTAATGGGACTTAATAAACCACTGTTGACCTGGGCTCTGTGTGCACAAATCTCTTGCTCTCTTTCTTTTTTCCTCACTTGTCTGGACATGCCATGCCAAGCAGCTGCAGTCTAGTGACTCTAGAGCACTGGTTTCGGGGGCCAGCAGCTGGCTAATTTGGAAAGAAGCAAACCCTAGGCAAGCCATACTGCCCCACAGACCAGTGGTGACAGAGACCAGTTCTCCTAGGGTGACAGGGCAGCTGCTTTGTGCATCACACAAACAAGAGCGTGCATCTTTCTGCAAACCTTGTCAGGGAACACAGAGAGGGTATTAGGCAAAATTCTGCCCCAAACCCTAAAGATCTTAGGTAAAATCCAGTGATAGTCATGGAATTAAATCCGTGTTTCTTGTGGCGTAAGTGAGAGGAGCATTTAGCCAAGCATTTCAAGGCATCTTTGCATTCTGGTTTTGGCAGGCAAAAACCTTCCATTTCATGGAAATTAGAAGTGGGAGGGGGAAAAAAAGATATTAAATTCTGTCATATCAAGTACTTCCCTGGGAAGCTGGCACAGGACAGATTCAGGCCACATTGTCTTCAACTCCTTATCAAATTTAATTTTAAAGCGACCTAAATGATCAATCTGTTAACCCCACAATCTCTACCTTGCCAGGACTTCTATTTTTGGTCAGACCCATGCTACCTTCTCTCCCTGCTTTTGCCTGTCCCCCTGCACTGCCAGCTGTCTGCCCTGACGAGTCTGTTCAGCCACCTCCGTCCCCAAACGGGATAATACAAACCCTCAGCAGGTATGGCTGGATGTCAGCTCACTGGTATGAGTTATTCTGTTTTTATTGCATTACTCCAAGGAATGCTGCCTCCAACTGACTTTACAGGTGAGAAGCAGGAGCTCCTCAGCTTTCCCAGGGATCTGAACAGATGCACCTTGGAAAAATGAACAATCCTGAAGCCAGGGGTATGGAGGCATGTGGCTGACAAATCAGGCTGCGCCAAGGTAGAGGTTTTGGTTCGTTCTTTTGATCTTGATCTCGAACTTAATGTTTTTATTATTTGATTGGTGTTTTTGTGATTACATACACCTGCCAATAATGATATCCAGGCACACATGTAGGTTGGGTGCTGCTGAAATTAAACTTTCTTCCTTCGCTAAAACGACTGTGTAAACACCAATTCCAGCTCCTTGTGTCATGTTTAGAAATGAGGGCTTCTGGAACTGTATTACCCTTTCTGAGCTGCAGATAACAGACACACTGGAAGCCTGCTCTGCTTTGGTTTTCTGGGATATATATACATATTTAATCAGTTTGCCTGCTGTATGAGAAGCGTATCTTTCAGCCACATTGTGCACTTAGGACTGTGTTTCTTCTGTCCACAGATAGTTCACATGGCTTCATTTAGGACCTGATCCAAGGGCTGGTGGTCACAGCTGGAGTCTTTATGCTGTCTTTGATGGATTTTGGAGCAACCTAAGTAGATTTTGGTACATCTTCAATCATGCCGATAGGTAACAACTATTACTTTACCAAGAGTTCTTTCTCTCCTGAAAGTGGAAAGTTTTATTTTGTAACCAGTGGCAATCCTGGGTACTTGGATATCCATAGGAAGTGTCAGACATAGATGGACAGGTAGATTTCACAGTGACTCAGAAAGGTAAGAGCATACATCTCATGAGCAACAAGAAATACATGGATTGCTTAGACTTTGCCTGCCCCTATTTTCATCATAAAAGCTAAAGATCTATATAATGATTTGGCCTTCAACAGATCAGTTATGAGAGAGAAAACCTTCCTATCATGAGGAACCCAACCCCAGAAATACAGCCAACCTCAGCACAGCTCCATCCTGCACATTACACATGAAATACCCTTCCCACACCACCACCACCATTTCAGCGGTCACATCCCTTCAGCACGTTTCTATGACAAGAAATAACAAGTATAGGCTAGCGCATAACTGTCAAGTAGAGGGTTGGTTTGCAGAGGCAGACACAAACTGTATTTGGTGGTAGAAAGTTGCATGTGGCAACACAACTGCTCATGGCACTGGAGCTCACGGTGGGGCTGAGCAGCGGCCCCCATCTTGCCCCACTCCAGTAAGTCTTCATGAGGTAGCTGCAATAGCTGATATGAAAAAGAAGCACCCAAGTACAGAGAAGCAGGTGATAGCCCTTCCTTCCCACCTTTGCCTGTGCTGTTCTTTACCTCTTTTTCTCCGCTTTTCATTTGTGTATAGAAGACCAGCACTCCAGGCTAGACATGAGCCTTCTTTGCTGTGCACATGTTCACACACCAGCACAGCACCCAACACATGGTGTAAATTACAGGGAAGAGCAAGGGTGCTTACATGCATATACAGAAGCATTCACAGCCCAAAGAACCTTATTACAGTGGAAAGCCTTAAGGGCAGTGTCAGTAGAGGTGACAAGGAGCAAAGACTGCAAAACTTCAATCAGCTGAGAAGAAGTGCTGATGGACAGGGGACACCATGAGCATCTCCACTGCCCTCACCATATACACCCATCTCCAGGTGTGTCAGTCCAGCACCTCTCCCTTGCTTGAAAATCAGTCCAAAAGAAAGCGCACAGCGGAGCAGTGAGCACAGGGCCACTGCAGGATTTTACCACCAAAGTGTGGTCTGCCTATTATTACTTTGGCCTGAGATAGCGTATCATGCTATGCTCTTTAAACAGCATGAACCTTGCTGCTCTGATATAATTTCAACCATATTAAAGGCTGCCAGTCACACAGGAAATAGCCATTCAGAGCAACATATAGCAGATACGCAGCATGCTCAGGATCTCTGCCCCCTGAGAAAGGAAGCAGGAGGGCTCCTAAGTGCTGTGTGGAAGGAGCGTGCCCAGAGGAGCGAGAGGCATGTGTTCTTCACTCCAAAAATGCTGGCAATGTTTACAAAGTCAGACACGTCAGCACAGTTACAGTCAGAAAAGTGAGTGTAAAACTGGCCTTGTTACTTCCCAGATCTGAAGGATACGAGTCAAATGTGCACAGATGGTCGGCCACTTTCCATAATGAAACACGTCTTTATTGTCCCGAGGAAGCTGCGTTTCACAACCTAAGCATTGGGGCTTGCTTCTTTTTTTATATATTTTATTTTCTCTGCAAACTGTGGGCAGTTTTGCCCCTTTCCTTAAATCAAAAATTGTGGACGATAAAGACGTGTTTCATTACTGAGAGCTGGCCAAGCATCTGTGTGCAATGGACTTCATTTTCTTCTCTGAGATGCTGGCACAAACATTCCCAGCTCAAGCCAGAGAGGAAACTGAAGAAAATGCAGGGATCTGAGTACTCCCAAACTTTGGGAGAGTTCAGACTTTGTGGCTGCTTGTTTCTGATATGTGCCCAACTGCCACATCTCAAACTTTAAATGATATGGTGAGGTAGATGCACACATTGGCTTGGCTTTGCCAAACACAAAATACTCTCGATAGCTAGGATGTCACAATTCTTCAAAGCAGCACAAAGTCGTAGGAAGCAGATACCATCTTTTCAGAGATGACTAAGCTGGTACCAGGCTACATTTAACAACGTGTCTAGAAAAATACATTATGCTCATGACTCCCAGACTTTTCCACTTCGGCCCTCAACTGGGAGACTGCAGCCCCCATTTCTGCTTGCATGTCTGGCTTCATGGCCCGGATGGGGCTTATGAGTGCTAATTCGGGAACCTCTTCCCAGGACCCGATCCTGAGCTCCTTGTCACCAAGGAGGGGACATACTGTGGTTTTGGCTCCACGACTGCGATTCACATGGCTCGAGGATCCTACTTGTCCAGCAGAAATGATGCTGTTCTATTCTGCTTTATGCTCCTGACAGAATACTTAACAAATGTACTACCTTAAAGCCTTACCGCATTTACCGTGGGACGAATTCATTCAGAGACACAGTACAGGGCATATGGTTATGATGACTGCTCCTGGACCCGTATGTATTTGTCTCTGGTGCAACGAGATTATGCCTGAAAATGCATATTTTGTGAAAAGTAGTTGGCTTTAATGATGCTTAAACAGCCAGTTCTCTTTTTCAGGAAAGATGGAAAGACTAAGAAATATAAATGCATGTATAAGGAAAGGAAAGGGCCCCTAGAAGAAGACAAGTCATTTTCACCACAAGTAAAAGTGTGGGGCTTTTGCCTGGGCATGTGAATAATTAGAAGCATGTTTTTAAAAGCTTCCCCATCTGCCTAATTTGTTGCCTACCTGCTGGTGGGTTCCCAAAGACAATAAAAGAAGGATCTGGGAAAGACAGCGGTGGAGTGGGATTCCTGAGAATTGTGCTTCTCCTTCTGACTTTGCTGTCAGCTTGTTGTACGAGCCAGGGTGAAGCTAGGATATGAGCTTTCCCTCTGTGCTGCAGCACAGAAATGGGCTCAGCCTGCTTGCTTCGTAAGCTAAATTCACTCCCATCTGTGGGTACAGTCACGCACAGCTGATACCAGATAGGACCTGAGGTTAGAGCCCTAATATGGCTTCTTTTTCGCCAGCACACCAACACAAATTCCTATCCAAATCCTCATGTGACAGGAAAGGATGATACGACACATTACCATGCAGTGTAGAAGCTGCAGAAGAAAAGAATCTGCATGACAACTATTTCTCTCAGGATGCTTGAAATACAATTTTGAATAGCAAATTCAGACATAATGGTGTTTAACCTACATAGTTAAGAACAAAGGTAATGCACCTTATAGAAGAAAATAGGTATTACTGTGCTCTTGAAAACCTCCTCTAAATATACTAAATGCCTACAAAATACAACATGCCTATTGAAAGTTTATGTCACTCATCTTCTCCATTCTTTAAATTCGACCTGTATTTTCTTAAATTCCAAGTCCTTTGACTGTCCTTACCTAAGCTTCAAAGGGACTTGAGCATCACAGAGTTTCTGGTATCTTTGCAAAGAGAGATAATGGATAATGATAAAGAACCTAAGCAAAGCTACATTTAGTTTTATTTCAGATCTTTTCATACCAAAACTGCTCAGAAAAACACAGCTTCAGCTGGGTTTGGGTAAGTTAATACATCTGCAGAAGAACAGGGAGGCCCCATATTCTTCTGTGTCATGCCTGGCACAGAATGTAACTCACTGTATTCACTGTCCTGTTGAAGGTTCTGCTAAAAACACAAACAATTTCTGGTGATGAGACTTGAGGAGCAGCTGCTCCCCTACGCTGCCTCTGCAGGCAACAACGGGAGAAAGAGGCTCCTTTCGGGGGTAATGCAGAGCTGAAAGGTCACTGAAATGCTCTGGTTGCCATTAGGAGGAGCACATCCCTACCCGCTGACTGTGGGAGGGACGCGGAGCCTGGCCCCCCGCCTTGGCTGCAGCCATTAAGGCGCTTGGCAGTAGAAGCGATGCCCATCTAAGAATGTAGTAGCAAGAAGGTACAATACAGGTGAGCATTAATATATGTTAGAGGGTCAACTTATGGTCTCATCAAAGCAGCCGTATTACTCAGGAAGTAAAACAAGACAGAAAGGCCTGTTGCTAAATTTTCCTCAGTTCTGTCCTTCTCTATCCCATCTCTGACCACAACACAAGATGTTTGTACTGAAGTGAAAAGAGCAAGATATCTGGTATAGCTCAGGTGTAGCTTCCTAAACCTACAGCTTCCTCTGAGGCCTTAGGCTTCAGCAGGACCTTATACACTGGCTGTTGAAGAGTCCTACGTGGTCTTCAATAGCCGGTATATAAGGCCCTGCTGATTATTTTTATCTGCCTTTGTGGTTGTGAAACTACATTAAAAGATGTAGTATATCTACATGATGTTCTTTGAATTGCAGTACAACCACTGCGGAAGGCGCCAAAGTTAAGATCTGGTGAAGAGACAATTTTAAAGAAGAAACTCAGAGACAATTTTAACTTGCAGCTAGAGTCCGGAAAACAGCCCAATGCTCACAGGTGAAAAGTCTTCATGTAAAATTCTTCATGCCCTTTTTCTTCTTAAAATCGTATGTAGCAGTAGGTAGGAGAGAGAAAGAATTCACTAAGGCATTCAGTATTTTCACAACATCACCACCAATACAAGAAAAGCCAATTTGGGTATGAACAGCATGCTTTTTCTTTCTTTTTTAGCTTGGAAACCTTGGCTAGATATAATTGCATGAAGTCTTCTTTCATTGTTTTTCTTTTGTTTGTAAGATCAAAGACCCACAGGATGTAACAGGAATCTCTACAATGCCCCTTGGACGCTCATTTTAATAAAAAGATTGCTTTTAAAATAATCCCAAAAGGAAAAAAAAAAAAAAAAAGGACAAGCAAAGTCCAGACCCTGATGGGGTAATGTATTTATTCTCTCTCTCTTTTTTTTTTCATCTCTGCAAGATAAGCAAAAAAATTTCTTACTCAGATCAAGTTTGTCTCATGTAGGATTGCATTTCTCAGCTACTCAAGCAGAGCTGGTACCAAGTAAGACAGACTTGTAGATGAACACAACAGAATTATTGCACTGCTGGCAGCACAAGATGTTCAAGTGCTACACTACCCTGACAGAAAGCCTAAAACCAAGGCTGAACACAGAATATCTACAGCCTCTAAACACCCCCAGAAATGCCCCCAGGGAAGGCCTAGTGCCAAGTAGTCACTTGGTGATGTAGTGCCAGTTTTTCAAATAGTTCAAAACTGTAGATTTCTGTACGTCCTCAGGTCTTGCTCCCAGCGCTTAGCCCTTCCTGAGCTGCTGATGGTGATACCCTCTCCATGCGCCATCAGCGCCTCCCTGCTGCTGCCGCAGCCCGGTGCCGCAGCATGAGAGCAGCTCTGTTTGCTTTAACCTACAGCCTGCTGTCTGCCAGGGCCTGCTGGGAGACCGCAAGGAATTCGGGATTCACCCCATCCTTGGTAACATGGCATCATCAGTATGCAAAGCTGGATTTTTACCTTCGTGCCACAATGAGGAGCTTGGGGTGTCATACAGAAAAGATGGGGTAGAAAAGATTGTGGATAAATGTCTTTCTCTGATGTCCTAAACAGACAGAGTGTGCTTGAGTGAAAACCATAAAGAACGTCCTTCTTCCATTGCTAAACTGACAGCCACACATGCTGAGGGTCAGGCCTTTAGTGGGTGATTCATGACTCTGGGGTCACCGAGGGTTAAAGATTCTCATCTGAAGGGGATTAGGTGTTTCTCAAGGAAGAACAGTCTTTCAGTGCCTCCAGCATTTCCTTGAAGCTTTTGGAGCCTTAGACCTGCTTAAAACCTGCCTCATTATTCTGTCTCATCACATGAAAAGTCCATCTCAGCTTTGGTAGAAAGTACAGATTGAGTGTGGTGCGGGGGATACAAAAGGAAATCCTTTGAAAGGTGCCAGTTCCTGCCATCGAATATAAACACATCTGGGTGCAGAGGAAATCAGACCAGCTCCTGGGAATCCTCTCATTGCCCAGACAAGTGGTTCTGTGGTCTGACATCCTGTCGACAGAGTTTCCTCCTGCCTCAGTGCCCTATATGCACCACTTCCTTCCCTTGCTGTGCCACTGATGCACCCTCCACTCTCTCTGGTAGCATTATCATCACTTGCAGGCTGCAAATCAGCACAGACGTAGCGAGGTGGCCAGAAGAACACCCCATGTGGCGACAGCCGCTCTGCGGAAGAAGGGCTTCTCTTGTGGACGTAGCACGCACGGCCGACTGGTAGGAACTGGCCCCCAAGAAACTGCCTAGGGACACAGCTGCAGTTGGCTCACTTGGTCCTTGTCTGCCTCCTGAAATGTCTCCCTCTCCTCTTTCCTTTTCACTTCTCTCATAGCAAGGTATTTTCTGGTGCTTTTTGTTATGTTCATGACGTAAAATTGGAAAGTATTGGAAGACTACAAGATGCTGAAGCTGTTAAAGCTCTGTGTGTGAGTGTGCATGTGTGTGTGCATGTGCATGTGTGTGTTTAATGCAGAGCTTTACAAAACTATCAGGCACTCTTTAAAGTGCCATAAAATTTAATGCTCAATAGGGAAGCCTAAACAAATGAAGCTGCACTATAAAATGTTTAGTGCTTCTATAGCTTTCGCTTTGAACATGAAGACTTACTGCAACTTGCAAGTGGGATTTCTTTATCATTTTGTTTTCCTTGTCCCTTCTCCCTTTGCCTCTTTTCTTCTGTATTCCCAGAGAATTTACTATGTATTTTATAAGCAAATATCTTAAACTCCCTGCGGACTTGGTCCCCAAAAGTGTGGCTGACTTCCACTAAAAGGAGCTGCTCATTCTCAGACTGTTCCCTGAGAAATACATATTTGAGACTAAAAAAAATAAATAAATAAAAATAAAAAGAGTGCTACTCTTTCATCTACCCCAAAAGACACTTAATTTAATTATTTTACTGGCTATACTGGCTGCCAGAACTGCCTGGTGTAACTCTGTAACTCCTATCCTTGGCCTGCTGTGATTTAATCTGCTCTTGTGTGACTTCTAATGGAAAAGATCCCAAAGCGTGGTCAGTAGAGGGCCAAAGTACATCCTAAGCTCTCTTAAGAAAAAGGCTATGAGGACATTTTGTAACTGCCTAATGAAAAGAAACAAGTTGCACATTTTTACTATTGTCACTGAACTCATGTACTATCCAGCTGACTCACACGTCCCTCAATGCTCATCTCTAAGGCAAGGCTGGATGGGTCCAAGCGAGGTACCGCTTCTTGTTGCTGCTATGCGAGGACCTCTGAACTAGCCCTCACAGAATATTATCAAGTCTGCGTGGGCAAACATAGACATTTAAGTAAACCACCTACTTCCAAAGGCATCTTGGGTTAGATATTACCTACATTATGTCTGATTGACAATACTGGGCAAGTCTCTGCCTCATTTTTTTCACGTGTACTCCAACACTAACAATATTTACCTTCTTCCAGCATAAGGCTTTCAGTTTGCTCAGCATTTGATTTCTCTAGATTGAGATGGAGGTGGAGATCAGGAGGGAAGAACAGGACATGCTTCTAGATGGAATAGCTGTGTTTCCAATAATAGTCAATGGGGATGGACAAGAGGCAGTGAAAGCTGCAAGCTGTTGTCTCCTTCCCTTCTGGACTAGGATAATATTATGTATATGTATAGTTTTATTTCTGGCCATACTATGATCCCTTTGAAGAAAAGATGTAGCGACACACTTTTGCCTACGCAATTTTTCTTACTGAAAAGCTTCAGATTACCCTAGATATTGAATGTCTCCTTATTTTTTCAGTCTCTGAGAAGCCACACCTCATGGTCTTTCTTATTATTTCATCTATGTGCTTCAGCCTCATCAAGGGAACAGCACAAGGTCACAGTCTTTCCTCCTAACTGGAACCCAGGAAAATGCAGATTAAATCTTGCCTATACTCTAACACTCCCATATTTGGACACAAGTGGAATGAACTTGTCTGTTTTCTAGTTTGCCTTCCATCTGCCCCAGGGCCTGAACTTAGCTGCAGGTTTCAGCATAAGAAGAGGCATGAAGTTCCAATACGCACATCTGGAATTAAGAGCCGAAAATTGGGCTCGGTGCTGATAACGCTTTATTGACAGGAGATGAAAGTCTTGATTCCAATAACTTTCCGAGCTCCAGTTCCCACTGCTTTATGAGGTGTTACACACTTTGGTACCTTCGAGAGAGAGTTTGCTTCCCCTCCTTCTCTCCCACATCTTTATTGCTTCTGTTCCACAGACCTGAGTCATTAAAGTCTGAAATGCTTGAGCCCAGGAGGGTACAGAAACCTTTTCCTGAGCCCCAGTGAGAAAATGTCAGCATCCAGGTTATCTGGAAGAGATGGGCATGAACCAGACCCTAAAGCCACAGTGCTCCCAAACTTTCAGGGACAGTCCAGCATTAATGGCTCAGGCCAAAACCCACTGGCAAACAGGGCAGCCACCTACAGTCTTCACTGAGTTATCGTCCTGCATCCGCCCATAGAATAACATGAGTACAGAGTCTTCAACACTACCCTGAAAGGGCTCACAGTGCATAGCAGGGCAAAGCAAAAGGAGAGGAGGGAAAGCTCAATTAAGCACCACAAAAGGCCTCACACGTAAGTCATTCCTTGCTGCCATGCATCCTGTACTAGTAGCATAGTGGGCGAGATAATTAGTGGGTCACTCTCATTTTATCAAGGGTCATATTAACCCCAGAAGGATCCAGAGTCAGGAAAACACAAGCCACTTCTTTCAGCCATGTCTTATAAAAGTCCACATTATCTGTATCTGTTGAAATTTTGAATGCCATGAGAATGTCCATGTCCTTGTTTGCCTTTGTGTTGACCCGAGGAGCCACCAATCTCTTCCAGGTCCAGTGGAACTTGTGGGTTGAGTGCTTGCTACTGCTTCTTACTCCTGTTGCTCACTACGATGACTAACCTGTCTCTGTTGGGCTACCTAACCATTTACCTTGCTCTCCTACTGCCAGGAACAGTTAATTTTTGATGTAAGCTCTAAAGAGTCAGGTGCTGTTAGGGAAACAGTTCTGCATTGTAAAGGCTCCATGAAGGGAAAGTCAAAGGATGTAAGCCATTATAATCAGAACAGTGAAAATACAACATTGTTCAGATTTGAAATTTTTTACAACTTCTTTTTCTTTACAGGCATGTAGAATTGTTTTTGTGTTTATAATATTCATTTCTTTCTCATATTAATTGTTTTTTCTAACAGATACTAACTGTCACAAAAATATTGCCTGTGCTCTCCCGGACACTTAATTTCTTCTTCAGAAAAGAAAATGCCAGAAAAATGAAGTTTGAGTGATTTTGTCTCAAATCAAACTGCAACGGGAACTTTAGGCAGCTACCATAAGTCACTCTTCACTTTTAAGAGCCTGTGTCTTCAGCTGCTCATCATCACATAATGCTTTACCAGCACCACAATCTGTAGTCTTATCTCAGCTTCATCTGTATAGTCCAGCGGGAACATGAAGCTCACACTGCAACTCCGTGAGGTAAGACAATGCGATAAACATCAAAAAAAAAAAAAAAAAATCCTCTGAAGTGTTTAAACATTTTTACATTTAAAAAAAAGATGTTTCAGACCTGTTATGCTTGTAATTCTGTGTCTAAAGCACTAAGACTCTTGCCCTAACCGTATACAGTCTTTTCTGCCTGCAGAAAGCTTTCTCAGTATAATATAGTGTAATGCACAAAACTTATCTCATTCTTTTCCTGTGTCTTGCCCTCCTCCTCTTTTTGACTTTGGTTCAGACTTGAGTCTAATTGCCTAGGAAGAAATTATGATTGAAACCACCAGGCTCCTCTGGCCTTTCCCCTTAGTCCTGAACACCTAAGTACCAGCAGTTGGGCTTCCCATTCCAGGACTTCTGAAGCCCACGGAAAGGGAATGAAAAGTGCTATAAAATAACCAAATTCTTGATTGGGTTCATAAATCTGCATCCTTCAGTAGACTCTGGGATGTTGCATATCTGCAAATATCCATTGTTTGATCTAATGATCCTTTTGTCTTTTGTGATTTCTTCTTTCTACGGAAAAAGGAAGCATTCAGCCTTCAGACTCGAACCTGTGTTATAGATCTCTCAGTATCTTCTTGTTTCTCCTACTTCTCAGGTCATGTCCAGCAGTGTGGCAACATTCTGCTGCAAACCTAGAATCTTACAAGAGGTAACATGGCAAAACTTCACCTTCTTAACTCACCACATGGCTTTTCAGTTAACACAGTTCCTATGCATTTGAGAAACAGATACCAACTATATGCACTGCTTTCCTTGGTGCTTTCCAAAATACTTGGGTGTGGTTCAGTCATTCAGTAGATTTCAAAAAGAAGCTCAAAATCTGGAAAGGTCTTGAGCACTCGCTTGAAAGGATCCCCAGAGAGCCTGAGAGTGGAATCCTTTCCTTGGCTTCACAGATATTATTTTAAGCTTTATAGTGAGCTCTTTGCTCTTTCTGGACCTGAGTTGTCTCTGGTCTGTCAGCCACATGGTGCAGATGTGCATCTCCTTCCCTGCCAGCATTCTCCCAGGCTTTATTCCCAAAACCCGATCTCCTTGTCTGAGCCTCCATGTGTTAAGAATCCCTTTGGGACAACAAGATTATTTCCTTCTGCCTGCTGCGTATCACCCGACAGCTTTTCTGGTCAAAGCCAAGTCTTGACCACAGGCAAATATCAGTCACAGAACTGGCTCATCCTGAGGGCAGAAGTAATATTACATGGCGTAGCAGCCCTTTCACCAAACAGACTGCATTGCCAGACCAAAAAAAAACAAAAAAAAAAAAAACAGAGAAATAGATGGTAATTTTGTACTTCATATCACAGAAAGTGCAACATCTACTTTATGTTCAAGATTACTTTTAATTTGAAGAACAAAACTAAGAGTGAGTGTAAGCCAGTAGTCTGTACGTATGTATCAAGGTAGAGTTCCTGGGTTCCCACCACGTGAGCCTGCTACAGTTCCAACTATGAAATATCGGATGCTCAGATGCCTGTAAAAGAGAAAACTGCAGGAATATACAGCAAAGGTCTACAAAATAATGATTGGCCTGGGTTATTCCTCAAATCCTCTGTTACAAGAGTGGAAGGGAATTAAACAAAACTAGCTACTGGCCGATTCAAAACAAATGGACATACTACCTCACCCAGACTAGAGTTAAGCTGTGGAATTTCATGTCACAGGATGCTTGGATGTAGTAAATTTATTTACTAGAAATACAAATTGAAAAAAAAATCAATTCAGAACTATCAAACCTAAAGATATTACCACTGCCTCAAGAAATCCTTGTGGAAAAAATTGCTGGAGTCTCAGAACATGATTTCTCTGTTTGCTCTTTCCTAAGTATCCAGTAGGCCAGTATCAGAGAGAGCAGCAGACCAGCTGAGCCTGCGGTCTGAACCACACAGCCCTTCCTCTGATAACTTTGTGCTGCATTTATTGGCATTTCAGAGGACCCTGTTTCTACGCCAAGCTTACTGGCCAAAGTGGCTGCCACTACAAATGTGCTTTTCTCCTTTCTAATAGGCTACCACAACACAACAAGAGAGGGACAAGTCACAACTGAGGTACTGGGTTATGGGATTCCCAAACATGTCTTGTGAAGGCAGGATATCGATTGTCTTTCTCAGGTCTTGAGCCTCTATTGTAACCCATAAGCAATACTCTATCTAGTGCCACTTCTGTCTTCCTTCCTATTGCTCACATAGTCACATAATAATTAAATCAGGTAAACAATCAATCTGGAAAACTGCACTCATGATTATGAAAAGAAAATCATCTATATAAGCAGAATATTCTCTGTTCTGTTCTCTTGAATGAATGCCAAGAACTTCCCAAAGCCCCTGAAGGACACAGGTATAATATGCCTAAATCAGTCAGTCCTGCAGAAGAAGGATTGTATTATTCCAAATGCTTTGACTGCCCTGTTGCACTGAGGCTGATCAGCAACCCATTGCTCAAAGCCATGTAGCATTTCCTTGGGGGAAAAGGGATTTATCCAGTATTGAACAGTAGTCTCTGTATCTAGCATTCCAGCTGCAGACATTTTATTAAACGTGAAAGTCTGATTTTAACCTCACACAAAAATAATTCCCTTAAAATACTGACATGAATTTTCTGCTTCTACAAATAAAGATCTTGCAAAATCAGAGAGAATTAAGTATATAAATGAATCCTGGATAATATTCTTTTGCTTAACCTGTGCATCTCTTACAGTTCTCCAGGACACCACAAATGTGTCCTAGGTCTGGTTCAAAACATTCCCTGCTTTTCTGAGTTTGAGATCAATATTCAGGCAATCCATTACCCCTCTTCTAATGAGCCTATTTCCTTCCCTTGCTAGCCCTGGCTTTCCACTGATTAACAATGGAGCAGCATTTTTTTTTATGCACTTATGGTCAGCAAAATATTTTGGTATTTTAACCCTTTGCTTTCTAAATTCTTCCGAGGTGAAAGGAGGGAGTTTGAAGTTCAGAGCACCGTGCCTCTTGCATGGCTGCCTGCATTCTTCTGCCCCACTTTGACAGATGGGAAACACCCTGAGGCAAAATTAAGATGAGCTCTGTTTATTTTGGGACTGCAGATTACTGTCGAACATGGAGAGAGACAATTATTTCCATTGTGGAAAATGTGGCATTAGTGAACGAGCAGTTCTCTTAGCCTAAACTTTGTGTCTTGCTTTCCTCTAAGGAAAGTTTCATTTTTTTGAAGCACAGACTTGAATTAAGTGGTCACAGCAGCATTTAAATACAAATATTTGTAAACTAAGTGGTTTTCCTGAACAAAGTAGATCCAGATGACAGACAGTCTGACGGCTTCAGCATCTTGGTGCACTGTCACACGATGGCCCCTTCACTAGGCTGCTCGGTGCCACTAGAGAAGCTGGGGGACCCGGTGGGGTTACAGCTCCCGCGCACTCTGGAGCAAACCCCTGCTGGCCTCCGAGAGCCGAGGCAGCTAATTACAGAGCTGGCCCTGGGTGGCAGAGCGGGGATAGCAGACTGAGACGTGCACGTACAAGAAAAGGACGGAGGAGGCTTTGAAAAGGGAAGGTTCCTAAGAGATGCTCTGGGCAGGTGTTGGGAGTGCTGAGCAACACGCACTGCTGGGGGATGTGGGCATGGAGGGGGCTTTGCTGGGACACCGTGGAACAGCCTGTGGGGAAGGCAACAGTGCAGGGCTGGTCAGTACCCCGTGCTGAGGTGGCCGCATGTAGAGGGCAGGGGCTTTTATGGCAGCAAGGATGATGGCAAAATTTGTGATAGGTAGACAGCCAAGAGATGCAGAGGATGCTGCAGGAACTGATACAGGTCTTATCATACCACTGGTAATTACCACATTCACTGTGGGACAAATAGATCCTTATGGCCTGTGAGAACATGGAGGGCATTGGAAATGAAAGGTGTAGGAGGAGAGCTAAGCAAGAAAGCGTGGGGGAAGTGTTATGCAGCAGGATCATTACAGCTGGGCAGGAATCTTCCTGCATAGCATTCCTCCAGCCAGAAAACTGCTTGTTTGTCAAAACCAAAACTTCCTGAAGGATGTGCTAAAACCTTAACTAAGAAGAATTTCTCGTGTCTCAGAGGAAATTCATGGTCAAAATCAAGGGGAGGTGCCCCATCTTCAAAAATGCTCAGTAGCAAAGACTTTCTCAGAAGCTGTTGGTGATCCAGTTTCAAAGTGCTCACTCAGAGTCAATCCAATTAGACACCACCTCTCTCCAAGACCTGGACCTTGTTGAGGGGTAGTTACGTTTACATTGTTTTTCTCTGAAAAGCTTCGAATGAACTCTAATTCATCCTGAAGAGAAACAGAAGGAAAATCTTGGAAGCATAGGATGGGCAACCCATTTCTTAGCGACCAGTTTGGATTACTATCGCAGGCGCGTCCTGGCTATCGCAGTTCCTGCCCTGTGCTGCTGAGCTTCCACGTCTCCCCTCAGCAGCGGTTGGCTCGGCGCCGGCTCCCGGGGAGGTTTGCAGGCAGCAGCGCTACCTTGGGCTGCCGCAGAGCTGCATGTGCCAAATGCCACATGAGTGCCAGGTTTGCCATCGCGAGCTGTTATTTTAATGCTCAATAACGCCCCGAGGCTTCTGTTACTTTCCATTGTTCATTTCTGGGGGAGACTGCACTGCCAAGGTCTGTTCACTTGTTCTGGCTTCTTCTGCAAAGGCCTGAAATGCCTTTTTTTCCTATTTGTTCTCAGAAATCAAGCTTCTCTGCAAATGGCACGTACCAGCTTTCCACCCTCCGTGTGTCTGAACCACAAACGTCTGTATCCTGACAGCTTCTCCCCTGCTAACTTGGTCTGTCGGTGGAGGCCATGGGAGACTCTCTCAGTCTGCCCGTACTGCCTCGGCAGGACATGATCAGGGGAAGAGAAATTCCTGGTACGGTGTATCCGAATGGACCCGCCTTCCAGATCCAGGGGGATCCTATCCTTGGGAAGCTGGCCCTGGACCCTTTCCCCCAAGCCCTGTGAAATATATCTCACATTAAATCATCTGTCGCATTACTGAAAACAGCAGTGATGTATTTGATTAGTAAGGAAGCTCTGAAGGAACCCATCTGTCTTAGCATTTGGATGGGTATTTATCTCTTTCATGAGTTTCTTTTGTCTAAAGGAATCATTTACTGCGATGTGAAATAATGCAAGATCTGGTTTCTTTGGGGATTTCAGCAGGAAGCTATCCTCCCTGAGCCTCATTTAATCTCCTGTTGTTGTAAATCAGGAATAACCTCACAAAAGCCAGTAATATTAAGCTAGTGAAAAACTGATGTAAAAGACTCGGGGCCTCTGATCCCCACCAGCAATGGAGATGAACTTAGTTCCTGAGTATCTTCTCTCCCTATATACGAATGACACTGATCTCTGGAAAGGATCAGATGTGACTCTCAATCTTGTGTCCAGGCTTTGGAGAATGGCTCCTCTTGCGATTTTATTGATCCAGGTAGAAGCAGGAGATATTAGGACTTAGGTGGGGGGAAAAAAAAAAAGTCAATTTCTGGGAGAGGCTCAGGTCAGATTAACAGGAACAAGAAATTCTAGTTGTGCAGAGAAGCTCCTGAAACTAGTATCATCCAGACTGAGCTGCCACAATACGCCTCCTCCTTACATCTACTGTAATGATGGGCATGGAGCAGATTCACAAAGGAAAGCTAAAGAATATTGTTGTGGTATAAGAGCAGCCTGGTTCTAAACTTTGTTTTGTGTACAAACTTTGGGATTTGTATACTCTTAAGAGCCCCATCACAAAGCAGTGTTTTTTTTTATTTGTTTGTTTGCTTTTGTTTTACCTACTCAATAGATATAGTCAGAAAAAGTATCTTTTGTTTTCTTCACCTACAAAATGGTTAAAATCTTAGTTCCTTTCCTGTTTCAGATAACTGGAATGGGTTCTGCTTAAAAGCTGTGCTTAAATGGAACTGCCAAGATAAGAAAGTATTTTAATATTCTGCTACATCGAAAAGATTAATTTTAGAATACACAGAATTACAACAATCTGACTTGAAACATAACATGTTCCGATTTGTTTCGCTCCAACATTTTATTCTATTTATCTTACTGTCTCGGACAGTAAGAGTGATCTGCTCACTTCCACAATTTTGGGAGGTGCTGCAGGAAATACATAATAATGCCATTCCATTTTGTCATTCTCATGCTTTTGCATTAGAGTTTGGCATGAGATTGGGTTTAAGAGGGAAACACTGTCTGTCAAATTTTTATGGTTCTCCTTCCAGTGATGTCTGGGCACCTTCTTGTTTTTATTAAAGTTTTAGATACACAGAGAAGTGTTTTTTTTTTTTTTTTTTTTTTTTTTTGCTTCCATAACCTCTATAAATAAGGGATCTTGCAAACTGCTTCTGGCAGCACTGGGTGATGGGAAGCTAAAATTCCATTTTGTGAGAAATTTTCACTTTTAAAAAAGACTTCATTCTGAGTGGAAGTGAAAAGCCAGTCTTTATAAATTTCCCTTGGAATAAGAACCTGAAACATTTTCATTCATAGCTGCCAGTGTCATGTTTTGACGAGGTGAAGTTCTCCCGTTGTTTTAACATCAAAAATGGCAATCGTATTAAGCACGACATCCAGTAAATTCAGTAATATTTCTTATATTTTTCAAGTCATAATGAAATCACAAAGTGCTAAACATAACTGTGAAAACAGAGCCTCGTTGTCGTTATTGAGGTCATGCAATAATGTCCAAAGGGTGTGTTTAGTAGATCCTCTCAGAAGTGTTACCGAATCCTTTCTTTCCAGGTTCTCCAGAGGAACACTCCGCACCTAAAAAGCCTTCTCTTCCCCATGATTTACCCCACCAGTAGCTGCTGCTCCCTGCACTGTTGCTCTCCCCTCCACCCTGGGCACCAGCGGGTGGACGTTGGCACGCAGGACAAGGATCACTTTGCTGTGTCCTCATCCCTACTTAACTGACAAACCTACAATGTCTACTCATAGCCATCTTAGGTTTTACAAACTCCTTGCTTTACAGGGCTTCCGTTGAGCTTCCCGTAACGCATGCCGGTGAGCGTGCAGGCGGAGGCGCGCAGCAGAGCGCGCAGCCGCGTCTTCCAGCACGCACCACCGTCCTTCCTTCCTGCTTTACTCGGGCCGTGCTAAGCGCAACCCATCTGCTTCCCTGGCGAGCCCTCGATTTGCGGCCCTTCGCAGAGCAGAGCGAGCCCGCGGCGCTGCGCCCGGCTTCGGTGGGGACCTGGTCTCTTTGGAGATGGCTGTCATCAATTTGTTCCTTTCTAATTCCATTTCCCTCCCCCTGGCCCTGATCGCTGCACACACATCAAGAGGCTGCGATAGGCGTGTTTGAGTAAGACAAATGAACAAAGACATTCCCCTTACATTTCCCACTGGATAAATTACAGATGGGCCCAAATCAAGCCCCCTGGATCCAATGTGTCATTATGTATCTGCCACTATTGCTTTCCAAGAGGAAAGATGAAAATAGCTTTAAATGATTAGCTGTCTTATGTATTACCATGTCTCAAAGCAACAGGGGGTAACACGGGCAAATAACTACACAGGCAAGGAAGTACATGAGGGCTGCGCATTCAGGACCCTCTAACAACTGTGGTTTCCTTATAAAGAGCAATAAAGATGGTTTTAATGTACTGTATATGATGCAGCAGATGCAGGATGCCTCTGGCAAAACTCCTCTGGTCCAAAGCTGGCTGAAGACAGTTTGATGATTTGCAGGGAGCTCCAGATCCCAGAAGGGAGATTGTGTATACCTGTCAGCTAGTAATCAAAGCTCAAACTGGCCTTGAAAAAGCTTAATTAGTACTGACACCACATAACTGTGCAAGCTGTGGGACCAGGGTGACTGCAGAATATGGCGCGTCCGGTCCCATTCCCCCATGCCAACCTCATCCCCGCTGGATTTCGGAGCCAGCTCATTATCGCATTTCTCCCGCGTGCCTCTGACACCGAACGCCAGACTAGCTGCGTCTGCAAGCCAGGGAGCAGGGAGCAAAGAGCAGCTCTGCTTACT
Source organism: Nothocercus julius (assembly GCA_013398735.1). NCBI lineage: Eukaryota > Metazoa > Chordata > Aves > Tinamiformes > Tinamidae > Nothocercus > Nothocercus julius. The sequence goes on along the minus strand of VZSV01000001.1, from coordinate 8,293,152 downwards.
GTCTGTACCTGCTGTCAGAGAAGATTGTAGCAACTTGGGGTTGCAAAGACCTTGATAAACGCAGGGCAGCAGCACACGCGAGGAAAAACCAAACACGTTCTAGGAATCCCTAAGAAGCACAAGGAAAGCAAAGAAAGAGGCTGCAGTCTGTCATCTCGCAGAAATACAAAGATACTTCAGCCTCAGAAGGTTTGTACCAATCAGGAATAGATGTAGCCTGAGCCTCCAAATCCAAACTGTGACATGGAGTTCCTGCCTCTTTCCCTTTCCACAGAGAGAGTTACAAACACCTCCTTCCTCTACAAGGACTTCAGAATTCAAACCTGCTTTACATATTGTGATGATTGTGATGCTTGCCCTCACAAATAAATTAATCCCACTTGAAGTATCTCACTTTTACTGGTTTTCCTGGCTTCTTTCGCTCCCTGCTGTCTGCGCCAATTCCTCTGTATTTTTCTGTCTATGAAAGCCTACCCAGGCTCTTGTAATTGATCCACCAAAGAGAGATCTAGTCCACAACCCCCGGAGACAAGACTGTACAAGGAAAGAAGGAATTTCACTGCTTCCAGGAAAATACAAACAGTGGAGGTATCTATTTGGAAGTGACACGTTCTCGTGTCTTGCACATTCTGGCTCAGAACTGTCTCCAAAGCTAAATTTGCTCATAGGTTTGTGAATATTTCAGTGTGAGGCTCTGACTTGACATGCTGGAGAAAATGATCATGCCCAGACATGGACCCAGCTGTGAGGTTTCCCAATATTCTGGGAGAAGATGAAACGGTACCCACCTCTAGTTTTCAGGACAGCAGAACCTCTCTACCTCTAACCTCACTTAACAAACACTGAAGCCAGCAGAAACGTAGCTATGAAACCTCCAGCAGTACCAGAAAGAACAGAAATGGAACATTTTCTGCTTCTTTTGCTAAAACTACAGAATAGCAAGCATTTTGTTCGCAGACACTTTAGCTGAGTAGAGAGTATGTCTATATCATGAGGTGCTGATCAATACCAGTGAGGCTTTCATGTGAACTTATTAGGAACCTGATGTGGCTTCTAGACGGGGAACTGGTGAAACTTGGCAGAACTAGTAGCTGAATTCCCAAACCTGATCGGAAGACACGGTCAACAGGATGCTCATGGGAGAAGAGCAAAGAATGGAATTGTGCTCCATGCAATAGGAGCTTTTCTAAATCCCCTGAAGACTGAATTCTAAATTATTTTTAGAAATTTCCAAAGATGTCCCAACAACAGCTCAAAACAAAATAGAAAACTGTGTGTGTTTTAAAAGAAGATGCGGACAGAATTTATTTTCTTCCCAGAAAAAATAAAAAAGGTAAGAAAGTGGGATGATCTCAATGCTCATCTGGACACAAGTGACCAAACTGTGAAGAGCCACATATAAAAGGGTCCATTTGCCTGGAAACTGCAAGAGTCCTTGTAGTGCCAAAAGGGCAGATCTCCAGGAGCGGCTTCCAAACAGGAGATGACATTGTTTCCCAGGGCTCCTATTGTTCCGCGAGGATGGCAGCTGGCCTGGGCTGGGAGCGATACAGGATCCAGGACAATGCACTGAGGTTGGTCTCGGCATCCCATGCTGGTTTGCTTCCTCCTGCTTCTGCAGTTCAGAGTCCCCAGCAACCCTCCTGTCAGCACCGCACTGCTGCCAGTCACACACAGAGCCCCACACGTTAACGCATGGTCTGGGTACTCGCAGGACAACCTGGGATCCCGTCTCACAGAGGATTTGCTGTCTGAAGTGAAACACATCGTTGTTTCTAAATTTAAAACTAATGGTAAAGCATCCTTTACCTGGTACTCCTAAATTCATTAAAGGCCCCGACTGGCCATTCTAGACTGATGATGCCAGTGGTTCATGATGCATTTACTCATGCTCTATGGAGGGCTGGTTAGTCAGAGCTCTTTATTCTTTCTGCACGTTAAAACAGCTATAAAGGCACCAAACATTTTCCTCATGTTGGCTTGCCAGCTAAAGGATTTAAGGGATGCAACAGGATGGCCAGAGGAGAGGGAAGGAAGATGGTCTATGCATTGAAGAAGTGCAGGGAATAGAAAGAAGCATGAGGTGCTCTACCGAGATTCGCTGCAAATGAGGGAAACTGCTTGTAAACTCCTGAATTAGACGAATCATACTAAATTTACTGGCATGCAAAAAGAATAGTCACATCCGTTGTATCCTCTTGCCAAATGTAAGCTTGCCAGTGCAATTTTTAGACTAAAAGCAGGAAGTTACATACATGTTCACTTTTCTTTTTTCTTCCCTTTCACTTTGAGTCAGGCTTTAGACAAGTATGTCTTTTGGCAATAGATATTAACTTATGAATGCACATTTATGCGGTACATCTAAATCAACCCAACAAACACTCTCAAGTTGGACCCAAAAGGATTTGACCACGGGCAGTTCTTGATCCAAAATACACATAAATATATGTGGTCCAATTGGCTATGCTCGCACAGCTTCTGATGGAAGTGAAGAGAGCAATGGTAAGTAGGGTATATTTTCTTCCCACCTCTCGTCCACAGAACCAAGGCATGACTTAGCATGCCAGCTATGCCACAAACCATAGGCCAGCATGACCTAGGCTGAACCAAATGACTTAATGCCACACTTTTGTCTCTCTAGGCACAGTGGGTTGTGTGTGCTCTGTCTGCACCTTAAGTCAGACTTTTGGATTCCCTTCCATATGTTAGAGGCATGTGTCAAAGGACGGTCTAGAAATAACAACTGACTTCAAAAAATATCTATGTCTTTAAAGTCCAGGATGCTGCGGTGCTGGTGGGTCAGATCTAAAATGTCACATGATCAGAGCAAATGGCATCAATTAACACACACACTTAATTTCCATGTGAGGAAGAACTTCTTCCCTGTGAGGGTGACGGCGCACTGGCACAGGCTGCCCAGAGAGGCTGTGGAGTCTCCTTCTCTGGAGATCTTCCAAACCCGCCTGGTTGCCACCCTGTGCCACATGCTCTAGGTGACCCTGCTGGAGCAGGGCAGTTGGACTAGATGATCTCTAGAGGCCCTTCCAACCTCAACCATTCTGTGAGTCTGTTTGAGTCTGTGTATGCTACATCTGTTCTGATGCCTGAAATAAGGTTCTCTATTCTCCCAGAGATCCTAAATTTATTAAAAATCTCATTTGCAAGAAAAATCCTATCTTGTAAGATAAATCATGCCCAGCAACTAGTTTAACTTCATGCTGTTTAATCTGTATCCTTTGTTTCATAACCATTGTGCGGTGCTGCTACAGCAGAATCAGCCCTTCTTACTGCCCAGAACAGCTGGGCTTCAGCCACCTTGCACGTGTGGACACTTGTGTGTATCTGGGTTATTATCAGCAGTATCTACTCAGTCTGCAGGCATTCCTCAAAGATGCAAAAATCTAGCTGACTGTAAAAACTTAGATAGGTTGGAGAGTTCCAATTTTGCTCAACAGTAAGTTAATGAAACATAATTTGACAAAGACAAAAAAAAAGTCTCGTACCCTACTTCTGTAACCTAAATGCTTTCGTAAAAAGCACTGATACCAGCCTGTGTACAAGTCAAATAATGTCAGAGATATAGGATATCCACAGACATGCAATTTAAACTGCCAAAATGAAGGGCAATTGTGTTCAGATATTAATGTCTTGGGTTTCTACATTAAAACCTCTTTTGAAACAAAAAAAACCTTGCCATATTTGTCACAAAGATTTCCTGTAATGTCACTTATTTCATGTGTAAGTGGAAGTGAAGGCAAACCTTTAGACAGAGGGGGTAGTAACAGGATCTCGGGCAGGTAAGCAAGTTGTCATTTGCCTGCACTTGTGAAATACGTCACAGCTCCGTAAGCATCACAGTTGGCCAAGCCTGCTGCCCACCCTGCATCCCACCCTCCATCTCCCTCTGGGATATGTCAGTTGTGATGAAGAGAAGGCACTGAAGACAAGCAGATCAACCCCAGATCTTTACACAAGGATATGTCCAGGCTCCGAGTGAGCGTAGCAAAGAGAAGAAAGCAGTTTCTTTGCTCAGAGGCACAAATTTTGCTGCTTGCACCTCTCCAAGAAGGAAACCCTTTTCTAAGACAGCTATTAAAAACCACAGTCATTTGGCCTTCTCTGTAGCAAATCAGAGCATTGTCTCTTGTTCTTTTGGAAGCAATAAATGAGGCACTTAAGCAGCACTGTATCTTATAGCTATCCCATTATTCTCTTATTTCCCTCCCATTTAACCCAACCCAAACTTTTGCCTATCGCTATATCTATAATGAAGAAGCTGCAATCCAACTACAGAGCATAACATTGACTGCTGGAGCCCTATTTGCCCCACAGCTGTTGTCGTGCCAGGCCTGAGACTAGTGCCACGGCTCAGTCAAGTGCTGAATATGAAACATCAAAGGTGAGATTGCTTTGCTCAGCCACAGATGCTGTCAACGCTGATTTTTATCCTGGCATTATGTGGCTATCTTCCCTAAGATCTTCATAAATAAGGCCTTACTAAATGGAGAGAAACAGGTGCTTCCATGTTGCAATTCTTCTCATCTTGAGACAGATATCTAAAATCAGTGAAATATAAATCATGCTCTTGAAGAGCTTCTTTCCCCCTGTACTGACAGCAAGAACAGTCGCAGATGTCTCCAGTGTAGGTGTCCAACGTTAGAGCAGGTAAGTCCAGTTACTACTGGCCAAGGCAGCTCTCCCTTTGTCTGCTAGTTGCTGCTCTCTGTCACTCAGAATAAAGTACATAGCCTCAAATTTGAGCTGCTGATTGCACGATGGGGTTGGAGAGAAAATATATTCCAATTTTGACAGACTTTGACAGACAGAGGGAACACAGATGCCCTTATGATCACCCATCTGATACCTCCCGTGGCCATCAAGCTCAGCCCAGGGATTTCTGCAGAGAAGGAGTGTTAGGCCTGCCCATCTCTTGGATCAAACTATCTCCAAACAAAAGCCAAGAGATTTTTGCAAGAGTTCTTCTGTCTTCAGTTCCTGACAAACACTTCCTGGACTGTTTTAAGATATCACTCCCCAGCTGCCATGCCAACTACATACTGTCAGTAAGGACTGCCATAAGATTTGAGATTACCCAGCTCAAAAAAAAAAAAAAAAAAAAAAAAGTTTTCCTAAATTCCCATGAAGTTTTCAACTGCAAGAAATTATGTTCCTCCCTTTATAAAGTGCACAAGAACACAAGAGGTTACCCATAGCAAAAGTATATCCTGTGACCTTCCATTAGGCTGCCTTGTATGATCAGAAACTGGAAAATCTACCATCTCTCAAAACAAGGCATCTGGACCAAACTGCTCTGCTGCACTTCTCACTTGCCCTCTCCTCCCATCCCAGCAAGGCAGACAAGTCTGTGGATGCTGGAATAGTCCTACAATGCATAAGAATGACCCCAGAAGTCCAGAAAACCATCTGGTTGGAAAAGCTCTGGGATCACTATTTAAACTAGCTAGTCAAGAGAGAATCCAGTGTGTCTCAGTGCTTCCAGATTTCCCCCCTCCTTAGCACATTCCAACTGATCCCACAAACCACAGAAAAGCCTCAAGCCCTGGCTTCAAGCTAAGAGAATAAATATCAAACTGATCTCCCACACATGTGCACTCCTCTATCCTCCCTTTCAGCAAGAGCCACAAAGAACTAATAGCTTGGGTTTCTGCAAACCTGGTGTGCAGTCTTTGAGATGTTATACCCCATGGGTGCTTGCCCCAAAAACAGGACCCCATGAAGAACACTGATCCGGATGCTGAACAAGAATTGTTTTTTATGGTATTTTTATGTTTTTTATGATATGTTTTTATGCTTTTTATGGTGAGTGGGTTACTTTACTGCATGTTCTGAGCAGAGGTCTATGCAGACAGCATAGAGAGGAGGGGAGAGCGCCCGTGTCCGACATTCAGTGCTGTTTGTTCCCCATCTCCTTTGCTGAAGATTTGGTGTCACTTCTAATAGATGTAGCAAGCACCAGGTCTTGTAAAGGAAATGGTAATTCATTTCCTCTGCTGAGGCACAAGGCTAGGATCAAGCCTGGATGTTTCAGTAACTTCATCACATAAACAGAAACAGGAGAACTGCCTCTTTTGACCAATGGGGAACTTAGGTCAAAATGCAGGAACAGAAGAGCACATGGTTTTAGATATGTTCAGCTTCCTTCTAAGTTCCTCTTCCCTTTCTCCCTCTCTCTGTGTCCTTTTTACTTTCCCTCCTGGAGCCTCTTTCCTACATCCATTTTCATTTTACTGCAGCTTATTTTCTCCTGCCTCTGCCTGCTTCCATGCCCCCAGCTCAGGGTCAGGGAGCACTCGGAGGTCTCCTCTTTTTATTATTGCTTGGTTTTTACTGTCTGTGAGCTCTCCTGTCCAGCATTGGAGCCTGAAGCCATGTAAGGGGAACTGGGAACCTGATGTATCCACTCAGCCTCCAGGTAGCTGTGGCTCCAGAACTGGAGCTCTCTTTGCTTCAAAACTCCGTATCTTCATCCAGAGCTAACTCTGGAGCTGTTCAGGCACATCTTTAGCTTCCAGCAATACTTCTTATGCATTAATCTACACAATTCCCCACCCAAAGACAACCACCATACATTATTTAGGAGGCTATCTCTAGTCTCTTGAATATGGGACATTCAAAACCAGTTTGGCGTGTGATGTGTTCAGCCATCTGCACCATTCTGGTCTTGCATATAACAAGACAGGGACTTCTGAGATGTTCATTTGCCCTAGCTCATGAGTCAGAGCAAAGCCAATAGTTTCAAAGAGGACGCTGCTTAAACGCTGCTGTACTGACCTCATGTATGCTAAAAACAAAATTGACCATTTTTGTACGGTTTTCACCAGAAGAGAATGCCCTGCGTGCCAGAGTCTCCCTTTTGCATGCCACGTGGTTGGAATGAGCCTGTATCTGCTTCGGGTGGAGTATTCGCCTTATGTGAGCAGCACTGGCACGCTGGAGCCAGCCACTCCCTTGCCCACCGCCGGAGCTTGCAGAGCTCCTGGTGCCGTCCCCGTGTCCCCATTTGGTGAGCATGGCGCTCAAAGGCTGGTGTTGCTGTTGGAGGATTCCTTGCAGATACAGAATTCATTGCCTGCCAGTATTCGGAGTGGATTTACACAGGGAGGGGAGGGCCTTGTCTCCCGCTCTGCCCGCCGCCCCGCAGACACCCAAACGCTCCCAGGCAACGCGGCCTTCTCATTCCCAGCCCCGGCGCCTCCCAGCAACACACGGCCGGGTCCAACCCAGGATATTCTGTAAATTCTGCGGATTCTGCCAACATTCCCGCTAGCATATGCATTTGCTGGAATATTTGTGAAGAGCCAGTGGGAAAGGACACGGCAAAACCACGGGGAAACCATGTGCGCTTTCAAGCAGTCTTGTGAAAGTATTCTTGGCCCCAAGGCCACTGCTGCCTCTCTCCTGGGGCTGCTAGCTTGGTACAAGAGACTTGCAGCTGCTTCCAAGACGGGCGGCACTGACATGGACCTCATCCGCAAAGCCCGGCCTGAGCTTTCAGGCCGTCCCCACCGGGCCGCCGCCGTCCCAGCCCTGCGCCCGCCGAAGGCCTCGCGGCGCTGCCCCTGCTGTCCCTGCCGCCGGGCCAGCGCCAGCAGAGGGAGCCGGTCCCCTCCGGCAGAGACCCTGCAGAAATGCCTTGGACTCCATCCGCTCAAAGCCGGGCCGCGGGCGGCGCGAGGCCTGCGCCCGCCGAGGTGGGCATGGTG
>VZSV01000001.1:8267812-8284680 GCA_013398735.1 Nothocercus julius | reverse complement strand
GGGCTCCGGCGGCACGCGGAGCAGGGCCGGGAGCAGGGCCAGGCCGCGCGCTGCGCCCGGCGCTGCTGGAGTATTTGAGTTAGCGTGGGCCCGCTCTTCAACCCGGGGTTCCGCTGGAAACAAAACGGAGCCATCTCCGAGGCTCAAGTGAGTGTGGGTACCTTTCTCATTTCCCTGCCCTCATGTGTTGTTTTTTCTTTTTTGGTACCTCAGGAATAGTGTGATCCGTCTGGGTTAGGAAGCAGCTTTGCCAGAATACTCTGAGAAAAGAAGATTGAGTTATTTCTGGCCCAAAAAGGAGCTGGAAGTATCTGACATCTTCCAGTGCCGGGAACGCTTATTCCCATGAGAACAGCAGCTTCACCCGGCACGCCTGGCACGTTGGGGCTTCGGGGTCCGGAGAAGCCCCCGACGGCCAAACACAACAGGACCTACCATGCGAGTGTAGAGGGGTTCCCCCCTAGCTAGGGTGACCCCGGAGAAGGCCCCAACCACGTGCGTATCTTGAGCTAGCAGAGCTCCTGGCACTCCAGCACCTTCGCAGCGGCTGTGCAGTGGCTGCTGCTCCTGAGAGCCTCTCCCCCACCTCATCTCCTGCTCCCCCATTCTGTCACTGTTCTTGGGATTTTTTTTGTTTTTACATATTATTTTTCTGACAAAGCACATGCAGATGTTGCGTTGTCTGCCACAATCAAGGGGCTCAGGTGGGTAATGGGGAATGGCAGAACTTGGCATGTACTTGTTTGCCTTAGTGCAATTTTCCCGTAATTGCACTTCCTAGCTTTTTAGCATCTGCGAAAGATCAGTTTGTGACACAGCAAAATCGGCCTCACACTTTTTGGAGTTTGCATCAGTATGGGAATCAGACATCCCTCTTTTGGCTTAAATCATTTTAGAACGGCAGGGATAGACCCACCTCATTTTTGTGCATAGTCAATAGTGTCTGGGTTTTCATTGTCGCCTGTCAAAAATATTTAGCTCATCTCTTTCTTGCCTTTTTTTTTTTTTTTTAAGATATTGATAAATATGACACTGGTTCTTTTTATTTGCTCAGGTCTTGAGGTAATTCATTAAGAAATGGACAAATGAGAACCACAGACACAACAAAGCCCAAGCATAAGGCACTAAATGCAGAGCTGCAAAGCAAAGAGCAGGTAAAGGTTATATGTATGGACAGTTTTAATGTGACAGGTGACTCTTACCTCTCTGTTTAACTGCCATTTCTTAAGACATAGTCAGATGTCTACAGTGATAACAATAGATAAGTTGTGAGGAAGGAAATAACTGTAGGTCTAAAGTGACTGACCTCCTTCTTGCCAAGGCAGAGGCCAGACCTAGGCAGTAGAGCACCAGGGAGCTAAGGGTAACACAAAGCAGTCCCTGCCTCAGAGAGGCTGCAATCGCAGTGATTGGAAACAGAAAACTAACTGTGGAGGGATAGAGGGGGAAATACCTTCTGTTCAGACAATCTAGCAAACAGCTTGGGATCATGCTCTGTTATTTATCAAGGGATGCAGGTTCATGTATTGGAACAAGCTACTATTCTTGCATCTTTCCCTGTATATTTAAGATACTTTCAAGCTGCAGCATTAAATTGAACTGCCTGAACGAATACCATTCTGAAATTAAAGCTGTTTCCAAACAAATGAGAGAGCAAGGTTTACTTTTCTTGAAATTTTCAAGTTTGGAGTGATCCTCCAGTACATGTTCGCAGGCAGTACTATATTTTTCCATAGATTCTGAAGCACTTTTTCCCTTATCCACTTGTCCTTCTTTACCCTGGACACTCCTGGGAGGGGGGAGGGGGGGGCAGTTTAGGTTCCCTCTTGTTTTCAGATAACTAAATCCCTTATTTTGTCAGTGGGATTTTCCAGGTCAGACAAGTCACTGCTCCACTATTCTGCTCCACTATTTTAAACAATAGATTTTGTCCATTTGTAATCAAATTTTAAGGGATACCATCAGCTTAGTCTAGGCTCAGGATAAAGCCTTCTCATAAAATGGAGAATAGGAGGACTCAAACAAAGCTGATTTTCTATTTTCTCACACTGTTTTTATTGATGTTGCTTTTTCTCTCAACATTGGGGCTGGATCTGAGCAATTCCAGTAGTGTTGGAGACCCAGAGAAAACAAGACCTCGCTAGGGCACGAGAATTGTGTTAAGCTGCCAGGAAAGGAGTTTAGTTCACCACACCACCCAGACAGAGTAAAATGAACAAAATAAACTCAGAGAAGAAACACTGGATTTTTTAATTAGTCTGAGCTCAGAAGATGTTTTGTTTGTTTCCAGTTTCTGTTGTTGTTTTGGTTTGGTTTGGCTTTCCATTAAAGACTGTAGCAAAATAGACACCTTAGAATTATATGTCAATGCCTGCTGTGATGCTAATAATGCTCAGACTGAGTTTTTGGACTCACGCACATACCTACACTCTCAAAAAAACATGAGTGTGCAGTTTGCTGTATCTCTTGCAAGTGAAGCAAAAACTTAAACTAACACTACCTTATTCTGAATTATGTCAAATAATTGGAGCTAAATCTCTTTCCAGTTTAGTTATACTCCAGGCCTGCAAAATTATACACAAACCACCACTTCATCCAAATATTGTTCCTGTCCTATGGTAGCAGGATACAATCTTAACAGAGCTACCTAGGCTAATACTGAGCATCTGAAAATGCCTAAAGAATGATCCTGCAATCCTTTCTAAATCCTGCTCTTTCAGGAGAGGTGCGTAGGGAGTTAACTCTTCACCTGCAAGGGAAGGGACAAATTCCCTAGACCTGCTACAGCACAAAACCCAGGCACACTATCTTGAGCTTAGATTGGGCCGCAGGTACAATGCTGATGCAAGAAAAGGAAGTAAAATTGGAATATACTGAATCCTTCTCCCTTGCCAACCGACCATCAATACTGATTCAACGCTAGGCACAATCAGTGCGCCTCTGCCTCTAGATACTAATTTTATACAGTGATAGATGAATAGTCAGTAATCTCAAATGGCATGCAGCCTGCCTAAAGGGAATTATGAATCCACATTGACAGATGACATTCAGGAAGGTCAAGCACCTCTCCAACAGGAGTCACTGAAATTGTCAATACGAATCAACAAAAGAAAGTTAAGGAAAAGGACTGAATTTTAGAGGGATAAAAAAAAAAGTGTATTTGACACATGAAGCAAGGTGCTGACAAACTGAAAAATACTGGAAAACAAGAACAGCAAGAGATGGGGTATTGACATGAACAGATCCCTGAGGGATCAAGGAGGCATTGGAAGGGATAGTATTGTCCTCCGTATAGAATAGGAGATGCTCTCAAAGGCGTTGAGGTCCAGGAATGTGTGTTGAATCTTGACCCAAGGAAAGGTAGTGGGAGTTCTTTAGATGATTTCAAAATGGGCAGGATCGTATGTCTTTAGGTACGTTATGAAGACAGACTTTCTCAGGGTGGCTCAGATTTGTCAGGAAACACCAAATGAGTGACAAATGTGGTGGAGAAGAAGCCATGATGAACATGACAGCACTGTAGTCCAGAAGGTCATGGAAGAGATGCTGTTGAGCTGGCATTAACTTCTCTTGTTGGGGCAGTGTTACTTTTTCCTCTTTTCCTTTCCCATGGAGTAGCACTAACTACTTCCCACTGCCACATTTCTATCAGTCCAGGTATTTGTAAGTACCAGAACTGAGAAATCTGTGGTGTTTTATGCTGTCCTCTGTCCTCTCATCTGTCTCATATTTCAGATCCATTTTCTTCTGAGGCTGGCCTCAAAGCTGCTGTGTTGAGCAAAACTACAAACCAGATCAGGGTTTCAGGTAAAAGTAGGAACTGATCCTTATTTCTAGAAGTATCTGAAAACTTCGAAAGGTTTCTTCCTTCAAAATATAATCTTTCTTTCAGCTTTAGAGTTTTTCTCTTTCTGTGTGTGTGTGTAAAAAGGTGCAGTTTTAGGAACTTCTTTTTGTTATAAAACTAAGAATTATTCTAGTAATAACAGTTTATTTTATTTTATTTTATTTGAACAGAGAAATTATGAAGTAATTGGAATAATTGGCTTGGAGTAATACTTTACTTTTTCTTTCTGGTTGTTATTTCTATACTTTTTTTGGCTCTGAAATCTCTCACATTCTTATGCACTTCCCCAACTAGAAAGATGATAGTTGAGCAAGATGAAAAGTAGGATAGGAAAAGGAAGGTTGGAATGGAAAATGAGAAAATGAAAAGGCATATGTAACTAACTTCATTAGAGTTCTGTGCAGATTCAGCTCTTTCCGGAGGAGGAAGAAAAGATCCCCTTAAGCCCTTGCTTCTCCACAGCATCCAGCATGCAGCCCTGGACTGTGTGTCATGACATGGTGTGTCATGACATGTGTGCCATTTGGAAGGCTTCCCTTCCAGCCCCCATGACTAGGATCATCCCCAAATATGTGTGTTGTATCTCAACCATTTTGCCCCAACCACTGATGCTGTGCTGGGTTGAATGTTCCAGGAGAAGCTCCCACTTTTCTTGGGGTGGTTACCAAAGGACCTGTTCACGCTGGTGGCTTGGAAGGACATCACAGACATGGCAATCTCTTTTTGCAGTCTTGAAGCATTGGTAGTGGCAGTGCATTGCAGTCTGCTTCACTGGGTGAATTTTTGATCCAGGCATATGCACGGATGCACGTGTGCTGAACTTGGTATCATCAGGAAAGGAAAGACGAGTTGTTTGCATCACACCTTGGGTCTGAATTTCAGGAAAGTGTTTCAAATGGCATGGCAGAAAATCACAGACCAAAACAGTCTTTGATTTTGAAGAGAATTCTGGTTGAGATCTATCTCCCTGCAGATCATGCCCATCTCTAGCTAAAACCAAATTCCTACCCAACTGCTTCACAGTCACATCCCAATTAAAAACACTCTGTTTATTTTCTGATGCAGCTTTTAGCGATTTTGTCTCCTTGCTCAGCTATGAGTTTGGAGTAGGTGAAGAGTATTATGAGTCTGCCACATCCTGCATGCTTTCCTACCTAGATATTGTAAATTATATGTGCAATGGAGCCTGTTACTATGCAATAACGAGGAGGAAATCCCTATAATCTACATCTTAATGCATCATCTTTTGCAGCCCAACTCCATAGGTAGATACGGTTTTGCTTTTCTTACCGACCTTCCAATAACAGCCCTCATACATAATGTAGTTTTTATAAGCAGGGTGGTAATCACTTCAAATTACCCCCCAGCTTCTCACTGAGCTGCTCTGTCTGAGCCCCAGCACTTCCCTAGGACAGGGAGAAAGCTGGTTGTCACTTTAATCGGATTCCTTCAAACCCCTTCAACAGATTGATTTGCTCTGTGTCAGGTGAAACCTTCAGCCAGCTAAGAGTCACCTGGAAGCAATATCTTGTAAAACTAGCTCCTTAAAAGCTACAGCTACTCACTTTGATAGTCCCCAAATTGCTTTTTATTCTCTGTCTTTTATTTTTCATGAGACCAGTAAATAGTAAATTGGTCCCTAGTAATCTACTGGAAGGAGCCAAAAGGTATTCATGAATATTATCCTGTTCTGGAAGATTGATTATCTGCTACTGAGCTCAGGTAAGAGCCCACAGGGCTACCACCTACTGTAAGGTGAAAAAAAATCAGCTTTTTCTCAGACTCCTTGGTAGGTGGCAGAGCTCCCAGCCCCATCCGATCATTGTTCGGTACTGGAGATTTCAGCCAAGGAATTTCTTCTGCTGGAGCTAGGCTACCTCCAAAGGGATATGATGGTGATGGCACCAGGCAGCTTCCCCTCTTCTTTATGTCTCTTTTGGGGAATGGGGGAAATGAGATCTCATCTGCTCACATGCAGGTTTAGACTTATTTCCTTCTTGGAATTAATGTCATGCAAGCCCAAGTTTTTGCACTAGTTTTTGTACAAAAATTACAGACCAAAATGAAAGCCTTGCCGGCCCATGAAAAATGGAGCCCATCCTGAAGAAATTCGAAGATGAGTTGGGAAGAAGGGGGTGAAAGCAGGTATGAGCTCCTGGAAGATGAAACCTGGCAGGCCCTGGAAGGAAGAGATGGCACAAGGTGTGTCTTTGAAGCAACGACTTAATGGTGGACCATGAAACAAGCCAGATGCAGCAAATTTGAGAGTCTAGTTTGTATGTATGTACACAAACTTGAAGAAAATATGCATATTGCCCAAGACCTCCCTTTTGGACAGGAATACCAGGAATACTGGCTATCCCAGGCTTTTTCCATCCTTTTCTAGGCTGTGTTTTTGTGATCTGTTTCCTTGGCCACTGGAAATTTACTATAAATACCAGGTACTGAGCAGCCTTTGTATACTAATATCTTCTAACCACCCTTTCTAGCTGCCCAGAGCTGCAAATGATGTGAAAATTGCATATCCCAGTCCCAGGCCTTAGTAGCTATTCAGGGGTTTGGCCACATGTCATGTTTTATTCTTGACTTATGCATACATTCTTCGTATTTATTTTTTTGTAAACATTTGTGCATAAATGTGTCCAGAGTTTCCAGTGATTTCTTTTCCCTGGCTTGCAGATGTGGCAAGAGTTGTTCCCTGCATTCAGGAAAGAATTTTTTTTTGACTACTTCAAAATGGGATCCTAAGAGATTCCAATCGGCTACTTCCATCTCAGTTCTGATGATACTTAGTTACCCGTGGCAAGAGACAATTAGCTTTTTAAATATAAAGCAGAAACGGTCCCAAGCCACAGATTTCACATCCAGCTCCAAATTTGGGGTAGTTCAGATTTGGCCTGATGTTTTGGGTTTGGGCCCAGGCCTGACTCTCCTTGTGAAGCAGTTTGACATTTCCAGTTCTGGGAAGCTCTCCTCCCCAGGAGCAAAGCAAGGCGTATTATTCTGCCGCTCCCTAGCACAAAGCCAGCCCCAGGGTCGGGCCCTTTGCTGCTGAAAGCTCTCTAGATGATCTGACTTTTTCAAAAGCACCGTTCTGTCATTAATGCAGCTAATTCAATAGCTGTAGTGACAGGGCCACAGCTTCCATGATATTGCTACAATTTTTTGGTTCCTCCAAGTGGTAAAAATTAAAAGAAATGTGCTTTTTGTAGTTATGTGTTGTCCACCTGAAAATACTGGCAACTAAATTCCAATATTTAAATGCCAATATTAAATGCCTTGGGAATTCAGTTTGAATCTATGGCAATCTGTCTGCAGTTCAGACCTCACAATCATTCTTTTGCGTGGTTATCGCATTGTGTTCAGAGGACAAGACAGGGATCCAGGTTTCCTGGGTAAAAGGCAGGACTAAAAGCTCCTGCCTTTACTGCCCATTTTCTACACAGCCTTCTCCAGGGCAGGCAGTGTCTCCTGCTGTGTTAGTACAATGCAAAACAGTGTGTTAGTAAAATGCAATACAGTGTAATTAGCTTTTGTTAACTGCTAGAAATAATGAGCTGAGCTATAGTTCATATTTTGATGAACTGAAGTATGCTTGCATGGAGAATATTGTGCTTCTGACCTCCTCTTTCACTGGCTGAGTGCCTGATGTTTGTTTTGTAGACTATATTTTGTATGTGAATTTTCTGTGAATTCAGATATGATTTTATTCTCTCCCCTTTTATTAATAAAGCTCCACATCTCTTCAGATGCAGTATAAGCTGGTCATCAGTAGAAATGGATTCTCCTGTATAAGAGCTGATTTTGGCTTTTAGTTTATCTTTGGTCCAAACGTAACATGGAAACACTATTTCTAAAGTTTAATAATTTGTTTTACAGACATGGACACATCATCACACTCAGGTTATAGCTCATCTCCTAAAAAGTCTAAAAGGAACTAAAGGTTCTAAAAGTTCTAAAAAGAGTTCACATGGGTGAAGTGTGGGACACAGTAAGTTCAAAATTGTCCAGCAAAGGAAGGTATCTTTTGAGCATTAAATTTCTTTGCTTCTCTTTGTATCTGTTCATCAAGAACCCCTTTACAATTGTCAATGTGTTTATCTCCATAATCTTACTGCGAGGTACTTACTGTAACTTCTGAAGGGAAGAACCTAAAGCACGGGGAGATGAGACCATGTGCTCAGAATGACACAGGCCTTTTTATGGTGAAGCTCAGAAAACAGTTCAGAGCTCCTCTATCCTCATCTTGCAATTTCTCCATGAGATCATCCTTCCTTTGATATGCACACCATTCACAGACGCTAAAGTTGTATTAGGAGATCACAGAACGATCTCTGCAAATATTTAGCCTAATTTTAACGTCAACTTTTAGAACATCCTTTTAAGAGAAAATGCCTGAAGCCATGACACTCCAGTGAGCTCAATGGAATGATGCTGGCTTTACAACGGGCTCAGAATTGGCTCATAATGTCTGAAAGCATTCATTAAACAAGGTTCATAGATAAAATGTACATGTGACACAGCTTTATATAAAGAGAGGTTTTTATAGACCAAATGCTGAACCGCCTCACGAGACGAGGAAATAATCCAAAGGGAAGTGCTTGGAAACCTATGTCTTGGGACAAAAGACCAATCTGGAAAAAATGCCATGGAGACAAGACTCTGAGGATTGACCCTCCCTTGGCTCCTGATGATAGATCAAGCTGTCTTTTTTTCCATCCGTATTTTCTCCCATGAAAAACAGCTACTCAGATCCTGGGCAAGAAGTGCCAGGGAGCATGAGGAGAGGGAAGGTACCACCTGTGCTCAATTCCAGTTGTTTCATCAGTTCCTCACAGCCCACTTGTGAGCCAAGGTGACACAAATGAGTTAATTTCCATGGTATACTAAGGCTAATTGGAAACAGCTCCTGGGCCCTGTAAAACATGAAGCTAGACTGCAAGTGATAATTGCTCACCTGCTGCATGGGCCTATAAGAGGCAGTGCATTAACTGGCACATGAGGTTTTATCACTTCCCTGGGATAGCGGGGGCTGGACTCTCTCCAGGACCAATAGTCCTGAATGCTAGATGAGATCTGTGGTTTGCAGGCACTATGGAGCCAGATTTTAGATTTCATCTCAGTCTGTCTTAGATCAGGGAAGCCTTTTTGTCTTGCATGGCTGTAGTATCAAGTTGGCATAAATAGCTTTTGTCCTTCTTTAAGGACTGGGAGAAAGGTGAAGTACTCTATTGCAAAATACAAGTCTTTGAGTGAGTATAAAACCTAAATACTTCTTGAGGTTCTCTACCTCCCTGGTGCAGGGATTTGGGGCTGCTGAAGAGTTAATAAACCTCAGTCTCTCTGCTACAAATTTCATCAAATTTATCTCTACCTGTAGCTCCTCTATCTCCTTTTCTTTTTCTCTATTTTGTCTATTTAACTAGAAACACTAGACTCTTCTCAAAAGACACAAGCAGTATTTCTCCCTGAGAATGGAAAATTAAAATGGGATAGGATTTTTTTGGAGGGGGTAGACTGAAATGAGATTTCATGAAGGAAATAACTTGTGTCTTGCAATACTTACAATATGCCTCTGTAGCCTGAGCGGGAACAGAACTGCTCATTTCCAGAGCCTGAAATGGTAGCTTTCCTCAGGGGAGGAAAGTAAGAAATATCTGAGAATTGCAGAGGGATTTCACTTGGGGCTAAAAGGAACAGAAATAGAAGAGAATTATTGGAAATATCCATCAGGGGATCCTGATAGCATCACTACTTTAACCACTTGTGGTGTTTATCAGCCAATACATAATTGCCCATGAAGCAATGGTGATTTGTACACAATGTTCCCCTGGCATCCTTGGACTTGATGTGAGAGGAACCCTGAGGTTTTTCTATGGGGTTTTTAGCACTTGTATCTTTGATCCTGGTCTTGAAACATAAAGACAAAACCCAGCCAACTCTCAGTCCTTTCCATTGATGTCTTGATGCTTTGGGGTTGAGCCAAGATCCAGAAGCTCAGAGGCCAGCGGAAATGTAGCACTGAGTATATGCCAGAGGCTTGAAACAGTGTTAGATTGACTTGAATACTAGGAAAGGGGCTGATCTGTCAAAGGGAGATGGAGCATCCTTTTCCCTGGGATCTGTCACATCCTGACAGCAATTCAGTTAAGGGTATGTTCCCATCAGAGGGTCACCACAGGAATGTGGCTTTTGGAAAAAGTCTAGTTACCAGTTTCTAGCTGGGGATAGCCAAAAAGGTGCTTTTATCTGGGCAGAGTGGTACAAAATGAACAGTTGCCTTCTAATGAAGATGTTTAAGAGATTCCTAATGAAAGTATTGCTCTAAGGAGCAAAAGGAGTGTCCTGTGATGGTGTGTGTGTGTGGTTTTTTGTTGTTGTTTGTTTGTTTGTTTTCCTTCACAGGTAGGAAACATTTTATGGCCCATGAACTTCTCAGGAGTGGCGTGTTTTTCAGGTGGTCTGACTGTCAGATGCCTGATTTTGATGGATGATGCTAAGCACGGTCATAATCACTATCTTGGTCTCAAAACCAGCCAGTAAGATACGTTAAGATTTTCCAAATGTTTCTCCAACAATAAAAGGAAATGTAAAGTTAATCAAATTGTCATGAGAGATCAGAGCCCAGCAAGGAGGGAGTAAGACTGACATTTGAAGTAGAAGTACTAATAAAACAGAGGGCTGCTTTCCGATCCTTTCAGTGCTTGTGTTTAAATTAAACAAGCTAACGATGAAGAGGCTTGCAGAGGAGGGGTAGGCGTGCTGTTGAAATCGGGGCACGTACTTGCCATTTAAAGAAAGCAGAGAAGTGGCAAGTCTCTTACCGCACGTGGGCGTCGTGCCCCGGAGGAGAGGGTCTGCTCATGTCTCTGTTGTCACGTTGGAAGCAACACGCCGCTCGGCTCCCTTCTCTTCTCTACCTGTGACTACTTGCAGCTAGATGGAAGCTGGGTAAAGTTAACCATTGGTGCCCGAGTGCTTTGGATTAATTTACTCCATTCTGCTCAGGCAAATTAACTCCAATCCCATAAACACAACTGATTTTTTTTTAAATATCAGTGTTGGATCACCTCACTTCTTAGGTTTCTAATTAATTGTCTCTGATATTCTGTACATGCACATGGGTCACTTTAGCAGCCATTTCCTCTTTGAATATCTCCTTCCCTGTAAGTGTGCTGCCTTCAGAAATTCTGCTGTGCTCCTTGGAGAAACTATCTGCCACCCGTTGAGCCACGAAGTTGAGTGGTGTGGCCTGACCCTTGTGAGCGGGGGATGCACAACAGCTTGTCCAGTTGACTTATGCACTGAGCTGGATTTTTACGTGCCAAAGTGCTTTTCCCATTCAACTGTGTAGCCGGGGGAGTTGTAGGGAAGTTACTTTGTGCAAGGTAATGCCGGGAGCTGACGTTTTGCTCTCTTCAGGATACTAATTGTCACACGGCTCCCGTTCTGTGCTCCCTTACCCTGGAAACCATTTTGAGCACAGCGGGGACGTTTTATCCCGAAAGCCAAGCATTCATTTCATACAGACGCTCTTCAGCCGCCATCAGGTGCCAGTGAATTTCAGCGAGCGCTGCCCTCCGGGCACCAGCAGCCTTGGGATGTGAGGCAGCTCTGCTTTCCATTACTCCTCTCCGCGGCGCCTCCATGGTGCCTTGTCCCGGCTAAGCGCAGTCAGGAGGCAGACGCGCTCGTTCCGCTGCCTGATGCCTTTCATTAGGTCCCACCTTGCAAGGGGCAGCAGGGAGGTCAGGACGGGCAGACAGGGTGGCCGGGGGTTCAGCGGGGGCCCGTGGGCCAAACAGATGAAGGGGCTCGACGCGCTGCCGGCCCCCGTGCCCCGCAGCAGCAGCGCTGCCGCCGCCACAAAGCGCTCCCGCCGTGGCACGCCGCCTGACCCTTGCTCGCTGGCCGCCTTGCTCTCGTTCTCCGCAGTTCCTTCCTTTATCAGATTAACTTTAATTAGTGAAATCAGAATCACATGGAGCAGAGAGGAAACGGTCCAAAGGCTGTGGGGTTTATTTTTGGATGAGGGGAAAAGTGAGGTGCTCTTGGAAGGGCTTGGATAAGGTTTTGTCTGGAAAACAGCATACGTGGGTGTGAAAGCACTTGGGGGCCTTCAAGTGTATGGCAGGACAAGAGGCAGTTTCTGTTGTTTGTGAGATTTTTATATGAGAGGGATCCGTACTCACATATTACCCAGAAGCATGTATTTAGCTACACGCTTGCATGGAAGAGGCTGCAGATGTCTGTGTTAGCGCCTTGTCGGTCGTGTGAAGCGCTGGCTACAGCAGGGCTCTCCAGCCAGCGTCCCCCAAAGCCAGGAGCTGGTCCGTGAAAGGACTGCCGAGCACCCGTGCAGCTGTGTGCCTCAAGAGCAGGGAAAAATGAAAGCTGTAAACTTAAAACTAACCCTTTCTACTTGATTGTATGGCAGCATGGCACAGGGTAATCTATGGGAAACTTTTCAGAACATTGCTGGATTGAGAGAGCTTGGAAAACATAGAGCTGGAGCGTGGGCCTGTGCCTAAGATGATCCGAGTCTGCTCCTAGTGGCCTGAGGCCTCCTCCCTGGGGAGAGCACTAGGGCCTCAGGACATGGCCGGTGCCCACTGACGCCTCAACCTGCGTGTGTGTCTCGCTAACAGGGCCCAGGGACCACCAGGTGCCATCACCATCTTTCCTCATTCATCTTACAGCTTTACCTGCCCTGATACGAAATCTCCAAGTTGTTTCCCTGTTCTTCCACCTGCCCGTTTTGGATCAGGAACTGTTTCTCATTGCGTGTATTTTCAGTCATGAAATTTTCAGTCATGAGCAGACACGTGGCCTCTGGTTGCTACAATGATAAAAGGTTTTGTATGTGTCATCTTGGGAATCCCTCTGTCTAAATTCCTCATTGCTGTTGGCCAAATTCTGCTTTTGGCTGAAATTTCTGCCTTCTGCTCCATCATAACACCTCCACGTTAGCTGAGGTGGTCAGTCCGCGTTTCTGAGCCCAGCTTTCCCTGGGTTTTCCCTGGGCTGAGTTACTGCCTCTGAATAAATGGAAGGGCCTCTACATAAAAGATGGAAGCTTGTATCGCTACTGTCACTTAAGGCAAACACATCTAGGGAATCAAAATTCCTGAGTGCTGATCCTCTCCCTGCCCTCTGTCTGCTCTTGGACACTGGACAAACCACCCAGCTGCATCCTCACTCCCTCCCAGCAAGCTCTGTGAGGTGCTCGGCAAGTGAGATTTCATCAAAAACTTTCTGGAGAGCTGCTGGGGCTGAGGCTCCCGGCTGCACCGCTCCCTCCCGCAGCGAGGAAGCCTGATGGTTCCCATGCCGCGAGAGCGTCTGAGGATAAAGGGAAGCTTCAAAAACGAGTACCGTGTTACTCTGGAGATGAGATGAGATGCAAAAGTGAAATTTCCCTAGAAGTGTGCAAATAGTTAGTACTTTCTCAGAAGACTAAAATTGATGAGAACATCCTTCAGAGCTAACATGATGGCAACCCTTATCAAAGTCTGTAAGAAAATAAATCTGGCTGCATCTCTTTCCGCACAGCCTCGTGTCTTTGCATATATATCTGATATTTCATCTCTCTGCCCGTTGGCACCATTGCCTGGCTCATGTACTGGAATGAAGTGGCTTAACGTTCCCCTGCGTGTCCCCTTCCCTGGGCGCTTTGCGAATCCCTCGGCGCGCGCGGCGGCTCGGAGCTGCCCTGCTCGGAGCTGCCCTGCTCGCGGCCGCTCCTCCGCGGCTGTTGGCATCCCCTCCGCTCAGCCTCGGGCACTTGTCTCGTGCACAGCAGAGGTGCTTCCAGGGCAGGACGGGAAACAGCTAAAGAGAAACAATCAGATGGCTGGAAGGAAGCCAGTTTTAGATGATTTTTTAGCACTGGCAGGACCAGATAGTAACAGCGAAGCAGATCTGAGCCTAAACCGAACAACGTGGAGCAAAAGGCAGAACACTGTAGATGGACGTTAGCCGGCAGTAGTCCTCAACGATGATTAAAATAATTCGTGAGACCTCTAGTGGCTCTTGCTGTCTGACTCAGCGCTCAGCCAGACTGGTGGAATATGAGCACAAGCGATGTACAATCTGCTGCCTGCACAGTTCCTCCCTATATTGTAGCAGCAGCAGAAGACAACAGCCCATAAAACTAAACAAATGCTTCTGCTACTGAGTAGCTGTGGCTTTTCCCGGCCACACAGCACCACTAAAATCCTCTCGGACAGAGTCTCAGGGCTCTGGCACGCAGTCGAGCTGTCACAGCTTAGCAATTTACTGTGCACCAAGTATGCACCAACCCTTTGGGTGCTCTGAGCCCACAGCAGAGCCAGAGAAGCTCCCCATGGTTGAATCTCTGTGCAGGGAGCAAAGTGGGTGCCCGCTGGTTCCTTTATAGATTGAATGCACACGTTTGATGGGGAGGCTCAGCCGAGGTATGGCTACAGCAGCACGTGTCTGAGCCCTCCATGTGAGTTCCTCTGTACATAAGCCCATGACCCTTTTATGCTTGCTTTTATTAAGGTGGTTTGTGGGCCTCTCACAGGTGCATCTCATATAGGAGTGTAGCAAAGTGCCTCTGGGTTCTTCTAGAAATAAGTTCCAGATGTACTGGACTAGAGCTTCCCTTTAAAGGAAATGTGTGTTTTCAGGTAGGACCCAGCCTATAAAAACTCAAAATAATTCCTAGCCTGATGAACAAAAAGATTTACTGCAACTTCTGCCTTTTCTCACCTTTTTGTTTCCTTCCAGTCTTTCTGTAATAAGCTGATGTGAATTCTTAATCCCTTGTTACCATCCTTGAGCGTATAAGGTTCCAAGTTTCCTCTGTTGCTGAAAGCAGCTTCCATCAATGTATCTCTGTCCATGTATTTTGAAGCCTTTTTCTTTCCCTCTCTGCTGAGACACCCCCTCCGTACCCTTCTCCTACCATGTGTTCCTGATGATTGAAATCATCTTTTGCTTCTTGTGCAAACAAACTGATTTTTTGCTCCGTTCAAAGCTCTCCTTGACACACTTCTGACAGTAATATCAAATAGCATGTATTTTAGATTATTTTTATGATGTGCATGACTTTGATATTGAAATTTGATCTCGTATCCTAATGTATCATGTGCATGAAATGTATCTTGCGCTTAACATAAACTGCTCAGGCGGCAGGTCTTCCTGAAAGAGCTAAGTAGTTCTTGACAAACAATTCCCAAGCCCTCTGGCACTTTTGAGCTTTGAGGATGCTCCTCCAGCTCTGTGAACACCATGCAGAAGTTACAGAACAGGATTTGAAATTCTTCTCCTGGATTTGAAAGTAGGGCCTCAAAGCTGTGTTTTTCACATCGCAGCAGAAGGCCTTTCTCCCCTCCGAAGTGCTCGGGTGCCCGTGGTGGAGCACCCACCCAGGGGAGCAGCGACACTTGCAGCCCTCGCGCTGGGAGAGCAGGGCTGAGAGGTGCTGCTTGACCCATCCATGCCCTGACAAAGGGGCATTAACTCTTTTGTGTGTAGGGACACACAGTGTAACTCTTTTGTGTGTCGTTGTTAATGGGTAAATGCCCTCCTTTTGCTAGAAAAATCTAACCCGTCAGTTTCTCAGTGTCCTACGCTGCCCTCCCCATTTCCCCAAGTTTCAAATGCTCCTGCTTCTTGTAGCCAGATGTCTTAACTTTCCAATTTTTACCCTAACCAGTTCCACAGTACCACTGCAATGGTAGCGCAAGAATCTGTGAATGTAATGGCAAAGGAAAAGGAATGTAGCTTAATATCCAAACAATTAGCACAAGGGTTATTGTGCTGAAGGCATTATTCATTTGTAATTATCTGAAGCTGCTGAAAAATTCCTCGGACTCCCTCCAATGGGGTGCATGAATCAAGGCCCACACACAGAATGGTAGCATGTGGCAAGGCAAGGGGAGAAGCTGTTGGCCCACTTTCATGCTGCGTTTCTCATCCCTAGGCTGGGCCTTGTTGCAGCAGTGGAAAGCCAGGCGCTTGCAGCTGAGACCCGTTTCCTTCTGAGAGGCAAGTTCCTGCTTTCACAACAGTAAGGTAACGAGGAGGAAGGAAACAGGAACGTATGTTAAGTTGCGTTGGAAAATGTGGGCTACATTTCCTCTGATATAAATAATAAAAAAGAGAAAAAGATAATAGTAATAATAATGATAACTCATGAGTCATATTTTGGGGTGTGAGGAGAAGTGGGAATTAATTTTCCATTTGAAAAGGTATCCTCTACCTCTAAATGTTGCGCCTGGGAACAGGATCCACTAGACACTGATCAGGGTTTGACTGCCAGACGCCTCTAGTACCGCACAGTTTTCTGGGCAGGCGGAACTGCCTTCACTACCTATTACTGCGTTTTGTTCTGGGGAGGTGAGGGCAGAGCTCCCGCCATTGCAGGACTGGTTTTTCTTAGCAAGCTCTTTGCAGCGCTGTCCGCCTGGCTCTGGGGGTGCTGATTACTGCCCCCGTTCAAAGTGAAGTTACGATCCTGAGAATTGCTTGGTAACTTTTGTCTGTATAAATAACCGCAATGCATTTTGTTAGTTTTAGTAATACCAGGCTCTTTCTCAAGTCCAACTGAAACAAATTCCCATCGTCTTTTGTTCCTTAGAGTTAAAACATGCACATAAAATTAATCAGCTCTCTCCACTCCTCTGAGTTAACATCCTACTATGCTCTTTAACCAGAACATTCTTTCTGTTTTAGATGACCTTCTTGCTGTCCCCAGTGCTTTGAAGATCATGTCCGGATGTCGGAAACTATATATTAAAAACTAACAATTTTCTTTTCAGTAACTTGTCCAAGATCTGTTATATGATGTAATAGGGTTGAGATACAATATGTAAATCTAAAAAAGGAGTAAGAGTTTCATGCTTAACTGTGAGTGTCAGGGACTCTGTCATTTGTCACAGTCATCTTAAGCAGAAGAGAGAATGTTTTAAGGTATGACTTAAGCTGATTTGAAAAAGTATAACACCTGCCCTGCTTTAGATCAGTCTTTTTGTCTTTTTTTTTTTTTTTTTTT
>VZSV01000001.1:8197736-8256713 GCA_013398735.1 Nothocercus julius | reverse complement strand
TTTTTTTTTTAATTTTATTTTATTTTGTTTTATTGTTGTCTACTGGCCTGAGAAGATGTTTACTCAAGGTACCTAATTTTAGGAACTGTATGTGGGGATTTACATGCGTGTTTACACATGCCAATTGTTTTAAAAGCTGGCCCTTTAAAGGGACTTTGTTCAGCTTCTGAAATAACAACAATTCATTGAGCAACTCTCCCTGGGAGTGCTTGTTCCAGGCAGCTTGAGGACAGGGCTTTGGGGTGACACGCAGAAAGTTCTTTGAAATCCAAAATACAAGAACCTCTCAGAAAGTCACTTTCTGCTAAGCAGGAACCTGTCCAGAGGAGCAGAAAAACAGCAGAGAAACCAGAGTGGGCAGCTGGGGGGTACCCTGCCCTAAGAGCCGTGGGGCTGGGACCTTCTGGCAGTGGCAGCGAAGCAAGCGAGCCACTGCTGGCAGGAGCAAGGCATCCTGCAGGAGCCCGCTCCAGCCTCCGGGGTGCCCACCCCGAGGAGTCTGGCTGAAAATCTCCTCGTTAAACCGTTTGAAGGAAAAAAAAAAAAAGAAAAAGATGCCTTTTAAGATTAGGTACTTATGACTCTTAAACACTGTCCAGTACCGGTCCTGGTTCCAGCAGGTATGAGTGCTCTTCTCCAGAAACAAAGGACAAGGGAGCCCTAAGCAGAAGTAACGGGTGCCAGATGCCCTGTTTTCTTTCTGATCTGACTCTTTTGGCTTGGTCCCAGCTGCTTATAAAATGCTCTGGGAAGCTGGTATGTGAAAGGCGGGAGGGAGAAGCGCTAGGATGACATTTTGCAGTGTATGCACTAGTTCTGACTGCCAGCTCTTTGCTTTCCCACAGACAGTGCTCTCCCCAAACCCCTCTCCCCAGTCTCCTAATCCTCCAGCCCCGTCTGAGGGCTGTGGTGTAGCAGTGGCACCAGCAGCGGCAAGACTGGGGAGCTGAGTATTTCCATCCCCATCTCCAGCAGGCTGAGCTGCCTCCCTTTTGGCCCCCCATCCGCCCTGCAGCCCACCAGACATACCCTTGTGATTAATGGGAACGGCCAGAGGTAAATGACTGACTGACTGCAGTGTCTGAGGCGCAGATCACAGAATGATTTGAATAGAGGCAGCAAATCAAACAGTGTAACTTTATTTGGCTTGACACGTTTCCTATGGCGTGGCTTCACAGGAAGCTGCGTGTGTTTGGGCATGCGCCTCCCGGCGCCGCCGCCAAGCTGGAGCGCGAACGCGGAGCGGCCGCGCTCCCCCGTCTCCGCATTGTCCGAACCACCAAGTCGCTGAGATGAAAAAGGGCCATATGAGACCTGCATCCTGCTGCTCTTCTCCGGCGTTTGGCTGGCGCTTGGGAGCAGTGCAGCCCCGTGCTATTTCTTACCTTTGAAAAGACAAAGTGCATTTGGGAGGAGAGAGCTGGGGTGAATGCGGCAAACAGTAGAAGATGGATTATTTTTACTCTCTTAATGAGCCGTGTTACAGGGCAGGCTTGTCTAAGGGAATCATGAATTACTCAAGGCAAACTTCCCTCATATAATTCTCTTACTTGGGTCACATACTTGAACAATAAAATTCTTGTTGTTAATGCTGTCAATTTACAGCCCTGCCAAAGTCTTCCATAACAATGAATCAGTCAATAGCCTCCAGTTCTTCTCACACTTCCCATCAGAAGCTCTTTTAAACATTTGTAATATGTGAAATTGTGATAATCAGAATTTTGCCCTTCCTTAGGTGATGTCATGTTAACTGACTGGTCCTGACACCAATGCTCAACAGGGTGTCTCTCCAATTAGTGAGGAATAGTTTCCAATCTATGGGAAGCATGATCTGTGCTCTCTGACCTTCTGCCTCTGCACTTCATGACAGTCCCTGGCCGGGGGCAGAGCTGCTGTTCCCCAGTTGGATAGCATCTCTCTGTAGCAAAAGAGTAATCGCTCTCCAAAAAATAAAGTAATTCTGGTCCTATTTTTTCCAATGATCCATGTATGCTGTTAAAGTCTGTGAAATGCTGGAGGCTTGTACGTTTCTGTGTCTATCTCATCCTAATCCGAATCTTCCCAACTAGTGAGCAACATGACATGACTCATAACAAAGAAAATCAGCGCTTTAATTTGCAAAATTACTTGCAAACCAATGCTAGTATTTGCAACTGGCTCTATTAATTAAGGAGGCATCCCAGCAGGAATACCAATCCTATTTATACCCAGTACAAAAGTTAACGGTTTGTGTTTTCATGCAGCCTATCTGTGGCACAGCTGAGGAGCTCTTTTTCCTGGGTCTCAGATTTAACCATTGAATCCACTTGTCTCTGTAAGACGGAGGGCTAGGGTGCACAAGTGACTAACAGAAAGGGTTACACACTTGTGGTGTGGTAGCCACAGGGGCCAAGCTTGCAGGAGATAAAGGCCTTCACTGCTTGTGTGGACAGCTTTATGTGCAGCCTCCTGTTTCGTAAACTGGATAAGACACATGTGAGACGAGCCAAGAACACATTTTTGTATGAACATCATGTACTGGAAACGTGTCTTTGCCATCTTCTAGTCTTGGTTTCATTTATAAGACATAAGCCTTTCTAGAAAATTCCAGCTACTCTCTTGCCTGCATTTCCTAATTGTGTCAAGATCTCTATGAAGAGCTCGTTAATAGAGCCCCACATCTGCAACCAGTGTGCTGAGGGGAGACAGATGACTTGAGAGATGTGTGCTTGAATGAGGGGCCAGACCGTCCCCTGGCAAGAGCTGATTTTTCTGCATGAGTTTTCCCCAGCTGAGAATCTGCGCTGGTGCATTCAGGTTGTCCCCTCAGCTGAGTGTAACCCATGCAAGGAAAGGCAGGGATTCAGCTAAGGACACCACGCTGCAGCAATTTTCTCCTCCCCGGGAAGTATTACAGTGACTCCTGGCTGTGGTCATATTGCTGATGCCATGACAGGCTGCTGAGCCCGAAAGAAAGCCAAATGTGACTCGGCAGATAGGTGTGCACACGTGTTAAACCTCCACTGCTGAGACTACCTGGAGTTGTAAGCTACCGCCTCTAAACCATGTCTGCATACCTGCTTGCCCAGCACACACTTCTCTCCTCCACTTTTCTGCCTGCTTGTAGAGAGCCATCTCCCCCCACATCACTCCTTTCCTTTGCTCTCTTCTTACAGAGGTGCATGACTGACCCCCCCAGTTTGGGCTACACATTTTGATGGCTGCAGACATGCTCACTCGTCCTTCAGATTTTATTTCCTCCAGACTGAACTTTTTCTATTCTGTGCCTTCTTGTTACACAAATCAGCTCTTTCTTTGTGGAAAATTACTACCTGTGCCAAGTGTATTTTCTGAAAATAAGGGTGTTTTGTTTTATGGAATGGCTAAACACAAGGGAAAATAGACAATTTTGTCTTTGAGAATCACAGTTTTCTGTTTAGGAATGAGAGCTTTTACTGCTGTGTAATGACGTATATGGCTTTATTTAATATGGGCACTAAAAAAAAAAAAGAAAAGAAAAACTGCCCTGTTTTGTGTGAGGAGATACCAGAGAGATATTAAAGCTTGAATTAGCTTTCTTTCCTAGAGTTAAATCAATCCCAGACTCTATTAATTTGAACAAGTGCCCTTGGTCCCATTGCCTGGCCATCTAGAGCTATTATATAACAGCTAATTGGTCTATATGTCCCCTTTAATAAGGGAAGCCTGCCACAGACATGGAGTTCAGTAAAATACCGAGAGAGACGTCTGACTTGGGGAAGCTCTGACATGAAGAGAGGGGAATTAAGTGCAGCCCTGCCTTGTTATGTTAACCTCTGCCGGGCGCTTGGGCGGAGGCATGACGTGGAGTCTCTCCCTGGAATTCACACACGGCTCCTCAGGAAGTGGGGAGCCAAGGGAAGCAAGAAGGTGAACAGTTCAGAAAGATTATGAACCAAAAGATAAATAAATCCCCTGAGCCTGTATGATGGTGCAGATTTAGCACTGCACTTTGAGATGGCAGGCGAGAGCAAATGGGACGGGGGATCCTGAGGAGTATCCTGAAAGCCCACCACACGGATTTCCATTTATCCAGGACTGTGCGCTCACACAGGAGCTGGGCGCATGGCGTGAGGCCAGAGCGGTTTGGGGTGCCCCGCGAAGCCTGCGAGTGAACCTCATGGCTCTGAGGGCACAGCCGCCCTGGGAAGCACCGCTGCTCTGGCAGACAGAAATGGTATTTGCTTAGTAGCTGCTTTGTGCAGCTACAGAAGCTAAGAGGAGGCATTTGGGTTCCCAGAAGGAATCCAGGACCTCTAGGAGAGACACATTTAGCTACCCAAATTCAACCAAGGGGGCTCATGCAGAAGGAACCACAGTGCCTTTGACCATGATTGATCATGACTGCTATTCTTATGTTCAGTGTGCTAAACATGTCATGCGAGCTCTGTGCTAAACCTGTCACTGCCATGTTTAGCTGCCCCTGAAGCAGTGGGCTCAATGGTAGCTCCAGAGAGGGAGAATCTCTTCTCCTCCAAAGACTCTTGTTACACTTCTAAACTCTCCTTCAAGATGACAGATGGTAGGTGAGGTCCTCTTCAATTGCAGGAGGGTTTTTTGGTTTGAGGATGGGCTTAGGATTCAATTCCTGGAGCATTATGTCCCAGGAGGAGAATGCTAAATTCCCGTGGTGTCTAACCTCCAATTGTATGTCTTCTGCCGTAGCAGTCTCCTGAGTAAGGAGGAGGTAGCTCAAGACATCTCTGTTATTCAGATAAGATGTAACATCTTCTGCACAGAGGCCCTCACACAGGCCTTGTGCTGACTGATCCCAGGGCAATTTCTTCTTCCTCAGGGCATATTCCTCTTTGAACCTCCCTCCCCATCTTTTACTTCTCTCAGAACTTGTGGCCAAACATAAGGGCAAACAGAGCCCAGCACTAGGAGCAGACACGGCCTCTGGGACATGACAAGCAGGAGAGGTCGTAATAGAAGACTGCTGCAGCATGGCATTGACATGATGTCCTGGAGAAGAAGCTCAGTGTGAGCCAGGCTCACACCCCCTTGGTGCAGCCATTTCTTTCCCCCCACATGAGAAAGAAAAAATTGTTAGCAAGAAATCAGTGAATGTTGGCATGCTGACGAGTTGACACTTTGCCCATGATACTTTAAACGAGGCGCCACTTTCTCCCGCATTTGAGCCTATCCAACCATGAATGCCCTGCACGAAGCATGCACTGAATCTGCAATTAATAAACATCAGGCTCAGGAATGACGACATTACTTATTGGCAAAAAATTAAGTTGCCACCAGTCAGGAATAGCAGGGGAGAAGGAAGTCAGAGGCTGAGGGGAGACATGGAAGGAAATAAATATGCTGAGAGTGCAAGAAAAAACAATGACAGTAAGGAGGAAAAAAGAGAAAAGGTTGGAAAGGGTGAAGGAAGAGGCTAAGAGGAGTTAGGAGGGGAGGGTGAGAAAAAGACATGAAAGGACAAAAAAGGAAGAGGAATGGGACAAAGAGCAGGGAGGGGAGATGGAGGGAATAGGATGAATGTGTTTGTCTGCAGAAGAATACATGCTAATTCTTGGAATATGTCAGTCGCTTAAATCACCACCGAGGGAGGGAACCATCCAACGCTTGGAGAGCCCCATGGTCTGCGGGTGACAGGCCCGTGGTGTTTCCGCAGCAAGAGATTGAACAGAGACGGGAAATCTCGCATTGCTGCGCCTCCTCGGAGGGCTAGCGTTTCTCTCCCGCTTTCTTTTCTTTCTTGTTTTAAACCAAGAAAAATCAAAAAAAAGAAAGCAAGTAAAACAAAAGCCCCCTTCGCTTTAATTAAATTACTCAGCCGCCCTCTGGGGTTGACACTGGGGATACATGAGGCTTTTGTGTAATATCTGGAGGAATTCTCCCGCCGCCCCCCTCTGCCTCCCCCTGCCCCGTCCCAGGGACAGAAGGAAGGATTTCAAAGGGGAAGCGAGAGGAAGGGGGAGGGGGGTAAGCTAATAGGGATGGGAATTATGCTGCGATGGCTGGAGGGATAAGAGAAAAAAGGGAAGGAAAGTCGCTGCAGAAATTGAAAGCTGATTCCCCTCGCTGGCTCGAGGCAGTGCTCTGACCTGGGGTAGCTGCCCTTCTGCCAGAGACACAGGCAAAGTTCAGGGCACAGGGAAAGCTGGATAAATACAGAGTCCACACCGGGGGGCTGCTCCCACCAGGGCAGGACGTGCTGGCTTCCCCAGGGCCCGCTGGGCGCAGTTGTCAGCGCAGCGGAGAGCGGCCGGCGGGAGCGTCCCGTCGGAGCCGTGCGGGCCCGCGGCAGGAGCGTGGAGCCGCGCTCCGAGGTGGCCGCGCCGGCTGTCCCCTCGCCGCCTCCGCGTCCGCCGGGGCGCGTGGCCTAGCCGCTTGGCTCTCTCTGCCTCCAAGGTCACCCCCGTCCCGCACGCGCTGACGTGCCGTGTCCAGGGTGCTGGGTCCCAGCATTGGAATGGGACCTTCCAGAGCGCAGGGATGGCGGCGCGGTCTGGGGCCGGGTGTGCAAGCCATAAACAAGCCGTACAAACAGAAGGAGACAAGGTTGCATACCAGCACCCGCTCCTTGTGCTTACTGTTGGGAAGGAATATTTCTGGGAACAAAGAACATCTGGGCCATAGGCTGAGCAGGGCTTTATACACTGGAGCTTGTAGCGTTGCCCCATCTGGAGAGCAGCTCCAGCGAGCTCTGTGGGGAGATAAGAGGCAGAGGCAACCATAAATCCACCCTTTAAGCATGACAAGTGTGTGCCTCATATTCCAAAAAGAGGAGGGGGAAAAGTAAGTGGAAACATTTTTTGTCTGTGCTGAACACACGCAGAGCTCAAGAAGCCGCGGCTCGCTGCAGTTTGATGGGAGGCTGGTGAGCATGGAGCACCCGCAGGGTGCCAAGAGGAACAGTCGGAGGCTTTTCCACCAGTGACAGCTTCATCCTCCCTGACAGCCAGGGCTGGCCAGAAGGCGCAGGAGCTGGGGGAGATGCAGCCATATGCCCGAAGGCCCCTTCAGGGCTGGAGCAGGAAGCAATGGCCCCCGATGCAGAAGAGAGGTCCAAAAAGTTGGGACTTCAACTATGGTGGAGAAATTGGCCTACCACTTCTCAGGGCCTCTCCGCTGTTGATGGCTAACGGTGATTTACGGCACCCATAATGGCCTCGTGGATGAGGCAGCAACTTGCACTGTGGGCATGGGGGAATAGTATTGCTGTTAGAGAAAAAAACAGATGAAATATTTCCCCAAGGGAGCTATCGAGGTTCAAAGGAGCCCTCGCAGCTTGCACCCGATGGGATGGCAGTGGATTTCCATATGCTGATTTCAAATAGGCACTTCCAAGCGCACGTGATCTACTGTCCTGGCGGTGCTCCCCGGCACGCTCGGGCCTCCGGGCCCGTCTCTGCAGCGCGGGCCCACGTTCAGGCCACCCAGGTGATCTGTGTCTGGTGAGCACCTGTTGCAGGCAGCGTGAAGGAAGGTATAAATACACCCTCGTGTTTATCTAGGATTTCCCTCTTACTGCCTTCGGCTTTCAAAATAGCCACCCACTGAAGGAGGCCACGCAGGCAGCATCTTTGCTTTGCTCCTCCAAATTTCTTCTGAAATTCCTTTTTGCTTCTGTCTTCTTACGGTTTTCCAGCCTGCACTGACTGATTGAAATATTAGGCAGGCTGAGTCTCACTACAAGGTTACCAGGTCTGTGTATGCAAGAAGAGGATGGTTTTAACCCACATCCAGGTCTCTTGCGGTTCATAAGGAATAATAACGTACAGGGCTGCATAACAATACACAGCATGGGACAGTTACACGGCACAGAGCTGAACGTCCCTGCTCCAAGGAGCTCCCCGTCAGACCTGACGGACTAACTGACTGGCTAAGAGGCTCAAACGTGGGTGAGAAGGGAAGGAAATGAAGGGAGTACGGAAAGCGGCTACTGAAAACTGCTGGGGACATGTATGGCCAAAGTTCGGACACAGGGACCAAATAATGGAAGGGAGAAAGGGATGGTCTCTGGGTAACAGTGCCTGTCGCATGGCTTTTGGCAAACTGCCACCCGCTGTCCCTGCGTGTGAATTAGGAAAAGGAGCTACAGACCTGGACTAGGCACCAGTGTGAAACTGTTTCAAAAGCGTGGTGTCAGAATGGGACATGCTGGCAAAGACAGCCCGTGAGAAAGCAAATAGGGCACGGAAGAAGCTTCGAGGGAGGACTGTACTAGAAAAGACAGTCAGAGATTGGAGTAGAGGCAGAGATATGAAAGATGTAGCAGGGGATTGCATGATTGCACCCTCGTGCACATGGCCTTTGTGCCATTTATTTATTAAAAGAAAGTGCTCTCGGCACGGCTAGGCACAAGAGGAATGGGAACCTCTCAGTCTGCACATGTGTGAAGTGAAATCCTTTATTTATTGATGCCCCAGTGCGTGCTGTCTGGGTCTTGCAACCTGAGTTGACAATAATTCAAACATCACTTATCTGGGCTCTTAGTTGCTAAAATGTAAGCCGGGATTAGCATAAAATGAGATTTGTGCTGTCCACAGCAGAAGCAGAGGGGTGTTTTTTGTTCAGTATTCCCCAAACTGTATTTTCCTATAAAGAAAAAGTAAAGACAAGGAAGGACAAAATGAAAAAAAAAAAAAAATTACTTCTCTCTAGAGTTTTGTCCTCATCAGATCCATACCCTACTTCAAGCCTTTGCTCTGCCATTTCCCTGTCAGTTTACTGCAAAAACGTCGAAGATATTTGTTACAGTTGGGAGAGTAAGGGAGAGTGGGAGGCTGTTTTAGATATAAGTTATTAGGAGTCTAATATAGCTCCATATAGAAATGAAATGGAACAGCAGATATGTCATTAAAATTTATTGCTCCTTGCTATTTTAAACTACACATAATCATGTCAAATAACACTGATCAAGGTCCTGCAAGAAATGAAAAAAAAAATCCTGTCAACTAGGCATCACCACTGTGTCTCCACCTAATAGCTGCTTTATTAACATGAGTCTGGAGTCGAGTGCCCTATGTTAAAAATATGTATTTTCCATTTACACGTCCCTTTTTTGTTGAGTTTCCTTTCTAAATCACTTCCTTCATAAGCACTCTGTTCTTGATACGTCATCTGACTGTACTGCATTTACTACTTCACTCATATAAACAGGTTTAGGTTCCCAAAGGGACAGATTTTTTTTTTCCCTTTGCAAACTTGACTTCTGTATTTGCTTTCTCTAGAGTGAATATGTATGAATGTGCATGTGTGTTCAAATGCGCATGAAGGAGTGCCCCTCTTCCCTATCCCTCCCGCTTTCGTACGTTTGTGCTTACGCGCTTCCTCCTTCCTGCACTACTTCTCTTTGATAAGCATGATTACCCATATGCTCATATTATACATGTGCACATGGAGAACTTACAGCTTCTAAACTAACCTGAACTCTTTTCATTATCTGTGTCTTTAAATCCAGGAAACAAAAGCCAGGATAATTTTGACAAGCTTCTTAATATTAAGATTTCTGGGGTTTTATGGTTTTCTAGATGAACAGGTGAGAAGGCAGGAAATTTATATAGGGTTGCATGGTAACTGCGTGTTTGCTATAATTGATGATCCTAATGTTTAAAATATAACAAATTCCTAGAGAGAAACACTCAGTTTCCTGAGAATAGACTTGGAAAAAAATGGGCTGGACTCCTACGATAGGGCCAAATGCTGGAACCTTTATGTGATAGGATTAACCCTGAAATCTGGAAAGAGATGGCAGAGATGATGGCGGCTTTGAAAAACCCTCCAAGTGCCACTTTTGTCATCTGCATGATTAATAACTCATGTGTGATCTTTATGAAGAGCTAATGGTGACCTGGAGATTGTGGCTTTGATAAGGTGGATGTTTAATGGCTCTATCTTATGATAAATGGCTTATTCAAAGCATTGTGCCGGTCATGAAAATGTTGTAATGCTCTCCTGCCAGATAAACACTGATGTTTTCATATGTATCCTGTCAGCCGTAAGGCAAAACGTTGCAGAATTCACTGACATTACATGAGAATGCAAGAAAAAAAAGAAAGTGCCTTAAAAAGTTTAAGCCATGAAAAAGTAGTCTGAAGAGACTTTGAAGAATTGCCTGGTTCATCCCCCTGTGTCAGGGAAAGGCAGGCTGTGTCTATGGCATTCCTGACAGGTAGCTGTCCAACTTTTTTCCCGTAAAAGTTGCTGTCCCTCCTCCCTCCCACAAACTTGTCATTAAAAGTCATCACTGAAAGGAAGATAGCATTTAGGATGGATTGTTGACTTTGTCTCCTGTCTTGCATGGATAAATAAAGCTTCAAGGAGGTTTGACTGAGATAGGTGACAAATACAAGTTTTTCAAGTGATACCCTTGTTTCACAGATGGTGTACCTTGCATGAGAGCTGGGAAAAGGGATAGGTGGAAAGCTGGCTTCTAGTCAACATTTCTTTGCTCTCACTTTTGTTATTGTTGTTGTAGCTTTGTTTGCAAGTTTGTAACCAAGAAATTCAAATTCACTTTGTCAGAAGTCAGATAAGCACGTCTGGAGAACTGAAGGCTGTGTCACGTAAAGGGCTTTGACTTTCAGGGAGATGGTCAGTCTGAACAATATGGGCTGTGAGAAAAACTTTCATCTGCCTGCAACCTGGACAGGTTCAGGACTAGGGAAGCATTCCCTCCCAGGACAGAAGAAGCAGTTGGACACTGGGTTTATCCCCACAGGCACCATCTAGGGCTATTTCAGCTGGGAATAAGCACCGCTGAGCCAGCCTGCAGGCTCATGTACTCTGCACCTTATGTAGAGTAGGTCACTGAATGTCTACGACTGTCTCTGAATGAGTAAAGCAAGCCATCAAGCTCCTTTGCCAGCTTGTCTTTCCTTGAGTTTCTCTCTAGCCTCTTTTCTGTATTTGCTCAAATATGGGTGGTACTGGCTTACACCTGATCTAAGTAGAGATAGATGCACTCTCCCGTGCTCAGCTCCGTTGCTACAGCATAATGATTTTTTGAAAATTGAGAGAGCCCCAAATGCATGTGTGTCCTGCAAATCCTCAGTGGAGTGAATGTCTTCCTGCCATGATCTCTTAGAGTGATTAATGAAATGGGAGGCACGGGCTGGGAGCAAGGATGCTTTCCGAGGCTGATTCTGATACTAGTCCAAGGCATATTACTCATTTCAACCTCTCTGTTTTTTTGCATCCAGTAGTTCAAAATAATGCTGATACAGGTTGTATCATGCTGAGTCTTTGCATCATGATGCCTCAGCACCACATCTGAAATGCCATATAATCCATATAATCTGGTGATTAGTTTTTCCTGCAGAAAGGCAGTGTCATGCAATGATTCGCATTATATCATGGCCATGTTAGGAGATAGATCCCACTACAGCATCGACTCCTGGGGCAAGAGGCAGGTGACGAGTAGTAGCTCCGTGGATGCCAGGACTAATCTATGATTCTCTACTTGGCCAGCAATGTGCCAACATCTCTATCAGGCTCCCCCTACTCAGAAACCACAGTAATGTATTAGTGGACCCCCAGATAATTCAGCAGCTTTGTCACTTGTCAGTAGACAACTGCCTTTCCCCTCATAAACTCTTCCTAGAGATCAATCTCTTTAAGAAAAGAGTGTTTTGAAGCATATATATATATTTTAAAGGTCATATTCAATAAATTTTTCTCACACTTTTTTTTTTTCTCAGCAGTTGACACATCTTCAGAACAGTGCATTGATCCATGGATTAAACTTAGTTACCTTGGCAAGCAATGGTGCCTCGAGTGCCAAGGTAACCAGGTCAAGGGGAGAAAGGCAAGATTATTAAAAAAAACAATGTTTTACTGACAAAAGCAATTTTAAAGAGATGTGTAGGGTAAGGGGGAGCAAGGAGGAGAGCCCTGGTTTACACTAAAAAGTCTGTTACACAGCTTAAACATAAATGTTGGTTTTGCATTACCGCCCACTGTTTTCACAGAATCACAGACTGGTTAAGGTTGGAAGGGACCTCTAGAGATCATCTAGTCTAACTCCCCTGCTCCAGCAGGGTCACCTAGAGCACGTGGCACAGGGTGACATCCAGGCAGACTTTGAACATCTCCAGACAAGGAGACTCTACAGCCTCTCTGGCAGCCTGTTCCAGGGCTCTGTCATCCTCACAGTAAAGAAGTTCGTCCTCATATAGAGATGAAACTTCCTGTTTTAATTTATACCCATTACCCCTTGTCCTGTCACTGGCCACCTCCAAGAAGAGTTTGGCCCCATCTTAGTTACATTCTCCCCTCAGGTGTTTATACCTATTGATAAGATCCCTTCTCAGTCTTCTCTTCCCCAGGCTAAACAGGCCCAGCTCGCTTATGCTTTCTTCATTAGATAGTTGCTCGAGTCCCTCCATCATCTTCGCCGCTCTACGCTTGAGAGTGTATAGCCCAGAGAGAGTATATAATAAGTATAGCCATTGGAGATGAGATCTTTGGACTTAATGCTGATGGGTGCAGATATCTGTCTGCTGCTATGAGTCACCATCATTGCTTGCCACAGTCGCAGGAACTGGTATGGTAGGAGGGAATGTTTTCCCCTGTGAGACCAAGGAAGGGCAGCAGCCGCCCTTTGTCTTCCCTTCTGCCCCTTTGTCCCCCCACTTACCTCCAGGACCTTGTCAAGGGCAATGGAGCTAAAACACAAATACTGTTCAAGGTGTGTCGGGCTCTGAGTGATAACCAAGTTCAGCTTGGGAGGAGATGGGACACACTCAGGCTGCTTTTACAGACGAATAAGGACCCCCTGGGGCCACAGTCCTCTTGGAGCGGCTCTAACAGCTACTTTCCCAGGGTTGAGCTTTGGGGGCATTTTCTGAAGAAACTTTGCCTACCCACTAGAAAATCTTGGATTTGTCAAAATTATTTCAGTCACAGGAAAGGCCCAGTTTTAAAGGCTCTCCCAGTCTGAAAACCTTTGAGGAGAAAAACTTCTCTTCTTTCAATATATACAACATGAACAGCTCAGGATTCTCTCACAGCTAACTGATAAAAAAATTAAATAAAGGTCCAAGTGAAACATTTTGATGGACCAAATATTTTCCTGCAGATCAGAGATGTGGAGATGTCAAAGAGCTTCCTTCCTTTGGAACAAAAGGGCAGAGCCTGTCCCAGGGCCAGCACTCCACCACTGATCTCTACAAGCCCTGATTGCCTTATCAGAAACGATTTCTATGTCCATAGCATTCCCAGTGCCACCTTTTCAAGCTTTTCCAGAAATGCTGATTCACTAATTCAAGCATATGAAGCCACAGACACACCTAAACTGGAACGTTATGGGATTTTTGTTTGTTTGTTTAGTGTTTTAATCTCCAAGGATGTTTTAGGTTTTGCTGTGATCCTCTTACCCATTTCTCTTTGACAGCCACTGTGTCACCTGCATGGCACCAGCTACAGAATCACAGGACAAGCAAATAAGGATGATACGACGTTCAAGTAGTCCATTGCTCTGTTTAGAGGGCCGAAATAGGGCTTAAATGATGCTTTGGTTTTGCCTACCTGTTTTTGTCCATTGTGCCTTAAAGGCAAGACATTTATGGCTGGGATGCAGCATGGGTATTTGGCTATGGTCCTTTAGGATGGATCTACTTCCCAGGAGGTTCATTTGTGATCCTCTCTGCTGTTCTTTTCATGAGTGACTTCTGTCTCAGGGGCAGGGAACAAATATAAACTGGATTAATTGTTCTCAGGCTCCTAGTTGCCACAGCCCCACATGACAGGTTTGTTTAGCAGCAGTGGATAACCAGCACCTCCCATGCAGCAATTTCCTATTGCTTACAAGAACACTAACAGTGTGGGCCAGAAGAGTCGGCACCAAAGGCCCGCAATGTGAGAACAAGGGATACTACAGAAATGGTTATAAATATTAATGGATAGATCTTGTAACCCCCCTTGTAAGAAATCTCTGTATTTTAACTAATCTAGTCAACAAACCCATTTAGGATCCTAGGGGATTTGCAGGTCTACCCTGCGAGGCAAGAGAGAATTATTGTCCTAAATTTAATGATGGAGTACAAAGGTGCAAAGACAATGAGGCAAAAGACTTGTGGGAAGGCTCGAGATTTAGCTGTGTGCCTCTATGAGCATAAATAATCAGACTAGTACATTTTAGGAAGATAAGGAGGTTTACTTTAATAAGGTTGTTGTTAGACTTGGTGCAGTGATTTCAGGAACATTACTGATTTGACTTATGGCTTTTCCCATCCTACGCATGGCTTTTTCCTATCTCAGCTTGGCTTTGCATGTGCTGAAGTGACTGGCTTTTTTCTTTTCATAGGACAGTGGGACTTCTCAAATAATGCTGGAATGGCATCAAGCCATTTGCAACACCACCAGTCTAATATCAAATCTTAACATCTGTCTCTTGCGAGTGGATCAGCCAGCAAGAAGGAACTATAAAAAAGGTGTCATACCACAACACAGACAGGTTTTCAAAGTACTCACTCCATATGCTCTGATCACCCCTTGATGGTGCAGAAAGACCTCAAGATATTTTAGGATTGTGTTCTTTTGTACACTGAAAAGGGAATTACCATCAAGCTTGACAATAAACTTGGCTGAATAACTCAGACCTCATTTCAACCCACAATACTTGGATCTCAAAAAAACAGCTTGCCAGATTTACATCTGTTTCCTCTATGGGGAATGTGGAGTTCTTTTCTAACTCTTTGAGCTTACTTTTCCTTCTCCTCTTGATTTTACTAACAGATGATAAAGACTTAATTCATTTATTGCCATTACAATCCATCTGTTTTTGAGCACACAAGCTAGCAGAATTTTCATAGTAGCTTCTGTTCCTAAGAGAAAATTAGTGTCTTCACCTCTTCTCCCTCTTGTGCTATCTGTGCAAATTTATGCTATAACACTAGGATTCATAGCACAGAGGGCACCTCTGTCTAACTTGTACCCTAGCATGGACTTCAATATGCAGAAGAATGACTATATTTCCCTCAGTTCTTCGTCCAGGGGGACTCTGACAAAAGCTGTTTCCATTTTATCTTCAGCCTTGACTGAAAACAAAAGGCAGGTGGGGCTAGAGACAGCCCTGCAAGCTGAAGTGCCATTGCCCCAGAGCCCCCTGAGTGCTGACATTCCCTTTGGTGACTACCAACATCTTGCTGAAACCTTCTCTACAGACAAGCTAAGGACAATTTATTGACTCCGGCCCAGAACTTGTGCTCATTACACATCTAGTGCTGCTTTTTTTTTTTTTTTTCCATGGGAATGAGAGTATTCGCACTGCTAAATACATTGGCCAGGTTTCATCTAGGCCATTGCATATTGCTACTGTAGATGTTTTTTTCTGCAGCACAGGCAAAGCAGAGGGTATTACTTACTTCTGCTGCATTCTGTTATGGTGTTAGATAAAAATGTTACACCCTAAAATTGGCTGCTTTCCACCAATGTCTGAAATACCCTAAGTATTTCCCTTGCACTCCATTTCTAAGAGTTCTGTGATCTCTGGATGAAAGCTCTTAGATATATGTCAGTTAATTATTCTTATCAAACCAAATTCTTCAGTTACACAGAAGCTCTCACTCACCAGTTGCGGCACCTCTCTGCGGAACATCAAACTTTCTCCAATTTCCAGTACAGCTGCACAGCAGTATCTCAAAAAGAAAAGCTTGCAGCATTTTAGGGATTTACTGTGGGTTTCTTTAGTATTTGGAATGCTGAATTCTGATCTTTGAAAATAAAGGCAGGAGTATCTACAGACTTCGGCAAAAATATTCCGTATCAAATGTGGATGTTAATATTGAGCAAAGCAAATAGAAAATGCATAGGAAGATATTTCTGATGAGATAGACATCAACACCTCACAAATAAAGTCAAGCAGTACGTGTTTCTACCTTTCAATTTATGTGCCCATTTTAACCATAGTGTTGAACTGTCTGCAAACAAGACTTGATACTGGAGGTTAAAGGTTACAACTAACAATCTGGGCACTTCTCTGACTGGGCTGCAAAAGCAATAAATAGAGTTAAAACATGAGAAAAATCTTTTCAGCTCACAGCTTACCTGCTCCAGGGGTTTGCTAGAGTTGGATTGAGGGGATAAAAGAGTGTGGAAAATACCCAGGACTGGGGCTCGGAGCTGGAAAAAGAAACAACAGTGAAAAGGTCAACGTTCAGATGATGGTATCACATCCTCCTTTCATCCCTGCAGTTCACACGAAGGCCGGGATCCTTGCTTTGCTTTACTTTGGGGAAAACTCTTGCTTTATTTGTTCATGTTGAACTGCTATCAGAGCTCAATGTCTCAGTGTTGTGTTTTAATAACATCAGTTTCCCTGGACCAGATACATATGAAGTCAGTTAGACGATTCTATAAACAATGGATCCAAGTCACGCAACGCAACATTTCTGATTGCAAGATAACCTTTCCGAGGGCGAAGTGAGCGAGGTGAGGGGTTGGATTCCTCAGTTAGGCACGAAGGGAAACCTTCAGCACTCAGAGCTGCTCCGGTAAGACAAGCTTTGCCTCCTTTTGTTTTGGGGAAATGGCTCCCTGGTTTGTTTTTCTACTCCCCAGTCAGCAGGCTGGGTGACTTTTCTGAATTCTGGCTGCCCAAAGCGTACTTTGTTGACAGTTCATTTAAGGAGATCAGTGTATAATATTTTCCTTTGAAATGACTTGAGAAGAGGAGTTTCACTAAAGTTTTAGCAATCGCTCCATGTCTTCCTTTTTGTTTTGGTGTTTAAAAAAAGCAACATGTGGGAAGATGTTTCCAAACCCAGAAATGGGAAGGTTCACTTAATATACGATCAGAAAGGTCAGAGAGGAAGAGGGTGGAATCAGAGAGATGGAGATTTTGAAAAGAACATGTCTCAATTTCTTATCTTTCCAGTTAGTTATTAATGAAGGTATTAATCTCTACTAGATTCTAGAGATCCAATTAAGAATTTTTGTGAAGTATGATTTTTTTTCTTCTCTGCTCTGCTAGAATACACAGGGCAAAAGCTCAAATCATAAATCTGCAACATTACTTTTTCATAGTTTGTGTATGACATGTTGTAGTCACATGTGAAAGGGTCCAGTCTTCACATTCATGAACACCAGTGGCACCTACAGCAGTTACATATTCAGACATATAGACTACTCCTAGACCTTGTGTAGGAAAATCATACAGGTCTGTTTTTTGTGCTTGTTATTGTGTGGTTACACATGAGCTGCATACAGAGCCAGACAGGCTTCTTATCTGTAGCAAATTTCACATGCAAAGCTACATTGATCAGGAGTTGCTGATGCGGTTTTGCTTGTGACTCAAGTCCTGGTATGTTGGTATTAGCTTTGGTTGTATTTCTTGAGTAAATCATAGTGAAAACCAGTCTTCACTGCAGTAAAGTTAGAGGCTTCCAAGGTAAATCTAGACTTGCTTGCTCAGATACTAGGAGCAGTCTTGCCATCCCAGCCTAGAGTTTCACATTTCACATGGGCTACTTTACCCTGTCTGAATCAGTTCAGAGGAGACTGGATGGAGGAATTTGCTGCAGCCCATAACATCCATGAAGATTCAGGTCTTCGGCTCAACTCTAAAGCACAGTATAGACAATGAGATGAGAGATTACAGTCACCATTCTTTTTTTTTTTTTTTCTTTTTATTAAGTATAACCCGTAAATGATTTAAATAGATTTTTAATGCAACCAGCAACTCCACAACTCTTTTTCATTTTTCACAAAGGTTTCAAAGTTTAGTTTAGAGAAAGCACCTGAAGAAGTGGGAGATCAGAGGCCACATACATTGCAGGTGGCATACGGCTGCAAGTAGTCCCAAGATTCACTTTGTCAGCTTCTACTTTATGATATGGAAAAAGAAGTTCATATTGCTCAATAATGAGAACTTCACAGAGATACCCTGGCTGCATTAGATTATCCAGCTGTTCTATTTTTGTAGCGTTGAAACTGAATACAGTCCTAGTGATGTGACCACAGGCTACTCTATTTAGCCTAAAATACAGGCTGCTGTATTTTAGATCAATGATTGTATTACTAAAGTTAATTACCAACCCTTTCCTCTATGCATATAGCTGTCTTCTTTTCCACAGAAAAAAAAAAAAAAAAAAAAGAGAGCTAACATCCCGCTTGTGTTTGTTAAAGTTTTGTTTAACTGAGAAAAAAATTAATTGACATAATGAGAGTTCATTTAGAGTTTCCAGTGGCTCACACATATACACATAAAGCTGGGTTTTGGAAACGGCTTTGGCTGAGCACCCTGGAGATCTGGATTCAATTCTCAGCTTTGCCGTAGGCTTCTTGTTTAACACTAGGGAAATCAGAAAAGGCCAGATCAATAAGGTATTGAGATATCCAATTTCTCAATGCTTATTGATTTCCTCTGTAGTGAGGGCCACAGTGCCTTTCTGCCTCACTTTACCCACCTGTAAAATGGTGCACTTCTTCATCTACTGTGAATGCTTGGAAGATTTTTTCTTTTTTTTTGAAGCTTCTGACTGCGCATCTGTACAATAGCAAGAGCAATTGGGTCTTGATTTCATTTGATTCCCTGGGTACTACTGTGAACAAAAATACCCCTTAATACAGAGACAGTCATGTAAACACTGACACTTAAATTAACACACTTTATCTATCTGTTTCTTGATTTTGTGAACGTATTATTTTTTTCTTGGAATACATGCTTTATATTCCCCCTAGCTATCATTCTCTTCTCCAACTGCAAATGTTTAACAATGGGAAGATCCCTGGCCTTTTGTCCTGACCTAATATTAATTGAATGTATTACTTTAACAAGAGGAAAATTGATTTTTCCCTCTCGGTCTAAACCCTGTGTAAGAGTCACTGTCTCTCTGCTGAACTCTTCCTCTTTCTGTCCCTCCATTTTTCTCTTCCCCACTTTTTGCCGAGCCAAATACTCTTTTTCACGTGATATTATGCTCCATGCATTTACTGTTTTATTGTTTAAAACCAGGATCCAGCAGTCCCAGTAAGCATTAATTATTGCCTCAATTATGACACACAATGTTTTTTGGGGTGAAAAGAAAGACACCATCGTCAAGAATTCATGCCCAGCCCTCTCAGCAAGGAACAGTAATCTATGGGGTAGACATTTTGGAAAGCTGCTTCACTCCATAAGTCATTGTATTGATTAAAAGCAAAAGGGGGTGAGCTGTGTTAACGACAAAATATTCTGTAGCCTTTCCAAGTTAATTATTCAGCCACAGAGACATTTTACCACCAAGGAACTGCACTCACTTTCTTCTTGAATTCTAAGGGAAATGTTTTTTCAGTCCCTTGTGTTGGCTGTCTCCTTAGCTGGAGCTACAAAAGCTCAACACAAAACATCTTGACCAGATGCAGTCCAGGAGGGGCTTTAATTGGCACCTGTTGTTTCACCCTGGTTTTTTGCAAAACATTGAGGGTCCTCCAATAGTGTGTGGCAGTCAGCACATCAATTTTGATGCTGAACTTCCGAGGTTCCTCCCCATTTTGGGGAATGCCTCAATATCCCATTTTATACTAACTTGCTGCAGCCCCTATCTGGGCTCCCAGGCCGACCCCTATTTTGTTCCTCTCAGCAAAAGAAAAAAAAAAAAAAACAGGTGCTGCAACAGGTTCAAGTTTTTCTTCCTACAATGTCTTACAACCCCAAAGGGTTTTAAAGATTCGGCTGGCCTGTTCAGCAGCGGGGACCGGGCCTGCTGTTCAGTCCTGCTGGATTTCAGGCTTTTTTTTGCCAGGCTGCCCTGGTGCTGGTTCAAACACATGTCATCACATGCAATATGGACACAATACCCTCATTCCTACGGGCTCCAGGACCCAGCAGAAGAAAGCGCAGGCAGAAGATCAAACATGGAAGGAACAGAAGACGGAGGAGCTGCTGTTGCTGTCTGTGTCTGGAACAGAAAAATGAACACAAGGGAAGAGACAGGGCAGGGGGATAATTACTTTCATCCCAATTTTATTCCCACAATTCCCAACCACTTTTGAAGCCAATTTTCCTTTAATAAAATATACTATTAATGACTCAAGTAGAAGCCTTTTGTGCAAGACAATACCCAACTCTCCAGATGGAATTATTTTGTGTTCTGCACAATATACATGTATGTATATTTATATACATGATCTGAGCTATGAGCATGGCCTCTATTACCCTATTTTGCAAATCAAGTAGGTTATTTCAAAATATGTTTAACATACTTTAGTTCTTTGAAACTAATTCTTTCATAGCTCGCCCCCTTCCAGATCTCTCTACCCCCTAAAGAGAAACACAAGCCAAACAGCAACAAGAACTATTTCCCATCATTTCTGGAAGCCATTCATTTGCTATTTCTGTTCATCAGAGCTTCAGAGTGAAGGAATTTAAAGAGCTACTGATGCCTTTTGCTACTTGGCAT
The DNA here is from genome assembly GCA_013398735.1 of Nothocercus julius. Classification (NCBI taxonomy): domain Eukaryota; kingdom Metazoa; phylum Chordata; class Aves; order Tinamiformes; family Tinamidae; genus Nothocercus; species Nothocercus julius. The sequence goes on along the minus strand of VZSV01000001.1, from coordinate 8,236,350 downwards.
ATATATCCAATATTGTCTTTCAAACAGTTTAGACACATCCTTCTTCTCTTTCTTCTTTAATAGCCTGTCAGAGAAGTAGGACTAATTAGTTTATTGTGGGTTTGTGTGTGAAGAACTTATTGAGGGAGCGCCAAGTCAAAAAGTCAAACACAAACTGATTAATTTTCACAATGCACCCCTCTGAGGTGGGGAAGTTCTGACAAATCCACTGGGTGTTCACAGTTATCCTGTGCTCTGCATACAGAGGCTGGGAGCCATATGGAGAGCAGAGCGCTGGCTGTGAGCTCCCCACCTCCCAAAGCCCATGCTCCGGGCGCTGGAGCTGATGCTGAACCTCAGCCTTCTCCAGGAGCTCAGCCCACCAGACCTGTTTCTTCCAGTTTGGTTCCTCTTCTCCATCTAACAAATTGAGACACCTGGTTACAGCCCCTCTTTGGGTCATTTTTTAGGGCACAAAGAACCTCTGCATGAAGACTATACAACTTAAAAGTATGAAGTAATTCTTTATTGGCTCATAGAGAAAATAGCTAGAATTTAATGAGCTCCTAGACTAGACATTAGAGTGCTTGTCACCCTGTCATCCAAAGTCTTTGCTGACGTAGCAGGGGAAGGGTTGACCTCTGCAGCTCCTGGGAATTAGATCCTGAGCGTTTCCATCTTGCATCAGCTCCATCAGCACTGATGACACTGACTTCTCCATCCAGTGACCCTACAATTCCTCACTAGCCTCCCTGTTTTTTGGGTTTTTTTTTCGCTTTAGAGTTTTGTATCCTTTATGATGGTGCTTTAGTTCTTGAATCTTTGAGGTACTGGTGATCCCATCTCAACAGTCTTACCTGTGTGAGTAATTATTCTTCTTATCTCTCTATAGACTCTCACAGCTTCTCCTCAGGAACCTGAGTCAAGGTGATGAGGCTGTGCCTTGTCAGAGTTTGGTCCTTGGCACTCAGGCAGGTGACTGCTGGGAGGAGTTTATAGCAGAGACTATGGAGAGGGACTGTAACAGTGACTTGGAATGGTCAAAGGGAAACCACTGACCAAGCACGGGTCACAGTTTGAGGAGGAGATTGGTGGATTTTAACTCTTCAGTTCTTCCTGAAGATAAGTTCATGAGCCACAGTGGCAAAAATCTCCAGCCAAGCATAAATTAGGCTGGCCTTTAAGAATTAGCTTAATATTTTGTGAATTTTGCCCAATCCATTTGATTACTTTCTCAAATGCCAGAGCATATCAGGAGGGAGGAAGGTTTATTTCTCCCAGCAATTTCGTGGAATACCTTGTAATGTTTTCAGATCAGCAGCTGTTCCCTGAACCTAGGATGTACTGCCCTAAATATTCCCTAGAAGTTCATTCCAGCACTGTTTTCCTAAATTTCAGAAATTCAGACTCTCATGAATTGCTATTGATATAGCACTGCCATCAGCTGAATGTCCTCAAGCTCTCCAAACTAGCTTTTCTCAACTATCATGCTAACTGGATATTAACAGTGAAATAGAAATATTTATGCAGAAAGAAATTATTTGTGCTGACATGAGGGTTTATTTAAAGCCACAGGTCCCACAGGATGAGTGTGATGGCACTGCAAACTTGGAAGATTATTGGATTTTTCTCTACTCAGAGCAGTTTCCAGGTTACCAGCAGATAAGTCTGGCCATATGAGGAACTTCTTCAGGGTTCAATACCAGATCTCATCCAACTGAAAAAAAAGAACCCTGCTACTAAGGTGTGTAGATGGTATGCCATGAAGTTGTTCACTCCTTTGTGTCTATCTCTGATTGTCTCCAATTCAGCATTTTTGAAGTTATGTGCTTCAAACAGCATCAGAACAGACACTGCTGTAGTATGAAGAAGCTTCACAACACACCTGCTCTCTCACAACTCCTCTCAGCCAAAATCTCGTTTTTCTTCAGCATATAATAAACATGTATCACAGCAAGTGAATAGGAGATGAGGGAAGAAGCTGTTCCTATGGCCAGGGGACTGACAATGTAGCCCGGAGGCCTCCAACCTGAATCCATAGACCCCAGCCCGCGTTTCCTGTGATGGGAGACCCATCAACACGCAGGTCTGGCAGTGGCCACAGCATCATCCAAATCTCTGCGCTGGCTTAGTTTGAAACCTTTATGAACTGGGTCAGATTTGCAAGAGGTGGTTTTTGTGGTAGGGCACTGTGCCGGGGCCATCAGTCCCCTTTGGATTCAAACAACATTACGAGGCTCGAGGGGTTTATCTGAAACATGAAAACACCATAAATATTCATTTTCATAAAATCCTGCTCAGGCAGGGGGCATTGAGCAGACGGATTTGTATCCTGCTAATACCACCCAACTGCGAGTGGGGAGGGGGACCCCAACACTTTGTGTTTGTCAGACCCATATCAGATCCATGTGGCTGGCTTGCCATCCCCCCGCCGCCAGCAGTCGCGCCTCCCCCAGGGAGCTGCGGGCTGCACGAGCAGCTCGGTGGTGACTTGCATTGAGCATGCGGCAAGAAAACGCAGTTCCCATGCGTTTCACGTATGCTGACTTAAATGCATTGCATATGGATGTGAGACGGGCTGGATAGAGATATATAACATTGGAGTGATTTGGTGGAAATGAAAATAACTGGACATACATTAGGCCCATTAAAATACTGATGCATATTGTGCCCCCTGCTTACTGTTACTGAATAATAACCTCTTTTTTTGGGAAGAAGTCTGTATCATTGGTAAGATGAATCTGAAGTGGATCCTCCCTCCATACCCACACATTGCTTCATGGGATAGAAAAGCAGATTTTGGAGACCTAGTACCATCTACTCAACAGTTAAGAAGATAAAGACCTTAATGATTGGAGGTAACATGTCAGAGTGAGACTTCTGGTGGTGATTTCCTTAAGTGCAGTGCTGGGTCTAAGTCCTCTTGACTCAGTCAAGGGATCCACAGTCCCACACAGGCTCAGCGAAGGACATCTTCAGAGAAAAAGGACAGTCGTTAGCCACCTTAATCCAATTTCAGCTAAGTATGTAATTAGGGCTGCACATCTGGGATCACTCTTGCTCCCTTTCAAAAGTTAAAAAGTTTTGTAAACTAAAGGCAGGAAGGAGGATTTGATCCAGCTTTGGGTGCTGAGAAATTCCTCTTGTCTCAGCTCAGCAGTATGCGGCTCCAGAGGTTTGTATTCAGCATTTGCTGGCCTGGGAGGTAACCAGCAGCTTGTGCAGTCATCCCAGGGCAAACAGTTCCACTGCTGCTGGTCCACAGAGGGTTTTCTTTCTCCCCTGTATCTTTTTCTAGCCTTACGTTGTCAGGGTGGGAGTCCACAATACCAAGCAGCAGCTCGCCAGAGTGTCTTGCCATCCTCTGGGTTTTTGCCTTTCCCAAGCAGTGGTATTTGAAGATAACACCCTTTATGGCAGATGTTTCCCTGTAACGTTTTGTACAGTGATGTCTTTGCCATCAGAAGAGGTCCTTATTTGCTGTCCACATAAAACAAAAGGCCTGTCTCATCCTTTATGAGGACAAAAAATGTACTTCTTTAACTGCTACTTGACTACTGAGCCAGGCCATCGACTGGTACGAGGGCCTTTTTTCCGTGCGTGCTCATTCACACTAGTCTTGTGACTGGCCTTCTGGGGAGCATTTCAATGTGAAGAGAATAACGATCATAGGAAAGTAGCCTCAGCATTTCCTTTAACATAAATCACAAACAAATAGAATTGGCAACCAAAGCCAAAGAGAAAATTGGTGGATTGCATTCCGTGAGAATATGTCATCTGATCAAGATAAAGTTGATGCTATTATCAAAATTATTATATGAAGAAGAAACCTGGAGGATAAGAAGAAATTTCCACTATTCTGGGGGAAAAAAAATAATGTTTTGGAAGAAAGAAAAATTCCACTTTCCTCTTCAAACAATGTGTTTTTTTTTATTTTTTTTTACATGTATTTTATAGGATCTATTAGAATATAATCAAAAGATTAGAAAACCAAAATCAACAACAAATGTTTCAATGAATAACAAATATACTTTTCTGAAGAAAACTTTTTTTTCTTTTTTCCATAAAGAATATAATATGGGTAAGGTTGCTCTGATTTGGAGCAGAACCAATTTCCAAAATTTTGATTTAATTCCCTCTGTAGACCTATTAGTCAGAAAATTTATGTAAGAGAAAGGTGAACGTTGCCTGCTACTTGCTCACCATGTTCTAGCCTTCCCAAAGGCTAAAGATGTCTGTTCTGTTTTAGGGTTACGTTTTGTTTTGTTTTGTTTTTTTGAGTCTCGATGACCTCAGTCCCACAGAAGTTAGAAAGAAACTTGTCTGAGCAACTTACACTTGCCCACTTAAAAATAAATAAATTCAAATGCACTAAGCAAAGGATTACAAAATCAGATTTAGAGATAGACCCTGAAGAAACTTATTTGCAGATGGGCTTAAACAGTGGATAATAATACTGACTCACTATTTTGAACTGCTTTGAGGTCTAGGGATAAAAGGGCTTATGTTAGTACTAGGTATTATTACATTTTCTTGTTAATTTTAAAAGCTAGAAAATGAATAACAAGCAGTGAAAAAAAAAAATGCTTTCAATAAAATTAAGGCCTTAACCTGATAAAAGACCCCAAATGTCAACACTATGATATTATGACTCCCTCTCCAGCCCTTCTTACCTTGCTGGCCTTTTTTAAACTTCTTCAAAGTGGAATCAATTCAAAAACTGTGGGAGCCTGGTCTTCAAAATTCATAGGGAGCTTCATAGCCTATTTCCTCTGCTCTAAATGTTGTTGTCACACGTGACTTTGCTGCTTGTCACACTTACAGAGAGAGCTCCTATGCACAAGCTCACACGCACACACTTTTCCACCCATACACACTCTTTCCATAACAGGTAGCACATAAAGCACAAAAGGAAGAGAAAAAAAGAAAGTATTGGGAAATCAACATCTGGTTTGGATAATTCCTCCTATTTAAATTTTTACTTAGAGAACTCCCATTGGTATGAAATAATTGAACTCAGTTATTCACAGCTAAAATCTTGGTAGCACCATTCCCCTCTGGTTTCATGCGCTAGAACATAACACCTAGGCTCCTAGAGTCTCACAGGTGGCGCTTACACTGTGGAGAAAACACGGTGACAGACAGCTCGCCGCCTGCCTCCTCCTCCTCTAGCCACACACAACAAGACGCAGCCTTGCCTTCTCCCCCTCCTCTTCCTTAGTATGAGACGTTAAGCTTATAACAAAAACACTTCACTTTGCAAAAAAAAAAAAGAAAAAAAAAAAAAAAAAAAGAAAAGAAAAAAAAAGTGTAATTAGCCTTGCTTTTTTTGGCCTGCATGTGTGTGGTAAAATGTCTAGTAATAGTTGGCAAGACTTCTGCAGGGAATGAGATTCCCATGGTTAGATCTAAAGCCCAAATACTTGGAACGAATTAACACCAGCCAAAAAAGTGAGGTTAATTACTGGAACATTTGGAAGAGGAGGTCTCTCCAGTCTGGAAAAATGCAATACACTATCTGCATGTATGGTATGTGACCAAGCAGGATATTTCTCTCTCTCTCTTTCTCTGTCTCTTTTGCTCTCTTTCCTTCTTTCCTTTTCTGTCCCAACTGTAGACAAATGTCAAAGCGACTGCGAACAAAGACTTCATCATCCTCTGACCTGTTCTTCCATCAGGCCAGTGCCACTGGTGGCTCTGGAAGCCACTCAAAGCTGAGAAACAAGGCCATCGGGGGTTGGCTCTCCTTCTGTCTATGTTTTCTCATTAGTGGTTTTGCGTTGTTGAAAGGCATCTTCATTGGAGGCCCAGTATTCCGGCAACATGCTGCTTTAATCTGGGGTGGGCACTGAGGCTTTCAAAAACACAGCATACAGCCCAACAGGAGAACAGTCATCTTCCCTAATACGCTCTTTGGAGAGCAAATCTGTAAATCCTGTAGGCCCCTAAACATCTGCCTTTGGTAACATTTTAATGGGGAAAATTTGCCTAGTAACCACATTGCTGTTGACCTTTGATGCATGAAGAATGTATACATATACGTCTCGGGGGGGACTGTGTGTGTGTGAAAACCTATGAAACTGGCCTTGCAAATTCAAGTCGGTGGGAAGCTAGGTTCTCCACTTCAGGTACCTGTGCACCTTTAGGAGGGCTCCCTCATGTGTTTGCATTACTCATGACACAGCCTTCTGTGGCATGAAGACACAGCTCTTTTTCTTTTTCTTTTTTTTCATAGGATTCCTGTCTCATTCTGTGCTCACGATGGATATTCTGCACTACAGGATCAGCTATCCAAGATTTGGGGTTTTTCTTCATTGTTCAGCTTGTGACCTCAAGCCTTACTGACTGCACACTATTGAAACCCTGCTCTGAAAACAACATCATTTTGTTTTCTCATGGGCTTTTCTATAGCACTCTTGACAATAGTATCAAAGTGTCTCATAAAGATTAATTCAACTATTTTTGCTACATCCCCAGGAGGCAAGTTGGTGTATTCTTCATTCTCCAAATGTTGAACTAAAAACATAAGCCTTGTCTATACAGTGATGGCTGCAATTTAGAGAGAGGCTAAAACCATGACATCCTCTGTGGCCCCATGGCAGCTTCAAGCAGCATCTGCGTGGCCTGTCAGACTGCGTCTGGCTCCAACGTGTGCACTGGCTGACCCCATAGCCATGCTTGCAAACTTACAAAATTGAATCTGGTCTCGAAGGCAGCCTCAGGGCCTTTGACAGTATAGACATAGCCATATGGTCAACAGTGTGTTCACAAGATCAGCGGTAAGCATTAATTTTGAACCCTGTCATTGAGATTCCTAGGAGCTGATTTTACCCGTACTTGTCATTAGCTAGCACTTTATATGTTCGGAGCAGAGCTCCTGCCAACTTCAGTTATAGCTGAGACCCCAAGGCCCCAGGCTGGGTCCCCAGAAAATGAGAACCTGCAATTAGGAGCCATCTGTGAAAAGCTTGCTTCAAGCAACACAGCTGAGGTTTTGCAGCAGAAACAGGGCGAGACCCCAGTTCCTCCCAGTTCTACTCAAGTGAGTTAGAAATGGGTTTCCCTTGCTGACTTCATTTGCTAACCAATGTCTATCACCTGCAGCAAATGCAGCAGGGAGCCTAGGGCCAGCAACCGCCTGCATGCTGGTGCAATCCATCCTATGCGTGGAGCAAGGTAAGAGGCCCGTGGGAAATAGCTTGCGATCCTGTAATGCATATTCTGCACGAAAGGGGGGAATTAGTTTTGCACAGGAAGCTTTAATGCAGGTATTTCCTGACTTCTGAACGATCAACTTTAAAATCTTGGATATGTTCATTTGACTCAGGGGGGTTGGATGCCTTATTTCCTATGTTTTAAAATAAGCTGGGTGATAAAATAGGAATGCCAGCATGTGACATCCTGGAGATTTTTGCAAAGTTTGCCATCAGGCTGCTTGACTTTCTACTGCATACCGCTTGGCCAGGAGTTAAGCTGACAGAAGTAACAGATCCTCACCACATGATTTTTCCAAGTCTTATAACTTGGCCAAATGTGGGTAGCTTTTCACAAGGACAGACAAGTCACATCCCCAACACAAAAGCCACCTCTTCTGCCAAATATCTGATTGCAGTTCCAAAGCACAGGGGTTCTAGGGCTTTCCAAATAAAAGGTTGTAAAAAAAAAAAAAAAATCGACAAGACAAACAATGTATTTTTCCAGGCTTCTTCTCAGAAACACTATGTCATTTTGGCTGAAATTTCTTTAAATAATTCAGTTTGAGGCAGACAGCCAACGTGTAAGTTTCAGCCCAAACAGTTGAAGCTGTCAAAGTTACAAACAAGTGAAAGAAGGACCCTATAGACATGGCAATCGCACATACTAATAAGCACTTCTCCCAGCTCTTTGCATTTCTGTATGTGAGTACATTCGCATACGTCCAATACGAGCTGATGCTTCTGGCTGAATTTGAAAGCCGCTACGGGAGTCAAGCCTTGGGAAAGGCACTCAAGCTGGCTGCTTCCTATGCCACTAAGAAAAGAATATTGGAAAAGGAACAAGGAGAGGAGGCAAAATGCACTGTAATGACAATAAATCAGTCAAGGCAGTCCATATAGCCTGGAGCAGCTATCTTCTGCCAACCCAGCCTCTGGGGCTTTTTAGCTCTTTAGAATAAGGGTTCAAACAGAACAGAGAAAAACAGGGCTGAAAACAAGGAATTCAACAAGTCCATCCCTCATATCTAATCCAGGATTAAACTGATCTATATTCCTGACCAATTGTCATCTAACTTTTCCTTAAACATGCCAAGAAGGGGGTTCCCTAGTCTCTCCAGCCTCTTCCGGTGCTTAATTGGAAGTGGTTAAGTAGCTTCACTCAGTTTCCAACAACTTACCCGCTGCAGCATGAACGTGAGCAGAGGACTTCCATAACCACCCTCACTTTTATCTCTCTTCTCAAGTACACATATATAGTTCCTTTACTCTTTCCTTGCTGGTCATGGTTTCTCCTCTAACTATTCTGGATTCTCGTCACTATGGCTTCCTTGAAGTGCAGTACCTAAAAGCAGAAATTCTTCCAAATGAGTGCAAATCGAAACTCTGTCCCACATCTAAGCAGCCCATCTACTTATAACACACCATTGTGTCTTAGCTAATGGCACATAGGGAAATGGTATGGCTTCTGTCATCACTCTGATCCAGACAGGGACAGGAACTGGGCTGAACTAGTATAGCCCAACATTTTGGAGTATAGGAGGATCCAGAAGGAGGCGAAGACCTGGTGCTTGCAAAGCCCTACCAAGACACTTCTAGCACTCTGGCCACAAAAGCAAACTCCAGCAGGGTAATTACCTTGCGTGAAACATTCATTTTGCCACATTGCACAATCTCTTTGGTGTTCTGTTGTTGTTATTGTGCAACCGAATCATGTTGTTAACTCATGGTCCTGCATTTTTAACTAGTTGTACACTATATTCAGCCAAGTCATGAGACTTTTGTTCACATGAAAGGACATCCAAAAGCACTCTAAAAGCTAAGGTGTACATGTAAAAGCCTTTTACCTGTACCTACTAGACCAGTTACCATATTTAAGAGATAAATCTTTGTTTAGTTCTTTTAATTGAAGTTCCCTGTACAGAATCAGCACTTCCATGTCTCTCATGGTAATACACCACAGAGCCTAGATCCCTAATAATCAGAAATATGCCCATAGGCAAGTTCTAAGTACCTTCCATTCCTTTTCTGTAATGAAAGTGTAAAGCAAGCTGCCACAGCTCACAAAGTACACATTATGCAGGAAAAAGGAGGGGAAGGGAGGCAGGTGCAACACTAATGTAAATGTGACTGTTTATGAACTTCTGTTTTTCACCTTTTTATAACCCTGCAATGAGCTGCTGAGGAAGGTGCTCGTCATACAGCAGCAACCAGCATCAGACATTATCACTCGCCTCTGTTAAGGTTGTGCACCTCTGGAAAGAGAGCAGTGATGTGTATGTGCCCAGACTTGTGATTGCTACCCAGATAGGCAGCAATTCCAGGGCCCGTGCACACAGGGGCTGCAAATTCAAGCATATCCCTGCAGGAGGGGAAAAATATTTCCTATCTAGCCCTAGAATGGAAAATTAGTAGTCATCATGGGTGATCTACGTTGCTTCTGTGTGCTTATAGATGGAGGAGAAGAGCTAACAGTGTGTGTTGACCTGAATTTGGGAGAAGTGAGATCCCCCTTGGCCAAGCCATGAGTGGCTCTTCATCATCTTCTAAATGATTGGCGGGATCGCAGCAGAATCCCTGTCAATCCAAATACCTCTCTAAATACTGGAAAGATTTGTCTTCCTCTCTTTGCCAGTATAGCTTAATTTCCTGAAGACCTCCCTGAGATCGCTGCTCCTCTTCATTTATCACAGGTATCACTGAAAAGTGTCTCCCTTACTTCCATGGGAATAAGGTCAGACTGAAGGACAGGCATCTCACTCTAGTCATAATAGATACAATCCATATCCTGGATTCTGCTCCTAGACCTCCTGCTAAACACAGCCCTGGGGAAAGTCACGTCACTGCTCTCTCCTCAATTTTCCACTTGCAAAGCAAAGGTAGGAGGAGGGGGTGCAGGGCTATGAAGCTAAGCTTACCCAGGCATCGTGAGAGTTGCAGATGGAAATCACTGTAAGACTGCAAAGCACTCTAATATTAGTATCACTCCATACCACTTAGGATAGGGCACTGAGTACAATAAATATATATTGCAAAATAGGTTTTATATCCTTAAAAAGTCATTTCACTCCATTCTCCTAAGTGCTGCTCAAAGCAAATACACTTTTATTGCTGGCAGTTTAGAGGAACTGAGAATGTTATTGCAGGGCTGGTGTGAGGCAGCTGTAGTTGGCTCTTTTCATTACTTGCCTATGGAGAAATTTTATTTCTAGACAATTTTTGTTTTAAAGTCCCTCTCTGGTTCCCTGAACCCCAACTCTCAGCTTTGAGAAACACACACTCCCAAAGCTGGTGGTATGTAAGGACTAGGAGATGTATCCATAGTTCAGGCTCACAAAAGCCTTGGCAGCTTTTCTTGACTTGAACTTATAACTCCCTGGGTGAAAGTACAAAAACTGTTTCTTGGTTGAGTTCCCTTGATGTAAAATATGAAATGACTACTGCATTCGCAGAGACATTACACTGAATTATTTGTCTTGGGCTCTACCTCGAATCCATTGTTCAGATGTTCCTCCCTTCACAAAATCTTGCAAGCTGAAAAAAGCTTAATTCAGCCTTTGCTACAGCTGTGAGTGACCCTTCTTTAGATAATTATCCTTGGGACTTCTGCAACCCTTCCGAGAGCCTGCAAACATCTTTTGTTAATAACTGCATTACATCATAAAGAGCAATATGCATTAGTACCAATTTGCTCTTCATCCAAGACGTCAGACTTAGCTTTCCAAGGACTCTTTAGTTAAGCCCCGTAATCTCTCCAGCAGGCCAGCTGGTACCGTTATCCTGTGAAGATGAGGGACCCAGGGTGCAGAAAGATGAAGTAACTTGCCCACAGCCACACAGTGTATCAGTTGTAGAGCTGGAAGAGTCCAAGAAGCCCAGCTCCTCATCTTAAGCATTAACCACTGTTAATGTTATCATCTGTACAATATCATAAAGGGCAGGAAGGACCAAGAGGCAGTTACATAACATGAGGAATCAATTCCACTGGAGGAATATGCGAGAGTCAGTAGCAGAGGAGCAAAGTCCTATCCAGCACAGGCACTGTGAGGCTTGCTGCCCTGGAGTTTGTGGGCAGCAGTGTATGTCTCCCATTCCTATATCTGCCCTTGATCTTCTCTCTCTTTTCTAGTCATTCTCTCTCCTCCACAATCTCAACAGATGATTTTTTTTCACTTCTTTAGGAAGAAGTTTTGTTACCAACTTGCCTCTTGTAGCTCACAGCTTTGGGGAAGAGCTCTAAAATGCCTGTGGCTGCAGCTGCTTAGAGCAACACAGCTCATCCGGAATCTTGACAGTCTGCAGGAACTCAAGCTCATAACCAGTGCAAATTTAAATCCCAGCAAGAGGCCAGTACACTATTATAAAATTGTACAGTATCTTTCACCGTTAGTCTGCTGGTTTGCACAGAGAAATTACGCCAGAACTTCATTTCTCTTTAAATTCCTAGTCCAAACAAATCTAGCCAGTGTCATCATTTTTTTCCACTCTGTAGAAGTCTCAGGAGGATTTTCAGAAGCCACATATCATTGTGTATTTACAAGCTTCTGGAAATTCATGGGGAGCCATATGGTAAAGGGAGAAACCTGCTCGTTTTGGCATAAGGAGAAGGACATATTTTGCAGGCTTTTCAAGATAAGTCTCCTAGATCCATGCTCAAGAGCAGAAGGCAGTCTGCCCCTAAGAAGTGGGCATGTGAACGCTTGAGAGATGGTCAGTAAAAATGAAAAATGCTTATAAACTATAAATCTGAATGACTGGATCTCTACAGCCTTGAGTAAACATCAAACTACTTTAGAAGCAGAATAGCTTTCTAACCTAGACACTGATGCCAAAGCTAATAAGCAGAATAGGTAGACACATAGAACACCTGGAAACCAACTCCACTCTCCAAGGTTCAAAGTGAGTCCGTATTCCATGTTTTGAAGGAGAAATACTATGCTGGATCTAGCAGTACCTTTAATCAATAAAAAATCTGATAAACCATTGCAAAAACTTTTGCAAATGGGAGGTTTCAAAGTTATTGTTGGTTTGTAGGAGGAAAGTCTCTCTTTACAAGAAACAATCATTTTTTTTCAGGAAAAAAGAATAGTTTCATCTCTCATTACAATGATACACTTATAGTTATGCCATAACAGAGTAAGCTATGCCATAGCAGATAGACCAGACAGCAGTGTCTAGAACTCATAACGGACATTTCTGCAGTTAAAAAAAAAAAAAAAAAAGCTGACCAACAGCATACACAAGGACAAAAGTGTATGACAAAAAAACTTAAATATATATATTTGCCTTATTAATCCTACAGCAATGAACTTTGTAGGTTAACTTCAAGTACTAGTCCTGTAGAATATGTTTTCACAGCTCATTGCTTCTGAGAGGGGAATATCATGGCAAAGGAACATGGAGGGCTGGCAATTGAGGAGTTAACAGACAGTGGTGCCTCAGATGACAGCAGTATGTTTAAAGCAATGAGTTCCAGGACTGAGCAGTTTTGATGGTGGTGTTATTAATGGAGACACTGCAAATTATGCTATTTATCTAGGGCTTTTATTTCCCAGCAGGGTGGGTATGCAGAGATACAGGTATGGATACGGTTATGAAATGCCCATACACTACTGTCAGGTTCAGGTGGTCAGAGATTCTACTATCTCCAGAGTTGAACAGAATCTCCAATAATAGGAAAGTAAAGTTTGGCCACCTGGTATTCATCAGTTCTCTTTCCATTTCATGTATCCATTAGAAACCTATATGCATGATCCCTGCATTTTGATTGTTAGAAAAATTAGCTGTTAACCATCAGGAAATGACCTGTTTCCCCAGCACAGTCACTCAGACCCATTACAGCCCTTATCCTAAGTCCTCCTCTTATTGAACACGGTTTACAAGAGGTTCACCATAATCCCTTTAAAATTAGTTTTTTTTTTTTTTTTTTTAAACCATTCAGATTGTTACTTAAATAAAATCTTTTTGCCCAGTTGCAGAGAGAAAGAGAAACTGACACCAGAGCTGGCAATGCGATATCTATAGCCACAGTAGAGCTGGCTGGAATTTTTGGTGGCAAAATAGGTTTTTGATGAAAATACAATGGATTTTTTCCTATGAGCGATGGAGTTCCTGGTGGCAGTTGGGAAGAGGCAGAGAGATGTTCATATGAAGGCAGCCCCGTGAAACCTTCATTCTCTATCCCCTTTAGGGCAGAAGTTTGATGTAGCACCTCCTCATATATCTGGGACATGCAGCCGCTAACCTAATTTCCACCCTGTAGTTGATCTCTGCTGCTAAAGATGTTACTGTTTGAGAAATATTTGTTGGAAAAGGGTGAAAGTGTTGGAGAGATTACAGCCCAGTTTTTAAGAAAGGATTTAAATCCACATCAGGTGAGCATTTCAACCACCGATCTTACTGAAAAAGTCCAACTGTTTTTCTCTGTTCTTGAAGGAAACAAAAGGGCAAAAAGGTAGACAGGGGTTTCAGAAAAAAAATATCCATGTGGCTTGGTTTCCATTCTGCGTGGATTGGTTTCAGGAAAATTTTGAGTTTGGTGGTTTCAAATTATTTGTCTCCTTGCTAGTTCTCATTAACTGCACCTTACAGTGATTCTGCCAGGTATTCAATCTCCGGGTAAAAAACTACACATACCGATGACCCTGGGGAAAGCAGAGAATATAGTCTGTGGGGTCTTATTGGGGGATATAGCTCCCAAACATAGGTGTTTGTCTTCAGATTAAAAAAAAAAAAAAAAACGGCATTGGTCTTGGACTCCTTCTCAAGTACTGCAGAGAAAGCTGATTTAATGATTTCAGAACCTTCAGGCTGACCTCTGCCTCAAAGCCAGGATTACATTTGGGTATGAGTATTTAATGGGGTGGAAGACACTGTCCCTTTAGGAGTATCAGAAAGATAGGCCTAAGGTCCAAGTCATGTAAGGCGCAGAGCTCCAGTCCACAGATTTGTTCATAATCCAGAAGAGTATGATACCCGTGAGACTCCGGAACACAGGCCCCATTTTTATTTTGAAGTGAACACAAGAAAATCCCAACCTGGAAAGTGTCTGTCTAGAACAGAAACTGGGTCTGTCACCCTCTTCTATCAAGCTGTTGCCCTTCTGAAACTCATTTGCTCTGAATTACCTCAGAAGACATTGTCTCAGAGGCAGGCCAGCAGAAGCAAGGGTGGAAAAAAACCAGCAGAATTTCAAATTGTAATTAGAGGAGGCTGAAGGCATCACTTCAACAGTCAGATGTATCGGGCACTGGAAAGTCTTTCAGGAGAAACAGTGGAAACAGTATTGCTTCAGTCGTAGTGACAAAGCACTAAGAAATGCACAGTAGGCAGAAATTTCGCCTTAGCTCGTTTTGGTTATAAAAAGGCAGGACTATGGTCTTCACACCAGTGAAAGCAGGCAGCTTGTGGCAGAAGGAATTTCCTGCATTTCGTGCAGAATGCCAAACGTACATTTAGTCTCAGGTACCTTCAGAGGAGTTAAGGGTTCATCCTTGGCTTTCAGGAAGAATTTGGGATCATGGAATCATGAGACTCTGCTACCCTGACCCTCCACATCCACAGGTTACTCAGACCATGCTCTCCCCAACCTGCTTTACATAGTTATTGCCTCCCATCCTGAGCAGTACACATTTTTCTCCCAAGTAAATTTAATCAGGAGTTCGCTCTCATCTCTAACTCACTTCACATGAACTTAATTTCCAGCTCTGAAAGTTACTTTTTTAAAAGAGATTTTTTAATGTAGTGGAGTTTGAGGACAAGGCAGTAAGAGGGCAAATTCAATTAATTTTCCTTTCAGTGTTTCCATATTTCTTGGATATATGAACAAGGCCATTTCAGGCATTAGAGAAGTTGCTGGGATTTGGACTGTACCTTGTCCATCAGATCATGTAACCAGACTTCAGGAAAAACGCCAGTAGGAAAGATGGTTCCCTGAATCCCCTGCTCCTTCTTCGTAATGTCTCTGGAGCTCCCTGCCTGCAGCCCCTGCTTGGTAGCATTCACAGGACTCGCACAAGAATGCACACGAAGTGCTTAGATTCTGGTGTTGCTAGCAGGCATTTGCAAAAACATGAACAGGGAGATATGGACTTAGGTTTTACAGCTCTGAAAAAGAAATGGAAAATGTGCTCTTCTCCCATTGCCTCCAGGGCAAGGTTGTCCTTCATTTTTTTTATATGAGAAAGCATATCAACCCTTAGTCTTGCTTTGCAAGGGGAATGAAGAGTGAGTGAGGATGAGAGCTTCAAAAGAAATAGATGTTTTTTAATTCTTTATTTAATTTGGAAAGTCTTTTAGCTTAAAAAATTAAAGTCAATTCCTATAAACTAATTTTCAATCAAAGCTGTCCTATTCTTAATTGAATCCAAGTTATAGTTGCAACTTGCAACAGGATAAAAATTGTTCATTTTGTAGTCTTTCTCATTTTTTTCAAAGGAAACAGAAGAAGCAGTCAATTAAATGTTTCTGGTAAATGTTCTTGTAGAAGAACTTTAATTTGCATTCAGTTACCTAGCTGACTGAAGGAATGCATTCCTAATGAATACTTTCTACGATTACTGATTTAACCACCTCTTCCTTGGCAGAGATGAACTTCTTTGGATGTGGTCCAGGAGATAGGAGTCAGAGAATGACCTACTTATTTCCATACACTTAATTAATCCAGAATAGTTTTCTAATGTCTTCCTTTTATCTACATATCTGAAAACTTTACCAAAAGAGACTCAAAAATTAAACATTACAAAAGACAAACAGATACATCATATTAATATGATCTATCTCAATATTTTGGTGGTCATTTCCACCTTCCTGTGGCCAGCTGATACCAGCAAGCAGAGGTCTTTGGAGGAGGACTATGGACACTGTGTTTCCTACTAGTGCTACTTGTCATAGGTCATAACATCCTGTTGTGTAATATGAAAAGAGTTTTGTGTGGCCTCTTTCTCTCTTCTTACAGATCCAGAGCACATCTGGTCTATGGGATCTTCTTAACCCTCTCTCTACATTAATGAGGGCCTCTGAGGCTTTCTTTCATTTTTAGCCTCCTTTCCTTACCAAGTAGTGCCTCCGCCGAATCTTTCCCCTAGCACCTTGTTGACTCATTCTTAAGATATGCTGGGCCATAATGATCCTATTTATTGCCACTGTGAAAATTTTCTTGCTCACCATCATATATCACCATTTTTATTCATGTGTTTCTCACTAACTTGTATCTCTGTTGGGATACTACAGCAATAATGTCCTTAGTTTTCATTTCCTATCACAGATAACCAGCGCTTTTTAGCTTCAATCTGCAGCCAGGAGAGTTACCTGAGTGATAGCAAGTCTATTGTTCTTTGACATGAGAACTTCCATACAAATCCTGAGCAGTTGCTTATTGGTAGAGTAGTGTAACCACAATCCTGTTATGTGCATTAATACTCACCTTGGACACTTCTGCAGGACTTTTGTCCTATGTGACTTGAAGCACTTTACAAAGAAGAATGGAATAACGCTCTCTGGTCCAAGAAAGATTTGTCTCCACAGTACATTTGGAAAGACTGAGACATTCAGTGACAAAATAATTTTGTCAAGCAATCTTGTGGCAAATTAAAGGAAAGCAAAAAAGAAAAGAAAAAAAAAATCACAAAACTTTGCTCTTACCCTTATTATCCAGTCATATGCTGTGGTCTTGCACCGCTCAGGAAAACTAAAGGCATTATCCTGGATGATAGGTCTGCTAGTCTCAGAGAGTGTTCTGCTTTCCTCTTGCCTCCTGAGCACTACCAAAGGCAAAGATTGCCAACGGACATTTTCAGAAAGCAAGGGGGAAAATGGAGCGGGGTGGTATTATATTTTATCACCCCCTAAACAGTAATACTTTCCTTTGCGTGCTCTGTTTCTTATTCACACGCCTATAAAATTTGCCACATCCGGGCGAGAACATCCCTCCAGTCAACTAGGCGGTGTTTACGAACTGGAAAAGGCCTTCTCTCACCCCTTCACAATAGGGGTAAAATAGAAACGTTAACAAGTTGCGTGTGGTTTTCTCGTTCTAGGTTGGCTCATTGGAGCTGTCTTAGCACTACATAGCAGACTTGGTAATTTAAGGACATTTTATACCTTTGAAGATGGGCAATCAGTAAATTGCTTGGAATGTGTTTGATTTCCCCACCCTCCTCCCCTCTGCAGTGTCCCACCGTGGAGCCTCTTGCTAGGGACATCTTGATTTTTGTGGTCTCACGGATTCCTTGCTCAAGCCAAGCGCATTTCTTGTAATGCTGGTTCTCAGCCCAGCTTGCTTTACAGCATAAATGTAGAAACAATTTTTTTTTTATAAAAATAAAATTGAAAAAAAAGAAGTACAACCAACCTATAAACAGAACATAAAAGCTGTTTAATGGAGTGCATAATGAAGCTGAGAGGAAACAGACTTGCGTTGATTTTCCCTGACATTCCACCTATTAAATAAGAAGTTTCTTAAGGAAGAGCCTGAATATTTTTTTTCAGTCAATTTAAGCCCTTTAATGAGTAACAAAACCACTGTTGTCTTGGGCAAGCTGAGGTTGCATGACAGGCAAATATCAGAAAGGAATAAGGCCTGTACGAAGACCACAACGCAAAATTCCTTCCTCATTTCAGGTACCCCTGAACTATCTCGGACTTGTTGGGAGGAATCTCAGAGCAGAGGCCAAGGGAAAATCAAGTCTGAGAAAGCAGTATCTTCCCAGCCAAAGAGGCAAACAAGAAGCTGAGATGTGGCCTGCTGAGCTGAGCTCAGGCCTGGTGACCAAGAACTGCGATTCCTTCCATAACTTCATGCAGCTGGTCCCACCTCCAACAACTTGCTCTGGTCCTCCGTGGAACAGGAATAGTGGCATTGACCCACCTACCGAGGTTGCTGGAAAGATTAATTAATCCTGTAGATGCTTTTGAAGGCAAAATTCACTCCTAAAATTCATCTGGAAGTCTTCATGTAGTAGTTGAGAACTACTATAAAGCACGCGGCACAGTCAGGAACTGGGGAATAAGGGGCTGCCCAGACTGTGGCAGAAAGACGCTTAATGAGGGACAAGATGAAAAAAATAGCAGCGCAGCAGGAAAGTGAAAAAACAATGTGGGATTCGTTCCTTCAGGCACAAACGATTTTTTTAATGTAAACTCAGTCTCACCAGTCAGCATTTTCTGTGGCAAAGCTTCTCTCACACACAAGTGAGAGGAGCCCCACGCAAATCCGCACGTTGCCGAGCCCCGAGGCCCTGCTGGCACCTCGGGGTGCTGGGGAGGTGCAGGACAGGAGCCCGGGGTGCTGCGGGAAAGCGAGGCAGGTCTCGGCTGGCGCCGCCGCCGAGCAGGGGCCGCGGGAGCTTCTGCAGGCACCTCGCTGCGCCTGCCGCCTCCGACGCTCCTCCGAGGGCCGAGGCTGGCTGCAAGCAAGGTCCCCTCCCAAATGCCCGCCCGCTGGCCAAGCGTATGAGGACGAGTTTGCTTCAAAGCGTGCTTAGTGCCCAGACGTAAGGGTAAGGTTTTGAAAGGCTTTGATTTCCTTGCAGGCACCAGGCTCCGCACGTTTTCGGGGCAGCCCGGCATGCTGGGTGCTGTATCGCAGCTGGTACCACGCTACAGCTTTTGGGTTGAAACCTCCGAGTCTTTCCTGTTTTCCTCTTTGTATAATTACCCGGTGGCAACTGCACTTTGTTAGAGCTGATTTTTTTGACTTATCAGCAGGTCAGAATAGACAGGGCAAAGCCTTCAACATCAGTAATATTGTTTCAGGGAAAGATAGTTTCTTAAAATTTCCTTTCAAGCTGANAAAAAAAAAAAAAAAAAACAAAAAAAAACAGAATCTTCAATCAAAATTCTTTTGAAGACAAAAGT
Organism: Nothocercus julius; assembly: GCA_013398735.1. NCBI lineage: Eukaryota > Metazoa > Chordata > Aves > Tinamiformes > Tinamidae > Nothocercus > Nothocercus julius. The sequence continues at coordinate 8,217,322 of VZSV01000001.1, read as the reverse complement.
GAAATTCCCACTGATGTCAGTGGTGCAGTGTTTTGGATGTATTAACTTGCCCCCTGAGCAGTATTTGTAATCGTGCAGAAACACTGAGGTTTGAGGCAAATGAGTCTACCCCTCATGACTTCTTGGGAGTATTACCTATTTGTATGACACAGCAGAATGCCATGAAAACTTCTTGTGAAAAATGTTTGATTTTTACAGTCAGGAAGTACCACACAGAGCCTGTTTGGAAGAGTTTTCTTCTCACAGATACAAATTCTCCTCTAAATCACACACGGAAAACCAATGGTGTAAAATTAACGAAAGCGCCGCTTCGAGTAGCTCTTATCTATATTGTGATGACTTATGCAGCTGTGAGAAAACATCTGGGTGCTTCTAAAAACATCAACTGTAGTAACATTTCTCCTCTGGTTTGCAATGTACAAGCAACTCATTTGAATTCTTATGCCTGAAAAACCTCAGAGCACTGCAAATTAAGCAAACCTTATGGAAAAATAAAGCAAAGCGATGTCCCCAGCTCTGGAAAGCTCATTATGTCACCAGACAATAGCAGCAGTCCTCAAGAAAATGTTTTTGCGCTTCTGGAAACCTACTGGGCACATTTCTCCGTGGCCCAGCAGTGCACAGCGCACACAGGCTGTGCTGTGGCTCATTTAATGAACTCGGAAAGGCAGCATGAGCGGGAGAGGCAAAGAGAGGAGCCACCTTCCATCCTTGCTGAGCTGCTGCCTCCACCATTTAGAGTCCAGGGTGAGTTCATGCTGCGACTTATTCAGTTGCTGTCCCCTCGAAGATGCCCGAAGTCGCCCCAAGTACCTCTGGAGTCCGAGGCTGAGCACTGGAGGCAACGGGGTGCAAATGCGCCCTCAGCTTCTCCCTCCGTGCCCATGCTGCAGCCCGCCGGAGGTGTGCGGGCTGCCAGGGGAGCCCCCACGTGTGTCCCAGCACCCAGACCCCGTCCTGCAGGTTGGCGGGGGCCGCCAGCCCTGCCCCTGCAGCCTGGGAGCCGGAGCCCTCAGCTATGTGACCAGGCCACAGCTTTGTTTGTTTTCGCATAACTTCTTGAACTTATTACGAGAGCAGGGAAAGGAGTCATTGTTTTGCTTTGGCTGTGAGGCCCGGGATGCTTTGCTTCTAGGCCTCCGTCCCAGTGATCCCAGCAGTGAGGACAGATCGAGGGACGATTAAGTCACAGCCATAGGAGATTTACATTTGGGGCCTGGAAGAGAAGACTGCCTGTCCTCTCTGGAGAATAAAGAAAAGTATTAGTAAAGCTGAGAATATGCAAGGCAAAATATGTATGCGTGTGCATATATATATATATATATATATATATTTCCACACATAGATTTTTATACACAGAAATTTTTACATTTACATGTCGTTATGGCTGCATCCATTTATTTATATTTCCCCTTTTTTAAGGTTCAAGTAGACAGAGACAGTTGAAGAATTTTCCTCCCACACACACCCCTCTAGCTATAGTGAGGGAATAGCACCATTATAATCAAAGATCGAGGCTCACTGTTTAACAGCTAGGTTTTCTCAGTGCTTCAGAAACCGTGTGCTTACTCAGTCTTTCTTGAAAATTGCTTGCCTTGGGGGATCCTGGGGGAGGCTGCAACCTTCTGTGTGTCTGAATAAGCAGATTCACCCCAAAATGACACAGTGATGCTTTCACAGGGGTTGCTGCTCTTCTGTAGCTCAGAGTTCCTCTTTGGTCCTGCCAAACTACATTGCTCACTTAGGACTCCAACGCTGTGATCCTCTTCACACACCTTTTCTTTTTTAAAGGTGTATTTTAAGGGTTCTTCAGGGCATGAAGTGAACCATGAATCCCAGGGCAGGCTCCAAGCCTTGGCAAAGAGGGAGATTGCCCTTCATTGCAGGCTGCCCATAAGGGCAAAACAGCGCTGGCCCAGGCAAGGGTGGGTGCTAGTTGCTCAGCCCCTCACTCCTGCGCAGCAAAATTTAATCCTGCCCTTGCTGCCCTGAGTCTGGGGTCTTGAGTCAAATCAGGGAGCCCAAGCGGCATCCGTGCATCTGCAGGTACCTGGGACTTTCCTGATCTTCAGCACACTTGCAGAGCCCCAGGCAGCGGAGCAAGTCAGTTTTGGGGTAGCACAATGTAGTGAACAAATTTAGATATCACTGAACCCAGTGATTTCAAGAACTTTAAACCTATGTGACCTGCCTGAATGACCCAGGGATTCCACTAGAGGCTTTGCTTCAAAAGCTATGCATCTGATTCCAAAGCAAAAACTCTAAAATCTGCTAAATGTACATGCTGTCTCAGATTTTATTTGACTCATATCCACAGGAAAATGATTAAGCAGAGAGAAGTTGCTTTGAAAAGCCTTATGCTCTTTATCCATTCCTGGACAATGGGACAGACTGTCATACTAAAGAAAACAAATCACCTATCTGCAAGAACTCAGACAAGGAACATGAGCAAATGTTCACAGGAGTCAAGTCAGCCACAAAGTATTGTAGTCTGGAGGAGAAGAAAAGGCCAGATATTAGGCCAAACTTATCATGTGACCTTCCTTAAAGTGACTGTAATAAACTTCAAATGCTATTTTAAGGCATACAGAAAAAAAATGAGTGGAATGCAGACTGGAATAAACATCAGAAATATGTTTAACCTGAAGCGCAGAAGTCTGGCAACCTCTTCTCATTTTCACTAAAAAGAAAATCTCCAAATAAACATGGTGATGGTGCTATCGCATAGCTCCCCTTTTGTCCTGAGCCACAAGAAGGCCCAGGGCTTTCTTTGTCACCACAATGGCTTTGCCTTCCTCTTTGTTCTACCTCTTACTTAGATTTACATATAAGTGAATTTAGCAACACAGAGCGCACACACTACTGTCCATTTCTCACACTACTATTGGAACCAAGGCAATATACTAAAGGAAGGGGCCTTATTTTCAGTTTTTTGGGAGTCTAAGTCAAATTAGTTGTTTAACTGAATTAATGTTAAATTAGAGTGAACTAATGAGTTAAAATTAAATTGTAAGGTTGTGAAGTTTGTTCTGAATGGACTTCTCTATTGCTGGGGTTGAGCTACCTTGGGTTGCCCCTTTGCCTGTGACACACAATGCAGTGACAGTGCTGCTCCCTTCACTGCTTTAGGACCACACAAAGAGAGTGCACTTCCCTCCTCGCATATTTAGGGTGCAAGAGGAGGGAGCAGAGCCTGCCTGCACACCTACCCCAGGCGGGAGTCCTACCCTCCAGGCGCCAAGCAAGGCTCAACTCTGGCCATTTGCTCTGAAAAAAGATCCTTGTGTTTTCATTAATACGGGTATTTTTCTTTCTTCAGTGTCATAAGCTTCTGTGTTTAGGGACTGTCAAATTGCCCAGTCTAGATTTCACACATTTTCCATCTCAGGGATATCTCTGCTTTCAGAGGTGCACAAAAGGCTTGGTGTGTTGCTAGGTATGTACTATATGTACCAAGTGCAACCGGAAGTTTGTAGTTAAACAGGTACTGCTTCAAAAGCAGTGTTAGACGTTGTGCCAAGACAATTATTTTAATTATTTGCTATTATCAGCTTCCTTTCAATGGCATATACATATATGGTAGTGTTTCCAAATGCCTTTTGGGGAGCTGGATTGTCTTCATGACTGGTTAGTAGATGAAGGCTGCTGGGATGGTTAAGGTGAAAGAGGGTTCAGGATTGCTACAGTTTTCCTTCAAGTAGTTGGGCTGAATGCTGAAATATCGGGAACATGAAGTGAAGGAGGTATCCTAAAATGGTATCAGATGGCAAAATTCATTTGGAAACAATAGTTGTCTTCTCAAGAACGCCTTTGCCCTGACACAGCACTGAGCCTTTAACCATTAAATTGGGTGAGCTGGTCCAGGGCTAAAGGTGAAGGTAATCCGCTTGAGACTCGCATGGTATGAAAATTGTCTAATTAGGACTTTTCAGCAGTGACGTCAAAGAGAGCTCCTGATTCCACAGCTGGCTTGTAACGGGCAAGGTTTTTGTGAAGGTCTGAAAGGTCAGCTATTCCCTGAAAGCTGGTCTGTTCTCTTCCTATGCCCCCCGCTTCAGGACCCCTAAGATGCCAGCAGCAACTAAAACAAACCTCAAAAATAGTTTATTTGTCTTTTTTTTTTCCTAGCGCACTGCTAGGAAGAAACATTTCCAGACTATGGCAGTCGTCAGTTGTATAAGAGGAAGTTCAAACATAATCAAAACCATTGGTGCATCCTGAACTCCCCAAGCCACAGCTGTTGTCTGAATGGGGTTACTCCTAGTCTCACAAGCCCACAGCAAAGCATTCTCCTGGCTGGGGTCATGGTTCATGCCTGGTTCCCTTTGTGGTGGCCAGGAGACACCCACTGCTCGCAGAGATGTGCTGCTGGAAGCATTAGCTAGGCCTTGGGCAGCGGGGGTGAATATGAGGGGGTAAATGGTAAATGGCATAGAATGTTTCTTGTCTATCTCCCTCCGTCATCCTAAATAACTTTCTATGCAGTCCATCTATCTTTCCCTGCTGGCTATATCCAGTATTAATGGGCTTTTCAAAGTCACTCTCTTGCATCTGTCTCATGTAGATTCATACTGCATGGTGTAGTTCTCAGTATCACAGCAGCTCAGGCTTAGGCTTCTCCAGTCTCCGCTAAATGAAAAAGACTCTGTTGCAGCTAACCATGTCTTAGCATCTACCTCAGATTACCAAATCCTGGGCTGCTTATTTTTCCCTCGCTCAAGAATTTACAAGCATGAATCCATTAGCAGATTGCAAAGAAGAGATACATGAAAACTCACCACAGGACGGCAGTAACTGGGAAGGCTATCCAAGCTGTTACTTGCAAACTCAGGCAACCTAGAGACCAAAGATGCACCAAAGATGGAGGAATCTCACTTCTCTTTCCTTGATTTCTTATTTGACCCATTTCCTAATTTTATCTCCCCTCTCTACCTTAGAGGCATGTATTGAGCATAATTTTGTATTCTGGAGAGAAGGACTACTTTGTTCTTGTTTTGCTATAACAGGCACTGGGATTACCGGCTGTGTGCAGCCTGCTCCCCATGGCTAACAGGGTTTGGAAGAAACAACAAGCCTTCTCAAATGACTTTATCTACAACCCTTGTCCACTCAAACAGACAGCTTGGGTATCCTTCTAAGGCCAGACTGACCATTCAGGGAAGCAAGTTTTATTAAGGAAGTTTTATTAATGAAGCACATTCCTCTCTGAAATTCAGCCAGGCAAGGGCAGAGGCGTTCAAGACTTTGGGTTTCATATGCAATGAAGATGGCACATGAAGCATGAAAGCTGCACAACCCGTCCCAGGCTCTGGCGGCGTGCACATTTTCACAGCGCAGCATGGGGCCAAGACAGAGCTACCTTCCGAAGAAGCAGGACACTGACTGTGCCGTGTCACCTCTGAACCAACGCGGCCACGCTGCTTCATTACAGCACTGGTTTGTGCAGAGCCAGCTCTTGCTTCTCCATATGCAAGCACATGTTCCTGGTCCTTTTACCCAAATGCCATTCACACGCCTGATAAAATAATGCTAGTGACCATCAACTGTGGTCTCACAGCTAAAAAACACACAGATAAATTCCATATTTCTCTGTAGCTGGTAACCAGCAATCGTCTACAGCTGACGACCCATCGTTCCTACTCATGTGTGTGAAACACGGGTGTCTTTCTCCCCCGAATCTTCTCTCTGACTTTGATGGAGACAAGACTTTACAATCGATTTCTGAGAAGATGTAACCTCTTCTTGAGAGCACATTCCCTAAGGTCTTTCCTTCTAATTTCTCCTCCTTATGAAGGGATATTGCCTTCCCCTTCCTCCCTGGTGTTGGCCTGAGATGACTTTAAGGCTAAAAATAGAAAAAGGACATCAAAGCTCGTTCCAAACTTTCAAAAAGGTGGGTGTGGGAAGTGCACTGCTTGCTCTGTATTGCAGGAGGTGTTTGCAGGTCCGTTGATAAGGAATCCCCCTTCCTCAGAGTGCATATGTGTCTGCCACTGAGGGACTAAGGCAGCAGATGAAGCGGACGTGTATGTGTGTCTGTATGCACATATATGCACACATAAACATCCCCACCAGACCAGTCACTCAATTCCCAGTCCATTAAAGGAGGAAAATTCCAGTATCTCAGATGACTTGGTGAAAGGCAAAGGCTTTGCACAGCACAGTCTTATCCCAGCAAGATTCATGTTTTCAGATCATGCCATGGACGAGTTACTCTAGGCTGCATAACCACATTTGTTTTCCTGTGTGCTCTGTTACCTGGAGAGTAACCGCCCAGAATTTGTTCCTCAAAATCAGCAAAGTGCTGATATGCACTTACCACCACCAAGTCCTGGAGAAGAACAAACTGGTCTATGTTTCCATTTCATATCCCCCCCTTACTTTCCTCCTCCATCCAAAATGTCACCCACCCATTTTGCAACCCCAAAGCAGTCAGGATGAAACAAGGGTGCACAGCGCGATCTGAGTCAACTCCTTTCACATCAGTTTCAGTTTCTGCTGGGCACTCTTCTGACTAATTTCAAAGGACTGCTTTGCTAATGAAAGCCACACAAGCTCTGGAAATTAAGTTAACTCTTTTTATGAAAAAAGGGGGGGGGGAAGGGAAGGGGAAGGGGAAGGGAGAAGGAAAGAGAGAACAGCTATGAAGATTTTTCCCTCGGTCTTTTTTCTTTTAGGAAGACAGACTAAAATAATTCAGACAGCTCTTTGGTGGGGTGAGGGACTCTTGCTTTTTTCATCATCTTTCCCCATATAGTTTTGTCACATGCTGTCTCTTAATCAAGCTGATAGTTTTTGTACTGCAGCTCGCAGTGCAGTTTGCAGTGAGCAAGAGAGGGGGAGAGGGAGAAAGTAGTTCACATCAAGACTGATCAAGTGAGACCACAGAATCACAGAATCACAGAATGGTTGAGGTTCGAAGGGACCTCTAGAGATCATCTAGTCCAACCCCCCCTGCTCCAGCAGGGACATCCAGAGCACGGGGCACAGGGTGGCAGCAAGGCGAGTGTTGAACATCTCCAGAGAAGGAGCCTCCACAACCTCTCTGGGCAGCCTGTGCCAGGGATTTGTCACCCTCACAGCAAAGAAGTTCTTCCGCACATGGAGATGGAACTTCCTGTGTTTCAACTTGTACCCATTACCCCTTGTCCTGCCACTGGCCACCACCAAGAAGACTATGGCCCCATCCTCTTTAGATTCTCTCCTCACGTATTTGCAAATCATGGATCCTGGTATTTGAAACCATGGATCCTGATGGATTGTTGCTACTTGGACTATCTATTCCAGTGATGTGTCTACCCTCTAAGCTCACTATATCAAACTGTGATTCCTCATCCAGTTTTTCGAGACAACAGGAATTGGTTTGGATTTAGATGAGTTAGTTACATGTTCAAAAATGCTTTATGCTGTTTATTTAGCCTTATCATGGTGCCTCTCTGCTATGTAAGTGAGGATTTTCAGGTTCTTATCCTATTCCATTGCTAAGTCTCATATAAAGTCCCTGACTCTTGTGTTGGCTTTAACTGGAATTAATTATTCATTCCATGGATCAACATGTTAAAAAATCTTCTTTCCAATGATGATAGGGCTTTCTAATCAGCACAAATACATGGTCTTCTTAAATGTTGCCCACATAAACCATGAGTTCTTCATGTCTTCTTCCCATGTGAATACAGAGCTTATCCCAAATCCTAAGGACTTCAAATATTGCAATCTTCATTATCCTCCATTTGTGAAATTCTTGAATAATAACTAATGCAAATTGAAGTAAAAGGCTTTTGAGAGATCAATCCCAAAGACAGCATGTGCTACACACATCATCTCTCAAGGATCACATTTTGAGCACTCATCACATTTTTCATCCTTCAAGTGCTTGCCTTTGAGGCCTCCCTTGGAAATATCTCCTAACTTTGGTGGTGTTTGTCATTATTTGAAACCCCTCCCACACAGGACATTTGAATCCAGAATCTGAAGTCTGTAGACCTCTGCTCAGCAAATCCACTGGTGGCAGTGGATTTGCTTTGGGTACAGGGCTATGGTTTGGCTCTTTCTGAGTCACCTGCTGGTTCAGATAACCATTTCTGTAAGAACTGGAATAGCCTCATTACGTGCTTGTTTTCTAACCAGCTTGGAGACAACAGATGACTGTTAACTACATGATGACTAGAGACAGGACTTTGCTTGTGCTTCTCATAATTTTCAGTGTATACAGCCTCTGAGGCTGTCTTGTGATAGGCATCGTATCATAGTCTGATTCTGAAATCCTCCAAAGATTTCAAATGATAACATGGCAACTGCTAACGGTGTAGAACTGATATTCCTGAGACTGAACCATAAAGTCAGGAAGGCTAAAACTTGGAATTGTCCCCTAATTGTATGGGAATCATTATATAAATTTTTTTATATTCCATGTCACCCTCTCCACTGCCAAGAGAAACATGGAAACCAAAGTCATAAAAAGGATTTGAAGGTAAACAAAATTCCCCAGAAGCAACTTCAGACTCTGGATCTAACCCAGCACCCAAGCAGGAGAGACCTCAGGTAGATGTGTTTTCAAGAGATTTTTAAGAACAAACAAATGAAAGAATACATGTCACCTTGAGGATGGAAACTTTAAAACAGGCATTTTCTCTCTTTCTGTCTCTCCCTCCTTCTGTCTTCACCAATATCCTCAGGCAGCTGGAAGAACCACCAGAGTGATCTCAGTGGTAAACAACGTCCAACATGTTTTTCCCCGCTTTTGATAATGAGCTGGTTTCATCAAAGCTTGGCCCATTCGGAGAGACTCATGCGGAGTTCAGACCCACAAGGCTTCCTCCTTCGCAATGTGCTTTCAAAAGTTTCCAGGACAATGACATCATGAGAAAAGTGCCTGTCTCATGTTGCCCAGACAAGTTCTGGGAGAGGTGTGCCTCTCCCCATTGCTCTGCTTCACTTCAGGTAGGTGAATCTGACACAGTGGGCTTGGTTTTTCAGAAAACAACAACTGTAGCTGCTCAGCTGTCCAGAGACACTATTAAGAGACAACCTTAGAGAAGTGGCCTGATTTCCAAACACCTGAATCAGCCCACAGCAGCCCCAGAATTTCCATATGATGAACATATTTTTATAAACTTGATGATGTAAGTAGGAGGTTTTGGGTGCTGAACTCTTTTATTAACACAGTCTGTGGTTACTTGGGCTATGCCTACACGAGTCTAGGACCTAGTGAGGAGGAGGCATTGCCACTGCCCAGAGCAGCCATGAATTTCTGGCCGTACTGTGCGCTCATGGGCTGCTTCCATTGGGATCAGGTTTTACTTTTCTCCTCCTGGTTTAGATTGCACTGATACTAGGACTGCAGCTCATGTATGACTCTCCAAAGTGGAGTTAAACTACTTAGATTCTGGTGGCTGTATGTCTGCAACAGTCCAGAGCTTGTTTGGGATGCAGAAGCAGCTTGGAAAAGAGAGCAAGTGTGCCTGTGGGTGGCCTGCACCGGGCTCCACGTTGCCACAGCTCATCAAGGCTGCAGTGGCAGACGTCTGAACTGCAGCAGAGCAGCTCGAGGCTTTGCAGTAGTATAGACAAAACTGCGTGTTCTTGCCCCATGGACATGAGGACCAAGCTGGACTTGGCTATTCCAGCAGTGAAGGGCTGGAATTGGGGTGGATATGCCTTGGAGGACAGGGCTGGCTGCTTCTGCTGCATGGGAAGGGAAGCAGAAATGATGGGATGGGCAGGAATGAACCTCTTTCCTCTTTGCATTCACTAAGTGAAAGCAGCAGCATCCTGCACTTTCCAAAGCTATGATAGGAAAGGAGGTGGCCATCAGTGTCACTGTAGGCAACTGCCAGCTTTGCCTAGGCCCAAAGTCTGCCTATGCACAACTCTTTGATGCATTGCTAGCACTGCACATGGCAAGCCTTGCAGATGGGAGAGAAGAGAAAGTCCCAGAAGATGACACTTCTGACCTGAGAAAAACAGAGGTCACAGCAATGGAAATCAATGTTTTTTTATACATATTAAATGGGTGAAATCCTCCACCCTCACGTCTGCAGCCGCATTGTCCAGGCACAGCTGCAGGTCTTGTGCACACAGAACAGATCCCTCACATCTGTAGTCCCAGATCCCTCAGAACTATGCAGCAGTTTGCAGGACTGGAAACTGCTGATGATACCAAGGCTCCTTCCAGCTGGCATCCTGCAGCAGAGCTAATTCTCCTGCCAAGCATTTGCCACAGTCTCTGGCCATGAAGATGAGGACCTAAAAAGTAAACTGGGCAATGAAATCCAGTGCTCTTTGCATAGAGCTGGGAGACGCAGGCTGCAGCATTCACATCCTGTTCATACCCTCCTCACTCCAGGGTCTTGATCAAGTCATTTCATTTTCTTTATTCCCTGCTGTAAAGCAAGGATAGAAATACTCAGTGTGTAATGGGAATTTGGTGATCATTTGTAACTCTCTCTAAAGTCCTGCTGTAAGTGCTCAGCTGTACCAGATCCAGGAGTGGTTGAGAGCCCATAAAACTTTGCTTTTTAGATAAATAAACTGCTGCCCCATGAAGAGATTACATTTGCAGATTTTGCACCAGATCTACTCCCACTCCATCCTCTCGCTCTAGCCAAGTGGATCAGGTTCCAATTTCTCAAAAGAGGAGGCTGGAGATGCACTACAGAGTGACCCATAGGGGCTCAACACCTGCAGATCTGCACAGAGGTACCTTTGCAAAACTAGAAGCTGAAAAAATCATAGCCAGATAGATGTAAATCTTCATATAAAAGAGGATCAGACCTTATAATTTTCCACTTTGAGTGACCTTCTTATCCTGCATGTAAAACACATCTAATTTTTAGTAACACAGGAACACAGTTAAGATCACACTATCTAGTGATGCCCATAAGCAAGCAGGAACACAGGGGAAATTGAGTGATCTGTCTCTGATGAAACTCTTTTCAGCACCTTGCAAACAGCGGTACAGGTGTTTCCCAAACCAGCTGCTACACAAGTACTACTCCTTTTACCAGTAGCAGATGGAATGCAAATTGTTGTTATCTGTTTTGAATCCACTAATTCTTTCAGCCTCTACAACATCCTGTGATAGTGAGTTCCACAGCAAAATTATGTATTATGTAGAAAATGGTTTATTTGTTTATTTTAAGCTTTCTGTCTCATACTCTCACTGGTTACGTACTTGTTCTTCTACTGGGAGAAATAGCAAATAAATTGTTCTCTTTTCTTCTTCTCTATGCCTTTCCACAGATTTATAGATTTTTATTATATCCCCGTTTATCTCTGTCTTTTCTCAGCTGAAGACTCCTCAGCTGTTTAGCTTCTCCTCTTCAACTTACCACTAAGTACAGTTCTCTGAATCTTTTCTACTCTCTTAGTTTCAAGATGTCAGTGTTCAAACTTACGCAATATCAAACAGGGAATCTCGGTGGATTTAGACAGCAGAAAAGTGATTATTTTGATTTTGTTTTCCATTCCTTTCCTAATAATTCATAACATTCTGTTGTCTTCTTTGACTTTCACCGTTGTTTTGAGGTAACTGTGTTACCTAATCTTCTGGCGTGGTCAATCCATATAACACTCATCATCAGGACTATTTTGTCTGTATGTTTTATTTTCACAACATTTAATATCCTCTGTTATTTTATAGCCAATCATTTGTAGTTATTTTGCAACCTTTTTCTATTCAAATTTTGACTTGATTATCCAGATCAATACAGTATTATCTGTATTTTACCACCTCGGTATTCATGAAAGATCATTTCTGGAAGATAATTTCTGAATACACTGAACACACTTGGTTCCCAGAGGATTCTCAGAGCATCCTGTGGACGACCTCCCTCTATTGTGAAAGCAGGCTATTTGATCCTACTCTTTTTCTTGCTTCCTTTAACTTGCTCTTGCAGACTATTTGGTTCTATTTTACCCCATTTGCTTTAACTTGCCATTAATCCATGTGAGAATTTTCCCTTCTTGGCACAGGAGAGATAATTTTCATTAGTTAACATTTGTAAATGCTCTTTTGGAAATCCAAGTGTTTTAGGTCTGCTAGATTACCCTCCCCTGTACAATTTCTGTCTACTTTAAAGAACTCTGTAACACTTATGAGACATGCTTTCTCTCTGCACAAACCATGTGGCCACTTATATTTTATTTATTCTTATGCATATCCATTTCCATTTATTTTTATGGAACTTGCAACTACTGTTTACAAAAACCTTTCTAGAAGACTAGTTTCGCATTTGCCAGTTTCAAGGGCTGGTCTAAGCAGTAGGGTACCCATCAGGTTACTACCCCCATCTGAGTGTTTTTCAGACTCCTACAAATATCATCTGCTCTGAGTGAGTTGTTATTCCTCACTTCATCAATTTGTTCTAAATTCTCTTCTCCTGACACTCTTATTTGAGTGAGGCTGCATAAGGGCTGGGCCTGCCATGAGCACTGCCCACAGCTAAGGACGAGTCCCACCACGCTGAGAAATGGTCACTTTTGGTCCCTTACAATGAAAAGTCCTCATGACACCTTCATGCAGCATTTATCCAGTAAATATGGGGGAACACAATATTCCTTAGTATCCTTATACTCTCTTTCTTTGCGACTTCTTTAATTCCCCTTGGAATTTCATGGACACTGTCAAAATTTGACAGGCTGATCAATTCTCAGTATAGCCCCACTGCTATTAATTGTCCTTAATGAAAACCTCCATTTCTCTAGAGCTCCAGTAAATACAGATTCTGTGCTACGTGCTGATGCAGTTAACTTATTTCCCTTATTTTCCCCACAAACATTATCAGATCAGTCCTCGCAACCTCTGGGAGGTAAATTAATGTTGTCATTCATATTTATACATGAGTAAGTCCTCTGAAACGCAGACAAGTGAGGGGCCCCAAGTGTCAGCCTAGACGGTAAGGTCCCTGGGGCAGAGATGGCATCTTTTCTGCTTATGTAACCAAGCTGTGCAGCTTCCGGGCTTCACCGTTTCACTCGGTGAAGTGATTTGGCTGAACCACAACGTTCAAAGATTAACTCATGTAAAAGCTTCCTGTGCTCCGAGGATCATTCAGACAGCTCTGAAGAAAAGGCCCGCGGACCTCTGGGCGCCGTCTGAGGAACTGGTGCAGAAATTGCATGTGGTCACTAAAACATAACCCCAGAAAGGTCTGACAGAATTTCTGAGTTGGCAGCTAAGGTTTAAATATGAATCTTTTCATCAGAGGAGGTCTTAAATCAAACCTGTGGTTCTCAAAACATTCTGTCTTCATGGTGATCCTGATCCGCATATGATTTCTGCAACTCGGGTCAATGCTCAGTTAAGAGCAGATATTAACATATGTGGTCCTGCATCTGCCTCCCGCAAGGCAGTGCTACACCCTCCTAACTTTCTCCAGATCAGGAAAGATTCTCCTTTGCTTAAATACAGCAAAGGCACAGCATGGCCGGATCACTTTCAAGTGACTCCTTTATCTTTCACAGTTGTTTTTTCCTAACATCTATTTTCCTCTGGATAAATCTGCTTATGCAAAGTCAAAGCTTTGAACATGTTGTATTAGTTAACAGGAAAATTCAACATAGTTAAACCATGCCGTCAGCTTCTTTTCTACCGCTCCTCTCCTCCGCGAAGGGAAAACAAAAGTCCCGAAGCGCAAAGGCAGAGGTGGAGGAGGGAGGGACCTGGGGCAGCTAGCTGAGAAGCTGCACTTCTCCTTTCTTCCTCCAGACCCATGAGGAGAGATGGAAGGAGGGAAGGAAGGAAGCAAGGAAGGCTGGCAGCAACAGTGTAGGCTAGCAGGAAGGAATCTGCCTATGACATTTTGTGAAATTTTGAATTCACCAGAAAGAAAAGCCAAAAAGTAAAAACTAGTTAGCCATGAAGAAAGCAGTCTCCTTAAGTAAACTATTAATCCCAGTAAAAAGGGATTAATTGCTATCACTCAAGGTATTAATGTCATTTTTAGAAGGTCCAGGGATCTCAGCATAAAGGGGAGAAGATCAGCCAAGCAGAGACTGTGTGTCTTCCTATGACATTTGGGAAAAATTATGTTACAGTTTTTAACTTGTGTAGATGAAGGCTAGGGGAGGGCAGAAAAAGAGAGATAAATATCTTGTTAAAAGAGAAAATGATCCCCTGTGTCAGGAATCCTTCCTGTTGAACACAGGAGCATTGACCGTTGTCTGGCTTTCCAAGCTATTGGGTTAGGAGGAGCCTAAAGCTCTCAGGGGGAGCTGGTGGTTAAGTGGCAGAACAAACATGTCGATTCATAGTTCATGCTATGGTGTGTTAAACGGCTTTAAGTAGCTTGAGGATTGCCTGAAACACAGCCCACGGCTGTCTGTCTTATAACAGTTCATCTTTTATGGCCAATTGCCTACTGTGAAACAGAACATTTATGGCATGGCCCAAATAAAGAGGCAAATGATTCATCCATGTCCAAGATTTTAAAAGTGGGGTTGAGTGTCTGGGTAGGTTTTAAATTAAAGTGAAAAAAAAAAAAAAAAAGGGAAAGAAAAAGAAAAAGAAAAAAGAAAAGATCAGGGTGTAGGTTTGCATTAATACTAGAGTCTGAATTCCACATCAGAAGAGGCGCATACAGTACACCAATACCTGTCTTGTCTCTCATTCTCTTATTCCTAATGTGTCTTTTCCATGATCATCTTGAGAATCACAGTTCTTCTGAAAGGCAGATACCAGAGGCCTCCCATTCAGAGAGAGGTAGACAAGCTCTACCTCTCTTGGATATCTCAAGCAAGAAGGCCAATGTCACATGAAGGAGGTAGAAAGCCAGCAGGAGATGAATAAACTACTTAAGTTTCATCTCACCTGTCAGGAAAAACACGGGTGCAAAACCTTCCACCATCCAGGATAGAAGTTGGCTAGTAAAGGCAGTCACAAATAAAAATCATGCTATTGACCCCACTGCAAGACTTAGAACAATAATGTTTCTTCTAAAAGTGAAATGGTAACAAAGCACCTCTAGACATATTTCGACTCTTACAAGACCAGCAAAAGTTATTTCTGACCCATTCTCCAAGCCAGATTTGCACAGCTTCCAGATGTTCCCCTTCATCTGACTGCTGCCTCCCCACTGTGCACCTGCCTTTCCCCTTACCCTGTAAACAAATTATGTTCCACAAGCCAGGGCGTATTATCCTCCTGTTTTAACCCATGACCTAAAAGCTTGTGATGGAGCTGTAAAAGCTTTTTAATGAAACGATCAGAGGTAAAATGACACAGTAATAATATACCCATCCTACACTATGTGTCTTATCTGAAAAGCAATCACCCACATCATAAGGAAGCTCAAACAGCTGAAAATCCAGCAGATGATAGAAGGTCTGCCCAAAGATGCTGGGCTAAGGTCTGTAGAGACATCAGCACAGGAGTGAGACCCAAATGTGGAAAAAAGCACGATTGTCTCAAATACCAGTGGCTTCTGCATATTTCCCTGGCATCTTCTCCAAAGACCTACACGGGGGAAGGTCATCCCATGTCAGTGGTGTTTGCTGGGTGCTGGTTCCCAGATGTTCCCTTATCCAAATAGGGAGTTTCAGCACTACGTTGCTCTTATTCAGCTGGCTTTGTTCTGTTTTTCAAGAGCAGCTATCTGTGCACATACTTATGCATCCACTACGTACCTCGATGGAGTAGCGTATCAGTGTATTTCCTAGGGCATGCAGGGAAGTGGCTGGATTAGACTAGCTGTTGCAGAGCTAGACTGGCAACGGCCAGCAGTGCTGTGGTACAGAGCCCAGGGCTTAAATAAGTTTTTACTGCAGTTTCAACATATCCATGACCAGAGTGGAGAGGCGGAGCCAAGGTTACTGATTTTCAAGTGTTGGCTTCTGCCCATGTGTGGAAATGTGTCTCAGCTACCACTGCAGGGCAGCAAATATGACCATGGAAACTGATGGCCTTTTGAAATCTATATGTTTCGGTGAGTTTGGTTGAGATCACTCTTGACACAATCTGACTTTGTGGCTTTCTTTAGTAAGTCAAACTTTTGAAAACTACATCTGTGTTCTCCCACTGAAGGGTAAAGAAGTGGCTTCTACTGAATGGGAAGGAATTTATGAAACACCAACAATAAACAATGTCCTCTATTTGGAAATATACAAGACTTAAACTTCAAATATACCAGACATGTATTAATCATCATTGTTTAGAATTAATATGGCTCCTATTTTCACTTCTTACTAGCTGTTTTCCAAAAATGAGCATGATTTGGTGTATTTATGATCCTTCTAGCACATCCAAACTCCTGGTATTATCCATCACATTCAAAAGAGGAGATTTACTCTTCATATTAATGATATCCAGACACCACTAAGGTAATTAACAGTAAGGGATAGCATGCTTCAAGACAAACCAAATTCTAGTTACCTGAGGTTTGGAGAAAAAGGAAATCTCTTTAGAAATTTAGCTCCAAATTGTACACAGATTATTTTTCCCCAGTGTCTTACAAAGCAGTAGACATTGGCTACCGTCCAATGTGTTCACCCAGCTAGTTCATCAAATCTAGCACAGTGTTTCCTACCTTCACAAAGCAGGCAGACAAGTAGAAGTGCCTCGGGACTCCAAGATAAGCCAAGCCGACACCTCAGTTCGCTCTGATGCTTATCATTGCCTCTGGGATGCACAGAACAGCAGCTCCAGGGCTTCAAGGAATCCAAGATCAGATCTTTGAAATGAAGCAATCCAGGATAATTAATATCCCAGGAATTTATTAAGAAATGTTCATAAGGACAAATGGAACAGAAATCAACACTGAAACTGAAATCCAGTTAAACTTTTCCCCTTTCCTGCTCTCTGCCTCTCATTCCTCAGCCTTCCCACCCATTCCCATTCACCTTCCTCATTATGTTTACCGACTTTTCTTTCCAGCCTATATATGCCCTCAAAGGAAGATCTGCTGTCTCCTCTTCCCACCTACTCAGTCCCGTGCTCTTCCTGGGCTGCTTCCCCCAGACGCCACCTTCTCTTTCTCCTGTCTTTGCTTGTGCAACCTCTCCATTTGCACCCCATGCTTGTTCTCTCATGCCTTGTGCTCCTGTTGGCCATTTTCCTTTTAATTCAATTCCTTGGAAGGGCTTATGAGTGTTAACCAACAGACTGCTGCGTTTCACATTACAGCACCTTTTCAAGTTCCAAACTCCACTGACTGACAGGGTCTCCAGGGCTGTTTTAGCGAGCTGGAGATGAACCCTCTGCTGAGGGTGAGACCTGTAGGTGGAAGCCTCGTAAGGTAGCATGCTAAAAGTGGTCCTCAGTCCCCCAAAACACCTCTTTGCCCACCTATCTGCAGAAGACAAGTGTGATCCTGCTAAAGCAGACCTAAACCTCTTTGTCAGGGAAGGAGAGAAGCCACAGAGAAACAAGTGTCCTTTGTAGGGTATTAGACCCACCACATTCCAATCTGAAGGGCTGTGCAGGGACTATCGAGAATGCAAGGGCAGATTACAAGAGACGAGTATCTCCAGACAAGTTTTGTTAGCCCGGTTTTCAGATAATCCAGGTGCTTCACGAGAGTCGGTTTCTTCTTCAAGAACTCACCTCTACTTTTGGAGTCTTCCTTTGAAGAGCTCCTCTATTCTTACCCATCCTTGTGCCAGCTGCTCACCGTTCATATTTCAAATGCAGATACAGATACACAGCATGCATGATATGGTTCCTTTTGTCACTAGGGAAACTAAGAGCCATAATCTACAATCTCTAGCCGTTTCTTCTTAATGGGAGACAAGGACAACAATTAGAACTATTTACTTGTCCTTCAATCCCTCTCTTCTTTGATTTACCTTCTTTAAAATTTTTGAAGTTCTACTTGAATTCCTTCTTCAGTGAAAAGAATTCGAAGAGCAGGAAGGTGATTGGTTATAAAACCATTGAGGATTTCAGTAATACACTGCATTTTTGACTGTTAGTTCCCTCCAAAATCCAATTCCTTCAACCAACTCTAGCAGAAACATGGAGTTTTAGACATGATCAAAATAAGTTTATTTGATTTGACTTTAATATGTTGACTGCTTTAAGAAAAAAAAATGTATGTTTTCATTAAGATATGTAATTTTCTCACATTTTTTATATTTTGAACGTTGTCATAGAAATGTAGGAATTTTCATCTCATAGCAGCCTGGAAGTGCTGGCATATTCTTGTCCTGTCCCAAAAGTGAGGTCACTAGGAGGTACTTCAGAAGATTATGCAATAAGTGACATACTAGATACAGTCCTCAGATCTTCACATAAAGAAATTGTCCCAGGTTCCGAAGCCTAGAGTTTAATGTCCTTCCTACAAAAAGGTTGTTATTAATTGTCATTGTAAGCTATTTCCTTGGTATCCCTTTAATGTACTGGAGGAAAAAGAATCATCTAAAATCTCAGAGAGTCTGTTGGAACATCAGGAGCTAAAAAATAAATAAAAATAAAAGCTACAATGCTCATTTTTAACCAGCCTTCATTTCAGCTTTAGATTCTGACTGGCTACTTCAGGCACTTGCTCAGATTCTTTTCACATTTCTTATTTTAAAATTAAAAAAAAAAAAGAAAAGAAAGAAAATCAAAGGGAAATTGGATTAGAACTCTTCCAAACAAGATGATCAACTATGCATTTCCTATCCATGGCCATCTTGAACAGATTTAATGCTGCAGCAGCAAGGGTGCTTTGACAGGGATTTTTACGGGAGAGCGCCATGTGGGCAGAAGATGCTGTGCGAAAGGAAGGGAGTGCCTAGGAAATGCGGTGCTGCTCATCACTGAGAGCACCACACACAGCTCGTCGTCACCCTGGTCATTGCGGTCTTGGCAATGGCAGCGCTCAGAAATGAGCTGTGTGCTCCATGTGATCTCTTGCTTTAAAGGGAGAGATGGATACACTGCAGTAAACTTGAGAATTTCATGGCTTTTTTGGAAGATAGCTATCAGTTTCAGGGGCCTCTCAAGGGGAAAATGCACCAATTTCATGCAGATTCTGATGTAAAGATAAATTTCACAACTCTTCTTCCCAAGAGGCAAAAAACTCGTCACAATCATGGAAAAGGCAGAGCCCTGACACTGCTACATTGGAGATGCCCTCAGGAAAAGCATTTTGTTTGGGTTTAAAATGGCACCCAAACTTGCAGGACACAAACCGCAGCCTCTGCAGGTCATAGTACCAGCCTAACAGATGGGTTTACCCTCCACTGAGCAAGCCTTTCACACTGAAAAACTTATTTGCTTAGATATGTGTTTATGTTCCCTTCACGTCAACAGTCTTAAGCAAGGATTCATCTCACCCCACTTAAGCTGTCAAAAACCTGGTAGTCCCATCCCTGCTCCCTGGTCAGTGAATGGAGAGGAGCAGTCATCCCTGCATCCTCAAAGAGGTTGTATCCCAAGAGGGATGAGTTACTGACAATCTCTCTCATGTAGCTGCAGACAATTAGCTCTGATTAGGCTCCTGACTCAGGGATGAGTAGCTTTATAAGCATGTGAGAGGGAGGTGGGGGTGAAGTTAAGCAAGTGCTGTATGGTTTTTTTTTTGTTGTTGTTGTTTTTTTTTTTTTTTTAGCATGTGAGAGGGAGGTGGGGGTGAAGTTAAGCAAGTGCTGTATGGTTTTTTTTTGTT
>VZSV01000001.1:8179228-8197679 GCA_013398735.1 Nothocercus julius | reverse complement strand
CATTCTGTTCTTCATCACTTGCCTTGGGCTGTTCCTAATTTTTTTCAGGTGACCTATAGCCAGAGCAATCAGTCTGGGACCATCACCCTGCACTGAAGATACCAGCCTATATGGTTATTCTAAATTTCTCGGAAGACCACCAAGATGTGTCCAAGACTAGGGAACTGGTGTGATTTCAAAGTTGGAGCTTTCTATTTGCTTTCTTTGATGGAGAAAAAGAAAAAAATAGTGGTTTTCATTGTGTCAGAGTATTCCAGTTAAACCCGTGTGCCTAGTTTCTACCTGGTGGAGCAGAGATTTCAGCCTTGTCCTGCCTGTGGCCAACATGCAAAAGAAGAGGCGTTTGAGAGGTGTTTGTAGCCTGGTTCACTTCCTCAGTTTGTTTCACCCTGTAATGCCCTGTGCAATTTTACTAGCGAAACCTGGCAAGCAGCAGCAGAAGGACTAAGCAAAAACGTCCAAGGGCTCCTCTGCTCCTGAGGTAACAGTCTTGATACCCAGGACTTCAGCATTGCCTGCACCAGGTAGGGTTTGCATGGGCTTGATTTGGAGGCCCTGTGTACTTTGGGTGCTGGTCTGATGTTAAGGGTCCAGGTCTAGCTTTATGGCTGGATTTATAGCTGCTGCTTTTTCCTTCTCTCTGTCGGTGTTAAGGAGGAAAGATGTTGTTATCAGAGCAGCTAAGTGCAGAGGAGAAAGGAAAAGGGGTCTGGTTTGACAGAGGCCAAATGCTGGAGTAGGGAAGGACTGATGTTACCCATTAGCGTGGGAACTAAATCCAGAATAGTATAACCTCAAGCAGACATTTGTTTGGAGGAGTGAATTCTAGGCCTGAAATGAGAGGAAACAGTGAGAAGACCAATACTAGCACTGCACAACTGAGGAAGTTTTTAGTTCAGCAGTTAAACTGAAGTGTGGGCTAAATTAAAATAAATCACTTAGGATAAAGCTAAAATTTGGGAAGGTTTTTGAAGGAATCAAGGAAAAGTCTCCCATCCTTATTTTTTTCCAATTCTAAAAGTTTCCTCCTTCTCAGAACACCTAGGAGTTAAGCAATTTTTTTCTCCACTTTTGGTTTGTAGCTACATGTAACTACAGTGCACTTCTAAATTGAATCTTTTCATCACCAAAATAAAAAGGCCAATTTTGAAATATTGTTCAACCTTTCATCTAAGGTTTTTCAGCTGAAACAACTTGCTAGTCATTTGGGACTTTCCAAAAGTCCCTTTTCCAAAAGGTTGAGTTCTTGAGAAATCAGGTGAGGTTCACTCCACCAAAAGCAATGTGCGCTACTTTGAGATGAAAATCTGTCAGTAGAAAATGGCAGGGGCTGTCTTCAAGATGCAGGATGCCCTCCTGTTATAGGATGTGTCCGACTTGATATTTCCACAAGGTTATAGTGCCAGAAGAGCTTCAAAGCCATGAGCCACTCTGAGCTGTGCCGTTATGGCCGTCAAGGGTGTCATTAGAAATATACGGTTGGCATCAGGAAGCCAACCTGTTGCATTAATTGAATTCAACACCTGGCTCCAAGGATTGACACTAGACAGCAAGGAACAGAGAGGACGAGAGTAAGATCATGTTTGAACAACTACCTTAACCTGTTGGAAATAATCTTTTTTTTTTTTCTTTCTTTCTTTCTCTGGTAGGTTATACTCGCTTCGTGTCTCTGTTTGCCCTGGCCTTTTCCTGGGCTGAGGCCAAAGGATTTTTCCGTGTCCCTGAGGAACGCGTTAGAAAAGCCGTGTTTATGTTAAGGAACTTCACTAACATTACGAGTAAGGTTGTAGTACCCGGAGACTATCACAGGCTCAGCAGAACGGTGCAAATGCATCCTCATTCGCGTGCGTCATTGGCCCGAGCAGCCACCAGGCTGAAATCTAACCCTGGCTGCTTGCCTTCGGGGGGAAAACACAAGAAGGGTAAAATAAACAAGGCCCCTGTTCACTTTTCTGGAGCCTAGATGGGAACTGCTTGCAGTCACACAACAAAACTCCCGGCTGACTCCAGGCGGGCTCGGCTCTCTGCTTGTCGCGGCTCCGGCTGTGTGTGGAGAGCCCCGTGCCTGAAAGGTGTCCTGCAGCCTCCTCAACCTCAGGCCCTGAGTCCAGGGAACGGCTAAGTACACTCCTAAACCCACTTTTCTTCCAGACAGCCCTAGTTTGACACCCACAGGGCTCAAAAGCAAGTCTGAAGTTAACAGTGTTCCTGAGCCCAGCCTCTGTCTTGGCCCTTTGTTACTAAATCCAATGACAGCTGAGATCTGGGGTCTCCAGCTTTTCCCCACCTCCAGCAGCAGGCAGCCCATGATGGTCTGATAAACATACAAAAATCCTCATCTTTTGGTCCCTGCTGTTGTCTTATGCGTGTAAAAGGAAGCTGCTTCCAACAAGAGTCTAGAGATCCTTGAGTTGTCTAGATTTTACTTGGGTGACAGCAAAATTCAAGCTTTGGGTTGGGTGCTGCTGCTGGAGCAAGACAGCCCTGTTTTGCCATTAATTAGCCCACCTTCCCAAGAGTATTTAATCAACTAGGAAAGCACTTCTGCCTAGCCAAGACTCTACAAGTGCCTTCTCCTTTCCTTTGCCTTTTTTTTTTTTCCTTCTTTCTCTCCCCCTTTCTTCTTTTCTTTCATTCTTTCGCATATGCAATTCATAATGATGCATTTAATTAATGGTAAATGTGCATAGAATTTTTCTGGGCAACCATACGACAGCAACATTAACACCAGATGAGCCCAAAAATCGTTTATTGTTATTACAGGGAATACCAAAGTGAATTAAGAATGATTGATCGGACACTTATTGTGACTTGACCAAATATATATATAAATATACACATATTCAAAATTAGATCTTTCAGAGGAAGAAAGAAAAATGTTGGCAGAAGAGAAATGCAAATATACTTGCCTTTTCTGCTACTTTAAAAAAGAAGAATTAATTATCCACATGATGTGTTCAAAATTTTGAAGAAATGAAAGTATTAGCCACGTTTAATATCACTGTGCTAACCCAAGGTGACACCTACAGAAATAACTTGGAAGTGTCACTTGACAATCAATCAGTTCCTTATGGTTGCAAGCTATTTAAAAAAAGAAAAAAAATCTTTAGTACCAAAGGCATTAATAAAACTAATAGGGCATTTAAAAACGTGCTGAAAGGCAGAATCACATTGCTTCGGGAGAAAGCCAAGGGGAGAGGTGCTGTGCCCGATATTCCTTGTGCGCTCGGCAGCTCCAGTGCTGCTTTTTCCTTGGTGTGGATTGCCCCGGCGCTGCGCGTTCCCAGGGAAAAAAACAGAAAAGGGAAAAAAGCTGCAACCCTTATTGAAAAGATTATCTTTCCCATCAATAATCCCCCTCTAAGAGTTCTTTATTAGTAAACCCCATGGCAAAACCTGACATATTTACAGCTTGCAGTAAACTTTATGTATCTGCAACAATATTAATAATACAGAGCCAGTGACCACAGCAAATCATTCGGGCCTTCCAAATGATCAAGTGAAAGCTTAATTGTACTGAAAAGAGAGAGCCTTGACAAGTTTGAAATCCTTCCCACACACCCTTTCCAAAAAAGAGAATTTTACCGAGATGAAAAAAGTGTGTTGGAGGATTGGAAACATAAGAATACATATTTAAAAAAAAAAAAAAAAAAAGAACATGAGTCTGATATCACAGGCTGTGCTGAGACAGAAACCTGATCTTTTACATGGAATGGGTAACATTTGGGTCTGTTTTATGTGAATTGCTCCAAGCTGTTTTGGTTAGAAATGTATAGATTTTAAGGTAAGGCGCACCGTATAGGCAGTGCAGGTCATACCCACTTTTGGAACACGTTCCCCATTACTTTTCAGCTGACAAAGGTAGGGTCCGAACTTTTCTCTCTTTGCCGAGTAACTTATTTGCTTTAACACTGCGCTGGATTTGGCAGAGGCGCGCTTGCAGTTTGCTGCCTGATTGTGCTTTTCAACACTCTATCATTCCCTTTATCCTTCCCACTCTCTTAAGAGTGATTTCATTTTAGTCACCAACCTGCAGAAATACTTAATTTTTTTTTCTGTTGTTAGAATTAAAAGAAATGCTATTTTTTAATAATTCTACAAGCTCTTCTAGGGAAAATGTGAAAAAATATGCTGTTTAGGATAGTATTCTAATATTATTCTGGAAAGGATAAAATTAAAGAATTCCAAATGGTTTTATTTGCCATTCATTTTAAAACAACAGTCAAGTATGCTTTGTTTCTTATTAGGCAGCATTTGTATTTATGTATTCTTATTATAACTTCCTTTAAAAAAAAAAGAAAAAGAAAAAAGAAATAATACCTTTCCACTTTTCCAAAAGAAAATAGTTGGTCATCTTTATTTTGTTTGACGTAATAGCTTGTGGGTATCTTTTTACTTGCTGAAAAAAAGAGAAATATGCAAGCTTAGAAAAAGGCAATAATGCAAGGGAACTGGAAATGCCAAACAGTATAAAATTGTTGATAAGGATTGTGAGATCTTCCATATTTTCTAGAGAGGCTGTTTCTGCAATATACCGGTATGAAAATATCAAATTTAGTATTGCTTTTATTGTCTTAATTATTTAAAATTGTATTTTGGCAGCACCATATTTCTTATACACATATTTTAAACCAGAGAAATATTTTAATGGTTTTGAATGGTTGATGCGTCCCATTTGTTGATTCAAAAATCACCACTGAAAAACATAACAACAAAATTATAAAACTCTAGTTAATATGTTATGAATTTATGCTGTGCTTACTTGGCATATTTTGGCTAATAATTATGTAGCCTTTAAAATTAAAATAAAATGACTTGACTGTAATGTGGTAATTATGTGCAGAATACTCATTCTCATTACAGAATGAATCTCTGCTTTATTCTACTTTGATAATCATTTTGTGGCATTTCTTTCTTGCACATAAATTTGTTGTTTTGTCTTGTTTTTTTTCTGTCTTTCCTCTAGCAAGAGCTTATGTTAGCCTGAAAGTGTGTGTATAAAGAGATACAAATATATATTGCCCTGTTTCCACATACATACAGAGAGACAGATGAGCACGGTGTAGAGCTAGGTTTTACAGTGAGAAGAAGAAAATAATTCAGGAAGCCACTCTTCCTTAGAACAGTCCTGCTTTACATTTAGTGTTAGTGTGTTTGGCGCACAAGCTTTCTTAGAGGTTGTCTGTTCAAGTTTTTATCTGTTTTAGACATAATTTTCCTCTACGCATGAGGTCAAATTTGTTTGTTTGTTTTATGTGTTCATTTGTCGTAAGCCATATTTTCACTAGATCCATTTTGTTGCTCTACAATATAGTTTTTAATGTGTGTATGGAGTTAAGGGAAGCTGCTGAGTGATTTTTTAAATTTTTTTTTTCCCTCTACTAACTTCATAAAAGTAGACGGAGATTTCATGAAACCAAAGGAGGAATAACTTTGTTTAAAACAAAAATGATACAAACAGCAAAGATCTGCTGTCTATCACCCCTGGGAAATTACTGGAAGAGGTTTAAGAAAAGAAAAGCAACTATTTTTGCCTTGTGTTTTTCTTTATTTTTATTGTCTATTATTATCTAGCGATATCTCTCCATAAATAGATTGCATTACTTACTTTCCTAATATAGCACTGTTAATTAAATCACCCTAAAAAAAAAAACGAAATATTTTCTTGCCACATTTTCAACTTAATTGCATCAAACATAGAATTAGAAATTGTTTTAACTTCAGAATACTCAAACGCTTTTGTTTTAGAAATAATGTAGCATTCTGTAAACCTATTGTGATTATTCCTCGAAACATGAAGATTTCAAATAATTTTGAACTGCTTATTTGGTGTTTTTTTTTAAAGGCAACATGTAAAGAAAACTATATACACATTCACATGCATATATATATATATATATACACACAGACATGCATACATATAGATATATATATATATGCACTCACACACTAAAGACAGGTTATAAACTGCACCAAGCAGGCAGCTGGCAGAAAGATTATTTGTAGGGAGAGCTCTTTCGCCTAGGGACGTAGTGGGTTCTTAATAATAAGCGAAGGGGAAAAAAACGAATGTTTTCTTTAAATTAAGAATCAAACAGAATTGTTTTAATGAATATCTAGAGTTAGACGAGCAACTTACAGGCTTCGGTTTGCTCCCACTCTAACAAAATTTCCTTTGTGGTTTTCACTGTAAGATCAAAAGGAGCCAATTAACTTCTCTATAAGGTAAACAAACTAGAAATACCCTCTTGAATTATCTGGCCCGTGGAGTTAGGTCTTTTGTCTGTGGCATCTTTTCCCTTTTATATCGCAGCCGTTTTCCACCCTGCCAGGGACGGGACACCAGGGTGCCTCTGCAGATCGGGGGTCCCTGGGGACAGTTGCTGTTTTGCACCAAACTTAGTATTTAAATCAAAGGTTGTAATCCTGCCAAGCTAAAAGCATTGAGGGTAGTAATAGAGTATTGTTCTGCTAGCACGAATTCCTTCTCACAAACCCTCCTTGAGCAGAGTGTCCTTAACAAAGAGCCGTGCAGTGGGGAGTGTGGGAAAGCTGGGCGCCGGGATGAAAAAGGAGCCGGCCGGAGCGACCAGGGTTTATTTCTGCGGATCCCAGGTGCTGGGTGCAGGCTGTGCTTGGGGAGGGGGGTGCCGCAGCCGCCCTTGCGCCCGCCTTGGTCAGAGCGGTCTGCAAGCAGGAAAACCTCAGCCTGCAGCTCTCGGAGTCGCTCTGGAGCCAGGCCCAGGGTTGACCAGCGCTGCCGCGCTCGCGGCCGGCGGGCCCTGGGAGCCCTGGGTTTACAGCAGGCTACAAACAGACACCATAAGGCATGCTGTTTTGCACTTAGGGCACTAAGGAAAACCGGCTTATCCACAGCTAGGAAGGAGTCTAGGGCAGAATGACGTAGAGATCTCCCCGGTCCCACCCCAGCTTTGTCGGTGCAAGATGCTCTGTAGTGCGTGAAGGGCGTTTGAACTGCAACTGCCTTATAAACGGGAATGGGAATATTGCTTCGGAATGTTTATACACGTCGGGGCTGGAGCACTTTTCACACAGGTTCTTGTCCTGTCCTCAGGACCTCGAATGCTGCCGTCCCTCTCCGGCCCGCTGCCTTTGGCTGAGGCCGCTGGCCTCGTGACGCTCCGCACGGACGCGAAGTCCCGTGCGGGGAGGCCATCTGTGCCCCCGAGGGCAGCGAGCGCTCGGCAGCTCCGCTCGTCCCGCGAGCAAACGAGAGCTACGCGCTAGAAACGTGAGCGCTCCGGACAAATCTGGGATAGGCAGAAAACAAGTTCATGAGCCGACTCCGGGAAGGATAGGGAAGGAGAAACAGAAAGCATGGGAAAAACTTTCAGCCAAACCCTCCCAAGTTTTCTTCACAGATCATAAACAGAGACAAAAAAATACACAGATCCTCGCGCCCACTTTGCAGGTTACCAGGAAACTGCTCTTTCAGTTTTTGTTGCTGAGCGTTTGCTCTGCTTCCTAGCGCCGTCTCCTTTGCTTGCGGAGACACAAAACGTCTGCGCTCTTACGAGCGAAGAGCAAAGACGCCGGGCGGGCAGCGTGCCCTGCGGAACGCTACGCGGCGGCGCCGAGCTGCCCCCCGGGCTGGGCCCTCCCGGGCTCTCCCCCGCGTGGCCTGGGCCAGAAACAGCCCCGGGGAAGGGCCTTGCTGGGCCCAGGCACGTGTAGAGTGATGGCGATGGCCCGCTGTGCTCGGAAACACAAATAACCGACTGAAATCGCCTCGCTCGGGACAGCTGAAAACCGGGGTGCCTCATGACGGCAGTGAGCTGTGCTCTGCTCCCCGAGCCTGGAGCGGCTGCCTCCGGGTTAGCTTGTGGTACCGAGGTGCAGAAGTCCCCAGGAGGCGCCGGTGTGTTCAGGCACAGGCTTGGAGAACCTGGTCCTGCAAGGCCGAGCGTGTGTTCAATATCCCCGCAATGTTCGCCAGCACTGATTGCCTGGTGGTATCATTGCCAGACTTAGGAGTAGCAATACTAAACTTTTTAGCTTTCGTGTCAGATGTTGCGGTTTCCAGCACCAT
Source organism: Nothocercus julius (assembly GCA_013398735.1). NCBI lineage: Eukaryota > Metazoa > Chordata > Aves > Tinamiformes > Tinamidae > Nothocercus > Nothocercus julius. Next base: position 8,189,629 of record VZSV01000001.1, on the reverse strand, counting down.
AGAAATACTGCAGTTAGATTGAAAGATGCCAGGACACAGATATGAGTCACATACTTTATCACTGTATAAATATCTCAAAATACTTCCAAACCTCTGAATAGCATTGAAATGTAGCCAGGTCTGGGACCAAGGGCAGCAGACAGAAAACCAAAGTGTTATAGAATAACCATAGAAAGGAAGAATTTGGCAGATTCCCACTCACACCAAAAGGATCCACGTAGCTCAGTGTCCGTGCAGAAGTGACCTCCAGCTTTGTGGTGGCACCAAGGCATTGCAGATTGACCCTTATCTGCACGAAGCTCCTTCAGCCGAGTGCCAGGGCTCTGGCCTGTCTCTCACTGCGCCTCGGGAGCAACGCGACATGTGCGAGCCGCTGGGGTTTCGCTTTGCAGCAGTGGGGCCCTAGCAGCTTATTTCACACCTCTCACAACGTGTGCAATCAGCATCTGCTTCGCTCCCCGTCCCGGGGCCCTCACGTGCTCTGCATGGATGTCATGGGAGGTTGCTAAAAGCCAGAGGGTTTCACAGGGACCACGGGGGAGAACCCACCTTCCTTATGTACAAAGTGGTTTGTTTAGGGGGCAGGGGGAAATGGGGTGATGACTGCAACCATATGAATAGATTGCTATTTTAACCCCAAAATGGGTTTCATTGCTAGCTTTTTTTACATTCTGAGAGGCAGCTAATGGTTTCTTGGGATATTTAGAACAGCCTTTCCTGATCATGTCACCGGTAAGCGAAATTAAGAGTCTCTCCCCACACCCCCAACCCCCACATCTTCCTGCCAGATCCCTTCGGTAAAGAAAGAGAGTTAGCAATATTCACAGATCCCAGTCATTAGGCCTTTCCTGCATAATTTCTAAAATGCACTAAGAGAAAGGGGTGAGGGGGGAAATAAAGAAAAACCCCTTTATTGTGCTGAAGCTCATAAATTCACTGCAGGATGATTTATAGGAGCAGAGCGTAGCACCTAACTCAAGTCAATGCAAGAGGTTAATATGAAAGGTTAAGGAACTCGGTTCTGGCTGATTTATGTTTGGCCTGTCGGCTTTTATCCTGACCACAGCTCTGCAACTGTAGCTAGGGACTCTACAAAGCACAAGAGGGGGTGGTGGTGTTAAAAAAATAATGTGTATTTAGACATTATCCCTGCCTATAAAATAAAGACCCCAAAATGCTTAAGTGACCAAGGAGCTTTCATATCACCACATGGCACTGCAAAAGCAAAGCTCCTCCAGACTTTTATTCATAGACTCTAAGACCGGAGGGGTCTGCTGTGATCATCCCGCTTGCTTCCTGTATTACACAGGCAATGGGCTTTTTCCTGAAGAGGGGTTAAAGCATGTCCTTCAAAAGCTGCCCAATCTTGTCTTAAAGTCTCCAAACAAGAGAAAGTCCTTCTTGTCCCATCACGAACAGAGTTTCCTTCAATAGGAAATGACAACTTGTTTCAAGGGTGAACATGCATAATTTCCGTTTCCAGCCATTAGATCTTTTGACACATTTTTGCTTACAAGATGGAAAAGCTCCAGACACGTGGATGTTTCTGTATCAGCAGCAAGTGGTCTGCCAACCTTTTCTGTCAGGCAGAATGACGTATTCATGTTCTGCAAAGTCTCATGCTGTAAAATTTATTTCCTGGGCACTTGTGTCTCCAAAATTCTCTCAAACTTCCTCCAGCCCTTCTGCAGTTGGAGAAAGCAGAACAGGTTTGATTTCTGACCAGCACCCTTCCCAAGTGCAGTGCAACACCAGCCCCCAGAAGTAACCACTGTTATGATTGGCGTTATGCTAGTAGTATCAGCACCAAAGTCCACCAACCGATCCACCATTTTTAGCTCTACACCAATCCACCAAGTTCCATTTTATCTTCACACAATACAAGTGTTTAATGTGGCGGTTACACTATTAAAATAAGGATATTCAAGAAATATAATTAGCCAAATTTAATTTAAGTTGACTTTATCAGGCAAGCCTGTGTTCTTGTTAGAGAAAGACCAGCAGTTTCTCTTGCAAGATCAATTTCTATGAAGCCATGTACTGGCAGAAGTTCTTTGCCCATGCAGCCTGCAATAACCATTGCACTGTTTAATCCATAACTGATACCAGGGAGCCCAGCCTACAGCTCCCTGAATCTTCTCTGTCAGTGCCGCTTCACATCATTTGCTCTTGGAATCTTAGGGATTTATCCTAGGTTTACCTCTGTGTAACCGAGAGCTCAGCCTGGGCGAATGTGAGTGGTCCTCTGTAATGGTACGTGCTGGAGAAGGGACATAGCAAGCATACTTTTACAGCAATATTTTGCAGCAATCCAAACCCACACGAAATTCCTGGGTCTGTAGGTCTGTTACTTTATTACAGAAAATTAGGTTTGTCTCATCATACGCCTTCATTTTTGTAAGAACATTTGTCTATCAATGATTTGGGGATTTCAGATATGTTTAGACTCCACGTCTGGCTGTGATGATTCCCCATGAAGGGAAGCGGGGAAGTGATGAAGAGCCCAGAAACGATCATTAGACAGTTTGTCTTCCCCTCCCAGCAGCACTGGGGTAATTCGTCTGCCCCACCAGGACCTGGTGTCCTCGCAGTGATTTATGGAGCTCTTGGCAGCACTGGTCCTTGCCCATGCGATCCAGAAACGCTGCTCATGTGACTCCCATTACCAAACAGCTTTTCAGCCGTTCCCTTCCCGGACAGCATAGAAAGGATGTTCATTTCCCAACTGGGCAGCAGCACAGAGGGGACAGTGTAACTGTCTGTTTACAAGTGCTGTGTGTGCCAAGAATATACTCTTGGTCAAAAATAGCCTTTGGGTTTACATGCGTTGACTGAACAAATCATAAAGATTTAACCCCACTTGAAACCTGAATCTCCTGAGGGTTCCCAATCAGAGAGAAAGGTATCCTTATGTGTTTGGGAAAGGCATTATTTGTTTCTTAGCTGTGTAACTAAGGGGTTTTTGTTGTTGTTTTTGTTTTACTTCATTTTCTTTTTGGTCATTTATTGTTGAATGAACTCAACTTTTAATATCTGCGTGTTTATTCTACTAGCCACTGCTCCTGCTGCTTCTGGAGAAGAGGGGATATTGGTTTATGGCCCATATGAGACACAGGGAGAGAGAGGAAAGAAAGATAGTTTTAACTTTATAGACCATTCATTACCCACTTTTCTAAGAACAACTCCTGGGCATATTCCTGCCTTAGCTTTTAAAGGGTTTAAATATTATTTAGAGGGCTTAAAATATAAAAATCTCTCTAAGAGCTCTTGTATGAAGTTGAAATACATAATAACTTCACAGAATTTTTGTAATTTGGGAAGATAGGCATTTTTATGAAGAACCATAAGTTTGTACATAACTCTTAACATGCCTAAGTGTTCAACATAGAGTCTTTCAAGCAAAAAAATGATCATGTCTCCCTCTCCTCTTGCCTCCTCTATCAGTTGACAACAATGGCTATAAACCTTGGCAGCAAAGCTAAATCACAGATAAAAAATGTATATATGTAAAAGGAAAGCCTAATACTGCTGCCAGTGAGTTGAACAGCAAAACCTTTACTGACTTCAGCGTAGACAAGACCAGGCCTATATACATACAAGCTGGGACAAGTCATTACCCATATTCTATGGGCCAATATAATGTTTTCTTAGGAGTATAGGAGAACATTTCCCCCTGGAAACAAGTTCACCCCTTTTTTTTTTTTTTTTTTTTTTTGAAATATTGGAGTTTCATATAACTAAGGGAAAGACACAATTCCCCGAACTCAACATTTCTCACAGACCCGGAAGTACATTTCCTGGACAGCTCCAATAAAAAATATATATATATATATCTTTCTAGCAGATATGAAAACAAGCTTTAAAGTCCATTTGCTTGTGCTGGTTGAATGCACCTGTGTGCACTTTTGGTAGGGAAATGAAGGGGTTTTTGAAACCTTGTACTAAACTGCCGCATGTTCTTGCACCCTTCAGCTCAGATCTCTCTTTACAGGTCACTAATTCAATAGTACGAGCAGGCTCTCTGCAGAGAGACCGCACTGCTGCATGCGGTCCTTTGCACTCTTGCACCAGAAGAATCTCTCAAGAATTTTAAAAGTCAATGGATAGACCTTGAACTGGTTCCCAGGTCTAAAAGGAGGCGACAGAGAGCTAAACACTAGAGGTGTATCCTCGGCGGGTCTGAATAGCCACCCTGCAATTAGATTTACTGGTGCTTTTTTTTTTTTAAAAAAAAAAAAAGGAAAAAAAAAAAGAGTTACAATAAACCAGACTAAAAATCATAAATGTGGATCTTCTGCAGACCACATCTGCAACAGAAAGGATAGGAATACAATCTTGCAGGCTCAGTCAAAACAATACTTTTTTTTTTGTTTCCTTTTGCTACTCCAGCTATGTAGGGATTTCCAAGGAGGGCAGCCTAAGAGCTTAATGAGCTCCAACCAGCTTCTGTTAACCAAACACAGGGCCACATAAAAACGACACCCTGATTCTCGCAGTGCCCTTTGCTACCTCAAGCGCTCTGAGAAAGCTGCAACTTCTGTGCTCACCAGCTTGCTTGTCTTTGAAAGGAGCACGTGCCCGGCGGGCAGGCAGGGAAGGGCCCGGTGGCCGCAGCAGCCCGCGGCATCCGGCTGTGGAGTCTCAGCCAGGAGGCGGCATTCGGCAGGGCCCCGCCAAGTCCCCACCGCATCTGGCAGCAGGTTTCCTTGGACCTCCTCAAACGCAGGCACGGGCGGGCTTGCAGCCCCGGGTAGCGCAGAAGGGGGCCCCGGGGAGCTGGCGCATGCAACGGAGAGAGTTGCCGTTCATGCTCGACGGTGGAAGGATCCCAAAGCGTGTTTCTGCGGGATCGGTGGGGTCTCTGTTCATCCGCGCGGTTCAGAGACCTCGTCCTCACTGCTTGTCCTGGGGTAAATTAAAGTTATGGATTTAAGGCGACTGAAGGTTTTTAAAACAAATCTCCTCTCGTCCCTCAAGAAATCTAAAAAAAATCATTTTTCAGGTTTCTGTTTTGTTTAAATGGCATCACACACTTCCATTGCCCTCCCGGAAATATCACCCAAGAGCTGCTTTGAATATGAGCTGGAAGAGTGCTGATGCAGTTCAAGTAAATCACTCTGGTCATCCAGAGTGAACTGTTATTCCCATTCTCCTTATAAAAAGAATATTAACCTAGTAAAAAAATAATAATAATACAGAATAAAATGCTGAATTTCTTGGAACTGGCTATCAGTCCACAGGGTCAATTTAAGCTTCGTAGAGAATATATTTCCTTCATGCTGCTCAAGGCTTTCTTGCAGAATTTTGCAGTGCCTTGTGTTGTGTGTATATATATATATATGTATATATATTCAAGAGAAAAAAAATCAGATGGCCACATCCCTGGACTCCTTGCTCTTTTCCAGGCCGTCTGGGAATCCTGCTGGTTCTGAATATTGGAATATGATCAACCCAAACTCATCCAGCCCTTCTTCAGAACACCATTATCCATTTTAAGCATCTTTTGAATTGAGACAAATACTCCAGAGTCAAATGCCTTACATAAATCACCATGATATCATCCGTCTAATTTGTAGTATATAAAAAAAATGGCCTGGGTATTCAATATACTAAGCCTGCTATAGAGAATTCTGCTTGGAAGTAAAATGGGAATATACGTAACAGGTAAAAAAGATGTGACTTAACCCTTCCAGAAACAACTGTTTCGCATTTCAAACCCATGGGATCACAGACTGATGCATTTCTTAAAATGAGTCAAAAAGTCCCCAAAACTATTCACAGAGCAGATGTTCCTCAGTTAATAGCAAAGACATGTTTGATTAATACTTTTTGCCAGCATGTTTAACAGCCCTTCCCCTACAGAGTTATTGTCCACTCAGTTAAAGTTTCTATTTCAGAGTGAAAAGAGAGTGAAGGACCAGGTTCTTGGTGTAAAATTAGTACTGCCTTCATTAAAACTACTCCTCATCACTGAAGTCAATAGTGCAAATACATCTTGCAATCAGGAAAGGTCTGACCTATTTTCCAGCCCTCCTCCTCTGGCTGAAAATACCATTTTGACAAGCCCTGGCGAGAAGCCACGAGCCTTTCCCAGCCTTGCGAGCAGGGAGCTCGCCGCTGGGCAGCCCACCGCTGCCACGAGCACGTGGCTTCCAGCAAAGCGGGCATGAATCCACCTAATGCACACCTCATGTGACACACGTGTAACTGGGATTAGTTCAGACAGAAATAATCACATTAGCTCTGAAAGGGAGATCTGAAAGCCTTGTTGACCTTTACTGGCAGCTACATCTTCACTCTTATTGGTGTGTGTGGGACCAAGTCTTGGTGCTTGTTTCATGCTACTACTACTACAGAAAAAGAGGCTCAATAGTAGGGACCACAGGCATGAGTGATGTATTTTGGCCCTCTGTGATCTGAGGGTTTTTTTGTTGCTGTTGCCTTTGATTGCTTGATATGACTGGATGCAATGCAGAAGCCCATTCAGATGGCATGGAAATTTCAAAGAACCACAGACAAAACAAAGTTCTTTTTAGCAGAAACCAGCCTCATTCCTAGTAAGGTGCTGTGAGCACTTATTCACAAATATATAATTTATGTAAGAGTTGCAGTTGCTATAGGAATTAATACAAAGCTGATGGATCTCTTTACTGCTAGAAGTCATGACCACAATCCTGGAAAATCCATATCCAACTGTAACTGAATTAATACACACAAGGGTAGGACATAGCCATACTGTCACATGCCTGTGCTACTGGATGAGGAATGCAAGTGTGCCAAGTAAGGAGAATAATCCAACCGCTCCTGCAGCATTTAAATCTGGCCACTCTTTAGGTCCATTGGTTTATTCTGGTCAGCTGCATACATATGAGTTTCACCTGGCCTGAGCTTTGCAAACACCCTGGCTGCAGGTGAGGCACCTCTCTCTCACTAGCTGGCTACCTGGGCTTGTGGTGTTGCTGCTTTTTGAAGGGTTTGTTTGTTTTGTTTTTTCTGTATCTGAATTAAGGTAAATTCAAGGGCTGATGTTTCTGGGTAAGCAATCAGAAGTTGAGGTCCTCTCTGGGTAAATATTTGCTATCCTATGAAGGCTTAAGCTACTCTCACCAGAGTAAAGAGTCATTGCTTGGAGTGTTCATTTGTTTAGAATATGCCCCTGGCCTGTCTTGCTGTATCGTGGCAGGGTTTGTCTGTGTGGTTTCTTTTCCTTCTTCAGCAGTAAGTGTGAACGTAGCGCTGGTGAAGGAAAAGGACTGGTAGCTTCATGGATAAGCAGGTGCTCTGAGAGCTTTAACTAACTCTGCTGTGTACCTCAGTCCTGAAGGCTGTGCTCCTGGTGTTCTAGCCTCACACTGTTTGGCCAAGAATGATTTTCAGGTTCTGCTGCTTTAGCCTGGGGCTCCATGCATCTTAGTCCTTCCCTATAGTGATGGAACATCCCATCCCTGAGCCTTCCTTGACACAGGTGCAGCTCCCTGGGATGCTGTCCAAATGTGCCAAGGGAGGAGGCCATAATGAGAACCCCTGGCAGGACATCTGTAATTTAAGCCAGGATTCAAACCCAGGCCTTGGCAGATGTCAAGGAGAATTTTGCCCAAGTGCTCTTGTTTTCCTCCTTTCTTTTTCCAAGTGTTTGTTTCCCAGTTTGCACTAACTTTTATTGAAAACATCAGGCTAATAGCAATGGGGAGGGCAGTTGAATGGCTTTTGCCTCTTTTTTTCCCCTTTTCTTTCTGGAATGCAGCCATCAAAATAAACATTAAATACAAAATGCTGGGGCTTGAGTTATTACTTGTGAGGGTGCTGGGAGGGAAATTTATAGCAACATTACTGTGTTTTGCTAGAAATCTCTTAATGCACCAAAGTGGAGAGGTGTGTGTGTTTTTTATTAAAATGTTACACTCTATAAATCTGAGTAGCAGGGAGGACACAGGTGGCCCTGGGGCTCAGCTGAGTGGACTGTCATTTCCATCTTGGAGAAGGTCTGTCTAACTGTCCTCCCATGCTGTCCCAGCATTGCTGCAGCCACAGGCTGCCTCCATCCCAGACAGCGGTGACTGTGCAGGTTCTATATTCATTTAATCGGTGTTATTGCTGTTGCCATTGCTTTCGCTCCCTCCCTTTTGTCCTTCTGATCTTTAAGCCAACAAGGTGACAACTCACAATGTGTCATTGCTCCTGGCTTGATGGTGGGTTTTCTAATGCCCTCGTGGTGGCTTTTTCTCATGTCACCCCTGTTGAGAAGGTTTGGTGAGTGGTGACCCCTTATGAGCTAAGGGTGACCGCAGGGCAGGGCTGTTGCTGCGTCTGAGGGGATCACTGGCCTCGTTGTCCTGCAGCCTGGGTGCCCGGCTCCAGAGTTTCTGAATCAGTACTCGAAATCGGAGGGGAGAGGGCAGGTTTTTGTCTGGGCTGCTGTAGATTTCACCGTCTGCAGAGGAAGGTGAAGGAGCTCAGAACTGGTGGAAGTCCCAGCCACTCCTGTCTCTGTGTCTCTTGGTGGATATGGCGCTTCTGGCTGGTGCTCTGGAGCCTGGTGCACAGTTGGCCATGGAGCAGGGTGGGCTGCTGACTAGGAGAGAGAGGCAGCAGCATCTGGGCTTTTCCTCCAGTGCTCAGCAGATAGTAGATTTTTGTGACTTGTTATGACTTTGAGAAATTATTTCCTTGAGGCTGAGTTTTTCTGCCTTAAAAGGGTGCTCCCCTGGGTGTAAGACAGCAGTAAGTGTGTGCCATCTGTGTGGATGTGCAGCGAGGCTGCCCCTCAGACCTCTCTGCTGCTTGCAAACGTCCTTTGGTGCTTTCTGCGTGAAAGAGCAGCTCTGGAGCCTCCTGCAGACCTCTGAATCTGGTTCCCCCTTAATTCAGCACGGATCTGGTATGCTTAGGCTTGATGTGACTCTTCTGTGGGGGCTCAAGAAAATAAAAATAAGGAAAAGCAACGTTCCTGGAAAGCTTGAAAAAATAAACAAGCAAACGAGTAACAGAAAAGCAAAGGTCACAGCAATAGTCCAGGAGGCTCGAAGAGCAGCTCTAAGCCCCTGCTAGGACCCACATCTGCTTGGAGCTTGCAGGGCCGCGATGGGGCCCGGGGGAGGCAGCAGCCACGTCCTGTGTGTCTTGGTGCTACTTCTGTCCCTTTCCAGGGCAAACCTGGAAGGGGCTTTCAGCCCCTTGCCTCCACGCACACACGGGAAGGGAAAACAAGAAACAATCAAACAAAAACTTTTTCCTTCCTATTTCAGTCCCCAAATTAACCTGACAGAAATCTGCTGAGGAAAGAGGGATTTTTTTTTTTTTTTTTTTTTTTTTCCCCTCTCCCCTCTGGCATGGAATTGCCCTGGGGGGACTTTCCGCGGGTGCGCGGAGCGGCTGCGGCCACGCGCGCGAGCGCAGCCCGGGGCCCGCGCTCACCGCAGCCCTTGCGTAGCTGGGGGCACCTCCGTCGTGCTGCTTGGGCAGCCATCGGCACCCACTGCACGGAAAAGAGCTGGGCGGATTGCGCACTGATCGCCTGGTATGGTGCTAGGATTTCTGCTGCTGGGGCATGGTTATAATCGGGACGGGGTGGGGGGCGGAAATAATAACGGGTTTTATTCCTAGCGGTGCACCGAGGTCGCTTTATCGGAGGAGGTCGGTCCTTGCGTGTTTTAGGGGTGGTTTGTGAACTCCTTGGAGAGTGGAAAAGGAAAGTTGGTTTATTTGCTAATGACCGCAGAGAAAAACATCTCGCCGAGGGGGAGGAACGGCCGGGGCCGGCGACGGGACTCGCCGCTGGTCGCCTCGCCCGACCCTCCGCTGCTCCTTCCCCTTCCCGCTGCCCCGGCGTGTCCTGCGCCGCTGCCCCGGGCTGTCCCGGCTCTGCCCCGCTCGTAAAGGTCAGGGGGAGCCACTCGCAGCCGCCGTGACAGGTGCTCCAAATGCCAGCAGCAGCCGCGCCGCATTGTGCGCAGCGGACATTCCCCGGGATGTGCCCTTGGGAGCCCCTCACCGCGGAGTCCGGGCGGCGGGTCCCCCCGGGAAGCCGAGGTGGTACCCGGGGAGCGACGCTTCGCCACCTGTTTCGGGGGGGCCCTCCAAGCCGGGCGAGGGGCTGCGGGGGAGCCGCGGCCCGGCCCGAGGGAGGCCGCTGAGCTCGGGGGCAGCTCTGCCCTCCCTTCGCTGGGTCTTCTGATTCAGGCAAAAAATAGCCCCTGACTTAAGAGCGGGGTCTGGCAAGGTCACGCGCAAATGGAAAGTATCGAGGAAATTAATAGCAAGTGGATTTTTCCCTGCAGGAAGGAATTTAAGGAGAGCCCCTGAAAATTTCAGTCGTGTGATGGAGAGTTAAATACAGCCCCCCGCCCGCCCGGGTCGCGTTCGGGCGCTGCCGAGCGGGACGGGCCCGTCGCGCGGCGCCGC
>VZSV01000001.1:8144323-8159974 GCA_013398735.1 Nothocercus julius | reverse complement strand
CTCTTCTCTTCTCTTCTCTTCTCTTCTCTTCTCTTCTCTTCTCTTCTCTTCTCTTCTCTTCTCTTCTCTTCTCTCTGTGACAACAAAGCATATTGCAAGGTGGAGAAGTGAGTCTTCAGGTGGAATTAAACCTCCCTTAACAGGCCTCGAAGGGCATAGCACAGAATCTTTTGACATTAACCGTTTCCCCTTGGAGCAGTTCACTGCTCCTTTCACATGTAAGACTTGGTCACTTTGGTTGATGTTTTCCTTGTTCAGCACTACCTATTTTTTTTGTTTGTTACTTGATAGCTGTCATTTACCCTGTCTCTTACTAGTCACTACTCAAAATTAAAAACATAAGCTGTACCTGGTGTGAATACTGTTGGTTATTCATTTACTGAAGGAATTTTGGGCATATTCATCCCATTTCCTCCAAGTGCCTCATTATCAGTAAACCTTTGCCTCGCTGCTTCTGTAAATCATTTTCAACCCTTCCTTTTGGGAACCGCTTGTTTGGACTCTTGCACAAGTGTCTCTTGAGAGTAACTGGCTAAGTCACAGGGTGTCATTTCTACTCCTTGATCAGCTGGCAAAACTTTATTAAGAGTAGGTTATTGAACGGCACATATACCCTTTTGGGGACATAAAAAGAAAATTGCATTAAAGGCAGCAGGATTTCCTTCTATTTTTTAATTTTTTTTGAGTACAGTGACTTACTTCCCAGGCGTGTGTCCTTCAAGTGAGGTGGCCCGAGGCAGCCCCTGCCTCTCTTGGGGGGACGTGCCCCGCTCCCGATGTGGTACGAAGGCTGTGGAGCTAATCCTTCATGGATAAAAGTGTGCTAGGCTGGTGATTAGACTTCGGGGCAGGAGAAAAGCAGGAGAGAGCTTCAAAGATCCTTCCCCTCCTCCTCGCGACCCCAGCAGCGAGCAAGGAGAGGCGTGAGGCTGTAGCAGCCACTTAGAGCGGTGATTTATCGGGCGCTGCGCGGCTGCGATCAGAGGCCGGGGCAGCGCTAATGAGCCCCTCGCCACGGCCAACGCCGACGTCGCGCGGGTCCCGAGCGGGGCCGGGGACGGCTGGCGGGGCGGCTGGAGAGATCCGACCGCGGCCAAGAGTTTATTAAAATTCAGTTTGACTTGGGGTGAAATACGTTCCCCTAACTCAGGGCAGCAGAGGTTAATGGAGTCCTTTTTGTCGTTGTTTTATGGCACTCTTTTGGGATACACATAAAAAAAGACTGGAGCATTTCTGAGTAATTTAAATATTTGAATTTGTGCTTTGCCGTTTTGTCTCTATTCTTGGTTGGCAAGTCATGATTTCCCTTGCGTTGTTTTTTGTGTCAGTCAGTGTTTTCTCTGCCCTCTTTCTATCTGCTGCTAGAGCCTGGGGGTCTCCCAGCCCCTGTGGCTGGGAGCTGGTGGGCTGAGCAGCCAGCGGCCTCATTCCTTGCTGCAGTGCTTATAAAAGCCTCGTGCTCTTGGGGACATTAGCGGTTCCCAGACCTGGCTGGCCTTGGGGTTTGCAATGTGCAGTCAGAATGGAAATAAGTTTTCACTGTGTTTCCAAGAACAGGCATGTTTGGTAAAGGCTGAATGTTTTTCTTCTCTCGTCTGCGCCTTTCTTTTCTAATCAGCTATATAAAACTGAAGAGCAGCAGAACTACTTGGTTAAAGCACATGGGCCAACCTTGGGCCCAGCACTCAGACTTGAGCTTTTCTGTGGTTCAGCAAAGTTCAGCCAGCTCTGGGTGTTTTCTGGTTTTATTCCATTTTCCCATCACTCATGCTCTGCAGTTTCCAAGTGAAACTAGTAGCACCCAAATTCCCTTGGGACATGCTGTTCCTGACTGGAAACAGGGCTGACTCAGCACCTCGCCTGGGCACAGCATCCCTAGCTCTTCTCTGAGTGGGGTCTGAGGGCCTGGATCAGGAACCAGGGCCATTAACACAGGAGCTGCTCTGGGAGGGTCTGCGCTGCTAGGGCTGATTCCATCCAGGACTCTCTAATGTGGATGGAGCTGAGCCCTTGCTCAGCTCGTGACACAGTGCCTCTGATCTCCTGCCTCCTGCCCCTTTGCTCTGCCTGTTAGTTTAGGCTACGGTTTCAGCCGCGTTACTGAGAGAGGCGACATGAAGTCACCTCTGGGAGGCAGCTGAACTTCAGCAATGCGCTGCGGCCCCCGCCGTGCCGCGGTGAACAGCGGCGACGGAACAGGCGGCCGGAGCTGCCGGGCGGGCGCTGCCCGGGCAGGCAGGGGCACGTGCGCTGCCGGGAGCCGCTCTCGGAGCAGCACCGCGACCGCACGCGAGCGCAAGGCTCCCTCTCCCTCGAGGTGCTCCTGCTCGGCCAGCCCTGCAGCCCGCCGGAGAGGGAGCGCTGCCCGACTCCCTCTGCAGCCGCCCGGCCGGGCTGTATCAAAACTTCATTCTGTGTCAGTGATGCTCTTTCTTTTTTTTTTTTAATGAGCTCCCATATTTTCTCTTATTCCGTACTCGGGTCTTCAGGTGCCCACCTCCTCTTTCAGCCAGGAGCAGGTAGGTGCTCACACTGCAGCACCATGAGGAGCTGCTTCCGAGGGCCTTGGGACAAGCTGAGCCCCTCAGACAGACACGGCCATGGAAAGGCTACACACGGTTGTTTGGAAGGAGGAGATAGCTTATTCCAAAGGCATCAGATTCAGAGCCCAAAGGAAACGGCAAGTCCTTTCTAAAGCCCCGCTGATCCTGGCCTGCCGCGTCCACATCTGTCTTCCCTGGCAGACAAGCTCTGGTGGTACCTCAGTGCAGAGGTGCCAGGTGGCTTTTGGTGCACTAAAATATCTCACTTTTGTATAAATGAATCTCAGAGTTCTGAAAGCTCTGAGGAGAAGCTGTGGCTAGAGCGAAAGGGCACAGCTTATGTCCCAAATTATTCTTCATGTGGCATGCTCGCTGCAACGGCAGTGCCTTGGAGCCGTGCCCCGCCGTGCCAGCGCCTGCCACGAGATGGCATTTTAAATGACAGTCCAGGGAGGTGACAGTGCCCCCTGCGCGGCCGGGCAGCCAGAGCCTGGCGGAGCCGCACAGTGCTCCACGCTTACGCGGACACCTGGCTGGTTTTCAGCGCATGCAAAATCCTGCCCAAAAACATGGGAGCTATGACTGGTCATTTTAAAATGATGATTTTTTTCCCACTGTATGCAGGCTACAAATAGCTGGGAAACACTTGCAGCTTCTGTGCTATGTCCCACTTCTCGACATGCCTGAAGTCGTGTGTGTGTGTACACGAAAAGCCACCTGGCACCTCTGCACTGAGGTACCACCAGAGCCTGTCTGCCAGGGAACATGGCACACATGGGCCATAGGCTACCTCCTCTTCTGGCTACCTATAGGGAATGTTTTTCAAATAGAACGGAAAATCAGCAATGCCAAATTCAGCCATGAAGTTCTGGCTCCTCTCCTCATCTCTAAATTCATCTGCAGCCTACAAGGATGCTCTCTCTCTGAATAGGAATAAGCTGAAGGACTTGGGCCTTTGTATGCCTAAATTCCAGCCACTTCATTTTATTCTATATAACCCAAAATGTGGTTTGCTTTTTAAATGATAGCCGTGTGTTGAGTTCTTGACTGCAGTGACATGCGGGAGGCAGAAGGCTGCAGCAGATAATTTGGGGAAAAGGGTAATAGCTCCAGCATGTTTTAGGGCAAGATCCCAAGGGCCGGATAAGGTTACTAGAGCTGGCCAAGTCCTGGAGGAGTGCTGGCCAGACTGGGTCCGGTGCAATCCTTCCTCAGTAAGGAGTCTGAAATGCAGAGCCAAACCATATCTTGGGAAAATTCAGCACTTGTGTGTAAGCAGCAGTTGAGAGAACGGCATTAAGAGCTAGGACTGGATTTAAGAAGCCCTCCTAATGACTGTAACAGAGAGTGAGGAAGTAAAAACTGCATTATTGCTATGAAAAGTAGGAGCCAGCTCCTGGCCGTGCCGGCAAGGAGGGGCGTCATGAAATGGCTGAGGTACCAGGCCAGAGAGATCAGGGCATGGAGCAGGGGAGAACCCCTGCTCGTAGCTGGCGGGAGGGCAGATGGATATCACACCATTCCCCAAGGAGCAGGGAGGCAGCCCGGGGCAGCTGGGGCTCCGGTGTCGCCGGCAGCCAGGTGCCACCACGCGCTCTTCCGAAGCGGATGGGCCGCAGCCGGCTGGCCTCAGTGACCGGCATCGTGCTGGAAGGGGACGCATCGCTTCAAGCTGAGCCCGAGGCTGCTTCTGTGGGCGAAATGTTCCACGCTCCCCAGAGCTGTGGATGTGCCCAGCCCAGTTACCTCCGAGTTAAATTCGATAGATAGGATTATTCATAGACAAAACTTTACTTCATCACCCTCCCAAAAGAGCGCCTGCTGGGCACAAAGTAGGTATGAAATGTAACGCAAACCTCGTGATGAGCTGGTTAAAAAGCCACAAGAGCGGAGTGGGCATAGAAGGGCACTGTGTGGCTGGGGCTGGTCCCCGGGACTGCAAAGAGCCTTAAGGAAAAGCACAGTCCATGCATCCTTCCCCCCGTGCCTCCCTCAGCTGGGTCTATACGACATATATGTCAGGATCAGACACGCATCTCCTGTGCCAGTGAACATCCAGGGATCCTCAGGAGCCATTCCCTTGTAGCTGCAGCAGGTGGAGGCCATGCGGAAAATGAGCCCGCAGCTGCAGCTAGTACAACCCTGAAGGGAAGATAACCAAGTGGAAGGAGCCCTGAGTGGGCAGATTGAGGGCTGAGCTGAAGGAGCTGATACATGGACCAGGGGCTCAGGGCCAGATCCAGAAGGAGCCATGGGACCTGCCAGAAACACAAGTAGACCGGTGAAGCGCTCAAATATGGACTGGATGGAACGAGGAGAAACAGGACCTGATGAAGAGTAAGCTCGCAAGCCCTTGCTCCTCAATTGCCGCACCAATTGTACCCCAACATTCCCTGGAGCACCAGAGATCCTCTGCTAGAGTACACGTGTATTCCTGGTGGATGCCCCTGCACCTGAGGCACTGCGAGGGCAGGGTGTTAGCTGGGGAAGCCTTTAAATATCCCCCTTTTACTGCAGCTCTAGGCAAGGAAGGGGTCCTGAAGAGTGAAGGAGCACCAAAACAAGTCCCATGGGCCCTGTAAGGGTGTAATGATGTTCACACTATCTGTGTCATGAAGATCTTCAAAAAATGTATCTCAAGGTCTCTTCAGGGTTGATTAGAAACAGACACCCCAAACTTTACACTAAAATTTTGAGGCCATCTCTAGTTACAGGAAGTATGGGCATATCTATATGTGGTTGTATGCAATTTGCTTCACTGTAACATTTAGCATGACTGTTTTGAGGTCAGGAGATCCCACTCTTCGGGCATGAGCTCTTGATGTTCTGTCGAGACTAGGTGCACCTATCCCCTATGTGCTACCATTGGCACTTGGCGTGTCCAGCCCCTCATCCATTCCTGAGGGTTGCAGATGGCTTTGCTGCAGGAACTACCCATTGCTCCTGCTCCCTTTTTGTGGAGGCAACTAGTCTCTGCTGGTGCCCTCAGAAGCTGGAGGCAAAGGAGCTTGTGCCTCTTGTAGCATGTCCTCACTGCTAGCAGTGCAGTCTTCAAGCAGCACTTGGATTTCAGGGGCAGTTGCCTTTACCTCTCTTCATTCTCATCCTCGGTTTTGCTTCACTCTACGCACCCAAAACACGCACAGGAGAAGATAGATGTAGAGGTGGCTGCCTCTCTATCGAGCCCTTGTCCCTGGAGGTGCCTTTCCCAGCACAGGGAGGCAACACATCTGCATCCATATCACCTAAGAGCACACACGCCCTCCCACCAGGCATAGGGCAGGCTGGGGGGCTCGGCAGTGTCCTCCTGTGAGGACTACCATGGTTTCAATCATCTAACCCGCTCTCGGTGCTGCTCCTGCCCCAGGAGGAGCATGAGACAGGGCTCAATACGTCTTGCCCTCTGGCTTTCCTCAGAAAGCACTTTGCAGCCTCTGCTCATTTTCCTGGGGTACGAGTGTCCTTAGTGGCCCTTGAATATCTCCTTGTGGGCCTAAGGGATGGCATCCTTATCCCTAAAATGCACCAGCCCATCTTATGTGTCACAAGGTGAGGGCTGTTGCACTGAAAATAGTGCAATAGTCCTTCTGGCCAGGCCTGGCAAAGAGGAGCGAGGTGCTAAAACCGTGAGCAAAATGAAGAGGAAAACAGGTAGGGGAGCAGCGAGCTCCCGGACAACGCGCGTGAGCTCCTCAGGTGGTATCTTCATTGCCCCCTAGCAGCCTCCAGCCAGGAGGAGAAATGGAACTCCCAGGAAAGGAGAGCTGCCTTGGGAATACGCAGAGCTGTGAGCCCAGAAAGATGAGTTTTGTTTTGAAAAAAAGGCAGCTGATCAGGGGCCGGAGCCTGGGGACACTGAACGGGAGCACGGGCTCCACACGGACGTCAGGGGAGCAGCGCGTCCCGCGCCGGGGCGCCCCGCGCGCGGCCCACACCCCCGGCTGGCGCAAGGCAGCTGCTTCTTACCCGGGCCTGACTGCTTGCAGCGAAGATAAATATCCTTGCTGAAAGCCCTGGGCCCGGCTCCCGGCTGCAGCGTATGTTATGCGGTCAATGAAATTGGATCAGAGGCGGAGCTCGGCGGTGTGCACGCGCGCGTGAGCGTGTGGGCGCGCTGTGCCAGCCCTGCCGTCCTTGATGCCAGAGGGACCGAGCTGCCGCCCGCCTGGCCACGGCCACAGGAAAGGAGCCATGGATGTCGCTGGTGGCTCTTCCATTGCTCTGATGGCTGTGCCTGAGATGAGCCCTCCTGCTAGGACTGACCTCTGGTGATGTGCAGTGCAGTGTCCCCTTCGTCAGGGTTGTTGGGACACTGTGTCTTGCAGGGCCATGCTCACGCCTCTGTCTGCAAGGGCTGCCCCGGGGAGCCCGTGTGTCCCCTCCACAGAGCTGGCTAGAGACTTGGTGCTCCCAAAGCCTGGCAACGCAGTGGAGATGCCGAAGGACCTCAAGCCCTGGCAAGGCAGTGGAGATGCTGAAGGACCTCATGTCCAAGGGCAGCTGCAATCTTAGGGAACACAAGAGGTGTCTGGTGAAGGTGGCACGAAAACCACGGTTAGTTAATAGGGAGCTCTGGCTGCCTTAAAGCCCTGCAGTGGAGGTCTCAAGGAGAGGACGAGGCAGTACCGGTTCAGGGCATGGGTTAATCGCCAGTGCCATTAGGAATCAGGTGGCCTCCCAAGTCACGTGTGTATCAGTGCAGGCACTTCCCTTGTGTATGCCTTTTTTAAAATGGACTTTTCCTCTCTTTTGAGATGAATTCCCTCCTGTGAACAGTAAATTTCCCCCATAAACAGTAACAACCAGGCACACCTGACAACACGACACAAAAGCTGTGTTTGACCCCAAGTCCTGCCCCAAGCTATCTGAGCCACGCGTGTAGGGGAGGAGCAGCAGCGGCGCTCCTGAGAAAAGGCTTTGGAATGTGTGCTTTCTGCTTCTGGAATCACAGGGAGATTGGGTGTTAGGGAGGCAGTTGCCACCAAGCCATGGGAGAGAGCTGCCTGGCCTCCCCGAGAAAGAGAGAAAAAGAGAAAGAAATGAGAGTGAGAATGAGAGAAAGACAGAGAGAACAAAAGAGAAAAATGGGAAAGGAAGAATATTTATGGAATGTATTTACTTATTACTCTATCTCTACTGACTCACATATGCACTAGCCAATTTCTGCAGATTTGCTGGAACTATCATGATTACTGTCAAAAATAATAAATATCATGGCAGAGCATACAATTTTCCTATCTTGTGGCATCAAGCCCCATTTGAGCAGGCACTGTCCAAGCACATTTTAAGAAGCTCAGTTCCTCAAAGAGTTTGGATTCCCCATGCAGGACCCAAAGCAAGTCAGGACTGCAGACAGGTCAGTGTGGACTACACAAAGGAGAAAGGATGTTAGTCAGTGGACTTTGGTCCCAACTCCCAGAGGAGCACAAATCTTGAGAAAATATTCCTAAGACTCAAAGCAAACAGTCTTGAGAAAGAGCTTTACAGGGATCTCCTCAAAAGCCTGGGAGAAAAGTATCAGAGAAAGCAGTAAGTGCTTTTCCTAAGCACTAAGACAATGGAGTGGTGGTAGTGGCTACAATTCGGGATGCACCGCCCCGACACAAACAAGAGCTGATGGGAAGGCTTTGCATGGGCACACAGACAAGATATGCATGGCCTGCATCCTCCTTCCCAGGCTGGGTCCCCTTCCCATCTCTGTGGTCCACGCATCAGGAGAGCCAGGGAAACGGGAGAGATGATCCCAGAGGATCTGAGGAAACTCTTGCATCAGGGAACTCTCCAGGGTCTTAATCGCAGTCCTGCATTGCACCCTTCTGTCCTGCTTAGGCAGTTTTTTTTCCCTCAAATCCTTTTTTATAGCTCATCCTTCCACATACAAATTTGGGCCTTCCTGTGCTCATAGCTAAGAGTGCTGGCTACATTTCATGCTTTTGTTTTCATATGAATTATTTGACTTACTTAGTCCTTCAGCTGTGAGGAGAAAGGAAAGAGGATAGGAATGCCTTGTCACGAACGTGGTCATACGCTTTGGGCTGCGAAGCCCACAGAATAGCCAGGATGTAAGGTGCAATAAATATGAAATCAAATGTAATGGTGTTAACGTAGCAAGGATGAGCACTGGAAAACATGGAAATTTCCAAAGGCAGAGGCTAAGATGCTGGGCTAGCACTGACGAACTTGGATACGATCCTGTGGAGGACTCCTGAGGGACATCTCCCAATAGGGAGACTCCTTAGCTGGTGGCGTCATTTCCCAAGAAGTCTGATTCCTGGTCTGAAAACATTTTAAAATAGGTTATTAAAATGAAATTAAAAAAAAAAAAAAAAGAAAATAGCCAATTGGCATGGTCTTGGATCAGTTAGGAGACGAAAGAGGGAAAGCACTAGTGCGCCTTTTTGTTCTTGAAATTTCAGATGCTGAGCAGAGAGGCTCGAAGTCAAGCTCGGCAGTAGGGCTGCCATGGGTTTTGTTCAAAAACCCCGGGCAGAAACGGGATTATTGAGCACGGGGATCCAGGTGGCTGGTGACTGGGGCCTAAGCCTGGCCCTCTGCGTCCTCATGGGCCCCTCCTGTGACCAGGCTCAAGGACTGCAGTCTTCAGTGTGCCTGAGGCCCATGTGTGGGAACGGGGCCGCTGGAGGAGGGAGCGGGAGGCTGCTGCCGGGGCACGTGCTCGAGAGCGTCCCGGCACCCCGACCTCGCCAGGGCCGGCACCGGCGGATGCCAGGCAGCCCCAGGGACCGGGGGATGCAGCTGGCATCAGCTGTCTCTCACGTTTCCTTCCCTGCTCGCTACCACCATCCTGGTATCTCTGTCAAAGTATTGTTTTTTCCTCTTGTTGATGGTTCTGTCCAAACCAAATAGTTGGTCATAAGATTTACATCCATTTCTGTCTCTCTCTCTCTTCCTCTCCATCCTTGTTCCCTCAAACCTTTTCCCTGCCCTTCTCTCTCTCACCTAAGCAGGTAAAGAGAGCAGCTTGGGAGAGGCTGACTTGCAGCCGAGCTCCGACCCCTCGGGAATGGACAACAGCTACCTCAGTGTGAAGGAGGCTGGCGTGAAAGTCCCCCAGGACAGGGCCAGCACTGACCTCCCCAGCCCCATGGACAAGACCGACTCGGAGAGCAACAAGGGGAAAAAGCGGAGGAACCGCACCACCTTCACCAGCTACCAGCTGGAGGAGCTGGAGAAGGTCTTCCAGAAGACCCACTACCCAGATGTCTACGCCAGGGAGCAGCTAGCCATGAGGACAGACCTCACCGAGGCTCGAGTGCAGGTAAGGGGGGAGCTCTGGCGCTCGGGTGGGCCGTCCTGCAAACAACCCGGGGCTTTCCAGACCTCTGGGAGCAAACTCAGGACCCTTGCAACATTGTCTGAAATGAGTGCCAGCTCCTTTATGTGGGGCGGGTGTCCCAGGCTTCAAGGTTCATAAAGCTCGCTCTTGTCTTTAAGTAACCGGATATTGTAGGAGGTAAGACTCACTCTCACCCTAAACCAAGCTGCTGCAGAAGGACTTTTCTTCAGAAGAACTGGAAGGGGACCCTTGTTCCTTAGGTGAAATAGATGACAGATTTTGCTGCCTAATTGAATAAGGAGGCACTGAGAATGTGCAAATTGGTATGGCCACCACCCTGGAAGGAGCAGGAGAGCTAGGCAGCCAGGCTGCAATCTCACTGCCAGCTCTCACACACTAGAAAGGTGAGACCAGGGCTTTGGCAAAGCCAAACTCCACAGGAAATAATTAGTGACTCTCTGACTCGGGCTCTTTCCTCTGTATCAATATTAAAGGCCTGACAGAGCTCAGAATTATTAAAAAAAAAAAGAAAAAAAAGTATTATTTCTTGGAGCAGACCCTCCATATCTCATGCTTTGACAGACGAAACTTATGATCTGATTCTTCAGTTGGCTAATCCTCTGACCTCTATATTCTGGCATTTCTCAGATCATCACCCCTGGGACTTGTGCTAGCATCAAGGATAGCTGGAGTTTGGAGGCGTCTGACTGCATCTGCCACACTAGGAAGACGCCTAGGTTGCAGGCAACGCAGCTTTTCCTGTGCTCTAAGCCCTGCAAGCCATTTTTGTAAACATTTACAACAACCAGGCCAGCATCCAGCCCTTTCTAATCTGTATATTTACTTGCATTTTCGTCTGGCTATGAGATTTTACTTGTCTGCTGGCCTGAAGAGGTTTGCAGGGCTGCTGTGCTCTTCCCCACAGCTGTTTCTCTTCATGCCGGACATGGCTGCGTTTCAGCAGAAATTCCCACTAGTCCAGTGCCTAGCGTGCTGAGCGCTGCGGGATGGGCATCTCTGCAAATGTCAGCTATTTACTGCTGCCTCTCGATGCAGCCCTTGATTTCTCAGGGACACATCACAAGTGTTAAGGGGGGGTCTCCTGGGATGCCAGAGGCAGCATTGAGTTACCAGCTTCACAATGCATGAAATTCCTGTTGCTCAGGAATGAGCGCGAGGTGCTGGAGGGCAGCGAGCCCTTCCTGCTCGCCCCCGCGCCGGGCTATGCAGCTAGCATGTCTCAGCTAGAGCGCGAGCCTGCCTAGCAGAGCCAGGTCGGGGAGACAGATGTGATCCACAGATTCGTTACATATGGCCCGTCATCTCAGGGTTTGCTTTTTTTTTTTTTCCATGTTACCACTGAATAACACTGTGGGGGTAAATGCTTGCTCACGCTCAGTGTGAGGGATTCAGGAACTGTTTGCTGTTGCTCAAACATTTGGTTACCACTTAATCACGTGCACAGAGTGGCAGCGCTGCAGGCAGCTCGGTAGGAGCTCTGCGCTGGGGCTGCTCTGCCTGCCCGGCTGAGCCCGGGCTGCTGCCAGGTTAAACGGCTGCTCTGCCACGGCTGTCCTTGGAGCTGAGCAAAAGGAGCTGGGAATTCAAGCTGAAGGGCCTCGGCTCCCCTCCTGTCACCAGGGATGTGGAGAGGCGCGGGTGACTTCTTGCAGGTCCACGGGCTGGGGTGCCCGATGCAGAGCACCAGCAACGGCTCGGAGCAGCCTCCCTGCTCTCACTTGCCCAAATCGCCCCAGGAGGGCAGACAAGCGCTCACACGTCTCGCTTCTTGAGATGGGGGTGGCAGTGGCTGTATAACAGAATAGCTGAACTACCAAGTAGACCATTTGTTCAGGTACTTACCCAAAAGTAATAGATCTGATCATGCTACTGTGGGGATTTACACTCATATTCCAGCCAGGAAAGATGCCCATGCACTAGGTGATGGGCTCGAGGCCCCCGCCACCAGCCCCTGAGGAAGGTTTGCCGCACTCGTGCCACAAACGCAGCCTTCACCGTAACTAGTGGGCTCAGGCCTACTGTAGGTCCATGTTCCCACAGTGTGCATTAAATTGCTATTAAGTAATAGCATATAGGCAGCTTTAGGACCAGAATCGACAGCTGCCATGCTCTGTACCCACTGTCGGTGCCTGTTCGGCAAGTCCAGGGAGGGGCTGCCCCATGCAGGGTGGAAGGGCTGGGGATTGCATGGGGCTGTGCTCTCCATGCAGAAGCATTTCAAGGCCAGGGCCTTAGCAAACTGTCCCAGCTCAACTGTCAGCTTGGGGTTTTTTTACAGCCAGTATATGCTTTGCTCTGATTCCCCCTCTCCCTGGCCAGCTTTACTCCATGGTGGGCCTCCCAAGGCCAGAAAACTGCTTCAGGGAAAGGTGGACCACAGCCTGGAGAGCCCCAGGGCATAGCCAAAGAGAAGGCAGGGAGACTTGGCACAGAGAAAGCTGCTAAGAAAACTATTGGCTAAGCAAAGACCTACTGCAAAGACCAAGGTCCAAACCAGGGTTAAACCAGAGTCACAGTAGAAAGCGCCTAGACCATGAGCCCCTCCACTTCCTTCATTCTACAAGCTGCGTCGTAGCTACGTACTCAGACAGGCTCCACCAACCCATCCAGGTCTGCGGCTGGAGCCTGGGTGTTTGGGGGCTCCCATTGTAGCTCCATGGGCTTTGAGGGGAGTTCTAGGAGCACCAAAGAACGTGTAGACCCCTTACGTGTGGATGGTGTCATGAATGAGAAATATATCATATAACAGATGAACTTAGGGTGATCTTAGCAAAGCAGAGCCATGTGAGAGAGATGTACTGAGCCAGTCTGAGATGTGATGCTCCTCCCTATAGCCAAGCCAACTTCGGGCTGAATCAGCCCCTCTTTGCCCAAGTTTGTCACCCTGAAGAGTGCAGCCAGGTCCCACGCTGTAGGCAGAGTCCAACAGGGAAGCAGACAGACACGGGACAGCTCTGGGTCCTTCCTTCCCTTCCTGAGCTCACACTGCACTAGCGGACTAGCTGCTGCAGAGCCCAGTGCCTGCAGAAGGTTCACCCCAGGCCCCCTCGCAACCTGGCCCCTTGCTGCAAAGCACCTGCTAAGCTGGGGCACGTCCCAGCTGTCAGAAGCACAAGCTGTCAGTAAGTCCTGTGCGGAGGCAGAGCAGGTCCTTTCTCCTCTTCATCACGTGTGGCTGCAGAGACCCTCCACGGGCCTGGAAAGGGCTCCTTGAGGGCAGGAGCAACTACCTGAGTCTCTGCTGAGCTGCGGAGGGAGGCAGCAGCTTTCCAGGAGTGGGGAGAGCTAGCGGGGAGGGAGAAGATGGGAGGAAGGAGGTAGCTCTGGGCAGGCTTCCCTCCGCATCCAGCCTTTCTCCTCACTGGGGAGGAGCAGCGGCAGCAGCTCTGCTCACTCTTACCAACATCACTGCGACACACACATCTCGTCATCCCCAAGACGGCCGGGCAGCACTGCAGACCCCCTCGGGGCACATCCCAGGGTGACGACTGTCCCCTGCTCCCCACGGGTCCCCCTTCGTCTCCCACTACCCCGCAGCACCAGGCTGCTCTCCGTGGTGGCTGCGGATGCCGAGCACGCGTGGCGCTGCAGGACACGCTAGACGCGTACGCCGCGTTCACACGCACAGCTCACACACACGCCCCGGCCCGTCGCATGCTGTCCTGGGCCGGCCGCAGCGCTGCCTCCCCCCGGCATGCGGCAGAGGGGCGGAAGGAGGCGTCGCAGCCAGGCAATACCCTCCAGCCAGGCCCCTCCAGTGCCAGCTGCGCCATCGCTGGGGCTGTTAATGGGAATCTTCTCACCAGTGACCTCGTGATGCAGCGGGGGCTTGAACGTGAGAGGGAAATGTCAAACTCTGCTGTAGCAAGATCACCTCCTTGGAAAAAGAAGGGAAAGAAAAAAAAAAAAAGCAAGAAGTAATATATCTTGATCCCTTTTCCCCCATAAAACCCTGGGAGGCTGGTGGAAGGAGCGGAAAGACTGAGCTAAGCCTGCAGGAAATTAAACATGAAATGAAAACAAGCTCAAGTTATTCAATTCTCTCATCCCAGGCTCCAATTTCCCATTCCAGGCCACTGATAAAATGGTGTCCAGTTTCAGAGCTCGAGGATGAATTCTGGGTCTGTTCTTGCGGGCTGGAGAGCGAAGGGCCTGTGGCCATCTCCAGGAGAAGGGGAGGCAGCCTGGCCTTCAGCAGGGGGACGGGGCCCTGGAGACAGACAGGCAGACGGGCTGGGGCAGCGGGAGGTGGCAGTGGGGCTGGCGGGAGCAGTGGGGCATGGGGCTGAGCGGGCAGCGGGACGGAGACCCACAGACAGTGGCCACCCCTGGAGCTGGGCTGTCCAACCTCTTCCATCCCAGCTTTGGGAACTAAATGTATATATATATATACACACACACACACACATATGTTTTGTTTTGTTTTGCTCTGTTTGGTTTTGTTTTTAACTCGGAGGAAGGACAAAAGCAATGGTGCAATTCCTGTGCACACAGCAAGGCAGTGTCCGGGGGCGGGCCAGCTCAGCCCCATGAGCGCAGAGGGATGCGGGAGGCAGGGAAAGGCGGTGGCAGCAGCAGGGACGGGGCCGTGCTGGAGGCTCCCCCTTTCATCCCTGCAGCCTCTCCAAGCGCCTCCAGCACGTCAGATGTGCAAGCACATGGGTTTGGGTACTGGCATATGGCTGCATGTTTATGGAGACAAGAAACATTTTCAGAGCTGTAGATTTTTATAGGACTGATTTGGTACATCAGGTCTTATCAAAGCCGTGTCTGCAGGAGTCAGACATGTGACATTAGCCTGCACTCCAGCCCTAGTTGTTAACAGAGAGATGCAGCCCGCAAGGACTGCTTATCCCTGTGTGGAATACCTCGTCCTGACCCCAGAGGACACACTGCACCAAGCGCTGCGGCCTTTCCTGCCGCACTGCCCTCCCGCCACGGAAGGTGACTTGCAACAAAAAGAAAATGGGATTTTTGCTATATTTGCCTTATAAACGCAGTGTCTCCTAAGACTGAGGAAGCCAGCAAAGATTTTAAAGAAGTAGTGGGTTTTCTGCTGGCATCCTTGTTTTATTCATTGCTCTGCTGCCCTGCTACTGCAGAGGACTGGAGAAGCCCTGCTGTAAGACACCCAAGACGACCCAAAACAGCTTGGGCCAAAGGAGACGTGATCATTTGAAAAGGTGGTCCAACACTTGCAGCAAGTGCTTTGGCTCCGCAGATCGCTGCCAGCTCCCCAGCTTCAAAGTGCCCCGGGCATCAGTCTCTTGACTGCAGCCACTTTTCATCTTCATCCTGACATGGCTTGGTGGCTGATTTGCCAGCACTGTAGGGACTGCAGTTTGGGAGCCACCAGTTTAAAGCATATGGTTTTGCTAGCACCAGTTGAACTCAGTGCCTGCATGAAGTGCAGAGCAGAAATCCCCCTGCTGCCCGTCAGTGCCCCATGCGAGGCGGGCACAGGCCCCGTGTTGCTGCCTTTGCTGGTGATGCCTTGCAAAACCAGGCCCTGCCACGCAGGGGATGGCTGCGCATGCCGGGCACATGTTGTCCCCAAGGCTGTGCGCTGCCTACCCGCTCCCCAGCGCTCAGCAGGGCCCCGCTCCGTGCGGGAGCCGGGTCAGCGCCGCCAGCAACACGGAGCCTGCAGATCAAAGCCGGCCAGCCCCGGCCTGCAGCTGGGCGGCCGCGCTGTGCCAAGAGGAGCAGAGCAGACTGAGGCCCGGGGGCATCCCCCGGACCCGCTCCATGTGCCGCGCTCCGGCGGCGGCAGCGGCAGCAGGGCCGCTC
>VZSV01000001.1:8080358-8138251 GCA_013398735.1 Nothocercus julius | reverse complement strand
ATAATAACAAATATAAGCAGCAGGACAGGGCAAGGGTTCGGGCCGGGGGAGCAGGTGAGGCAGCGGGGAAGCCCTGTGAGGGAAGGGGCAGCACGACGAGGCAGGGAGGGCCCGGGTTGCCCGCAGCCCTAGCCGGGCTACGCTGTGCAGAACAAATGCGTTCCCAACCCACCTCAGACTGGTTTGATAACACGGGAAACACCCTTTTCTTCCTCACGCCTCCCTTCCCCAGAGAGCTGCTGTAACTCTGCCAAACGCGCTCGGCGCGGGCATCTCCAGAGACTGCCCAGCCGTAAATCCCCATTCTCCACTCACCCCTAATATTCCCATTTCCCACAGAGCAAGGCGCAGGGGGAGCGCGCTCCACCACCTCACAGCACCTCATCGCTCCGGCCTCCCCCGTCGCCCCCAACCCCGCCATCCCGGGAAAAGCCCGGGAAACTTGCCGAACTCCTGCTGGAGAGTTGAGCTACCAAACTATCGTAGAATCAGTGATTCGCTAAGGAAAAGAGGAGAGGAAGAAGTGAGGAAAGGAAAAATAAAGATGGACGGGAAGAAATCAAGCAAGAAAGCAACTATGCAAGCAAGAGGGGCAGGAAGAAAGAAGGAAGAAAGGAGGCAGGCGTAGAAACCACGGGCGTCGGGAGCGGGATGCCGGAGCGCGGTGTCCCCGGCCGGGAGGAGGGCGGCAAAGGCAGAGGCGGGCAAGGCGTCTGACCTGGTCGAAGTAGATGGTCATGGTGCGGTTGCTCATCTCGGAAGGCTCGTGGTTGGTGCTGCGCGTGGCCGAGAAGGCCACCTTGGCGCTGCCCGAGCGCACCGAGATGCCGAGCGAGGAGGTGATGGCGCCGTCGGCCGAGGGGCTCGAGTCGCACACCACGAGGCACTTGCCCTCCAGCACGATGGGCTCCGTGTCGTTCTGCGCTCGCACCGGGCAGCCGGCGGGCAGCAGCAGCAGCAGCAGCGGCAGCGCCCCTCTCGCCTCTCCCTGGGCTTTGCCCCGAGCGCCGGCTCGGCCTGCTGGAGCGCGGCTGTTTCCCCGCTCCCCACGCAGCGCATAACGCAGGTGCTCTTGCAAGCTTATCCATTCCTCTCACTTGCGGGAGGAAAATTCCTTCCCTCCCCGAGCGCTAAAAGCCAGATTCCCAGATGTTGGCAAAGCTCTGGCTATTAGCAGCCAGCAGCCAGTTTCAGCCTGGCTTTTGGGGTTTACATCAGAAATTGCTCCTGATTGGGAAGGTGCCAGGAAAGGATGCGACTCCTGGACGAGCAGCTTTAACTGCAGCACAGTCAGTGATCTTACACTTACCAGTATTTAACCTAAGGGGTAACATTCCCCCACCCATATGAGTGAAGACAACCCCCAAGTTAGCTGAAAAGCCTCTCTATAACCTTTAGATAGTGTCAGGACCCAGATTAAACCTCTGCACTCTTTTGCTGAAGCTACACTTTCCTAATGAGATTACACTTTCCTAACGGGATTAAAAGCATTAAGAAATTTCGCTCTGGGAGATGTGGCCACAGCGCCTGAGTTAACATGTTCCTTCTCCCGGAGAACACCACAGGGCAACGTTCAGGCAGTTTTAATGAAAAACAATCTTTTTCTTCCTGTAAACTAAACAGATTTGCCTTTTTTCTTCCTCTTTTTAAAGACAGCTTATTAACCTTTAAGCAGATGGATGCACAATAACCTTCCCACTGGCAAGAAGGCAAAAGCCATGCAAGGTGCATCTATTTATGGCCAGATGGAGCCCACATGTAAAGGTGTTGCATTTAATCTGAGACAAACAAGTGTTTATTATTTGTGAAAGGATCTTCCACTTTCTCTTGCTTTTCAGTTCATAACTTACTCGCGAGGCCAAGCCAGATGATCCGAGTTAGCAACCCGCCCCGTTCGCGGCAGCCTGGCTGAATTCCTGGGTCTCGTTTTACGGTGCTTTCTGCGTGCAGCCCTGCTCCGTACCCAGTGTGGAAATGGGGTATTGCTCCCTGTCAGTGCTCAGCTGCGGGCGCCCTTCCCCTCTAAAGACAGATACTACAAAACAGGGACCGCTAAGTTTTTCGGCGGCCAGAGCATCAGGCGAGAAAACAACATTTTTCCTGTGTAAAAGGCTCTACGACCACGCAGGAAGCCAGAAGTGCTCGTGGCCCAAAAGCCTCAGGTATCTGCCCAAGGCCCGTGGGCACCCCTAGCCGAGCAGCCCAAGGGAGCTGCGCCCACGGGCTGGCAGGGGGTGGGCGCCCATCCATGCGGGCGCTCTTCAGTCGCTCCCAAGCTTTGGCCTTTAGTTTTACAGCTTCTCATTCCCGCACGGAAGGGGGGGAGCTGAGCGAGCTTCGTCATCCTTAACGGAGCGGGCTGCAACCGCCAGCACGCCTCGATCTCGCACTGGACCACTCCTGCGGGTTTGGGCAGCCCACGCTCTCCATCAGGCTTTTATCAGTCAGATGGTCCAGCTTTCACCTCCTTCTGATCGCCCAACTAATATTCAGGCTAAAAGTCCAATCAAAATGACTTAATAATTCGCCCAGCATTTTCCTTTGCACGTGACTCTGTAGGAATAGTCACAACATGGGTTACTTCTCTCTATAGACACTAGTTCTCCCCTGGCCCATCTCGTCCGTTGCTTCCTGCCCCCACACAGTCTAACCAGTGCTGCGGCACTACTGTCCGTTCGTGAAACCGTGTCCAGGCCCCACGGATCTCAGCCCACACCAGTCACTGCAGAGTTGTCCTATTCCTGCCTGCGATGGGAACGCTTCCCGTTTAGGCAAGTAAACAGGCACCTGGAACGAATCAAAGACATTTGAAGAATGAGTAGCGGGTCCTTCTCCAGGCAACCGAGGACAGCAGGGGCAACGTGGCAGGGAACACCTCCGGGCCGGCCGCCCGCTTGGAGCCGGCGAGCGCCCGGCGCGCTGCGAGCTCCGCGCCACGCCACCTCAGCGCCCCCGTTGTCGCTGCTATCCCCCCACGGGAAACACAACTCGCGCCCAAAGCGACCGCAAGAAGCTGCAGACAGGGGCATCCTGAAGGCCAGCAGAGGTGGGGCCGCAGCACAGCCACTCGCACCAGGCTGCAGTTACCCCGAGTGCACCAGGGATGCCTCCACCGGGCTCCCGGCCAGGGCAGGCTGCAGCGCGCCGGCGCCCGCCCCCACGGCCAGCACTCCTGCAGCCTGCTCTGGAGCCGCCCAGCGCGCCGCACGAGCCGCATTGCAGACGACGCGCGGCCACACTGCCCAAACACAGGCCTGGCTGTTGCATCCCGTGCCGCCCACACGGCCCCTGTAGCCTGGGGTGAATCAGGGCTTCTCTCTAATCGCCGACCGCAGTAACGGGTATCGCGCTGGTTTTACTCAAGCGAGAGGACAGCGAAGCTCTACCTGTTGTTGGGCTCAGAAACCACAGGGGCAAACAGCACAGAAACAACTTGCGCGGGCCTACGCTCAGCTCACAACAGCACGAGACACAGCTAAAACATCCACAACGCAGACGTAAAGCAAAAGGGCTCTAGATTTTTTTCTGATAAGCAAATACCATCTCTCTATATGCCAATGTTTGCAACTGGGTTCCTGAGAGAAGAGGTTTGAAGATGATAATCCGCTTATGGGAAAACTTTCAGATCTAACATAAAAATGCAAAGAACACTAGACTTTTCTGGCATTTATTACCTGAAACGAATTGGGGGGGCCTAAAAATTCAAAAAAACCCTCAGTACAGGTGGAACATCTGCCTCCTCTTTGCTCTGCTCGTCTCAGATCTTCAGGAATAGACCAAAGTTAGAAATTCGGACCAGCTTACTCCATAGTTCATGTTTCATCTAACAAGATTCTGCAGTCTCTTTCTTGCTTTGAGTTCATGGAAGAGTCCATACATGACTTCGAGGATTATCTACACAGCAGAAATGGAGTCACATTTTAGTTCATGAAAGAATGCACTTTGCAGGAGCCCTAGTAAAATTCAAACATGTAAGGCCTAGGGTAGAGTGATATTAAAAAAAAATACACATGCTCACTCTGTCTTACCTGTCTCAGGTACGTAAAATTCATTTTCTTGTCGGCACTGCCAATTTCAGTTTTTCTTTCCGGTGTTCAGCACAGTGCTGTCGAAGCAGCAGTTTTTACTCACCTCTTCCCGGTCCACCCCATGCCTGTTCCTGTTAAGGACCGTTATTCCTCGGGGACAGCAGAATTATGCAGTACTGATTAACCATTTTCCCGTTCTTTCCTAATCAAAAGGGCTTCCACATATGACAATTACCCAGAGCACCAGACACCGATTACAGAGGGCATTCGTGACACATCTTGAGCATTATTACTTTTAACATGAAAATTGGCCACCTACATGAATTTTCATGTCTCTCAGTATACCATTTCTCCAGACTGCTCAACACTCCCCAGTACAGCCTAAAAGCAAATGAGTGAAAAGTGCTTAGTGCCTCTTAAAACCCAGCTCACTGTTATGTTGATATCTGTCTTACAAGGATTTAGCTCCTAATTTTAAGGCCCCGGAGTTTAAAAGGCCCTTGAACTGAGCTTTCAACATACGGTTGCAATAGAGCTCCCCCGGACCGCACCCGTAAGAGCACAGTGAGCAGCAGGAGGCTCAAGAGCAGGACCTGAGACAGCAGGACATGCAAGTTCACCATTCCCACGGCTTGGCCAGGAGTCCTTCCCTCAGAAGCCCTTCCCTCTCTTCAGGGTTTGCTCTCTCCACAAAAACTGAAAGGATCTGTTCCCTATTTTTCCACGATAGATAGTACTGTCAAATCTTGGCAGGAAGTTAGGGGAAAAGGACTCTCTCCAAGAAGGTGACCGTGCAGAGAAAACTCTTTCAAATGCAACCACTGCACTTTAGTTACAGGAAAGACAAAATGCCAATAGATCTTTCTATTTCTTTCTGGTTTGGATCATTCTAAAGCACATTACGGATATTCAACTTTAATACAGACTCAACCAGCAAAACACTCTCTTATCATAATTCTTCCCTCTAAACTCATCCATGGTTCCTTACACACAGCAATGCAACTCCAGAAGAGAAATAAAACAAACACTCTTTAGATTTACTTTTTAATATAACAATATTAGCCTTTGTTTTTTAGATAAAATATATACAATGAAGAGTTAACAACAATCTTAATTTAATAACTGAAAACAAAGCAATTCCAAATCAGACATACAGGTACAACTTATTTTTACAGATTTTGCATCAAAACCAACACAATCATAGACATGGCAGGGAGGGGAAGCAGGGCATTTCACAGACCTGTCAATTGCCCAAATTTCTCCGTGACACAAAACAGACATTACCATTTAAATGAGACTGCCATATAAAAGCAGCTGTAAAATGCAACAGGACATGTCAGATATTGGTCACTGGGCATTTTGAGGAAGGGGAATGAGCCCACAAACTTTGGGATGCAGACAGGGTGACCTGTTGCCTCCTACTAACTTGCAACTGGAGACCAATTCAGGAGGGCTTCTTAGGCTATCGCCACTTAAAAATATTCCAGCAACTATTGTACAAGGGCTGTAGCGGGGCTGGCTGAGCCCTGCCCACGTCGCCCCAGCGCAGGCAGCAAGGCTGAAGTTCAGCAGGTTTCTGCGCTGCCACAGTTCCCCTCTAAACCAAACTCGCAGCGCTCGGCAGCCCGCGGCGCTGCCACCGCCACCCTCCTGCATGCCCGCGCGCGGCCCGAACCCGCGGCCGTGCCGAGAAGCAAGCCCTGAACGCACTCGGAATTAACCGTTCCCAGGGAATGGGGCGATGCAGTCTCCAGGCACATGCCGGGGGAGGCCGGAGGTGGAGCATCCCCTCGGAGCTATTGTTCCAATGTGATTTTCATTCACAGCACATCCAATGCATGGGGCAGTAAGATAAGTCTTAGTGGGGGTGAGACAAATAGGAGCAGATGTTTCCTGTTTCTAGTCTGACTTTCATTTGGTTTCTGTCATTGCTGCCTATGCAGTTTGGGAGAGGGGGGGAACTGTGATGCCTAACACTTGTCCCATTGTTTGGGGTTTTGGCATAATCTGAGCAACGAGGTTGCTCGGAGTGTAACAGAAAAACGGCCCATCGAGCAGATCTCTGCAACCGGCAGCAAGGGAGACTGCAAAAGAAGGTGAGCTCTGGTAATAGAAATTTTACCAGTGAAGCCTGAGGAAAAATTTATTTCTCAGCCCAACTCGGGATCATCTGTAATAACAAAGGACAAGAGATTCTTCAATAAAGGCAATTATACTTCTGACTTTGCTGCATCTGTTTTTTTTTATATCGGGTTAATTTCAGTTTTGAGAAACAATTCCACTTTTTCTAAGAAATTTGAAGTCTCTCTTTACTTAAATAGCAAGCTAAGACCCAGCAGCTTTTCCAACAGTGGTAATTTACAGAGGTTTAATCCGTAATTGTACATTATCAGTGTTTTGCACCTACACACACAGAGATGTGCCCAGCAAAGCTGGAATTGGCAACTTCTGTACATTCAAGTGTTTTACAAATCAGAACTGCAACACACTGGCTGCTGAAGAGGACTCGGCGTTCAAACATTAATTCATAGCTGTTGTTCCAATGTATGGCTACAATGTAAAACTATAACCTGCCTGCTCTGTCTTGATTATGAGAAGGAAAAGTACAGGCAGACTTAAAGATGCATCTTTTCTTATAATATGACTAATTTGGGCACTTGATTTACAATCTCTTGTACACACACAGCAGGAAACCTAAGATTTTAGCAGAAAGAAGAGGTGCAGCAGTTGGAGTTCTATCCTGCAGGTCTCCCGGCTTTAAGAGAGACCATCCTCCTAGCTGCTGTGTGTCCCAACTTGCATTAAAACAGTTTTCAAGTAATAAATTACTTTATTCTTTACACCATGTGACAAAACACAATTTTTGCCGCTGCTGTTGTAAAAAATAAACATATGTCTCACTATGGAAAAAAAGCCATTTGTTACACAGTTACTTAAGCCAACAGTCAAGCTCAGGAGACAGAGGCCCACCAATCCCATAGGAACTGAGCTCCTCCCAAAAGACAGCAGTAGAGAGTTGCTTCAAATGGATGGATGCTTGCACATCAAAGAGGGCTCCAGCACAGTCAAAAGAAGAGGTCAGTCATGCCAGTCAGACCACAGAGCGAGATTCCGTTTTATTCTTGCAGGTGCACAGCCTCCTTTGGAAAAAAAGTGTTTGTTTTGACATTTCTCATAGGACCCATGAATAGATTCAATCCTCCACATGCCACAGAGGAGCAGTTGTTCAGCTTTCCATTACACATTTGTGCAATGTGAAGGGAGGACTGATATACCAGCACACAATGTTCCCATCTCTCTCAGATGTAACCCATTTCCTTGCATGACTTTCTTCAGGGTTTCATATTCTTCCTAGCACCTTCTCCACCTTGACTTTCAGCACACAGGTTTATCTCACAGCTGCCTTTACAAGCTGCCGATATTGGGAAAGCTCTTCAGTTTCTCAGGAAAGTCATCTTTGTACAAGACAGGGTCTGCCCGGTGCTCCACCACTTTCAGAGGCATGGTCCCAAAGACAGAGGCAAATTTATTGATGCATTCAGATCTGGGAAAAAGGAAAGCAATGCAATTAAAAGCCCCAACAACTGGGTTGTCTCCTAGCTCCCACCAAAATCACTGATAGAAAAACAACTCAGTAACCTTCCCTCCTGTTCTTGGAAATACTTCAGCCATGCTGGCTTCTAATAAATAAAAAGCGAGCCTCACTGCAGAGAGAACAGAAAAGAAGCTGGTGTTCTTTGATTTATCCATTTAATCAGAGAGAAGAGCAAGGGGATGCTGGCAGCAGCACATGTGCACATGGAGGTCACAGCTTCCCTCTCCCTCCCCCTAGAATTCCAGTCATTCTTAAAGCAATGTACATGCTGCAAACCAGAACAGATTAACTGCCAACATGTCTCTTAAAGGGCCACTGTTGGGTCAGTTTGGCTCGTAGCAAAGGTTTTGCAAAACACAAGCATTTGTGAGAATGGAATTCTCAAAAACGCTTTTTTTTACCCCCTCCCTCCATCAGACTTCTTCAGAAGCTCTGTATTTTCCCACAAAAATAAACATGTCCCAATGTGTAAGAAACACTAACTGTACCATAATGTCAAAGTGAAGCAGAATAAAAACAATAAAAAGGAACTACCTAGTTCATTTTCCTTGTCTAAATGACAAGAAATCGAGCAGTAAGGCGTCACATCAGCACAGGATATCTCAAATCACTGATGATTCTTTCAGTTTTAGTAACCTCAGGTGTCAGCCTTGCTGGGGCAGGGAACGGTGACGTGCTTCACAAGAAGCAGCCAACAGATGTTTAACCCCACACTGCTCTTTTAACTCTTTCCCTGGAATGCAGCGTACTTATGGAAGAAAGCCCCTGAAAACAGGACTAAACTCACCTCACCCAACGTTCAGCTAACATTAGCTATATGTTGTATAAAACAGCTTTAAAACCTTCAGACACTGAGTATCATGGCAATACATGGATGAACACAAGACATCAGTGTGATAGCTACAAGAAAATGGCTCACAAGTCCTCCGTTGTTCACAAATGAAGGAATTAAGTAAAAAAAAAGCAACAAATGTTTAACTTAACCGCAGAAGCTCCCGCGCTGCAGGCAGCCCCACCTGAGAGGTCACCGGCTCCGGAAGGTTGTGGGTTAGGGGGTTAAGGAGTCACCACAGCTCCAGGAGAGGTTGCCTGACCAGACGCGGTGAATCAAGCCAACAGAGTGTGACCATTTGCTGCTGAGGGCGGCTCGAGACTGGCGGGGCGAGAGCGGGCCGGCCCAAGGCAGGGCAGCGCTGCGCCCAGGCTGCGTCCGTCCGCCAGCCAGCGCCAGGGCGGCGAGAGAGAGAGAAGGGCCAGAGCCCCACAGGGAGCGCAGCTGGAAAGGACATTTGAAGGGCAATGGGCACAGACTGCAACACAGCCAGTTTCATCTTCAGAGGAGCAAGCATTTCTGTGGTGCTTGGGTGACAGGGCACGGACCAGGCTGCCCAGACAGGTTGTGGGCTCTCCTCTGGAAATCCTCACAGCCCACCTGCCATGTGCTCTAGGTGTCCCTGCTTCAGCAAGGCATTGGACCAGATTATCCCGAGAGGTTCCTTCCAACCTCAACTTTCTGGCAATGTGTCAAGACTTCCTTAACACTCTTTTGAAGTGTACGGGACAGTATATGGTTTTCAAAATTAATTCCTCAGCCTCTGAGTCATTCTATACCTCCCTCAGAATTAAGTGATTGAAAAACCCAACATCCAAGCTGTTAGAAGCTACATCTCTATGTATCTGTTTTCAACATATAAAAGTCGTATTTCAGGCTTTTTTTTCCTCCTTGCCCTGAAAAATCAGCTAGAGAATAACTTCACAGCTGATACTTAAATATTTCATGTCAAGAATCCCAGGCCAGCTAATGCAGACACCTCGCTTTCTGCTACCTTCTCATGCCCTCCCCTTGCTTTCTACCCTGAGTCCAGATTCAAATGTTTGCACTAGGAAATTAATTAAAAAAACAAATTTGGAGCTTAAGAGGGAAGAAACAGTACGCAGCAGGAAACAACCTCCAGAACTGGCACAAATAGTGCTTGCTCAGGGCAAGCATCGACCTGCAAAGGAGCCACCAGTGACTGTACTGAAGTGTACAGACACAATCAGCTGTTCAAAGCCTGCAAAGACAAGACGTACCATCAGACAGGTAAGTCTGGGACCCTGCGCACAGAAGCACCGCTCTGGAGAACAGCACCAGAACGCTCTCCCAGCAACATTAAGTGGTTTCTGTTTCTCCATTAGATGTCCAACATGAAATACCTTAAAGCCATCTTGATTTTCAGATAAGGTCAATCTTCAAAACCACCGGTTACTTTTCAGAGACGTGGCTAACTATAAAGCAAGCTGTGTGTGCTGCAGAAGCCCTGTGGCAGCAAGAGCACAAAGTTCACAGGCGAGGAGGCGGATGCCCTGGGAGAGCTGCACGTGAGAAGTTTGCACAGCTGCTGTCCCTCCCTGGGCACACAAGGCCTTTTGCTTCTGGCCTACCGGTTCAAACCCTGCCTGCGCCAGTGATGACTGAAAGGCCTTGTAATGTAACAGCTGTTCAGTGGCCTGTGTGAAATGAATCAGTTATCTCAGCCTGGCGGGCAGGTGTCCCTATCACAGCAGCCAGTGCCACAAGCAGAACTAAGCGGCACCCCCAGAGCACGAGACAAAGCTAAGTGGGTAACGGAGACCAAAGTGACCTCTCCCCTCTGGGGGTTACGCTCGTAAACCGAAGACAAGCTCTTATGGGAAAAGAAAAAGACAGGATCCTCCTGCAGCAGAACTGACTCCGGTGGCAAGACCATCCAAGCATTCCAGTACTGTACTTTTAACCAACAAGAAACCGCTTCATTGCGAAGGAAATGATAACATAAAAAATGGAAAAGTAAGCATGTTCTAATGATCTGGCTGACGCAGAGAACTTACTTGTCTTGAATAGCAAATTCAAGAACCAAGAACAGCTTTTTCAGATGACAAAATGGAATGTACAAACCACACAATATGTTTGAAGGAAAGCTGCCTCTTCCCAAGAATTTCATCCCTTCCACTGAGCTAAACGACTTGAATTCCAAAGCATCTGTCACTTTAGGGCCATATAAAACAGCAAAGATGTCTAGCACATGAAACATTCAAAGCTAGGAAGCCAAAGAAACGTAACATGTCATCCTATATGGAGGGTAGGTGTTTTTCTTGGCCGAGTTCACAGTTCTGCAAATTCATACTAACAGAGACATCTTTGCTTCCAAGAATTATTCATTTTTTCCTTGCTATACCAACTACACACAATTGTGCTTAACAAGGAATTAAATTAGTGTGAACTGAGAAATCGAGAGCCCTGTTGCCCCTGGCATGCTGGATCAGCTTTGGGGCCAATCTAGTAGGCCAGGGTCTCTCTTAATCAGCTTCCTCTCCCTTATAACCCAAATATTTTTTGGCAGAGTAACTCTGCACCTGCAAACTTTGGCCACAGGCTACCTGGGTCAGTTTGCTCATTAAGGGAATGTCTTCCTATTTGGAGTCCAATAAATATTTATTTGCCCTAAAGGAGGCACTGCTGTTGACTTTGCCACAGAAGCAGCTCAGCCCTTTGCTGTATTTACTGCACGAACAGTTGTCCTTGAGGCTGCATTTTACAGAGTTCTCCATTTTGAGAGCCAGATGCGAAGATGCTAAAGGCACAAAACTTGTTGCTACTTAAACACCCCCCTGTAAATACATGCATTATGAGATCCTTCTACAACTTTTCCTGTGACCTGACGCAAAGGCCTAACGTAGGGCAAGAAGGGGATTTTGATTCCAAGTTCCCTTTGATTAATGTATTTTGATGATGGAGTTCAATAGCCTTGGAGGCTGAAGTTTTACTTATTTATCTTGGAGAAGACAGCAAGGAGAATAGCAATGCTTGCTTTCCAATGATTCTCTCTAAATATCCTTCAGTACTGGTGAGGGGAAAAAAAAAGTTCTGACTGTACCATGACTCCATAATCACTCCGGAGAGTATCAAAGGGCTCAGCAGAAATGGTTTGTTACACATCTTTCCAGGACAGATCTCTGTGACCAAGAACTCGTAACACCAGTTATGCACGATCACGACAACCCTGATAAACTACTTGTTTCATAATCAATAGCTTAATCCCTGGATATCTAGGTCTGCAACTAGCTCAAACTAACTGCCACAATTTCTGAATGTTAAAAAATAAGATTTGGCACTTTGGGAAATTGCAAGTGAAGCTGATTACGGCTCTTTGTCGGATACCTCAAGCATTGTGCTAGGTGCCCACCACTGTGCAGTTACTTGTACAAGTTGTTCTTTTATGATATCCTACAGATCATATACTTTTTCCACGCAGTTACTCTTCTCGCCCAAAAAAAGGTAGCTAACGTATAGGTAAGAGCCTTTCTCACTGCTAAATAAGGAAAACTTAGACTAGATTTTTTTGTCTTTTATTATCTACCTTAAAGAAAAAGCTAACTTTGAAGATTTGGAAGAAGAAACCCTGTCAGATGTTCAACTAAATCCCAT
This sequence comes from Nothocercus julius, assembly GCA_013398735.1. Taxonomy (NCBI): domain Eukaryota; kingdom Metazoa; phylum Chordata; class Aves; order Tinamiformes; family Tinamidae; genus Nothocercus; species Nothocercus julius. The sequence goes on along the minus strand of VZSV01000001.1, from coordinate 8,126,181 downwards.
AAGCTGAAGGAATACAGTAAGAGCAACACGAAGTGAGGTCTTAAGCGTTAGCATGTAGTTTCAGCATTACATTAACGATCTTGAGAGAAAAACAAAAACAAAAACAAACAAACAAACAAACAAAAAAATACACTCAAAGTATATCCCTACAGGGCTTCTCCTGCACCCAGCTTCTCTATCAGCATTTACTCCTTTTGCTTCGTTCACTCTGTAGCCTGTGCGCAAAGACGCAGCATTTACTCCTTTTGCTGGAAAAATAAGGTATGCGGACCTGTAGTCAATCTAACATTTCCCGTACCTCAATTATCTCCACTGTCAGAAACTATATTGGAGAAACAAGGCAACAGCTGAAACATGTTCTCAATAAACTGTCAATGACATTCAGTTTGAGGACACCAAAATGATTACAGACATGGAAACATGACCTTTACCCAGCTTCACAATGCACTCCAGAGTAAATACTGCTTTTTCATCTTCTGTTTTTATGATGTCTACCTTAATTAGATCCTATATACAGCTGTCATACAACTAGTATAACCATAGGAAAAATCAGTTGGGTTCAGGTAGTCCATTTTGTTCACTGGTGTAAAACTGCAAGAGATAGGACATCCTCTTGTGCTTCCTCCATCTAACATTTAAGAACTCCAAACCTTCCAGTACTTCCTTAGTAGCTTCCTGTAGAGTATTTTTTCCCATCTTATGGGGTACTTTTTACATTTGACTTGCATTTTCCTCCCTTTTTTTTTTTTTCTTCAATCCAGACTCTTACACATACAGTCTAAATAATCTGCCACCTGATCTTTGTGGTTATATTCTACAAGGTCTGGTTAACAATCAATCAGCCAAACCACGCATGTATGTCTGTCATGTAGTGTGTGTATATATACATATAAACATATATAAATAAGCCTCTGACCTACTAACCTATTTTGCATTCATTCACAGAATACATAAATACATAACATAATTTAAGCAGCAAAAGAATGGTCAATTAATACAATATTTTAAGTTTGCTCACTGAGCAGTGTGGAGAAGGAGAGAAGAAACCTCACTTGTAAGTATAAAGCATGACTTTTTGTTTTCTATTGTTAAGTCTTCTGCTGGTGTCCTCCAACACTATCGCTATCCTTGCTTACTCACCCCATCAATTCTGTGACTGCAAATTATGGATGCAGCAGCCTGAGAAGACTCCAGACAAATGCCTTTGTCAGTCCTAGGTCTTGGGTAAATTTCACCTAAGGATTTATTTATTTTTTATTCTCAGATAGTCCCTTTTCAAACAAGGGTCTCAAGCATCTTCGTAAAAGTGAACAAACTCTCCTTCATTTTGCTTATTAGAAGCTAAGATAGAGGGTAGTTAAGTGTCTTAGTTAAGGTTAGGAAGCTATTTTACTGCAAAGCAGTGAATAGAACTCATAGGCTTACAACTTCCAGTATTTCACTCTAAACACTTGCTGCCTTTCCACATACATATTTCATTACCAAATTAAATTCTCACCAAAATATAACAATGCTACCATTGTTAAACAAATGTCACATTAAATTGTGCTGGCAAATGCACTTCATTAGCACAGCACTGTGCTTCAGAATTTTTGAAGGAAAGACAACATAAAAATTCAATAACATTATCAGCAATTTATATCCTTGTTAGTCAAACACTCTTTGGTAAGCTAGAAACTGTGTGGACTTAAAATAACCCAAGAATTCTTACATTCCTTACATTTGAGATTTCATAATAAAATGGAAATGTTGTGGAACTGAAAGTACTACTAAACCTGCATCTCATTCACATGTTCTACATGCTTTACAGCAAAGCTGCTAAAAAATGGTACCCTTCTAAAGACTTTTCTTGTAGCAGTCTACTTTTCAGCATCACATCATCCCCTGGGAGAAAGATTTATGGTGATCAAATCCATGAGATATTCCTTCAAAATTAGCATTTTGCAGAAATATAATCAGTGAGCATTTTGAGTCCTAATTTAATGACATACAGAATGTTTCTAGGAATCAGAACAAGGCAAGCAGTGGAATAAAGGGTAGTCACTCACCTTTCCACCATGTGTGTTTGGTCCAGTGATAACCCATCGATTGCTGTGCATTCTGGACATTTGAACTTCTTCCGTGGGGTCACCTGCACAAAGGCATGCCAGATATCATCAAATATCAACGGAAGGACATTAATCTCCTCGCACAGAGAGCAGTGCAATACCTCTGAACATGCCTGCAGTGTAAGCTGAGCTCGCTCGCTCTCTCAAAAAAAAAAAAAAAAAAAACGGGGGGGTGGGGGGATAGTGTGTAAAAAAAAGCCACTCCATTCCTCCTTTCAGATCCATCTGGCCCGGCTGACTGCAAATTCACAGGGGCCCAATAAAAATGGCTTGGAGGGGTTTTGCCTTCTGTAACTGAAAAGAAGTGGCGATGACAAGCTCCTTAATTCCTGTTTAATGACTGTTTTCTCACTGCCAAGGTCCCTGTATAAACACCATTTGTTCTTGCAGCCATAACAGCGATGAAATATAGCTTCCCATACTCCACCGTAACATTAATCCAACAGATGCTCTTTTGCTCACTCCAGTTCATAGCTGACTGGCAAGCTCTGCAAGACTCTCCCCCTTGCATAGAGGTGCCAAATTATTCTGCTGTGCCTTGCACAGCTCAAAAACTTTTTCAGCAAAAGCACACACTTTATCTTCTGAAGACTTTTCTAGGAAATGCAGCCACCAGTCCCAGTAAATGATGATGGACAGATGGGAAAGTGGACCCCGCTAATTGAAGTAATGCCTGGTGGCCTCTAAAGCTCATTCCAAGTTGACACACTTTGAAATGAATGTACAGAGGGAATGTCCAGACCTGAAAACGTGTCGAAACATGTCAGGAAATTAATTCGGGGATAAAAAGTTCATTTAAAGCTGATCTTGCAATTAACATTCTTGCAATTTACATTCCTATAAATCAGCTGTTGCCAGTCCATGACAGAGCAAGCTGTGGACAGTTGGCAATTCCTTTCCTCAAGTGATCTCAAATAGTTAAAATATATGTATGTATGTATTTTTGTACTTCAATATAAATATCTATCACTTAAATTACCTTTTTCATACCTCAGCTAGTTGGTTACAATAAATACCAGAAGGGGAAGAAACAAAAAAAAACAGCTTTGTGTTCCTAACTGGCATAAAAGTTTTACTAAACTGGGCTAAACTCTCTCCTACCATGGAAAGAGAACATGACACCATTCCAGAAGTAAATGAGAGAAAAAAAGATGACAAAGTAATATATACAAATGCACTAAGTAAGTTTATAGAATGTGTATATCACATTTTTAAACTCTGCAGAACTAAAGTACAGAAAAATCCTACCTTAATAACTGATTTGCCAGTGACATTTGCCACCAGAAAATTCATGGCAATATCTTCACAGTTCATATGAGCATCCACCCAGTTCTTGATGTCTCCAGGCATTTTATAGGTGTAAAGATAGTTAAAATACTGCAGGATAGATGGAAAGAGAGAGAATATGATCTTAAATTTTAAGAATTTTAAATACAGATTCAGTAACTTTAAGACTTTAAACATTTCAGTCACTGAACAGCAGACAGGTAAGGACAGGTCCTGCCTTCAGCCAAGAATGACTCTACCTGAGAGTCATTTTTGTTTGAGCAAAGACGTAACCACTCCTTTCCTGACCAGCAAACAATTTCTTTCCAACTTGTTTTCCTTTTTTTAAATATTCAGCTACAAAGCTATACTCATTACAAAAGCACGAGGCAATCAATTACACATCCTGCAAATTGACAAGTTTTTCCTTTAAGCTTATAAACCCATTTCTTTTATAGGAGACAAATCAGTTACTTTCACAACAACAGAAGAAGACTTAGGGCAAGTTCTCAATCGTTTCTTGGATTGTTGTAGGAAACAATCGTGGTTTCACAATATACTCACTGAACAAGGTCAGAAACACAGAGCTCCTGAAGAAAGGTTCACGCTGTGTGTTAGTAGGCTCTTCTGCAGTTCAAGGTGACCTGTTCTCTGGATGACTGAACCATCTCACTTTCCAAGAATTCAACAAGTGACACTTTGTGCCACCACAGCCTTTTCAGGCAAGACACAAAGGCTGTCCCATAAAGAAATATTTGAATTCTCAAAAGGAAAGTCAGATTAGTCAGAGATTACAGTCTGATACAAAACAGCATTACATCATTTAACAGCAAGATATCCTGAACCTTCCCTTTATTTCGAGTGTTACGGTTACCTTGTGATAAAACGCTGCCCCGGTCAGCACCATTGAGACTTCATTGGTCCATTCGGATTCATATTTCCATTTGTTCATCTCGTGGTCCCAAAGATGCAGGCGGCCCGGATAGCCCACCAGCCTGTCGGGAAACTCGCGCCACACCTGGCGGAAGGAAAGGCGGCACTGTGCGGAGCTGGCCCTGCACACACCGTGCAGCTCCTTTCCAAAGGCAGAAGCACCGCGCCCCGGAGCCCACGGCAATTCTCTCAAGGCCCGGTTCTCAAAACTGGGAGAAGCCGGGAACACGCAAGGGAAAACCCAAGTTTGCTTGAAATGACCCTGCAAGTCAGGGAAGCCATCCTGCAGAGCAAAGAGCCAGCAGGGCAGTGCCAGCCTGCCTGTTGCACAGGAATTCGACTGATGACTCAAAAAGAGTTTAACACTACCTAAAACCAGCATGATTAAAATAGAACTTCTGATGTTAACTTCAGTAGATGTAGCTACAGCCTAACTACTTTCACAGCTGGCTTTGGATCTAACCAACCTGTTTACTTTGATAGGAAGGGGCTTAACACAAGCTTACATTTTAATATTTCTGGCATTCTTTAGGGGGTGCGTGGATGGATCCGCTGCTACATGGCAGGCCTCTTTGCCCCTGACTTGTTCCAGACAGCTGGATGCAATCAAGATACCATCCCTGTCACTCCATACATTACCCTGCAGCTGACGACAGGATCAAACACAGTAGACAAGAACAAGGAGAAGGGCATCATTAACGCAACCCCAGTTCTCCACACTGCTAGCCACATTAAATAACGGTCATTTCTTTTGCAGAAGTTAAAAGGGAGAGAGGGTTATAATTATTTAAAGGGGTCTGAATATTATATAGTAGCTAAGTACAAAGTATTTTTTGCTGATCAGTAGTGAAGTTAGTATTTACTGACACTATTCACACAAACTAATTACTCATTTTTCCCTTTTTATTATTCCAGTATCTGCTAGACTTAATGAAAGAACATGAGTCTCAATTCTCAAAACACCCCATGTTAGGTAACAAGAATTTCTGCTTCAACTTGGTAGTGTTTTTATTTGTATTATAAATAAATAAATTGAAGCAGTCATTTATGGCCAAATTTCAACATGCATGCAAGAAACAATGATGAAAAACCTCTTGACTCCCTGAGGGCCATTTCACAAGCAAAACTTCTTCTCTGTGTACAGTTGGCAAGGGAATCCTAGAACATAGATCAGATGAAGCTGCAGTAAAGCAACTATTATACAAAATTCTGCAATGCTGAAAACCTCACTTTGTCCACAGTTTCCTTAGGGTACTTCCTATATGCCAATACTTTTCAGTTAGGAGACCTTGACTATAAGGACTCTATACAAGCATTTGATCAAAGTAAATATGATAAAAGAATCAGCACTAATTTACTACTTCTCTACCTACATTTCTATGATTTTGCATTACTATATACCTTTTCATCTCTAGATCTCAAAACGTTTTACTGCTGTCAGTTAATATAGCTGGAGAATCCCATGATGAGAGCAGTTACTATTTCAAACGTACAAGATGAGGAAACCTGCCAAAAATCATACAGGAAACAAGAATGGGAACCAGATCTTCTGACTCTCAGACTTGTACTTTATCCAGAAATCAATCTTTCTAGACAGAAAGTTTGGGCAGGAGCACTTGGATAGTATTTAGACAGGGTAACTGTCTAACAGAGGGCTCTTGAAAGCTGAGGTGATTTGGAACTCAAGCAGCAGAGTTCAAAGAACACTGTCACAAATTGGTGCCTCCAGCTAATTATAATACATACACACACATTTTTTTGGCAGACCAGTGAAGGCTGGGGATACTTGATTCAATTTTGACATGATGTCACTAACAAAGAGCAAAAGGACAAATGTATAGCAACTCTCTCTTCCTCACCCCCGAGGACTTAAAAAAAAGAATAATTAAATTGTACTTTTTTTGCAACTTTATTATGAGAATACCCATCTCCCAGCTGTTACAGGACCCTGCAACATAAGCTACCAAGGCTCAACAAAAGGTTTGGCAGAGTGCTGCAATCTGTAACGTACTGAGCAAGGAATTCTTGCAGCAGGAATGACATGCATATTGAAGGCAGCTGAAGGAGAGATTCAACTCAGCTCCTGCTTCCCAATGGACCTGAGTGCCCTCATAATGCAGAACAGTGGATTTATATTCTTTCTAGATTTTTTTTCCCAGTGAGATCTTCAAGAATCCAAATGACATAAAAGTCAATTGTAACGTATGTTACTAATACAGATTTCTTTGTGCCACTGTAAGGCTCAACACTACGCTGATGCATCTATAATGTCATTTGGTTGTTTTAAACAAAGATTCCTTTTAAAAGGAATGCTATCAAAGTCAGTGGAAACCTTGGTCTCTTCATAATGTTTATCACTAGCTCATTCAATGGTAATTCCTGGAAAGTCTCCAAAGAGCTGCCTCTAGCTGACTGCATAAACCCATACAAGTATTTTGTGCCAAAATTAATACATGCAGCTACTGTTTATAAAGAAGCATTCAGAATAGCAACTGTGGTAATGATCCCTATACTACTTTCCATTTGGCACTACAGTTCATTTACTTATTTGACAGTTGCTTACAATTAATTAGCCTGTTAGGAATACGTTTTGGCAAAGCCAGCGACCTTACTAGCTCTCTCAGCCTGAAGAAGGATGGCTTGAGATAACACTGCTAAGAGATACATCCAAGGAAAAACGTTTTGTCAAGTCTGCAGAGGGCATGCTTCTTAGGAGGCAACGCTCCTCCAGTGACTCTGCAAGGCAACACTGAAGAGAAGTATTTTGGAATCAACCACTCCTCAGATGAAAAATCTAACAGAAAAAGTTGTGACTTGGTAGCTCTTGTGAAAGACACTAAGAGAAAAAAGATAATCTTTGTTTCCAAGTCTAAGAGATTGTGTAAGACTGAGTGCCTTCTTTAGAAGAACTCTTGCATATTCATTCCAACTGTTAAAAATATTTTTGACATTACTTCAAGGAGAAATAATATAACCATTTGCTTACTAAAAAAAGACTTCTCCATGAGTAGCTGCCAGCCACATTCACAGCTTTCTTCCAGTCATAAAGTTCCCTTAGAAATTACGGGCATGCAAAGCACTGCTTATCTCTGTGGGCTTCGTGCTTATGTTTGGCTTTGTTTTTCAACACCAAGCCATGCCTCTGAGGACCACGGCAGAATTAAGTGTGGCTCAGACCGTGGGAGGAGAGAAAATGTACTGACTGACTGTGTTTTATTTAATTCATAGGGGAGAGCCAGTGTTTCATTTTTACAACACTGCCATGGTAGTACTGGAAACACTGATTGTTTCTCTGCTTATGAAAATTTCTAATTTTCTAGTTTTGATTATACAGTTCCTGAAGCTGTGATATAACTACTGATACGCTCTAATATATTTCATGCATAAATGTTGGGAAAACACTCTGGAAAACAACGCGCTTCTCCATGCTTTCAGCTACACCGAATGGGAGTGATAGCTTGTTTGATGGCATAGAGCAATAGCACAAAACAGTTCAAGCTAGCGAGTAATGAGAGCTGTAGACAAATAAAACTGGAGGGCTGTGTGTGTTTAAGGATGTCACTTAAGAATAAAAAGAGCTTTGAATGTGGCGAGCAGTAATAAAAGTAATTTGTCACTGTAAGGTTAAAGTGTTGCATAAGTACCTAATACAAAATCTTCATGAAATTCGTGTTTGGAAACCATTATCCCCCTTCGTCAGATGGATGGAAACATGAAGCAATCTGCCCTGAGGACAGCTGAAACTCAGAGGTGGGAAGACCAGAAGTATGTTCCAGTCCTCTTTGAAATACCACACACTTTCCAAACAGCCAATAGTTCTGCTTTAATTTTTTTTTTTTTTTTAACATTGATCTAAATATGTGCTCCTTCTCTTGAATCTCTCTGATACTGTGAACAACAAAGATTGTTAAGTGGGAAAAATTTGTCTGGCCTTAACGGTTTCATTTATAATGGTCCTTAGTGCCTTGAATCACCCCTGTGATTTCATCATGCAACTTACAGAAATCCTCTTTTTCAAAAGTCATAATGTCATGATTACTCTTACACTACCTTAATACAGCAGCACACAGGGGCCATTTTTCTGCTTGCTTGCTCCAATGGATTTATGACATGTAATAAATAAATCATTGTACCATAATAGGTCACTTTTAACAAGTAAAAAATGTCTGACACTTTGAGTGTTACTGTATTTTTTTATGGCTGAAAGTGCACAGAGATCAAAGTTTCATGTTTTTTTTTAGGCTTGCTCTTATACATCCAGACAAGACTGTGACAGAGGGGGCATTGCCACATGTTTAAAAATAAAGTCTCAAGCATGTCAGGAGGAAAAAAGAAAATTACTGAACGTCACGTTTCCAACCCTTCTTATTCCTGAAGCAGAAGCTGACATACTTCTAAAAGAAAACTTTCTAGTAACATTATATGCTGCTACTGATCCCTCTGGGTTCCCCTGCAAATGAGTCAAGAGTTTGCGAGATACTTTTCTGGTAACACACATAAACAGATAAATAAATTATCACAGGCTGAGGACAATTCAAACATCTGGGAGCCAGCTCAGGCCTGTCAAGCCAGTCACAGACACTCAGGGACAGGAAAGATCAATCTTCAGCCCTGATTTCTGGGCCAGAGAGTAGGAATTATATCCCCCAACCTCCATAGGAGGAAAACCGTATATTTCTAAAATAACCTGCTGTGCTGATGTATTTAAAGACATTTCTATTCATTTATTTTACAGAAACAAGCATTCTCAAAAACATTAGGGTCCAAAGAAGCCTTTGGTTTGTCTCAGCTATTTGCTCAATATGGCATTTTAATTCTCCATCTATGTGGTCAGGTACTAAGTTGGACTCTCAGAATCCAAGTGGAACTGGATTTATGCTAAAATGAGAGAACTGCAGAATGAGTGTTTAGTCTGTCAGACTAAACACTCTCGTGTCCAAGCAGTTGCATTCACTGCTCCTTGGGTAAGCCCGGCAACCAAAGCATATGGTCCGCAGAAAGCCAATAAATCAGACAGCAACAGTCAGACCTGGGGATGAAGAGCTGTAAGTCCCAACTGTCACCTACCCACCCTCACTACAGGAGAACTGACGTAAAACTCACGTTGCCTCAGCTTTCTTCGTGAGGATAACACTTTCCTGCCCAAGAGACAAGACTCACTAAATAGGAAGTTAAATATATTCTTAACAGTGGAATTTTAAATTAATGCATTGGACATACGAGTTCACAGGTCTAATTCTCAGGAGTCCTGGCTGACAGTACTGCACGTGAATCTTGCTCCAAAGCCCTCCAAGTTGGCTGTCAGGAGCAGATATCCATTTCGAACTACACAGACAATCACAAAGGTTTCTACAAAACTTATTGCTATTTACTTCGAAACAGCTTTATGAAAATTAAACTGGAAATGGAGCCAGAATTTACACCGCATGCTGGTTATAGTTTTGCTGTTTTTCTGGCCACCAGCTCACCCTCAGAACTTGTAGTTACAAGCAACAACACAGACCAAAGTAAGCTGGCTTGCCGAACGGCCAACACTTCACTGCGTTGCTGTTGCAACACAGTGCTCCAAACACTCAGGGTAGACAATGCAGTAAAGAACAGGCACACAGGGCCATAAAAAACCCTTTTTCCAGTTGTTTTCTCTTAATTCTGTCTTCCACACTTCATGTACTAACCCGTACTCTTAAGCTGGCAAAGGAAGCATTTCCTTTCTGGAGGCACACATGATAGATTAAAGCCTTCTCTCCACACACGACATCTTTGCTATTACACCAGCATACCTACATTATCACAAGAAACAACACCAAAACTCACCACTTGCTTAAGGTTTCTTGCATTTAAGAGGGAGAGCGAGCCGTATTTTATTACATACATATTCACACTGAAGACTTATTTCCAACATATTTCTCTTTAAAAATATTTTCTTATATTAACAACTGATTATTAAAATTGAGGCAATTATCACATTTGTCTTCAACCCTCGAGAATACTGGTTTTCATTACTTTACTCAATTTAGATAACAAAATTTACCAGTTTCATTTTTTTTTGTTTATGATACTGCAGGTACAGCTGTGATAAAATTACTGAAGACCTTTCCTAAAATAGGCTATTACATTTTTTAAAGTTTCTGATATATTTGCAAATATAGCACATTTATCTGAAATGCATAGGTGTATCAGTAATGTCAGACTAGGAACTGTGTCATATACTCAAATGAAAGACAAAATTAACTCATTCAAACTGAAGTTCTGGAAGGAGGACAACCGTGTTACGTTAAATAACTGCACTTTTTGACAAACAACTCAAATATCACTATGGAAACTTTGAGCTCTTTGTATTGCCATGTGCAACTCATTTGGACCAACTTTCTTCTTATTAATACTCTCATTACAAGACCAGCTGTTGAAGCTTTGCCATTTCAAGCATATGACACATATGCATCCCCTCCTAGACATTCTTCAGCTCCCCTTTTCATTGCACTCCACCTTATTTTGGCATGTCCTCCAGAGGCTTCCTCTGTTCTCAGCACTTAATCTCTGAAACTTGTCTTGTCCATCAATTCATACAGGAAGAATCTGACAGCAATATACCCCAGGAAAAGAGAAAATGCCTTTTGTGAGCCAAAAGACTAGTGAAAAAAACGCTGTTTCTCTTTAAGTGCCTAAGTGGCTACCAAATTAATGGGAAAACTAGACAACTACTTTTGCTCGGAAAGAGCACATCATAGCAGTCAGTTCTTTCAGATGAAAGAAAGGCAGTGACACAGAAGGGCAAAGCCTGCAATTCTTGCTCCTGAAATACCTGAAATATTAACTTAGAGACTACTTCTGATTTGACATATCTAAAAAGTTTTTGAAACTAATCAGATGAATCCTATTCACAGTCTCCAGACTGCTTTCCATTACACAAATTAAACAATATTTTCTGGAGTTTCTTGGCAAAACTGTGCCAGTTACCAAAACATTCTGTTGGTTAGCAGTTTTTCTATAAAATAATGACTGTCTGAATAACTGTAACCCTCTGAGCTGCTAAATTCAGTTCCTCAGCACATTTCAATCAGCACTGAATTGCCATAGCGTGTAGAGAGATGAAACTATCTGAATAAGTAGACTGTGCAATGTCTTCTCCACTTAGTACACACATGCAAGGCTAAAGTGAATAGAGAAAGCGACAGAAAAAAAAAACAGCCCTCCTACCTCATATCCAAACTGGAGTTCATCCGAGGTTAGCATAATGATATCGTCATCAATAGCCAACACTGCCTCTGTTTCAATCTCATCATAGGGGAAGAAGCGGTTACTAAGCTTGTTTTCTGCAGTTCTAACAACTTTCAGTGGAACTCGAATCTTTGGCCATAGGGAATCTGATGAGAAAAAATAAAAGAAATATAATTCAATATTATAATTTATTTCTGAACAAGACTGCACTCCTTCCTCAAGAATCTCTTCAATCCTCTTTACTCACACCTAAAAAAAACCCAACTTTTGATGGTCAATTTTTATTTGACTTTGAGTTAGGCAAAAGTCTAAATACATGAAGGAAAGAGACAGAGTAGAAGCTCAGTAACATTTTCCACTTTTGCTTTTTCTTGCTAAGAGCTTCACAGATAGCTGTCTGTGGGGACAGTTTGCCCACCGCTGCAGTGGGATAATCACATATCAAGAAACAGTGATGCTACACACTAGTTTAGCACAGGAGACAGGAAAAAATATTTTATTCACAATTTTATTCACACAATACTGCTAAAATATACAGAACTACATACTGCTTAAAGATGCCAGTATCCAAATACTATTTCCCTGGGAAAATCAAACCCTCTTTCTAAACCACACCAAGACTCTTCAAAAGTCAGTTTTCCTTGGAGCTCCATTTTGGAAAGAAGATGGGCGTGCAAGAGTAGCCAAAAGAAAGGAGAATAAACACAGAGATATATATTTTATTCAGCTTCCTGCCCAACGATTGCTCTTGTGGGACCAAAAAAAGTGACAATATAAAATCTTCCTTTATCAGGGTGGCCTCGTGACCACAGCTAGCATTGTCCACATTGCAGATGTTCTGCTTCAGTTCTAGTCACCTCTCTACCCTCTGGCAGAAGACAAGGCATTGCTCTGAACACTGATGCCTGCTCGAATGGCTCTCCACACTGGCTCACAGCCGTACGGAAGCCTGGACCCCGCTATGGCTAACGGGCTCCAGTGGAAGTCACGGTCAAACTGCAGCCAGAGAGACAGGGCAAATCACTGGGGATCACAACAAAAACGTACAGGAGCAGGGTGAAAGTGAAAAGCCCCTAGGAATGAGAAACCACGCAGCAAAGCAGACAAGGAAGGACGGATGCAGGTGGGAAACCACCTGCTTGACAACTTGCTGTGGGGATAGCCACTTACATAAAAAGATTAGAGCAGGAAAAAAAGGAATGATAGGTGTATGAAAAAATGAACATGTAACCTAATTACAATCTGCATACAGCTCACACATCAACAGATTCTATAAAGTCACATGACTTACTAAGATCTTGGAAATTCTCTCAAGGTCACCAAGTCTCCAAGAAGCATGTACTGTAAAAGATTTGTGTTTTGAGAAACAGACTACAAAGTTTCTGATCTGGATTTAAGGGAAAGAACAGAATATATCATAATTCTCAGAAAGTTTAAATAATACACTAAGGTACCACTTTGTGCTAAGCAAAATGAAAGGAAACATTAGAATACGAAATGCCCGAGGCTGATGTGGTACTAAACTTTGCTCTGTCTATGAAGACAGAGGCACATGGGATATATAATGGCACAATGTGGGCCATTGAGGGCAGCTACTATACTGATTACTTGAGAAAAAAAAAAAAAAAAAAAACACTATCACAAAGCATTTTAAACTCCTTTCTGAGACAGAGGTGACTGTCAGAAAGTCTCACAATTCACAGACTTTTTGGTCCCACATCAGCCCTGCTACAAGGGTTCCAACAGAAAGACAGAGCCAACCAAAAATGACAACAGCTACTGCAGAAACTGAAGTTTTAGAATCCACAGAAAGGTTAAAACTGTCTGTAATTACTTTTGAAGTCCATAGAAGAGGAGTGTTTGTACTTTTCCTTTAAATACATCGGAGGAATGAGGCTTAAAAAAAAGAGTTTGAGACAGAGTGTGTCACTTTTGCAATATCACACTGAATTATCAGCTATTGCTTGGAATGGTAAGGTTCAGAGAAACCTGAGCACTAGTAAAGCACATTTAGGGGAAAAAACTCATTTTAGAAGATTGTTTTATAACCAAGGAAAGTATTTGTCCATCGTTGTTTTACCTTACAGCAAAGGGGTTTTGCATAATTTAATGGAGTATGACAAAGATGAGACAAAAAGTAATGGACAAGGCAGATGAACTCCTAAAATCACTGAAGAACCTCTAAGCATACAAGAGTAAAATGTGTGTTTGGAGCGGGAATACTGCTCATTTAATGAGGGCTTTGTGTGATGAACCCAAAACGTTAACGATACGGAGCTCTGGAGCACAGAAAAATCTAGCTATAAATCCAATCTGAAGGGCGGGTAACAAGCTCCTCCTCTTGCATGTCGTATCAAAAAGGCAACAGAGATCAGCGCTTGGACACCACGTACACTTGCTATTTGACAACAAGGTTCAGGACATTCCTGACACTTAGTGCTATTTGGGACCACTGATGCAAGACCTACCCACAGAGAAGGCCTTGTCGTCTTCTAAAAACAGGTATAGCATCTGTCAAACTGCCTGGGAAAGATCTGAGACATCAGCGGTTTCCAAACTTTTCCAAAGGCAGCTTCCAATTCCAGTGGCTTGCAATCCCAAATAACCACATATGCAACTGTATTTCAGGCCCGTCCATAATCCCACCATAAATTCTGCGACTCTGCATCAGCAAATTTTTCAAGCATGATTTCAAGATGGTTTCCATAAACTACAAGACCAAACTCAATGCTGATGTCACATACTTCAAGAAAAAAAGGCTAACCACATTTCCATTTAAAACATTTAATTCTAAAAATTTAAAATGAAAATAATTAAAATAAAAATTTTAATTTAAAATAAAAGTTTAAAACAAAAAATAAAATGTAATATTAATAGATATTAATGGAGAATAGCAAAATACATCCTCTAAATATGCATTTCCCAATTAGAACTCCCAGTTGAATTACAGGAAAGACAGAGAAAAGAAGAAAGAGGTGGGCATGAGACAAAGACAATTTCATTACAATTTAAAGCAGAGGGAAAACATATTTTGCTTTCCACATCACCTCTAAAGCCTTAAAAATTTTTGTTAAGCTAAATTTGGAGAGTAGCTTTATTATAAAAATAATACAACAAAATGATCATTACGTAGACAATACTGTAATTTTCACATGAAAAGGAAAGATTTTGTAAAATAAGATAATTCATGGTAGACAGAAACAGCCACCAATGAGTCATTTATCCAATTAGGAAGTGGCATCAAGTACCTTGTGAAGCAGACACGTTAATTCAAAACATAATATAAATTCAACAAAATGTTCCTCGCAGGGCCCGTCACTAAAGGCACACTATACAAAAAAATGTACCACAAGAAAGTTCTTTCTTAAGTTAGAGAAATCCACAGGATATGCAGGTTCATTGTCCCCAGTGTTTTATATCAGTGCTGTCCATTAGTACTACCAAATGAAATAGGGAGGATAACAATATCCATAAGCTCCAGAGTCTGTGTCTTATTATGAGTTTATTAGCAACTTAGCTCCAGGATATAACTGACACAACTTATGCAACTACATAGAAAATACACTCTTTAAAATACACTTTTGATTTTTAACAAAACTGAACCTAAAAAAGGAGTCAAACTACCACACACTTGGCTTGTAGCTTGTTGCATATTTACAAATAGTAATGCATTTACAGGTCTCTCTTTATATAAATATATTTTTATGGAAGATTGTGTTACTGGAAAAAAAGTTACTGGAAATTTCTACCATAAACCATTTTCTTGAATTTCAGAACCTTTAATTAAGAATTTGAATAAAGACTTAAATTCAAAGGAAAAAAGCAAAAGTATTTGGCTGAACAGAGGGGGGAAAAAATCCTGTCCATGCAAATACTTCCAGGAGCAGACACTTGAACCACAATGTTTATTTTAAAGAATGCAGAGTGAATTACAAAAAAAAAAAAAAAAAAAAAAAATACAAAAGAGCAATCTTAGGAGGATGTTTTCTTCAGATCCACTTAAACCAGAAAAAAAAAAAAAAAAAAAAAAAAAAAAAAAGGATTTCTGAGCTCTTTAGCATTTTGCTTTCTTAACACTGAACATGTAGTCACGAGTTTGCTGACATGACTGTTGTGTTCACAGTAGTGAACTTATACACACTGTTTGGCTGAATATATATGCAATACTCAGTGAAAAACACAGATAAGAAAACACAAGCCCTAAATCCAGAGAGCAAGAAATCAGCAAAAATGATTCTAAAGTGTATTCAGATGCCATGTTAAATTCATCATCATCATATATGAGAGTTCCTCTCTATTGTTTCACATGCAAGATCCAGTATTTTGACAAGATAAATACTCTGAAAACCTCAAAAAGTCTGCCCAAGACTTCTGTGTTACTCTCATATTCCTTGGCTGTGGCTGCTTTATCTTTATTCCTCAGATACGGGTAAGACTGAGTTCAAAAGCAGGAGATTAGATCCTTGGTTTCCAAACACATCCAAAACACAACGTGCCCACTTTAGCACACTGACTCAGCAATAACATCTAAATATACAATATAGCTTTTACCATATATACCTATGCCTGTATGTATCCCTCAATTAGAAAGCATGGGAAGGAAGTGTGTTCAGCCAAGCCAAATCCAGACCAAAGCACAAGATGTTCTACACAAAGGTATTATTACCAGTATATAAGAAAAAAAAGAGAAAAAAAAATTGTTTTTAGTATTTGCATGTACTTCAACCCTTCCACTCCCAAGGACAATGGGAATATTGAATATTATTTCTCATACATATTGCTCTGAAGACAATGGCAAGAGTATTCAGTGTCATTTTCAATTATACGATTATTCTAGTGTTAGTGAGAGAAAGCAAAGGGCAGCCACATGTCATATTTATGTAGCACTACACCAGTTATACCTCAGGACACCCAAATCCAAGCCCGGGTTTACTGCACATCATCACAAAGGACAATACCTTTGATGTCCTTCACCCAGCCCTCCCACTTCCATATATAAAACAAAATAAAAACATGGAGGACTGCAACGACAAAAGGCAAGATTTTTTTCCATACAGAAATGTGTCCCTTATATGGAAATGACCAGGAAATAGGGCACTCGATGCTCTCGGTGGTTAAGCGCCTCAGCTTTACTATAACCAATTAAAAGAGAATAGCCATAAAAGTGCAGATACTACTGTAGGGTAATAAACCAGCCTTTATCAGTGACAGTGGTGCACATTACAGACTTCAAACTCATTCCTTGCCCTAATCCATCAGAAACTTCCTGGCTTTAACAGGCTATAAATGGCAGAAGCTTTGAAGTCCAAGGATTAGGCTCGCTAATAGACAGGCTGAACAAGAGACCGGCTGAAGAGCCAAGTGGAAGGCCCTGCATGGATCTGAAATAAAACCAATTAATTCAATCAAACTGACCTCTCTCTGGCCACGGCCCAAGAGATTACAGTGTTGTAACAGCAATAAAGACAAAAAGGACATTAACAAATAGTTATTTACTGCAACACAACACTCAGTCTAACATAAGGGCAAAACTGCCCTCTCAACTGGTAACAAATCCTTTTTTTTTTTTTTTTGAGGTGTGTTCATTAGTACTATTCAAAGAAGAAAGAAATCATCTGCTTTAATTTAAAAGAATTTCAAAATGCAAGATTAAAAATTGTTTAAATAAAAATATTATTCTCGTAACTTATTTGCTTGCGCTCTCCTTTACCTCAGGCTTGCGCAAAGCAAAACCTGGAAACAATCCATTGGGGTCAAATCTATCCACATTCATTGGACACAACAGAATTAATATAACATCAAGCATGTTTGTTTTCAGGAAAAAAAACAAACAAAAAACAACAAAACCTTCCTGCAAAAATTTCAGTATCATCAATCTATACACAAGACTTCTCACTTCAAAAGACTGCAAAACACTTAATGAATCACTAAATTTGAGGCATTCAGCATAGCAATATTACAGAACATTGTGAGGTGAAAAACAAAGCTACTCCACTTTAAACTGCAGCAACTGGCCAACATGGGAAACGAGCCAGGTCGACGGCAGTAATAGCTTGGCTCCTGAGAAGCTGTCAGAAGATCCTACGCTGAAACAAGTGGTCAGGAATTAATTTCTACAATGTATCTTACTGCTAGGCAGAACAGCCAATTTGCAGGGGTAAGAAAGCAGCAGCCAAAGCTTCTGGAAGAGAATTACAAAGCAAGAAACTCTAAAGACATGCCTCGCTTGGAGGGAGATGAATTCACTAAGTGCTTTATCATCAGATTTATAATTCTTTAAACACTTATTCCAAGAAGGAGATATTTCTTTTCTCACAAACACACCACCTACATATTTAGAAAAGAATGCCCAAGTCACACACATCACGCAAACTCATTCACCACTGTACAGACAGTGTTTAATCACAAACGACTTGCCTGCAGCATCGGTCAGGATTTTAGTGCAACTGCCTGTAACTGGGAAGGAGCTCGTGCCTCACAGCAGAGAGCACAAAAATGAAATGGGCACCTCCACCCTTGCTGCCTCACTCTGGAAACAAGTACCACAGGTCACCTTGAACAACTTCTCATTACACAAGGCAATGGCTCCTGGACCGCCTACTCGCTCCACAGGGAGCTCGTGAAGGAGCTCGCCAATGCCCGGACCTATACGTCCCGCTGGGGCAGGGGCAGAAGCGCGGTGGCAGAACGGGCTCAGATGCAGAGAGCCCAGGGCTGGCAGAGTGCCATGCAGCGCACACTGGCACTGCACGGAAGGAGGTGGAGCCACTCAGGATCAGGGTGTGCGTTTGGAAAGGTAGCAGCTGACTGCAAGAGCAAGGTCCTAGCAAGAGGGGTAAATACATACTGAGAGCATCCGGAGCATCATGGAATTGGGTGATGAGGCTATTTGGTGAATTAGAAGTGGTAGCATCTTTGGGCTTTTAGTCCTCGTTGGAAGGAGACATGACAAGTGACGTAGAATACCTGAGCTGAGAAGACCTCAGGGAAGGGCATGTGTTCAACCCCTCTGCTCTTGTCCACTTCAGAAGTTTTCACAGCTGACAGTATTGGTGGAGGCGGAGCTGATCAACACAGCTATGGCAGTAACAGCCTAGGAAAATTACACTTCTGTGTGCAGACCACTGTGTAGAAAAGGCTGTAAAGGCAGTTTGCTATTTGAAGCTACACCTGAACTAAAAAGAGATTTGTTGAATAGAATGGGAGCATGCCCTGCCAGCAAAGCACAGCCTTAAACACCGCAAATTAAAAAGCAAAGTTTTACATCACTGAGCTCACAGCGTGGTCATTAACATACTTCCGAAATCAAATTTTCTCTCAAGAATCTACAGATTTCATTTGTTTAGGAAAAAGTCTGTGAAAGTGTCCTCATTTTATTTACAATAACCACGAAGTCAAAAGTTTAAAATCTCCTGCAGGCTTCACCACACTCATTTATAAGGTATGTAACACAGAATCAGGTGTCTTCGAAACACACACAGACCCATACGTCATTTCTCCCCTTACTGCGCTACCCTGACCCTTTTTACAAGATATTCTGTTAGTCTGGAAACTTCTTTTCAGACACCTGAAATGTCCCATTTTTTCATTTCATCAGTCAAGCATACATTTATTTTATATCTCCAAATATTCAAAACACTCTGCTGCTTTCAAATAAATTTGCTCTGGAAAACATTCTAGCAGGATAAGCATTCATGGGATAAAAGTGGTTAGAGAGAATTAAAACTAAGTATGGACAAATAAGATAAGTCTCTCCTTTCCCCGCCTCCAAATGAAGTTAACTAAAAAACAGTGCTATTACATTGGTTGCTGTTGATTCAGAAATCGGCCGTAGCACCATGGGCTTTTTTTCTTTTTATCTACTTTGGCCTTTCTCATTTCAGTTTCAGAAACACTGTCACCAAAAAATTTACATTTATTATTTTGAAAGTAACAATGAAATAGCCTTTGAAGTAGGAGAGAGGTCAATTTTGCGGCAGGTGCCGTTGACAGGCTACTCCCAGTTCCACCCTCCTCCCCACCACCGCTGAGGTCCTACCTTCTGGGGGATTCTTGTTCTGGTTGTTCCAGACAACCAGTAGTTTGGACAGACTGGGCACTTTAGACACTTCAGTGATGACTCGGAAAAGGCTCTCCACCCGGTCGTAGGTCAGCACTATAGCTGTGAAACCTTGGGACTGCGGCGGGATCAGGGGAAGGAAGAGCGGGTTACTCACACTGCTCCATTTCTGTGGAGGAAAACAGGAAAATGATTCAATTAAAGTGATTCATTGGAGTAGGGAGGAATTCACATAGTTAGAAACTGATTGTCAGAGCTGGAACGTGTTGGAATTAGGAATGGTGATTCACCAGTCCTGGCAAAAGTGTGCTTCGACCATTCTGCAAATCTCCTTCCAGCTTCTTTCTGGATTCTATTTTTACTTTTGCGTAACTATACAGAAAGGGGGTTTAGCAAAGAAGAAGAAGAAGAAGAAAAAGAAAAGAAAAAAAAACCTTACATGGAGGGGGCAGATAGATTGAGGGGGGAAGGGAGAATTCACTGTGGTGAATTTTGAGCTCAGCTAGCATGGCTCTATTCACTAATCACTACTAGAAGATATTTTTTTATACTATGAAGATTCAGTCAACAGAGACTTAATCACCACTACAATTTTAGAAAGGAAGAGTTTAAAACAATAAAACCAGAGCAGGAAAAACATAGCCCCAAAACAGGTCCCCAAGTGCAAAAGGCAAAAGCAGACACTAAGAGGAACCAAATTCCACAAAACTGGGTTTGTTCGCAGTAAGTGAAAAAAACACTCCTGAATTTTATAATTCTTTATAAAAAAGATGCAAAGATTGATTTTAGAGAGTTATTTACTCCTGCTGAATTTTAACCAGGGCATCCCTTTCAAGACTTTAAAGCTCAACTGGCAAGAGACAAGACAGGCGATTAAGTTGGCACTGACTGTGCCAGCCGCGTCTGGAAGAGCTGCTGGCAGGAGGGAGGGAGCAGCGGATGGAGCCACAGGAGGGAGGAACGACGGGGCTGGAGCGGGCGCCGCGGGAGAAAAGGATGGGGCCGGAGCGGGCGCCGCGGGAGAGAAGGACGGGGCCGGAGCGGGCGCTGCAGCCTCAACTTTCCCACTCAGGCTTTCGTTCCAAGCACCATTCCCCAGCAGGACTGAGCAGCAAAGGGAAAAGCAAGACCTTTGGAGAAGAGGTGAAAAGGGGAGCTGAGAAAACAGAAGCGGATGCTTGTTTTTGCTGGGAAATCTTGAATCCTAGCCCATAAAAAAAACTAGGAACACTCCTAATAGGTTAGTAACTGCTAACAGTTCCCAGAAATACTGGGAGGATCTTCAGCCAAACTCATACTGCAAGTCTGCTTGCATCAGGAGGAACTTAAGTTTTAAAGTTATCAGCTCATATTTGCAGGGAATAAATTCTGAATTTCCTTATTTAGTCTTTGGGTTATTTGTCCTTAGGCACCTGACGTCCATCTTCCTCATTTGTAACTGACACCTCCAACTAGAGTACCTCTCATAACCGCAGGGACAAGGGGAATATAGAACCTATTATACTTAAAAGAGCTCATAACATTTTGTCCATTTTAGCATACGACAACAAGTTATGATGTGAATAGGATTTCCTTAAGCACACAATCCTATCCATGATGGCCTAGGGATATGTTCCAGGCAAGGATTTGTCAGGAGAAGTAATGTCTTGTATTAGCATTATTGATACAGCTTGAGAAGAAAAAAATAGGAAAAAAAAAAAAAAAAAAAAAAAAAAAAAAAAAAAAAAAAAAAAGACTATTTTTCATACATACATGTCCTTTTCCTTACACAAGCAGCAATTGATATCAGCTACACCTAAGGCTCCTAATGGAAGGCATGAAATTCTAAGTTTTCCCTCAACAGGAATAGTATGATATTATATAAACAGTAATAGCATAAAATGGTTCATGAAAGGGACAGGGTAACTTGTGATAGCAAAGGACTACACCAATAATTCAAAAAATACATATCAATTACTTCAGAAACTTTTAATGTGCAGAGGCAGATCATCTTTTAGATTATAAGATTTTCTAAAATTAAAGCTTTTACAAATATTTCTAATAATTTTATGAGACAAGACAACCCTTGGATTTTACTCCAGCTCCAGTAATTTCTGTATCAAATCATAATCTAAATGTTACCAGAGCACAATCCATTTTATTAACACTTTACAGGCTTATTTGCACACACTCCCCATCCTCAAGGCTCTATTCCCCAAATGATCCTTGCAACATTAAGAAGTTTTTTAAACAACACTAAGAAACCTCGTTTTATTAATACTTCTAGCAGAGTGCCAAGAAAATCTTATGTTTCTGTCCTATAAGAAGAAATAACTGGTAATCTTATGGACAATATTCTTTTTATTACATACAGAGCAGTACTATCATCTAAATGAACTGCTCTCACGTGCAACTTGTTCTTTTTTTTTTGGCTACAATACATCCTAAGAAATTATTTGCTGTAACATCCCAGAAAAAGCATTTTTCTCCTTCTATCATCTACGACTTCTTAGGTACTTACAAAAAAAAAAAACTATGTGAGGAAGCACATGCGTGCGCGCAGATAAAAGTGATCACGCTTTCTCTTAAAAAACTTACGTTTTAGGTGACAACATGGCTTAAATTCCAATTTTTCTTTCAGAAAACATGGAAATTCTCCCCTATCACCAGAAAATTTGGCAACTCCTCAGGTGTTTTTGCCCACATCTACTAACAGAGGGTGGTAGAGGAAAAAGCTTGCGGATTCTAATGGATGGGAAAACCAAGCCTCTTATTTGAGAAAAATATTTCAGAAAGGCAATTAAGCATCTCTGAAGTGCCATTAAGAGCCAGCCCCCTGCTGCCTGCCTGAAGAGTGTGTCTACAGTCTGAGACCTATTGACCCCACTTTCTGCAGGAAATCAGGCAAATTCAAGCCTCCATAATTTACTCAAGTCTTCCCGACTTCTGCTTGGGAAAAGCACACCATACAGGCAATCAGTTCAATGGCAACCTAATTAAATCTCCATTATGGCAGCAAAGCATGAAATGGATGACCCAAGGATGGGTTCTCCCAGTCACTGCTCAAGAAAACAGGACGTGAAGGAAGATTTGCTCCAGGCCCATCTTTATTGACGCTTATGATGGATTTCCACAGCAACTTTCACTCTCGGAGAGAGGAGCAAGAAGTGAGAGCAGACTGATCATCTATCACTCTTCTTTGACAAAGTGCTGACCTTCAGCTATGGATAAAACAATCCTTTACTCTTGCCCTCCCAGCTAATATCATTACAGGAGCCAGAATAATTAATCTAAAATTGATAGGGTGTTTACTGTGAATCATTTTTATGGGCAAAAAAGGATCAAGTTTCAAATGCCAGCTTTCCAAGAGTAATCGCATGCTGCTTCATCTTGCGGTCTCGGTTGTTTGACAGCTCTTTTGCAGCCACATAAAAAGCTGAAGCAGCAGGACCCAGAACGGCAGCGAGAGCTTAGAGACAGCCAGGAGCAGGAAAGCAGGGAGAACGCTCGGAAGAGATACATCCACAGGGAAGGATGTGAATTACTGCAGCTATCCCTACACAGGCTTTCCACAAGTGTGCCTATACATGCACACACTCCTGCACAACGTCCACTTAGTAATAAGGTATTATCCTTCACTACTGACGTAATAAATATCCCTCTGCCTGTTGGTCATTAAATATAGCGTGGTTCTTTTCTAGGAGAAGTTAATGCATTAAGGTCAAGATATCAAGGGAGCTGAATCCTTGATATGCAAGATGCTCAAGGCTGGGCTTGATGGGGAGCCTTCAGGTTAAATTAACAGAGCATGTTTAAACACATCACTCCGAACAGGACACAAAATGAAAGAGACAGAGGTTCCCAGATGTCAATCGACACAACAGGACTTATGAGAAGGCAACCATGAACACTACAGAGGCTCTAACACATTGACAAAATACCAGACATAACTAAAACTGGGTTCTACTCTGAAACTTACTATTGGAGTGAACACTGCGACCATATAGAGAGACCTAAAGAAAGTCAAGCCGACATCAGGGACGCCGGCACCACAGAACGATCACTGGGAACACAAGGCTGTAAGAAGCTACCCCACATTATGGAAGAGAGTCAAGAACTGCCCAGCTAGCATTTAGTGGCAAAACGCGGCCACAGCATCTTAAAAGAATAAAATGCCACTGTTCCCATGAACAAGACAGTGGGTTTTCCTTCCTGTGTGCTTAAAACAACCAGACTTAGTGCTTCTTACAATCAACATATTAGTGAAACCACACAGTTTGAATGAGAACAACTCACTGTCATTTAAAAGCGCGGAGGTGAGGAATAGAGAACACCAAACTGTACTCTAGCTAAACAGTTCTTCCATACATCCAAGTAACGCAAAATATATATCCCATACTTCTGTGGGTATGGCCTGTTCAGCTGCGTTATTCTGAATATCAAATTTTAACCTCAATGTGGTTCCAATTATGAATTACCAGACCAAAAAAAGCCTTGATTTATTCTATTTTGCTCCAATTATTCATGATATGTTTCTATTGAATGCTTTGAGAAAGCATTTCATCATGCTTCCCATCCTCAAGTGGTCAAAGGGCAAAACCAAAGGAATTAACCCTCTCTGCTTTTCCAGAGCCAACCACAGGCCTGACACGCTGTAGAATTACACACAATTCAGTGGGAGACTTTCCAGACTGGACATGATCTTCACCCACAAAAAACCTCATTCTCTGGCCTTAAGCAGCAGCAACATTTCACACTTCTGATGACAATTATAAACACCCTCAGAAACGTGTCAGCCATGAGGCACACAGGAGTTCCTACCTATTCCACTGCAAGTGCAGAAATCTGATACTGTTCTGAATCATGAATTTTGATTGCCAAAATATATTACACAACTAGAGCACTAAATCATTCAGCATCTTTTTTTGTTTAGCCTGTTAAATCTAATCAACTGTCTGAATCCTTCTAACTTGCAACCTATTGGCTGAATACATTTCTTGACATAAATACTCAGGTTGATCTCTGAAGTCATTATTTCAATAATGTATCCAAGGTTTGCAGTTATTGAGAACAGAGTTCATATTTACCTTTTCCATAATACTCACTGTATTTGGAAAGCCTGTATTAACTTCTTTTACATTTAGTTTTAACAGTTTATAACAATCTTCAAACACTTTGCAAAAGAACTAGGAATAGATTTTTTTTTTTTTTTTCTTCTCCTGGTCTAGAAGTAGCACTTCCTGCTTCCCCAAAAAAACACCCAATGATTTTCTGCCATGCTGGGGCATAATCTGAGTGAGGAATATGAAGCTCAACATACCTTTCATGCTCCCAAATGCAGAAAAGACTGACAATACTAAAAAGATGACTTTTGGAATACAAACTATCAGTTAACAACTGCCACTACTTAAAATAAAGCTGAACAGTTACCAAGACAAAAGAGGCACCAGGTAGTGAAATAAGGAAGACAAGGACAGCAATGAAGACAGCATCACCTTTGTCCAGCAAACTTTACAGTTTATTTGGGTGCATCTCAGAACTAACTTTGCTAAGATCAAAAACATGCATCTCATTTGCATATTTCTGTGTCTACGTCTAAACTAATTTAAAGAAAAAGTAAAAAGCTTTTAGAGAAAATAAAACCTAATAGTATTAAATGACTATGTGCAGGTTTAACGATTAGAATTTCATTAAAGTAGAACTTGAAATCCAAGTTCTGACTTTGCAAACCAAATCCAGAGGTTTGTTTTCATGCCTCAAAGAATATTGTATATGCTGAAAAAAATGTGCATGAGATACCAAATATATAATTTAGGATAAATCTGAAGTGTTCTTTCACAGTTTAAGAGAAGAATCCTAATCTTTGGGCAGATAAATTAAGAAATAAACTATAATCTTGTTTCACAAAGAAAATGAATATTTTATAGCTGAATACCTACTTGATATATACAACTTGTCATAATATCAATACTGCAAGAGCATATTAATAAACTGAAATGTATTTATTCAAATAAAGCATATGCATGATCTAACATGGCCAATAAAGAAAAATTACACTCAGCTTATTCAACCCATCATAAAGGAAGCTGGAAATACTGTGGCTGGAAATACTATATAGAAATCTAATATTATATGTTTGTATTATGCATATGTATATATTAATATACATACTTTCAAAGGAAAGAAAAAAAATCAAGATGAGTATTGCCAAAGAGGTTGTTCTCATTTCTAATTAAACATATATATTAATATTTGCTTAATGTTTTAAAAGATGAGAAGTAGCGCTGAGAATTAAGCAAGAATAAAACATTGTTATCATTCTGGGACCATAAGCTATTAAATAAAACCCTGAGACCTTAGAAATAGCTTAATTGTTTAATAAGCATGCCTATTATCTCCAAATTAAAAATTTCTGTACTGTAATTGGCTGAAGCCCACAAACTATTCTCTAAATGAAAATTCAGCTCAGACTTTGCAAAATGAATGGCATTTTTTGCTCTAAGTTAGCTTGGCTATTTGTTTTTTTTTTTTTAAATCTAAATGGCAATGTTGTTTCCTGTCTCATTGGGAGAAACCATATCTGGTGAAAAGCATGCTTATTGTTCAGCATAGAGATATTTTCAAGTGATTATTTTACAATACAGTCCAATCAATATCATCCAAGGTCAAACCTCAAAAGCAGCCACTGGCACACAAGACCTAACTTTTCACAGGTCTATGCTATAAACAGGCTTGAAAGAATTTTACCAAAAGCAACTAAAAAATTTCAAGAAAACGAAACTTTTTTTTTTTTTCCCCCAATAACCAAATATTTGATTTGAAAATAAAAGAAAAAAAAAAAAAAAAAAAAAAAAAAAAAAAAAAAAAAAAAAAAAAAAAAAAAAAAAAAAAGATAAACTGATTTACTTGATTTACTTCTATTAGGGCAAAAGAGAAGTGCTTAATTTAAGATACCAAATCAAGTCTCAAAGTCAAGGTCATTACTTCTCAAGCCAGTGCAAACCAGTAATGCCCAGAAAGCAGACTGTGTAAGTCGTTTTCTGCCTTACTGAAACATAGCTGATTTCCCCAGCACAAAGGATAATGGCTGGACCAATAAAGCCAGCACACATGCAGCAAAGGAACAGCACAGATATCAAGGGCTCAAGTGGCCCAGGAATTAAATTTCAGGCTGCGAAATGTCATTTATCTCTCTTCATTAAAATGGGGAAATGTCTCATAGCACATTTTTTATTGAAAGGATCATTCCAAAACATATTAGAAATAAAGTCTGTATATTGTTATATGCCACTTCCTGATTAGTACAGCCTATGAGAAGGAAAACACCCCACATTTTACAGTGTTTTTTTTTTTTTTTTTTTTTTTTTTTTTCTTTTTAAAAAGGCCAACAATTTTCAACGAAATCAAATGAACACATAAAACTGCTTGGAACACTTCCTCCAAACAATGTATTAAGCATAGGATTAACTGCCTGTGCATTTATCTTCTGCGTGCCTTATGCCCTGCTCCTGCTCAAACAAACACCCTTGCACAGGGCTGCTGCATCCACGCTGCGGAGACGACACTCAGGCAACAGTCTCACTAATAGCCTGAGCCAATATAAGCCAAACAACTGCCAAAAGCAGCAGCCTCCCATCCACCCACTCCCGTTACCCCCTTGTCTTTTCCTTTCGCTGATTGAGCTTTAAATAAAGAAGTTGATTTGGGTTAATTCACCGCAAGTCCAAACAAACACAACAGCAGCACACGGAGGAGTAGCACAGAGAGAAAGAAATTTTCATCCAAGTGCCGCAGAGAACAGGATCCCTTCTTTTGCCTGCTTATGGCAGTGTAAGGCGTTTGGAAAACTGTAGTCTCAACACAAGTTGGGCTAGTATTTCCTTGTGTGGAGACTGATCTAAGGGGAACAGGAATAAGGCTTCTCTATATGTAGATCTAGCCGCGAGGGTGCCGCACTGACTGCAAATGTGCAAGTATCACTTTCATTTTCACTGTCCAAGTCAACAGCAACCCTTTCAGGCACGAGCATTAATGTTATTTTGACAAGAATATGCAAACCTTATTACATTTGCAGATACATCCTCATTACCACGTACTAGAGTCCAGGTAAAAAGCAAAAAGAAAAGCTTTAGAAAATAGCAAGGCGTCTTTAATACTGCTACTTTACAAATGATGACAAACTTGAGGCAGGCTTTTGTGAAAAAAAAGCAGTTTCCTCCTTGTACCTGTTGTTGTTACAAACTTACCTAAGTGAGTATCTGAGGCCCTTAACAACCTCTTCTACACCTATAGAATTTAATCTGTGAAATGTTAACTCAAAACAGATTCAGTTCTTCAGTGTTATAGTCAAAATAACGAAAGAGCAGAACTACATCAAAGCACAGGAAACAGACTGATATTAGATGATGAATCTTAACATACAAGTCATATTCAGGGGGGTTGCAATAGTTCAACAACATGAAGAGTAAAATTCACACCTCGGAGAGTTACGCTCATTAGAGAGAGTTATCGTCAAAACAGAAAAACACATATTTACTGTCTTATTTTACACCTGAAACAGTTACAATTGAGCGCAAAACAATTTTCAACCAGTAAGAGCTGTTACTGAACTCTATTTTTTTTTTTTTTTTTTTAATAACTTCTCAGGATCCTAGTGGCTTACTAAGCAAATTTAATTCCTATCAGCACACACACAAAAAAAGTATTACTACAATGAATTGTCCAAGTAACTTATGATACCCACAAATTCTTCTGTTACTGGCCAGAACTGTACCCCCAGAGCTTGTCATTCCTCTTCGCTCCTTGTGACGTTGGGTTTCGAAAATTTTAAACGTTCTGCTCTTCTTACACTCACGTTCCCATTTTGCAGTTTAGATAGAGCCACGGGGTTGCAGAGAAAGTAAGTGGAACCTATAAGCAGATTAACAGCAAATGCAGGGGGTGCGATCACCGTTTTAAGGCAGAGGACTTAGTGCAGTTAATCAGAGATTTGTTTAAATCAGTTCAAGACTCTTCCTTAAAAGCTCAGGTCCCTGTATTCTGAGGAGTAAGGCCTTGAAAATGAGAGCATGGATTTGCCTGTGGAATAATAATGCAGAAAAGGCCAGCTTTAATTGGTTTAGGAGCTTACTTGCTCAGGAAAGGAGGCCTTTCTAGACGAAAGAAGAGCTTGTTCTCAGCGTAACACCGTCATGCAGCAGAGACTCTTTAGATAGTGAGAACTGCAGTCCTTGAGTTCTCACCTGTTTGTCTCTTCGGTCTAATACTCCTTTTTCTTTGATAAATGAGGACCACATCCAAGCCATTCGTAGTTATTTTGCCTTATCAGCCCTACCATCTTTTGCTCCCCTGCATGTGCATGTATCTGCTCTCCGACTGTAGTTTCTCACCCGGGCTAACTGGAAGTTGCAGCAGTGCCAGGAGTGCACGCTAGGCACTAACTCACATGAGACACGCACGCTGGCTGAAGTGGAACGTTACTCCCACTGAAAAGCACAGACCAGCTATGGAATTTTGACAACGGAATAGTGCAATTATTTAAAAATATATATTTTTAAGAACTTAGTTGACTTACTAAATTTATTGGCAGATACTGCATATCACCACCTTCTAAATTGCCTGAAGCTAGGAATTAGCTGAGTTCAGGAGAATATGTCCCCCAACAGACTACAGCTGTAATGTGCTCTCATGCTAGAGACAAAACATATTCAAAGTGGAAAAAAAAAAAAAAAAAAAAAAGAAAAAAAGAAACACGCACCCCAACAACAACCACAGATAAATTGCAGAAGGCTTCAGTTATATGCTTCTAATGAAAGAACAAGGGTCATAACCCAAGAGCCTCAGCTGGTTAAGAAAAATAAGAGAGTCTGACGCAAGGAAATTTTTATACGTGCTCAGAGTAGCTATCAAAATCCACGGTTATGGACATCATAGGACCAAGCACTTCTGTTTTACAAGTTTAATTGCTCTTGAACAATTCCTGATCTGAATTCTATTTTCTTTCAGTGACCCCCTGAGAAAGGGTCACAAGCACTCTGTGTTGCTGGCTAATACAGAGCTTACACAGCCCATAAAGGAACTTTTTATGACATTTCTGTTCCATACTGAAGCAAAAAGTGAATTCATGCACATATTAAGCAATGTTCACAGACTAGGATAAACATCAAATTCTTTCAACTGAGACATAAAACCACCAAGGCACTGACCATTTGTGGCATGAGAGAGTCATGATATGAGGTGTTAACTCCAATGTCCTGGACATATTCCAGCCTAGCTAATTGCAGTCAGCCTGCTAACTTTTCTCTCCAAATGCACACTGATACAATATGCTTGTTTATTCCTGACACTGCCCTGGCACAGTATTGCTGTTATGCGTTTGTCCACAGTTTCAGAGCGCTGTTCTATATGTTGCTATGTCAATAGTAATACATCTTCTGCTTAAAAACCTTTGGGTTGAAAGACTTATATAAATATTTTTCCAAGGGTATGTTAAAAACAAACACGGAGGCCAGGTTGTTTCCAAGCTAAAAATAGCTAGCAGAGAAATGGATGGATGTTTTTTAGCATAACCTAAAGGTATAAGGACGTTCTGATCCCCTTCTAATAGTGTAACTACTTACCTTTTTTGCAGCTTAATTTGTTGAGTAATATTGACAAGTGTTATGTTCCCTCTCTAGTCAATGACAACAGTAGATTAAGATCTTGGGATAGGCAACAAAAAATCCTTTCTGAAGCACTACAATGAGCTACTATCTCTATGTCAGCCACTGTTCACTCTCAATGCAAACTGTTTAAAGCAAAACACTTCTGAGCCTCCAGAGAAATTCTCCCTATGTCATTACAGGGTGAAACAATTAACAAGTTTGGTTTTATTAGTAAAGCAAATCTATTTGTTATATTTTGACACAGAAAAAAATACTTAGTTATGAGCAAAAATCATCTGCAGGCTTTTACATGCTAGAAATCAGAGCCAGGTGCAGGAGGTTAATTAACACTACAGTGTTTCTTCTTGATCAAGCTGAGTTCAATCAGTGAAACACATTTTTTCAAGGATGAGGAGAAAAAAAATAAAAAGGCAACACTCTAGCAAAAAGCTGATCATCAGTCTGTATACAAGAAAAATTATGTAGTAGTAAATTGCAGGGATTGGGTAAATTAGGTATTTCTGCAGAATTATATGAAGGAGCTTTAAAGTTTAATATCTTCAGTACTTCCATTGCAGTTATTCGCTTTTTAAGAGCATTAAATTCACATTGAATTTTATAGAAATAATCCAGTGGAGTGCGTGCGTATGTGTATGCATGCATGCAAAATAAAGAAAGAAACACTTAAATAAGCGATTTGAAGCGTGCAATAGCAAACATGAAAAGTTTGCATTTCACAGGCAGGACATAAAAAGAACTACTAGTGACTTTGCCAGTCATCATAAAAAATATTAACTTCATCTGTTTACAACACCAATACACAATTATTACCAAGTTTCATAGTGCATACCTCTTATACAAGGAAAAAAAACAATTTGATTCATCAGTGAATCAAACTAGCTTACCACAGCTGGGGGATCATTCCATTCTTCATAAGAAATGGCAGCATATGGGTAAATTCTATCATTGATAATCTGAAGAGTAGCAAGAGCAATTGCTTTCATTGATCCAAAATATGCTTCCCAGAACCATCTTGCCTGTAAAG
Source organism: Nothocercus julius (assembly GCA_013398735.1). NCBI lineage: Eukaryota > Metazoa > Chordata > Aves > Tinamiformes > Tinamidae > Nothocercus > Nothocercus julius. The sequence goes on along the minus strand of VZSV01000001.1, from coordinate 8,094,930 downwards.
AGAAAAAAAAAAAATTAACTTTCACACTCCAATTTTAGTTTGCCATGCACAATCTGTTTAACAGTCTACCACAGAGGTGGAAATGAAATTAGGAAGCATGCTTATTGTAACTAGGATGTTTCCATAGAGCCTGGAGACTTCAAATTCCACCTTCCCCTCAAAAAAAAAAAAAAAAAAAAAAAAAAAAGAAAACTTGGAGACAGTAAAAAGCAGAAGCACCATTCCTTTTGCAAGTGATTAAGCACAATGAGAATCCACATAAATACTTCAAGGAATCAGTTTCTTTCATACTTGTATCACCAGCTTTCCTCCTCGAAATGTCAAAAGCAGTTTAACCACAGAGCACAAATATTTCCTGTTCTACTTACTTTTTCCAAGGCAAATGAATCCAAAGTGTAGCCAAATAAAGGCATGGAGCCAAAAAGGTGCACCTTTAAATAGCAATATTAGAAATAGCTAATCAACTAGGGAATTACAGTACTCCTGAACTCTACTTAGAAAATACTATTCCAGTATTTCACAAACCAAGTATCATTTCTACAAGTAAATATTAATATTTTTACATAAAAGTATACATATAAACCACTTTGTTAGGATTATTAATCTGGGTTAGTTTACAACGTGGGAAGTATAAAACTGCATGCAGAAACGAAGCATGTGATTTTCTTCCACACGAACACACTGAATTTCACAGGTGAGTAATTTCCAAGCGAAGTTAAGGTTTATCCTGTTTCAGTTTCTGTGTAAAAAAGGGTTTTAGAAATGAAAATGCTGACAGATCTGCTTCTCCATTACAGACTAACACTATTTTTTTTAAAGCATACAACCATCAAACGATCCTGTAGGACCACATCCAACCCAGAAGTTAATATCCTTTGCCAAAAAATATAGTTCAGGTCTTTTGGCCCAGAAATATGAAATTTCTCAATTTATTATTTTTCTTCAGGAACCCTCCAGTGCCTTACAGAGGTCAGAAGGCAACTTCATTTACAAGCTCTCTAAGATTCTCTGAGATTCAGCTAAGATCAGCTGTAAGCGTATGCACTGGTATACCGGCAGTAAAAGAGTTAAAACAAAAGATACTTTCAGATAATTGGGAGCTTAAACAGATTTCACAGCCAGAATAAAATGCAACACACAAAGTGCGGCTCATGTTATTTCATTCTTTCTGTCGCATTTTAAAATAGCAAAAAGGTTCCACAGAATAACCAGTTTTATTCACGTCCTACGAGGATATTACATAGTATTCAGAATATTTAGAAATACTAAGTTACTGAAGGAATACAAAGCTTTTGGAGTTATGGATGTTATGATGAATTGAAATTTCTTCTTGCTCAGCTGCTCAGCTGTAATGATGAGTGGGCAAGGCTGCCTCACCTTGCAGGTAACTACTTTTTAGGACAAAGATCCCAACACACACACACACACACACACACACACAGACACACACAGACACACACACACAGATAGATGAGTATGCCCACAATTTTAGGTCCTTTGGAGCTTTACACCAATGAAATCACAAAGCAATCTGAATCTAGAACAGAATCATTTCTCTCACTGTATTTCTCTCCTTCAGTTGAATTTAACAGACCAAAAGATTAGTAGCAAGAACTTCAGACAAAATTAATGTTATGCTCAACTGTAAAAGGAGCAGGATTATAAAAACAAATAACAATAAACAATGTCCAGCTTCCTAAAGAAAAAAAAAAAAAAAGCACAAAATCCTAAGATATCTTCCTAAAACACCACAAAAACACTAAATAAAGCAACACATTCTATGTGAAGATACTAGCATTCCTTTCCTCTGTCCCACTTCTGCAGAAACATGTAATACCAAGAATTAACATTGACCAACACAGTGAATTAAGTGATCTCTATTCAGGTATCCTTATTAAACAGAAGTGGAAATTTAGATTTCAACTTCCGTCCTCGTGTTAAGTAACAGTTTGAGTAAACTTCTGCTATTAGGAGGAGACTAACCTCAAAGACATATACATTACACATTAAGTTGTACAGGACCGTGTATTTCATTGTCACTAAATGATAGTATTCCTATTCTGCCTTAATTCTGACACTGACCACTAACACTGAAATGTCTACGATTATCAGGCTTGGCAATAACCAATCTCCTTCTCCCTTAGCAATTCTGGAATGGATCTCAGCCAGGCTCTCTCTACTGAAGAAACGTTTGCCATGTCAGGCAAGATTATACCTTTATAGCTGAAGCAAAACTGGAGAGGAGGGCAGAGGGAATTTACTTTTTATAGACTAATATTTATATAATTAATGTTTTGTAAAGAGCTAGAATATGTTCCCACAGTTGGTTGTAATTTTTCGGTGCTGTGTTTCTTTAACGCAGAACTCAAAACCTTCTAAGGGGATTCCAAGTCTCCAAGCAGATGTTTCAAGGTCTCATTACTTCCTCCCCACCTTGTTTGCTTTCATAAAGCAGAACTGATTAACATGACTTGCTAGTTTCTGCTACTCGGCACGCTAAGTTACTAAACATTTGTGGAAAGTTTTCTGTTAGGAAGATGTGTCTTTTTTTTCTTCTTTTTTTTTCTTTTTTTTCTCAGTTCTGAGCTTTCCATTTCTATGAATCCATTTTCCCTATCCACGAAAGCAGGAGACTAACAGTTATGTACGTGAGAGCGACTTGAACACACTGGGCAGTGTTTCCAAGGTATTGTGAATTAACGTGTGAATTAAGGCTGTTTGAAAGACAGCCTGGGCAAGGAAGTGAAAGGCTGAAGGAATCGGACACTCCGCTCTCTCCAAGAGGTGAGCTCCTGAAGCCACAGCTGCAAACACAGGAATGACGGTAGGAAATATTTCTAGAAAGTCTTCTTCTTTCAACTCCTGCACTCTCAGATTGGCTATGGATGCCCACCAATTTCTATTAAAGCTGAAGTTGCTTAATATAACACCGAAGTGTTAACATGCACACTTAAGAGGGACACAAACAGCATTTTTAAGAAGTGCCTAGCAGCTTGCTTCAATTTTCTTTCTCAGAACTGTAGATGGCACAGAAAGTCTTCGTCTCCTTCAAGCAAGAAGGAAAGGCCCAAACCTACAGCTCATCTCCACTTTTTTTTTTTTTTAAACAGTTTCACGATTTTGTTTGAGTGATGTCCAAAGAAGCTGAGCTGGTGCTGCTCAGCACGCACCAGTACGGGCAAGAACTTGGGACAAAAGCGTTTGCAGCTCCTTCCAAAAGAGACAAGAGAGAGCAGCTTGCAGCAAGAAGGTAGCCTACTTGCAGAAAGTAACATTTATTTAGGTAAGGTGTTATTTTCCTTAGAAATAAACACACATGGGGGCCTAGCATCTCTTTATAAGCTCTTTACAAGCCAGCACAGGATCAGGTTGCAGAGCCTATTCATATAATGTTTACAAGTTGTAGTGTTAATGCCACTAATGGCGCTCCGGTGTGGAGTGCAAGACAGATCAATGTAAATCTTCTGATTAGTTTGTGAAAAGAAAAACACTGGGCATGAGGCAAAGAAAGGAATACTTTCTGTAACATTTAGATCACAGGCAAAAGCACTCCATGAGGAAACTTCCTAGACTCCTGTCTTTTCACAGCCCATGACTTGGTTGTAGTCGGTAAAGTTAGCAAAGGGAAAAAAAAACAAGATTTGCAAAAAAAGCCATAAAAGGTAACTGCCCATAAACCACCAGTTCTCTCAGCTTCTAGATTGGGCACCAGGATGCTGTAGGATTTTGCCCCACTGCAGGAGTTCTACGTTTCCAAATGCCTTGAAAATGTTTGTGGGTCCTTGAAATATTGCATTTTCACACTGCCTACGGTGGCACTAATATTTATCCTTCTGTGGCTCTTACTTAGCATTTCTGTTTTTTTGCAAAGGAAAAGAGGGTAGCCTAGCTGCTGTAGTACTGGCCTGGAAACTGCATTATTTTAAATCTGGTTTTGCGGTTTACTCACAGATAAGTGTCTGACATTCACTTAATCTCTTGATTCTACTCAGTCTCTCAGCAGTACACATAACACCTACCTCGCGCTGTAGCACTGCAAGACTAAGTTACCATTCTAAATTTAGGGGTGAATAAACCCACAAAACATAACTTTGTCCTTTCTAATTATTTGTGAAAAGAAACCCTAAACTCATAAAATTCATGTTTAGCTGCCCAGTGCTACCAGGGCAACCAACTGCAGCAATCTTGTGTTAACATGTGTACCCTAAGGAGAAAATAAAGGATACTACAGGAAGTATCTACAGCTCCGAGCTCTAGCCAACAAGTCTGACCATTAACCTTCAGGCTCTGAAGTTACATGTTACACTATATCATAATCAAATACCTTTTAAGTCACCGAGACCTAACAAGCTATTCCCTCAAGTAAGCTATTCTAATCGTTCACATGCATTCCTTTGCCCCTCTCCATTGTGTGGTAAGATTAATTAGGCAACTGAGGTTCAAGATAAACTGAATTATCATATATTTGCCACAAGCTAAAAATGCACACAAAGATAGCTATGTAATAATCAGATAGCAAGAATGAGCTTTCAAGGCTCCTTAGGACAAAGATCAAAGATCATAAGTTCCTCTTCTGGAGGAATAAGCATCTTATATAAAGTTTGTGGGGACAAACCTTGTGCTCATATTGAGGAACTCATAACCCTAAATTCCCACCTATTTCTGCCTTTGAATCACAAGCCGCCAGTCCCGCGCTCTGGACCACCTTACTGTTTCTGCAGCTGCTTCCCCGCTCCAACAACTTCCTTCCTGATCCCATGCATCACTCTCTCAGTATGCAGTTTCTCAGCAAAGATGATATCAGCTGCATCAGCTACCACCAGTGCCATCCTTGCTTCTATAGACAGACTTACACAGAAACTCTCAGATGACACTATGCAATTAAATGGTCACTTGTTCTTTCTATAAAGTCATAATGATTTGGGATCTTAAAAAGTGCTTATTTGGTTTAGGACACTTAGGAGCAGCACCACACCACCCAACTCTACGTGTCTAAAGTTGGCTGGCTTGCTCTTCTCTCTGTAATCACTGTAAAGCAATGTAAATTCTGCACACACACACATACTACTTTGCCTGACAATGAAAAGCTTTCTAAAATATTTTCATGGTTTCTAGAAGATTAAACTAAGAGCACCTTTCAAATTTCAGCTAGTTGGTTGTGTTGTGGCTATTTGGCAACAAAGACCTATCCACAAAAAAGCCATAGCCACTGTCATTGTATACAGAGTATTCAGAATATCAGCATGCTTTTTTAAGGCTAACAAAAGGGCCATAAGAGGAAATGCAACTACACTTTTTCTGGTGTCTAATCATTTCAGATAAAGGCTAATGCATAGTTTGGCACTGGGATCTCCCAAAGCTCAAACTAGAAAGTATTCCAGAAGGGAAAAAAGAGGAACGGAACAAGCAGTCGAAAAATCAGGTCACATAGAATTGTTCCTAATTAAACTGACATTTACTTCTAATAGAACATAACAATGCTCTTTTAATATTATTTTGGAATAATCATTGCATCTGTCACTCAACTCTGTCTTCCTAAATATGCGTGATGCTCAAGCAAAGCCCCCCCTCAAATATTCAATCCATCTATATATCTTCATTTAATCAATATGAGAGGCCTACAGAGGAAAACTCCTTTATCAAAGGACACTTTTCCAGACTAAGCAAAAGGGAAAAAGAAAAAAAAAAAAAAAAAAAAAAAAAAAAAAGACAAGCACACAGTAATTTATATCACTACATTCTTATGTTTTACCTGTCCTTAATTATGTCACAAATGCATTGAAGTCTTATTCATAAGATGTTGGCACCGAAAACACTTTGGATAATCCACAGTCTCTCAATTTTGCCAAATTTGATCCAAAAAAAATCTATCCCGTGTGTTGCTATTATTCAACATACTTAGGTGAAGACCACAGACATTTCAAACAAAGCATTTCAGAAAGCGATTGAAAATAGACATTTCATCATGCTATTTTTTATTGTTAATTCAAATTCACAAAATATCTTTTCAAAAGTAAAACGCTGGGTGGGTTTAACATTTCTGAGTTCTCAGTCATGAAACAAGCATATTTACCCTCTTCAGATACACAATGAGAAGTGGAAAGTAAATCTTTCCATTACCCAGATTTCTTTTTTTCTCCTCCTCTTTGAAAATGTCAATTCATAAGGGACACAGAGGTCAGAGTTCAAAAAGCTAATCTTACCCTCCAGATACCAGTTGCTTGGGAGCAGACTTGCTTCTACTGTCTCCGAGTTTTATTGATTTAAACTGCTAGATAAATGCTGACTCACAAGAGCTAAGAGTAAAAGAAGGTGGTAGTGAAAGCTCAGCCATTAAGCTTAATGTTCTTGCACTGCAATCTTCCTCACAGAGCACCTCCTTGGTGCTTTAAAAAGAATGACAGCAATCCATATGTACAACACTACACACACTATATATATATATGAAAACAATTTCTTAAAGACAGCATATCTGTTAAAGATGTAAGCCTTACATTGAAAGTCTTGCTTCCATACTTGCAGATAATTTGGGGATTCCTTTTTTTAAGCTTTTCATCTTCTGTTCTGAATTGAAAAGGCTTGCTCTGCCTAAAATCTGGCTGCAACCATATAACATAAAAAGGACTATTTCTTGAACAGAAAAACAGTTCTCATTCTCTCTCATAAAACAGTAACATTTTCTTGACCAGATTTTGATCCAAGAATAAAAAGCCTAGATTATCTTGATCTCTCCAATACTTATTTTTGCTATTTCTGGTCTTGGGGATATTAACTTTGTTTTAAAAATAGCAAATAGGACACTAGACTCAAACAGATAAAAGTACCACTTAACAATGGTAGTCTCCCTTCAAAGATTTCTCCAGGCCCAACTTGTTTTTGTGAATAATGAACTGCTCGATTTTGCAGCTCTGTTGCAGCAAGCAAAAGTTACACTATTCACAGCTCAGGAAACCTGACTTACTGCCCTGACACCGTATAAATCCATAGCAAAAATTCACTTCAGCTATGGAGCCAACAAAGGGATAACAAAACTGTGAGCAGAAAGAAACCCTGAGGCTGGGAATACTCTTCCAAAGCACAGAGACAAAGCCAGCAAAGCAAGAAGCAAGACAAGAGAAAGTGCTAAGGATCAAATTTGCTTTGTTTTAAAGCTGTAAGGTAAAAATGGCCTCTGTTTCCCAAGTACCCTTGCACAGAGCTTTCAATTCCATCTTGCTGTGTTAGTCAGGTGGCCTGTGTTGACACCAGAGAGATAACACAGCTGTAAAACAGCAATACAAGTTCTACTATTTCCCAGATAACATCTACATAATCATTACTGATAACACAAAGACCCAAATATTAACACTTTTCTTCCTCCAGTTTTCAGGAGTTTGTGAGGCTCTCCAATCACTCCAATCTCATCGGGCAGTTACCTAACTCGAGGAGCAGCCACAAGAGCGCTCCGCATCTACCTTTGACAGCGACTGTCCTTTGCACACTCCCTGTCAGCCACACAAAGCCAAACGTACTGCTCTTGCTGCTTCAAGACCGGTCCAAAGAAGAAGAGAAAACAGTTACGGGTACATAGCTGTAGGGAATGTTCAACTACAGTATGACCTAAGTTGAGGGGGGAAGGGGAGTTTTTAGCCACATTTCTTGACAAATGACGGACAGCTCCTGAAACAGAAAGCAATAGGTTTCAGGTCTCGGGGGTATTGCCTTCAAATATGTCTGTGTTCTCAGGGTAGATCAGTTTTCCCCGCCGCAGGCATCCTGCTGAGAGGTGAGGTCCCAAGCAAAACACAGGAATCGGACTGCGAGCCTTTGAGGTGGCAGGAGCCAAGGGGGGTTCAAAGGCAAGGCTGGCTGGTGGGCAGCACCTCTGAGCACTGCAGAGGTTAGAGGTTAGTAAAGCAGGAGCCACTGGCCAATAAAACAGTGTTTGCAGAGCCCACTCTGCAGATAAATTGGGGATCTGTTTACACCTTTCCCAGCTTTCTGAGTTACATACGCTGATGCTTCCCACTGTGATCTTGTCCTATGTCCACTAGCATCTCCCCTGCTCAGCGGCTGCCCTGCTCTCTGCTGGTTGGCTTTATAAGAAGGGGAAAGGATGCTTGGAAACTTTTAATCAGCATCCAGCATCAAAAATAAATAAATAAAAGCACAACTGCTTTTATTTGTGTCAACCGTAGCAAAAAGATCTGTCTTGTTTGAGATTTCCCATGACTGCTGTACTAATGCTGGGAGAATAAAAGCTTAAATTCCCTTGATTAGAGAAGGTAAACACAAAGCAAGCCCAGTGCCAATCACACACATGAAAGGATAGCCTTTTGCAGAAAGAAAAAAAAAAAAAAAAAAAAAAAAAAAATCTAGGTAGGGTTACCACCATGCTGGAGCTTTCAAAAGTCAGCACATACCTCAAATTCAGAGCTTAAGCCCTCTATCAGGAAGGACTTGTTCTGTTGATGAAGACATGTTGTGCTCAGTTTCCTGCTCAGTTTCTATATAGCTCTATTTTATATAAACATAAACATAACCCACACACACACAGTTGTGAACACCGGACAGTTTTAACCACAGACATTACTGCCAGTACTGCTTGAATATATACACATCTCATTGCATTCTATGCAGACAAAAGCTGAAAGAGTTACAATTGTTTTTTTCTCCTCTTATATGGGACAAATTCTGTTTAAGACAAAGTGTTGTAATCTTCCTCCATACTTTAAAAATAAAAGATGTAAAATGGCATCATCCTTCATGATCTAAACTATGCATAATTGTATAGCTGCCCACTGAAGTAAAGCCACTAGCAGTTGCTGGTTCCGATTAATATTATGTCATGGCTACACTCAGTAGAAATAGGATTGACAATGATTTTAGACGAGCAAAATAAGTGATAGGCATCAACAAGGGTTATGTATTTCATTTGGAAAACATCAAAACTGCATCCTAAAAAGGAAATGTTCTTTATTATATGAAAACAAGTTTTGCCAAAAAGATAGCTGTTATCACAAAGATAAACAGTAAGTCCTAGAAGGTAAGGGCTTACTTACTTAGCAGATAAGATATCATTGACCAGCACTTATATATTTATTCTATATTAATCTTTCACTTCAGCTGATCAGCTAAGGAGGTCAGGAAGGGATTGTTTTTACTCTGCTCTTAATATACAACTATTTCTGGAAGAGATGGAACTTAAGTCTCAGGGGATCCACAGAGCCTAAACACAGGTAGCAGTGGATCAGAAGAAAAGGGGTGGTGAGAGGAAAAGGGAAGGGACTATGCATTGATGCTATGAGCTTACTGAAGAACTTCAAGCAGGTGGTTAATAGGTTTTGCATGCCCACTCAGGCTGAACTCAACCACGAGCTTCAGGACCATGAAAGAGTTTTGCCCCATACCTTAACACACCATTGACATTCTTTGCTTTTGTTTGCTTCAGTGTGTTGGAAAGCATTTTGCCTGAGTGTTCAAAATCGTTGCTAGCAGGAGAATGTGAGGAGCAGTGAAAAGGAACTAATCCTTAGCTATATGCTGTGTTGTTTGCAAGTCAAGGGGAATAACGGTGTATTCCATTTCTAACAGACACACAATTTTCCAACATGCAGGCATCTAAGAAAATATTAGATTATTTGAACATCTTACAGGCAAAGATTAAAGAAAAAGGTGCCTAAAAATTACTGGCGGCAGACTTTCTAAAGAACATGCAAAGCCTTTGTAACTTAAAGTCCAAGTGATTTGCAAGATGCACGTGATTTAGTCATTTAAACAAGGAAAGGGGAACCAGGACTTCTAATTTCCATTATTACCATAACAACTTGACCTTGGACAAGTCATTTATGTCTCTGTTCACTCATCAGTAAAATTGTATGAGACCAAGATGTACTTATTGCTCATAAAGCATTTTTATTGGACTCAAATGCAACTTACCACAGAAATGCAGTGTATTTATATTGTAGAGACAAATGCTAATATTATAACAGTTTCAATAATGACGGGGTGAGCGGAACAAGTGTATTTGTTAAAGAAACGTGATATGGTTGCAGAGGAAGAGAACAGAGAAATGAAGAATGAGTGGAACATCAGGAGAGATGTTTAAACATCCATTAATCTGCAGCAAACAGCTTCAAGTGCAGAGCGCAAAACATTCTCAAATATTACTTTAAAAGAATTGCATTATTTTAAAAGATTTTAAAAGAATTTACTGGATCTATTTGTAGAGCATCCAAGCTGTCTACAGCATTCTGCCAAGAGTCCACTTTACAACATCATATACACTTAAAACAGCATAATCTCGCTCTTCCAGTTCAAGTCTAATCTTCTCTTATTAGAAGCTGCAAAACTAGATAAAGGCAGCACAAGTCCATCCTAGAAAAACTACTCAACAGAGTGGTGGCTACTCGTAGATTTCTGAGCTGCTTTTCCATGATACCACAAAGACTGCTCTGCAATGCAGAAAATATCAAAATACTTTTCTCCGTTCAAGGGAAGCAATGGCAATAGGGGAGAGGGGGCAATGAAAGTCTCATATATAAATGCCAAGGATTCTACTACTCCCTGGTGATCCTGGCAATCAGCCAGGTAAAAGTTTTCTTTTCCTTTGCTGTTTGCAGCAACAAATCTTCCGCGGGGGGAGGAGGGAGAGGACTGGAACTTACTTCACTGTTGCTGATAAGATGGCAAATTGTCCAGGCCTGACATTTATGGGGGACCCCGAGCTCCAAAGAAGCACTCTGGGAGGATTAAAGCAGGGTTAGCCTCTCCGATCACACTCCCTAAAACGCTGCAAATGGCAGATAGATGAAAGTTCTTTTAAATTCAATAATGATGAGTCTAAAGAAGCCTGAGACAGAAGCCGTCCCTTGTCAGGGAAAGAACTGCAGCTGGAAGCTGAGTATTTTCACTAAAAAAAACCTGTAAAATCTATCTATGCTCAAAGAGTAACCAGTGTCCAGATACTGAAATGAAGTTCTGTTCAACTGATTAAGCAGAACTAAATGCGATCTCCTGTATGTAAGCCACAACACCCACAAAAAAATTCCATGCCATCCATTTGCTTTAACTCTCTCCAGGAGTATTTCACAGTAAGAACGGGAAGTTTCACACGCCCGCACTCATTGCCTGGAGCCAGCAGAAAGGCTCATATAGCTGTCAGCAAGCTGATAAGAGCTGAAATTACTCTACAGAGCCCTCTTTAAAGAAGAGCCAAAGAAGCACATTAAATGAAAGGGAGGAGGGGTCAGAAAAGCCAGCCACTCATGTTGTTTTAGCGTGGCACTAAAACAAGTCATTGATTTATGCATGTGTCTCCAGGTCTGCTTGACCTGCAATCTGAACTTTTCTTCAGGTCAGGGCTAAGGCACAGGGCATGTGCACTAAAAAAAGACCCCTAATAGTTTGTCCAGGTATTGCCACTGTGGGAATAAACAGTGCAAATTACATGCTTTCTACACACTTTTGTTTTTTTTTTTTTTAAATCAAAATCAAATTTATATTGCTTTTTAGTTTTTAACTGTCCATACAGAGACTGCAAAGACAAGCAGCTGCGCTTATTTTCACTTCTAATTAATAAAACAATGAAAGCCATGTGGCCACTAGGTTATTGGAGCTTTTGGTTGTTGGGTTTTCTTTTGTTTGTTTGTTAAGTCAACATCTTGTGGGTCTTCAGGAAAGTGAATTATGGATATATAGGAGAAAACTATGCATCCAAATTAAGATTCTCTCATTAAAGTGTTTGTCAGTCACAGAGGTTTAGAGGTTTCCAAAATATGCTGGGGATGCCAGCAAGCAGCTATCCCGTGCTGAGGTCACCCTGCTGCCACCAGGCCCGCACTCTGCCCGACCAGAGCGCGCAGCAGGTTCTCCAGCGACACGACAGGCATCCTGCAGCGCCTGTCCAGGGGGCTGCGGCTGCTCAAGGCAGAGGGTGCCTCTTGGCATTCATCTCCGATGGATTTTCCTCCCCTGGAGTTTTGGTTGTATTTTTTAACCAGAGTTTCAACTCTGGTTAGTAGTAACAGGAGCTAGGGAGCCTCAAATGGAATTGCATCAAACAGTGCATAGCAATTCCTATCCACTTTCTTCATGACATTCTTATTTTATAGGTCTGTATAATATTCTAGTCCCTCATTTCTGAGAGGAAGAGCCTTAGACCTCCTAACCCATCCTCACATGGAACCCCTGGCCACCCTTGTTCTCTTACACCCTTTTTGAGATAGAAGAACCACAACTATGTATTCCAGGGGAAACTATACAATATATTTATGCAGTAGCACAGTATTTTCCATACTGTTCTCTATACCATTTTAAAAAAATTCTTTATGTCACCTACTTTTTTTTTTTTTTTTTTTTTTTGACCACAACTGACAGTGGAACTTTATTTTCACGCTCTTTACTATAGCTCCAAGTGCACTTTTCCAAGGTATTCCAGCTACTTAAGAGGCCACCAGTGCTTATGAAAAGATTATTTTCCTTCCCATTTACATTTCTTTCTTTTACCTGTACTGAACTTCACTTGCCACTAATCACATTGTCATTCTGCATCCAAATTTCTTCAGCTTGAGACAGGGTCAGTTCCAGCTAGAACCTCTGCTAAAGCAGAATCACTCACACAGGTTTTCCCCAGGGGGATTTTGTATTGCTGCAAGCTTGAGCTTCAGGTTTTTTTCTTAAAAGCAATGCCGTCTTGGGGTGCTAATTTTCTACCCAGCTACGTAATTTCATAAAATTTCTTATCTTCAAGATTTTCACCTAAGCTGGGCCAAAAGTGGGTTATAACATAAAAGCTTGTGGGACATGCAAGAAGCCTGTACTTTCTATGTGGGCATACCCATTTCCTTAGAGAATCAGGATGAAAAGAACTCCTGCATTCCACCACTGCACCGCTCTGTGCTTGTGCGCAGTAAAATTATCTTGTGTGGTCTTCCAGAAGAGACAATAATTACAAAGTTTTACTGTTGGAAGGCAGGAAGACTTCTGAACATGTTGATAATCAGTGGAGAAATTTTTTTTTAATATCTTTGTATTTGGAGAGAAAGAGCCATCTCTCACAAAGAGAAGTTGTAGAGACTTGAATTTAAGTCATGGGAAACTTTCAGGCTAGTTAAAGACATTTACGTATGAAGTACAATACTGTTCAGTACTCCCAGTGTTTTAACAGATTTTGCTTTTTAAAGCAAAGCGTTAGAAAAATATGAGTTGGGAGGGCAACAATACGAGGCACAGGACAAACAGGCACCCGAAGGTTGGTTTTGCCCTGTTTTTTACCTCCTTTTTCCCTGTTCCTCTTCAGCAGCAGATTTCAAGTCTCATTCTCCACCACGTACGCCCCGCTCCTGGGCCCCCACTCGCCGAACTGGGCCGCGACCCAGTCGTGCGGGCCGAGGCCGCCACGGCTGCCCCAGGGGTCGGTACCGTGCGGCTGCCCCGCTCCTCCACAGCCTCTGGGCACTTCTGCCAGGGCTCCAGGCTCCATATGGAACTATTTGGGAGGGGGGATGGTTCAAGGAAGCTTCAAAGAAAACGGGAATGACAACATTACTGTATAAAACAGACAAGACAGCAATCCCAGAGATGCCTAAGTTTCATCCAGACTGTTATTAATTTCAGCAGCTCAAATAGCAGAGGCTCTTTTTCATAGTCAATGTGTTGCAGGTTGTAAGAACTAGCATGTGCTTCGTGGCAGCTTTCATGGGTGTAGTCCGCACATGTAATTTTCAATATAGGTAACTTTTTTTTTCCACAGTGCATGCTAAGGTATGATCACAGGAGGGGCAATAACTATTACATTTTGTGAGAGTGATGGGGGGGCAAAGTGCCTTTAAGTGAGAACAAAAACATTCCTTCATATTGTACTTGCTATAGATCTGAATGCAGTCAGTTCTAAAGCAAGGCAACAGAAGTTAGCTCAGGTTTCCTACATCCCAGCACTGCTCAAACCAATAAATACTATCTTTTTCCTGATTTATACCACAAACTCTCAACCAAGCAGTTAGGCAAAATAAAGTTATATTACGGGAAATCAAGTCCAGGTCATACCAGCAGTAGCTCCTGGCAGATTTCAGCTCCAAGGGTAAAACACCTGTATTTTATCCTCTTCATGCTAGCAGCAGTGTGATGTTCATGATCAGTGTACAAACTACAGAAAAGCTTTTTCAAATACAGGTTCTTTTACATTACATATTTAATAATCTTCCTAGAATTCCTAGATTCACAAGAGAAAAAAAATATAAGAAGTCAAATCATGTTTCCAGTAGCTGTAACTGAAGTTATTTTTTCCTCTTGCCACTCCTCCTGCTGCGTTAGTATTTGCTGCCTGTGCACCCCTCAAAAGTGGCTCATTTGTGTGAAGGAACCAAGGAAAAAGGAGACCCCTGATGGCCACTGCAGTATTTGCAGACTTATCCTGTACATGGAATAAAGTGAAGCTGGCAACAGAGTTCAGACATGGAAGACACTTACCAGTAAACTGACAGTCTATTTTCTCCACACAGATATGCAGCATAAATAAACATCATGCAGCGTTTAGCTTTGTCTGGTTAGAAATAACGATACTAGAGTGATGTAAAACATATGCCCTTGGCCA
>VZSV01000001.1:8066303-8079658 GCA_013398735.1 Nothocercus julius | reverse complement strand
TTAGAATCATAGAATGCTTAAGGTTGGAAGGGACCTCTAGAGATCATCTAGTCCAACCCCCCTGCACACGCAGGGTCACCTACAGCATGTGGCTCAGGACTGTGTCCAAGCGGGTTTGGAAGATCTCCAGAGAAGGAGACTTGACAACCTCTCTGGGCAGCCAGTTCCAGGGCTCTGTCACCCTCACGGTCAAGAAATTTTTCCTAAAGTTCCTATGGAACTTTTGGTGTTTCAGTTTGTGGCCGTTTCCTCTAGTTCTGTCAGTGGCCACCAATGAAAAGAGGCCAGCCCCATCCTCCTCACTGCCTCCCTTGAGGTACTTATAGACACTATTCATTCAAGGACTGCTTCCATTTTAGTATGCATTAACTGCATTCAAGGACTGCTTCCATTTTAGTATGCATTAAGAAAACAATCTGGAAAAAAAAAAAGGAAGAAAGAAAAAGTGAAGTTAATGAATGTGAAGTCCGACTAGATTATTGGGAGCCAGCAATCTCCATTCCCATGGTAAATACCTATGATCCTTACATGAAGAAGCAGGTGCTCAAAACCTCAATTTCATATTTTGTATCTGCTGCTGCACAGGATGGGAAAGCTTTGATCCCTGTGGATGCTAAAGATCCTATAATATAGTTCACAACAGCATGCACATTAACATGCCAGGTTGGAAGAATTCCGGTCCTGAGTAACAGAAGTCTGGCTGCGCAGGCGCTCCTCTGCAATTGCAATCATATGCCCTACTCTTAACTTCCTGACCCAAGGGCTAAGGTAGTACTGCTGAGCAGCTGCTGTTTAACAGATTTAGTTGCACCACTGATGGTTACAGACAAAAATATTGAAAAGTAATGGTGAACGCATATGTTTAGCATAAAGAAGAGGGCTGAATAATCATAATATTAACATGAATATATAACAGAAGCTGCTGCATCACCAGATTTCACATTAAGACAGACCTACAAACCCAGGTCCTAAACATGGATAAAGAAAGAGGATTTAACTATAGAACTTTATTTTACCTGTCTTTGCATCTCTTCAATCTGTCTCTGAGGAACACTTTGCAGAATGCTGTACATTTCAGGCATTTTTTCTTCTGGGATGACCACAGAGGCTCTGCAAATGAAAAAAAAAAAAAAAAAAGTGGTAAGATGAGTTGAAGAAAATTTTGCATTAAAAGGTTACAATGGCTCTTTCTACCAAGACACATTTGGAAGATCTTAAAAGAAAGAAACTGTCTCCTCTCCGTACAATTACTCTGCTGCAGTGGAATTCCTTTACCACCCCAGCCAATTTGCCCATGGGCAATACCACAAGTCTGTGGACTGATCTATAAAGACAATAAATACAAACTGAAACACAAAACTCTTGAATTCTAATCCCAGGACTGCCACTGGGTTGCTGTAATCTTAAGTCTTTTGGAGTGAACAAACAGTATAGCACATGCAATGCTATGCATACAAACTAGTTTTTTTTATATATTATTCTAAGATCATACACAGACTGGGCATTGTTTATGCATAAAAAGAATACCCTCAACTCTAACAGTACATTCATCTACAAAACAATCATATTCCTCAGTGTTAGAACATATGAATCACAATACAATATAGTGAATTTAGCATTTAAGTGAAGCGATATTTGTCATATACCTTTCTTAGGGGAACCTGAATACAGGTCACTCATCACTGAACACAGGCATAAGACAAAGCAGCACTTCTACTTTATAAAAACTATCATAGACTACAAGGCAACCAAATGTTCAGTCATCTTTGCCTGCTTTGATTTCCTCTCATACTTTCAAACAAAGAGAGTATATTTCCCAGTCCGTTTTATTCACTACAACCCCCATTACACCTGACTCATCACACAGATTTCATGAATATCACTGAATGCGATGGAGTCTTCTTATGTACATACTGGAGGTACAAGAGTTAGGGTACAGACCTCTTCCAGTCCAAAACTTCAGAGAAAGGTAAAATATAGGAATCAGCAACGATGACTGGGACACAGCCAGCTTGAAGAACATCACTTAACACTGCTTGTCCTAGGCGGGCTCCTCGCAGAACAACACAGAACGTAGCCTCCTAGCAGCAAATGGCACCCAACACACAGAAGACAAAAAGAAGGAAACGTAAAAGTTGCCATATTATGCATTCCTGCTTTTCTCCTCACAAAAAAACAAAACAAAACAAAACAAAAAAAAAAAAAAAAAACCACACACAGGCCAAAACGTAAACAGACACTTTGCTTCCATGTTAGCAACATACTCTAACTTATCAGCAAATTCAAATTAACTACACAGTTTCATCAGCTATTGAGTCAATATAACATAAGATTCATAACTTCAGATTGCTAACTGAGAAAATTCATGGGGAAAAATATACCAAATATTCTGAAATTTTGGCATAACTAGGTGAGAAACAATCAACATGAACTTACCAAGCAACAATCCACATCAAGCCAATCCATTTTTTTTCTATTATATGACAATTGGGCTCTATGGATAGCATGGAAGTAATAGATCTCATATCTTAAATTTAAAAGGCCTTTGATATCATCTCAAATAACATTCTCGCAAGCAAATTAAGAAATCACAGGCTAGATAAAACCCTCATTGGAAGAAACATAAATTATAATTACCGGACTTAAATGTAAAGCAGTTAGCAGTGACTCACGGGAAAAAACAAGTGATGGATCAAATTGTTCCAAAGAATGTGTCCTAGATACAGCACTATTAAGGGTGTACTCTGATTAGCCGTGTAACAGAATTAAGGCAGTACTTACTAAATATGATGGTATCAACAATTTTGGAGGATGATTAGCAAGTGTAATGGGCAAGAGAATTAGAATTTGAAATTACAGGGAGACATTGACTAAAAATACAGACATATATGGTTCAACACTTAGATAAAAATAACCATCTGCACAAACGCAACACAAAGCAATCACTCTATTTTTGCTAGAAAGAAATATTTTGCAGAAAAGGACAGGAAAAGAAAGGAAATTCATATGTCAACAGTGCATTCTCACTGAAAAGAACATAAGCAACTCCATCCAAAGGTAGTATTAGAAGGCAAGAGAGAAACACAAACTAGGTGACCAGTTATGCTTCACTCTGCTGAAAAATGGTTAAGATCTCAGGGCAGCATGTCCAGTCTTGACCAATGTACTTCAAGAAGAAAGTATAAAGAGTCAAAACAAACAAACAAAAAAAAACAACAAACAATAACAAAAAAGTATTATCTGCAATGAAAGATTGAATGCAAGATTTTGTCTACCAAGAAGTCTGTAAAGGATGACCTGTCATCATGGTCCTCAGGCTTCCCTCCTTCCCCAACTCACAAAAAGAAAAAAAAAAAAAAGAAAAAAAAAGAAAAAAATCACAGTAGGGGACTGGAGGGAGAGGAGAGAATGAACACACATTTTAACCATTCATTCAGGGGATCACAGGGCAGCAGGTGGAAGAGACCCTGGTAAGGTCTGGGGGAGGAAAACAAAAGCAGCCCAGATGTGGACACACATGCTCATCTGCCCAGATAACCATTTTTCCTGTCTAGACAAAGGTTACTATAAATACATCTCCTCACATCACTACTGTTATCAGCCAGACATTCCAAAGGGAGATGCAGGGCTCTGCAAAGGAAAGTATTTTAACAATCTCGGCATATGCCAGCTCTTCTCTGAGTTGTATTATATACTGAGATAGAGATATAGATCCCCTTACTTGCTATCCTTGAGCAGGACAGCATTTGCAGTCTACATTTAAAGAAAGCACTTTTTTTTTTTTTTTGGCTGAAACTTTAAGACCAAGGATGACCCCTTCCTCCCTCTCCTCCTCATGGAATTTTCACTGTATTTCCTCCAAAACATAACAGGAGGGGTGGAAACTTGGCCTTTCCTAGGCATGTTTGTTATTTTATCATCATTTGTTGAAGTTCAAAGACAGATTATGTGCTGGTGGCCACAGACAGGACACAGTGGCCTATGGCATAACTCACTTAACCATGCTGCATGCCAAAGCACCTCTCTGCTTGAGAATTGGCAAGGCACAGGGGTCTGAGAATGCTATCTAGTTTCATCTCCACTGACACATCAAAAGGCCTCTGGAAGTTGGGCCAAGGCCATCAAACACACTTCACCTAGACATTTTCATAGGTACATGCTGACAAGTCTTCTAGTTCAGTCTGTTGTATCTATGCAGGATATTTTGTAGGGTTTTTAACCAGTAAGCTGCATGCAAAAACAACCTGACCAATTCTCATTAAATAGAGGATTCTCTTTTTCCCGATAAGTTTACACATAAGCTCTTTAAAGTTCAATTTATTCTTCCCTCTATTTGACAAAGCTGCCAAGCTCTCATCTAATGAGACCTGGATTGCCAGAAATGAGATATCAATTCCAAATTCATGCCAGCTGAAGGTCAATTTGCCAGTTATTCTGGACGGTGTAGATTCCAAAGGTCATGCAAAATTTTAAAAAGAGCAAGTTGATCTGACCACCACAATTTCCTCCTCCTGTTTCCATTAGATGTGATGGCACATTTGTGTCATCTTCTAAGTTTACATGATGTTGTCAGTGTTCCTAGAAAACTATCATGACCAGCCTCATGAAGTTGAGCAATAATTTCAAACTGCAGTTTAATCCATATATTTGACTCCATAATTCTCATTCCTCTTACAAATAAGAACAGAATTTGCATATATTATCCAAGCTAACATAATAAACTATGTGCTAAAAAATATAACCAGCAAGTTAACTGAAATATAAGGAAGTGCCCTTGTACTTGGGCACTACATATGCTCAGTGCTAATGTGCTAAATAGGAACAGCTCCATAGTTAAAAACAGTCTCCAAAGGGAAGAGAAGCTTGCAGGAGAGGAGGCCTTACCTGGAGTACTTGAGGATAATCAAAGACTTGGTTCTTGTGACAACGTTTGCGAACAGCAGGGATCCCATCCGAGAGATTCGTGCATTTGTCCAGGACCAACACCGACTCCCCGTTTTCGGCCTGAAGAGCTTCCAGCTCAGAGCGGTACTCGGGGTGCAGGGCCATTTGGGACGACAGAATGAAATACCTGCGAGGACTGAAACACCATGGCCACAGTTACCCCCGGGGTTGCCAGTCTGCGCCCTAGATATGCTGCAGCACATTCCTCTCCTGGATGTAAGTGGTAATGTAAGTGGTAATATAAGTGTTCCTCTCCCGGATGTAAGTCGTAACGATGCAGTAAAATGAAGCTTTGTATACAAGAGGTTTGGCATTATTTGCAATTGTAACAAATTTCAACCTGCTTTGTAAACTGAAGTAACTATCATTCAGCTACATATTGCAACAGCTCACCATCAAGGCCAGGATTGTTCATTCTTTCATTTCAGGCTTTTTTCTAATTACAAAGTAGTTAGGACATTGGACGCTGCTGCTAGATTCTCTTCCCAAATACTTTATCAACAATTTCAGTTGAGAAAAAGTGTTCAACTGCAGGACAAGCTCCTCTCACTATCTGTGATTCATTTCTGTTCTGTTAGGACGAAAGCAACATTTCCAGGATTCCTATCCTGTTCCAAAACCATAAATATTAAAAAGAAAAAAAAATAAAGTATCTTAAAACCAAAGTATTTCAAAATGGTAATTTACTTTGAAGGTAAAACACACAGCGATGGAGTCTCAAATTATACTTTCACAGCTTTAAAAATATTGCAATATAGTATGCTACACTCATTTACTTTGATTTTCTTTTTAAAGGGATGAACTAAGTCAGACTGCTCTACCATTCCCCATGCAAGGGACCCATAGTGGGCACTTGTCTTCACAATGCCAAAACAACACAAGAAATGAGGCCTTCACTTAGCATTCTAGTTCTCCTACATGTGATATTTTTAATATAAAACTCTGAAAACACAAACTTACACATTATAAAGTCAGACCTTTCCTGCTGCTTTTCTCACTCTTACTTATTCTCATGCTGGTCTTGTTAGTTGCTCTAATTAATAGCTGAGTTACATAAAAATTTGCTTTCTTAAACACACTTTCTTCCTTAAGCTTCAAGTTGCTACCAGCAGCTTTATAGAATACATATTTCTAGCAGAAGTGTATTAAAACCTTTTTAACTACCCAACTAAAAAGGACAGTGAAACAAAAACTTACAGTTTAGCTCTGCAAGGTGGGGAGGAAGGGGGAATTTGCCTTAAGGAAAGGAAATATTGGTGCCGATGAGTCAAAATAAATGCCTGTGACCAGCTAAAAACCATGCAGGATCATTAACGGATATATTTAAAATCAAATTTTGCCTTTAAACAGTTATCACCCCATGACTTCGAAACCTAGTGACCAAATATGGATATGAAAGAAACTGCAACCAGAAAATAACCCTCTAAGACAATGGAATGCAATCATTTATTCCAAGTAAGCCTGAATCCTGAGTATCCTTCCCTTATCACACTTCCTTCATCAAACAAACGAGCTTGTGAATGTGTTTCAATTAATAATACTAAGTGGCCACTAGATGGTACTCTGGAGACTACAGTCCCGTCCTCACACAAGGTTATATTCAGTAATGTTTTGGCACTTGCATGTTCTCACGGGCATATAAGCTCACACACTTGGACCAGCTTCCACGCAAAGGTTTCCCTATTAGGCCCAAAGCCAGCCACAGCATTTGGCCAACTGCACAGACACGAACCGTGCCACTGCACTCTCTTCACATCCATGCTATCCAGAAAGAAACACCAAAGCGCACTCCCATGCTGCACTGCACCATAACCACATCTAAGACCTATGAAGAAAATCAAGTGGGATCCATCCGAAGCCCCTGTGCCAGTCATGTCGAGGAACACGACAAGCAGGATCCGAGAGCACTCACGGACAGCAAAGCACTGCTGCACAAGTTTGTCCCATACCTGACTGCGATGTCCAGCGCAACACCCTACCTGGAGCTGCAGACCCCAGCGGCTGCAAGGGCGCCCTCGCTGGCGGTGAGGGCAGCTGGAGGCAAGCTGCAGCAACACTGCTGCTCTGATACTGACAGCAGCCTGTCCACCACAGCTTCCTTCTTTAATAACGCATATTTTCTACAAAACGTGGTTAGAAGAAAGGAACCAAAGCTTCTGCATTTTGAAACCTGATTCTCTGCAACAAACGAGTCATTTACTCCCCCTCCCCACTGCCTCAATCCACTCATCTTTTTGACAGGGCCTTACTTATTTATGTTGTTACTTATTTTTGTCAAATGTTTTCAGCTGCTGAAGAGGTTTATGAAATATTAGAAGTTTTTTTTTTTTTAATTGATTAAAATATGTCTTTCAGACTTCCACCTACTTTTGTTCAGAACAAATGAATGAATCGGAGATACTACCACTTTACAGGGTAAATAATTTTAACAGGTAAATACATTCTCTGTTATTTCCCACTTGGCTTGCTTTACTTCCAACTACAAGGTTTATGTCTCCCTGCATTAGTTTGGGAGACAAAATTCAGTATTCTAATCTCTGGATTCCAATAATCAACTCAGCTCTCCTACTTGTTTTGCATGAGCTAACCACACTAAGCTCCGTAAGACTCATTCTGCAAGACCTTCTTCCTTCAGACTTCCATTAGGAGCTTCTCCCTGTACATGTTCCAAGTTTTCAACACTACTTTGAAAGGGCCCCAGAACTACAGAAGCACTCAAAAGTGATCTGGAAAAAAAAAATGCATCCATATGACACACAGAGCTCACATCCTCATTCCTCCTGTTCATGCATCGAAAGTTTGCATTAGCTGACGCTACCTCAGGCAGTCATGTTGTTCACGATGACCCCTTTATTCTTTTTAAAGTCACACTGGAGGTACAGGGTGCTTCTTTTATACTTGCAATAGCAATCTTCTGCCATTGCTTATAAGCATCCTAAAATAGATTTTGCTTGAATAGATCATTTTGCTTTATTACTTTGAATTACTGCTCCATTTTATTTGTCACTTAAAAAATACATATATATGTATATTCATGATTATTTTTTACTTATTCCCAGAGAGCTGACAACAGATACTGATCTGGAACCAAATCTTAATCTAATTCTACTAGAAACCCTGGCATGCCATCGTGTTCCACGCTTCACTCTCTGGAGCCAGACAAACAGAGAAGCACTAGGAAAATACATATATTCACAGATGAATCAGCTTGGCAGATTAGCCAGGCAGACAGTAGCACTGGAAGAATCGTATTTTAATAGCAAGGCCTACATGCCCAAGCCTATCAACAAATTGGCAGCTAAACTTACATTCAACAGAACCCATACTAAACACAATATTGAATATCCTTTGTTCAGTTCACTTGAATTGCTTTACCCCGGTCCTCTTTCTGGCAGATCCACTTCCCCAGACAGTGGGCTGTAGACAGGAATACTGACATCATAGCCTTGCCGGTAAGTCCACGTGGAAAAGCCTCCACCAGCCAGCAGAGCCCTGAAAAGTACAAAGAAAGAGCCTGTAAATAGAGCAGTTTGATCACTCAAAGTCCAAGGCATGATTTGCTGATTACCATTACCAGGATATTAAAAGACTGTGAGCTCCAGGAGACAGGTTTTTCCTCAACTTTCTTTAGTGTTTTTTTTCACGCAGCTGTTAGGGTTACTTAAGCTTTTCCATTCTGGTTTAATACCAAATGGGAGCCAGTCACCAATGGAAAACGTAGGATAATATATAAGATGCTAAGAGATGGTTTTGCATAAAACAGGGATATATTGCAGCCACTATGATTTTAGAAATCTTAAATGCCCCAAGTCAATTCTAATTTAAGTAAGTACATTCCTAATTACATGTATTAATTAACATATTCCTCAACACTTGTCCTAAAACACTGGGTAGCCCAGCTTTTGAAGAGCTGGGGACGAGCATTATTCCAGGTATAAGTTCAATAATACAACACTTGGGCAGCTTACAGCCACTCAGGACTTCTCAGGCTGGAAACTTCTAAGGAATTATTTGCTAATTTACTTTCAAAGTGATCACACAAACTAGTTAAGTTTGTTTAATTTTTACATTGCAAAAAAAGAATGCTATAAATGAAGACATGACAATGAGGACTCCATATTATCCGAAATTAATTTCCAAGAGTAGAGGCAGCTTGGGATGCTATGTGCTAGAAAGCAAGGGAATAATCAAAGCTGGATAAATTAAGATATATTTCACCCTCCCAAGGGGATGGCCCTGATTGTCTGTGGCTTTTCCTAGATGGGGCAACCTTCTGCCACACAGAAAGAAAGAGCTGTAAAGAGGAGGCGAAAACAATACGTGCAGAAGAAAACAATGCATCATTCACTGTGCCAGAAGGAAAAGCTGTGTTATTAGCTCCCATGACAAATCAAGACGCTTTGAAAAGTGCGAATAGAGGACATCAGCTTTTCGGTTACCATTGCATCCCCAGGGACCAGGTGGTACAAGGAACATATCATTCTACTCCCCCAAAGAAGCGCAGCTCCAGCTTTTCTCAGTGAGCTTTCTTGAGCAGCTTATTAAACTTTCAGGCCTTTGCCACAGAACAACATGGTGTGCTACACTTTAAGTTGCCCTGGGGATACTGGGTCTGCTAAAGTTACCATATAAAGTAATTTGCAGAAAAATATTTTTCCAATTCCAATTTCTCTCATTCTCGAGGGAAAGCAGCAGAACACAAACATGCCACACTGCAGCAGGCACCACAGAAAGGATCCCGAGGAGCTGTACTTGTTGAAGCAGCTGCGATTACAGACAGAAGCCTCATTTCCCCAAGCTTGCACACTATCAGTTTGTGAACAGAGCAGGCACTTATCTCTCTTGTTTTCAGTTATTCTGAATTAAATCCTTAGTACAGGATTTGGAAAAGCAGTTTTTTCACAGCTGTTGTATAATCAGTCACCTATATTACCATCCAGGACCCCATCTATCATTTTCCCTCCCTCAGAATAAGATGTCCTGCTTGAACACCAGTATGTCATGCCTCTTCTAATTCCCTTCAGGGGCTCCATGAGATACTTCATTTACGGCTCTAACTGTAGTAGCACACAGTTGCCCAATATCCTGACAACAGGATCACCCTTTGCCGTGTCTGTGACTATGCCCAGCTGGTCAAGATCGCAGCACTACATGTCATTTAAGAAGCTCTTTGAAAATGTTAGAGGCAGGATTAGGGGTTTAAGTTCATGAAAACTACTAAAATCAAAGCAATTTGCCCATCTTTATTACTCTTCACTCACAACACAAAGCATTTGAAGGAGCAGAAATGACTTGAGAAGAGGGTGATAATATATCAAGTGAGTGCTGAGTGACAATTTATCTTCCAAAGCAAGTGACTACTTTGGATTCTCCTCCAGAGCCTCCTCTTCGGTGCCAACTCTGTGTTAGATGCACAGTGTTGTTCCAGCCAGATATTGCCCTCCTAGCTACGTTCCATGGCACATTCACATAAACTCAGATACAAGCAGGGAGAAAAAACCCACCTTGAGTCTTCCTGTTCTGGCACTTTAAAACCCTCCCTTTTCTTTTTTTTAAACCCTAATTTGGAAACTACAACCAGACTGTTTTAATTGGATCCGGTGTAAATAGGATGGCACCTCATCAGCCTTGAGAAAGCAGGTGTGTGTCACACAGACTTTTACTTAAGGAAACCCAGGGGAACCAACACCAGTTAAATAACTCTACTCAGATTTTCATTGTATGGTGCAGGGAGGAACAGAGGCATTTACTCCCAAAGTACTCAACACAAATAATCTTTAAATTGAACTGATCACGGAGGAGGGAACCTGTTCCCAACTTTTCACCACTTCCCAGATATCGATCCTTCCTTCTTTCCAGAAGGACCCTAATTGGACTGTGCTCTAAATGTTCCTGCCCAGCTGCCATCATCATCAGTTTCAAAATCTCACAAGTCAGTGGAACCCATTTCATCAACCAGAGAAGCTGAAGCCGAAAGACAGGTATCTGACCATATGTTCAAATGCATAGCTACAGAGTAGATTAGCCAAAGAAATTCTTTCATCCTCAAATATTGTACAAAATAGAAGGGCATCTATTAACAAATATTAGAGAGCTTATTTTCAAAGTATTATGACAGGACAATGTGTTATGGCAGCTAGTATCAGCAACATAGCCTTCACGCCAGCAAGGCAGACTTCCATCTTCAAAATCAGGCAAAATCAAGACGCTGTCTTCTGGAAACTCATTTTAAAGATTTTAAAAAAAATCAACCACGTAGTGAGATAACCTAGCTAAAGACTTTTCCAGGTGCAAAATTACTATACAACTGAACTGCCTTTTGTGCACAAAGTCTTAATTTACCTGGATTAAGATTCTACAATAAATCAATACAACAAGATTCCATTCATATCCCATGACATTATAGCACTCTACTGCTGAAGTAGGTATTATATATGTGCTGAATAAAGGTAGAAGGCACTCCCTGTGCAAGCTTCATAAATACCACCTGTGATTTTCACCAGTAATCCCACAAATTCCCACAAATCCAGTTGCTCTGGAGTCGTATTAGGATAATTCAGTTCTGTCCTACAAAATCCACCAGGCTCTTCTAGGGTACCTTTACTTTGGCCTGCAGCTTCTCTAAGAACAGCCATCCTGCATACTTGGCCAGCTTCCATACTTGGCCACTTGTTCTGTTAGATACAACCTAAGATCTCCCGAGGTCTCCAGCAGCATATTGCAACCACACACTGCACCACTCAGGTCCTTCCAGGTCCTGCCACAGACTTCTACACAGATCACTCCTGTGACCAGGTTTTTACACTACACATAAAACAACTTGTCTACTACCTAGGAAAAGGAGTTCCCACCCTTTCCCAGCTCCATACCTCACTGCTGCCTCCCTTGCGTCAGCACTGCATGTTCCCTTCCATGCAGTTGCAGAGCAAGCCAAATAAGCAAAGGGATATCACCAAAAAATCTCATATCTCTGGTCTCTGAAATAGTTAGTTTCTCACAGGATTGGTGACTCTATTCTAGATCCCATGCAAGGAAGAGAAAAAGAACATGTGGCCAACGGAAAAGCAGAACTCCTCTTTTCACTACCATCCCACTGTTTTTAATATATACACTAGCATCACATGAAACTGTAATCTGACAGAGCTGAATTACATGATGATTCCAGCATGGACAGTCATATTAGCAAAACTAAACTTTACTAGTACCTCTCACTTAGCTGAAGGGGTGGTTTTATTGTCCAGGCATAAAACACAGTATTACGAGTAAAAGTACAGTTGTGCAAGCACCTTTAACCTAGCTGATAGGTGCTTTTGGCCAGAAAAAAAAAAAAAAAAAAAGATTTTTGATTTGAATTACTCATCTTTGCCCAGTAGAATAACAAGCACTTAGAACAAACACCTACCAAGTTATGTATTTCCTGCACAGTAAGCCAAGATACATAAAGACAATTACAAGTGGACATTTAACAACAACAACAAAAAAAACTTGTGCAAAACAAGAAATCTACTACATGTAGTTAACAAATCCACTTCTATGGACATATACGTGTACATGCACAAACAAACAATCCCAGAATAATAGGGTCCCAGTGCATCTTATAAAACAAAACACTATCAAGTAAAAACTCACCTTAAGAAATACAAAACTTGACACAAATACAGGTATGTAGTAACAGATAAAAAGCTTTGGTTCCCTAAGAACGATGCTTGACTGCCCTCTTCAGGCTACCCTGTATCACATGCATGTAACACCATGCAGTGAAGCACAAACGGACAGGAGTACCTCCCAGGTGCTCGTGCAATTACAAAACGTAAACTTACTCTTTGAATGCATCCAGAACAACTGAGTTTTATCAGTGCTATCTGTTTTATCCGTTTTACAGTGCTGTTTTAGCACCCAAGGATAACATTTTAAATCATCCATGGTGCAAAGAAATCTAGACATACTCCATACACAATGATCTTAGCAAAGATCTCTTATCTTCATGAAGATTTTGTTGACAAAGTATTTGACAGAAGAAAATTCACCTTGATATTCAGAAGAGGGACGGCTTAAATAGGACCTCACTTGAAAGAAGTACTCATATATATGTTAATCCGGAAAAAATGTATTTAGTAAGTTTTTAAACTAAATAAATTTATCTTGTTCTTATTTCAGCTTTCTTTCTTATATTCTACTTTCCTTTTACAAAAGCAAACTATTCTACCACTGAAAGTAAGTTCAGGAATCACAACATCTTTTATGCTCCTGGCAAATATTTTCAAAAAGCGCTTGCTGGAGAAGAACTAAGAACAACAGCAGATCACACCCCTTCCAAAATCAAGAACGAGGCCAAACTGTCAGTTTCCAGGAATAAACATTTGTCCTGAAGGAAACAGGAACTATTTCCTTTTTTTTTTTTTTTTTTTTTT
>VZSV01000001.1:8044741-8063012 GCA_013398735.1 Nothocercus julius | reverse complement strand
GTGAGCGCGGCCGTTAACGGTCGGCGGGAGCGTGAGGGCCGCGGTGGCTCCCGTTCCCTCTGGGCGTTCTGTGGTGAAGGGCACGGCCTGAGGCGTGCCAAGGAGCTGCCGCCGTCACACGCAGTTCTGCTCTGCACCTGCTGCCGCAGCAGCGTTTCTCAGCTTCTCCCTTTGTGGTGGCTTGGAAGCTGCTTGGATGGGAGCTGCTTTCTAGGCAGGGCGCTCCCAGTGCCTCGGTGGAAAAGAGACCTCCCCAAACCGTCCCAGGGCAGCACGAGCCCTCTCTTGTCAACTGACCTCATGTAAATGGGTGGATAAACATGTCACACAAAACTCCAGCTATGCCTGAATGACAGACACTGGTTTTGTCCCCAAATGGCTCCCTGATGTGAGCGCCCTGCGCCCTGGTCCCGTCCGGCAGCGCGCAGCCATGGCAAGCCCGGGCAGCCCGAGGCGGAAGCGGGGTCACCCTGCGCCTGCTCCCTGCAGCAGCAGGCAGCTCTCGCCCGCTCACGGCCCTGTCTTCTGCCAACGCCACGGCAGAAAAGGACTGGTTGAAGAGCCAGTCCTCTATGGCACAAAACCTTAGGTCTTTGGGGAAAAGTGTACTAGCAGCCACAGAGCTACTGTGTGACAGGTTTTCACACGCGCGTCCCCACCGCGGCCCCCTCAGCCGCCTAACCCTGGCCAGGAGGGCACCCCCCTGCTGCCCCCGGGTGACACAGCACGCAGGACGGTGGGACAAGACAGCGCTGGTGCCATCCTGCTGTTCTGGGATATTTAAAAGAGCCTTTTCACCCACAGCTCACTGTGCCAACCTCCTCACCTGCAATGCTTTTTTCTCCCCCACTCTTTTGTTTTTTCACGATCCTGATTTTAATTTTCACACACAATGTTGAAGCTGTGGCGTGCTAGCCTGCGGCACACATTTCAGAAGGGATACTCCTGGGTGGGTGCTTGACCCTGCCTCAGCCTTTGAACTGCCTCCCTCTCTGCTTCGCACCGGAGGCAGCCCTGCCTGCTGGCAACGGGTTAGCTCTTTCGCTTCCACTGCCCTTGGGAAAGCTGCTCTCTGCAAGGCTCTCCGCACGCACGGAGACACCCAGCGTTCCCACGCGGCAGCAGAAATGCTGTCGCTGCAGCGTTTCCTCTGCTTTCCCGCAGCTTCTTCTCACGCACATAGCAGTCTCACGCTACTTAGCAGCTGATAAAATATTCTCAGATCCGCTGCTAAATTGTACATTGTGTTGGCAACATTCAAAGCCAGCAACAAAGAGGATTTATAGATGTTAAAATGAAGCACCCTTTGTCCCTTTTGAGGTTTGATGAGCTTTCTCCTCATCCCAGATCAAGTTATGGCGGCCTGGTAGAGCACTAGTAATCTGGAGCAAACCACGTTCATTGTGAAGTGACCGCTGCCGCTTTTGTGAATCGCGAGGGGCGCAGTCACGTGCCGGGGCCGCTGGGACGAGCGCGTTGATCCCTGCAGAAATGGGACTCGTCCGCCCGTGTGAATGGTGCCTGGATGCGGCTGCGCCGGGAAGGCGGGGGAGGGAGACACCGCAGCCCTGTCGTGTGACAAGGACACTGGCTGCTCCACGTGCGGCCGGGGGGGCCGGCGGCCACCGCGCTCCAGCCCGTGCGGCGCCCACGGGCGCTCCCTCTGCCTCCCTGCTCTTCCAGGGAGAAGGAAGAGCATCCAATCAAACACAGCCCCAGCCTTCCAGGGGGCTTGGTGGTACTGTCATCTCTTGGGAAAATTTGGGGAAGAATGCAATTTTAGTAGGGTCTTAAAATGAAAGAAATGCAAGCAGCCTCTGCTATTCTATTTCAACCACAAGGAAAATGTAGAATATAGTCTGTTTTGCTAGAGATTTCCCTCAAATCACATCAGCAAGTCTGTTTGCATTCTAGTGCTGCAGCTGAGCCAGACAAGTCTGCAGCACAGCATCTATTTTTAGACTCCGGGTTGCCATTTATAGCTTGTAAAAATATTCATCACCATCTGGATAACAGGCTATCAATTTTTATAAACGTACACGAGAGATTAGCTATTTTACTCCTCTCCCTGCTTTGCCCTTTTATGTCCTGCCTCATATGACTCTTTTGGAGTCATCAGGGAATTGCTTCGTTTTTAAGCTCCTTACCATCACGCCATACACTCGCCTGCTGTCGCGCTCAGCATCGCGTGTGTTCTGCTGCGGTGACCAGCGTACAGGACACAAACCAGCAGTCATGGAGCCCCCTTATTCGGTGTCTCCTGCACACAGGGCAGCAGCACGTGTGCCTGTGGGCTGCCTCACGCAGTCAGGACAGGAGGCAGCACCTTCTGAAAATGCCATCTATAATAAGAGGAGACAATTGTAAAATGCACATAGAAAGGGCTTGGAGATATCTTCCCCCTCCTCGCTCCCCCTATTTTCACCATATGACCTAATGTAACTAAAAATCATAGCTCGTATTTATCTTCTGGAATATTTGATACTGATACTACCAGATATCAGATTAAATGAAACAGTTTGGATCTGGTATAAGGCAAGGTGGGATATTGTAACAGCTAAATCACTTTGTCTCACTATTTCAGTTTATATCTCACAGCTAAATGATATCCTCATTTATAGCAGCTGAGCAAATAATCAGCCTGATCAATAACCTGTATCTAGCAGTCAATTGCACAGTTTTAGTCTCTTGAGCTGCTCCATCACATACTCCCACTGTGGCTGTTCTGTGACTGATGGTGCAGGTCAAAGTCTCATGTGCTGCGTGCCTGTACCTCCAGGTCCTCCATTGCCTTCCCAAGGCAGGAGAGAGAAATGTGAAATACTTCAGAGGTAGAGCTGCCACTGACGGATGCGAGGCTTGAGGAGATTCACTTAGGCAAGCACTACCTTCAAAGATACTGCAACGTAACAGAAACACAGAGCCACAAACCCTCCATTAGTGTACTTTCCGCCATCCCCAAAGCCTTCTGCCCATGTCATGTTTTGAAGATGAATTAATCTTTAATCAATGGAATTGCTTTTCTGCACAGAGGAATTCAGGGACAGAATAGGTCATGACAAGTATCTGCCTAGAATAACTCAGCGCTTGTGCGCGAGCTCTGCAATCAGACCTTGCTGGAGAGCAGCAGGGAATAGACAGAGCTGCTAAAAATAGCATTTCCTTGCAGTGTTTTTCCAGACTATTTTTGATTCTTGATTCTGATAAGGTCGACTGGCTATTTACTAAAAATAGCTTATTCTGGCAAACTGAGGACAAAAATGTATTTATAACCACGTCACACTGAAGTACATTTGTTGGCTGCAGATAATATAGGATCTTATCATCAGCCAATTGCCAGTGTTTTATGTAAGTTAGCAATAAATAAAGTATTAATTGGAAGAATGAGTTTCTCTATCTTGTCACTCTGATTTTCTCAAATGATGTACATATATTTTGGCACTTTTCATGGTAGTTTACCGTGCTTGTGCTGCTCTCCATGTTGTGATCCGAACTGCTTCAGAAGTTTCTAGAACAATCCTCTGCAAGGTCAGCCATTCCCACAGAAATGGCTGCAGAGGCCATTAAAAGTGCAAAAATGGTTTTACTGTTTTGTGTGCCTGATGCTTCAGAAACTTCTCCCTTCAGGAGACCGCTCTTGCAGCTTTATGACGCTTAAGAGCAAATGCAAACTGTGTTCACACTCATCCCACCACTCCTCTCGTCGCGCTCGATGCTTACTAGCGGCACCTGGGAGATGGACTGACTGACAGCTGCCAAGTTCAGCACCATCTTCTGCCACCCTCCTCCGCAGCGACTGTGAGGTTAGCATGC
This sequence comes from Nothocercus julius, assembly GCA_013398735.1. Taxonomy (NCBI): domain Eukaryota; kingdom Metazoa; phylum Chordata; class Aves; order Tinamiformes; family Tinamidae; genus Nothocercus; species Nothocercus julius. The sequence goes on along the minus strand of VZSV01000001.1, from coordinate 8,059,199 downwards.
TCCGTCCTCATGGGCTCCTCGGTTAAGCACCGAAGTGCAGCTGGCTCCTAAGCATTTTACATTAATTACCTGCTACCTATGCCATGGTAATTTGGACTCTGACACTTAGAAACCATTATGAGCATTTTACCCATGAAGGGTGTTGGATACTGTCCGATCTGAGATCGGAATGGAAACCAGTGAAATCAAAATACAGAAGCTTTATAGAACTCAGATGAAACAATCACAGCTCTAGCAGTCTCACCCACTCACCTGGATATCTTTATGCGCTTTTTCACCTTTAGCTGGCGCCAAGCAAGGGCTGACACTGAAATAATTAATTACTTCTGATAATCACTCAGGAAAAGATAAAACATTTTAACAACCTCAAGTCTCTGTCTTTCTGGGAAGAGTGAAATTAATAAGAAGCATAAAAAAATGACACCACAACACCATATTAGAGAGTTAAGAGCATATTCATTAGAAATGAAATAAAAAATACAATGATGCAGCAGAACAGGGGGTAGCAGGCAAACGAGACCCCCACCATTCCATACCCTCACCCCAATCCAAGGAAAGCACTTATATAATACAAATTGGAGATCTCAAACCAGGGCTAGAGGATGGGTTTTACAAAGTAATTTTCTTGCTATACAGAAAATATATTCTTTGCTGGAAGTCAATGCTGAGCTGTTAAGGGCCTAGGGCTCGTCACTGCTCAGGAAAGCCTCCGGAAGGCCCGTTGACCCCTACTGCTTCCCCACCAGTTTGCTGAAAATGTCGTAGATCTCTGGCTTCTCCTGCGCAAACTGCTCTGCTGTATTTTTCTGCAGCCAGTCGGATGAGCGCATCTGTTGCTGCAGGAGGCCAATAAGGTCACCGAGGTTGGAGTTGCCAGCGCAGGGAGGCTCCTGGTGGCGGGATACAAAAATGACCTCATCCGTGCTATCTGCTTTGCCATCTTGATCCGACTGACATGGCTGCTCCTTGGCCTCAGCTAAGATCTCCCGCTCTCGCTCTTCCAAAACTTTGCGGATCCGCTGCATACCTGCATGGTGTAAGGAAGAAAAACACTAATGAGTCAGATCAAGCCACAGGGATCTCCAAATGCCTGTGAGATCCAGAAAAAAACTGAAGCAGCAAAGAATAAGAAAGAAGAAAATGGAAGAAAAAAAGGATGATAATAATAATAGTAATAGAACAGTTTAGGATTAAAGAGTATTTTAGAAATTCTGGAAAGCAGAAAAAGAGAAGAAAACATAACTCACCTAACTGTAGTCGATGGATTTTGTCAGCAAAGATAATGCGGAACCATCCAGGTTCACTGCATTCAAAGGCTTTACCGCAGGATAGCAGGACCTTGTTATCAAGAAAACGCCTCCAGAGCAGCATCTCCTCCTCAAACGTTCCTGTCCTAAGGTACTAGGAGAATTAGCAAAAGGGCCAGAGATTAGTAACACACATGCCAACTCACCGAGATCCTCATGAATCTGTGATTCCCATGAGGTCTGCGAAGGCCTGGGGAGACACATTTTACCTCTGGAGAGCAGCAGTTGTGATACAAGGGAAGAAATGGGAAGGAAAGTGGCTTGAGAGCAATAAGATTCCTGTAAGGAGGGAAATGCACAGACAGACTAAAGGAAGAGCACACACAGAAATGCTGGTCAGCCCTTCCCTCTGCTCATCAAGACAACAGACGAGGCTTTAGCAAGACGTTTATCACTATATTAAACTTTCCTCTAGGCTCCTCGGCATCAGGTGCCTGCCCTCAGCCCAGGAGAAGCCTCCTTTCTTGAGACTACCAACCTTTCGGAAATCAATCCAGACAAAGAAGCCTGCATTGCGGTTGAGAAAGGGAACCCCAAGTGTCTTCAGCTCATCTGTTACATACGTATGGGCAGCTTTTAGGCGGGCATGGTTGGCCCTCAGGTACACCTGGTTGATCCAGTCTAACCAGAGGGAGAAGACAGAGAAAAAAGTTGCAAACTGAATAAGAATTCAGATGCATACAAGTTTTCAAAACACTCATAATGCCTTTTTCCATTTCACCCTTTTCCATTTCACCTTCCTTCTTTTGTTTTCTGCTACCTCAAAAACAAAAAAGAGGGGTAAGAACTTAGCAGCTTCATGTCTGTGCAAAATTACACTCTCTTTGCTTCTCTGAGGAAATTTTCTTATATTCACTACTCCTAGTTTCTGTGGATTGTTAGCACTCCAAGCAGGACAAAGCCAGAAACCCAACGGTTTTCCTCTTCCCACAAGCTTGTACTCTTTGTTGCTGCTCAGCTGGTTCTATGCAACACTAGCTATTTCTGCATGAAAAACTACCAAACTTCTTCAAAGCTCTCCTCTAATTCTGCTCACAAGGAGCTCTGCAGAACTGTTCCTTTCTGTAGAACTGCCGGCCATGTGTTACATGGGCAGCTTCGGGATTGTGGAGGGCTGTTAATTAGGCTGTACAAACAAGAGGCAGTTTGAGAAAGTATGGGGAGAGGATCCCCTGAGGTAGTGAGATACAAAGAACAGCAGAGGATTATCTGTTAAGCTACTCACTCACCTCTGTCTCTAAGTAGCTGTGCAACCTTGTGCTGGACAGGTCCACAAACCCCATGGAAATAACACAAAGAAGCCACTGCATTAGCAACATCTTGGTTCTCGGTGTATAAAGTACCAAAGCGAATCCCAGAGACAGCAAAATCCTGCAGAAAACATGGATGGGCTACTTCATTACGCAGGAAGACTGGATGCAATTACTGCTGCCTTGTTCCTTCTGGCACAAGGCACTCAAGGCGGCAGCCGCCACTCACCTTGCTTATTCCCCACATCACATGAGTCCTCTGCGGATCAGGCAATCTGTATGTGGAAGGATGCAGATGAGCAGTTAGTGTCATAGGTGCTGAAGCTTTTGGGTCACCAGTGCAGCATTGCAAAAACAGAGAGGCAGAGAGAGCAGCAAGGAACATCAGTCGAGTAGGGGAAACTCAAGTAGGACCTAACTTTAGAAGCTAGGAACTCTGGCAGCTAGTTTTAGACAATTTTTAAAAATATTTCAGATCTGTAGATGCCTGCCTCGAGTGCTATATCTAATACACAAGTCTTCTGCATGACTTTTAAGCTTGCATATCTAAAATTTGCACATTCAATGCAGAAAAGCAGCCCTGCACCAAAGATTTTCCAAATACATTCCAAAGACTAAAATGAGCTTGCTTGCTTTCTTTTAAACACCAATACTTTGAAGATGAAGTTCTTCCTCAGCATTACTGAGTTAACTGTTAACTAAACATATTATGTCCTTCCAAATAAACACAGAAAGAAAAAGTACCATTGGCAAAAACTAGAAAGAAAATAAAGCATATTTTTAAAGGATGAGATTTGGAAAACTTTTCATCTCATTAAATCATAATGAAACATATTCTCAAATCTTTAGTAACACTCTGATGCCATGCCTACTGTAAGAAAAAATAAAGCAAGCAGCAACAGAAACTCTTCATATCAATGGAAACATGGGGAATTGGTAACAATGTTTGGATAGCAAAGAAATTATCATGTGTAAGAAATTAAATATCTATTTCCAGGACTTGGAACTGTCAGAAGTAGGGAAGCATACATTGAAAAATTTATCACAACAAAATACAAGCTCCCTTTTCCTTCCTTGCTAGATTGCACTTGACAAAATGCATTTGCTATTCAGAAACTACAAAAAGTCCATGTAAGGCAAGTTCAGAAATTGCTTGCTCATGATTTAACTTCCAGTCACAAGCTAGGCATCATGTTAAATTGTCACTGGGAGATGGCCAGGGAAGTAGCAGCTCATTTTACCTGTCCATGCCTAGGACACTGTGAAACGTGGCGGATTCGTCAAATACTGACAGCATGTAGATCTCATCTACTATCACATGCAACTCATGCCTGCAAAAGGACAAGAGGCAAATTATGAAAGAGTGCTGCTTCTGACCGGGGAAAAATAACTCGCTGTGTATTACCCATCTAGGGCAAGCTGTACTATCATCTGCTCGGAACGGACAAAACTCCGGAGAATATCAACGATCTGCAGGGAGGCTGGGAACCCATATTCATATATTTCTTTTCCTGTGTGCATACAGAAAAACTGGGGCAAAGGGAATTTGGTTTCCTACTAAAGCAGCACAGGACCACAGTGTTTGCAAGGACTCCTAAAAGGATAAATATAACTTCTATTACTTGATGCAATTTACTTTGCCACTCCATGCTCCCTTGTCCCCACTACTCCCCTCTCCTCTCCTAAGCCCACTGCTGCGTGCAAAGAACAAGGCTCTTGGTCTGACTCAAAAGATATTCGCAGAAAAATGAATGGGTAGTGAATAACCCAACAGAGTCTGAAAACTGCATCTGACTCAGCATACCTCAGTCTTCCAAACTGACATACCTTTTGGCAAATTCCAGGTAATCCTGTAGCTCTGACAAGGAGTAGATGTCCCCTAGGGGATTTTGGGGATTCAGAAGAATTAAGGCCCTTACAGTGACACCCTGAAGAATATGAGAAGTGCAATATTAAGAGAAGATTCACCACAGGATAAACTTTCAACCTGCTAGAGCAGTCAGTGAGACACAAGAGTTATTAAGCTCACAGTAACTCAGGCTCCCACCACTTCTCATCTCAAAGGCTAGGTTTTTTTAATGAGAAAATTGAGAAAACTTCTAGCCACAGATTAAATCTTTTTTTTGCAAAATGCAAAGTCAACTGAGGGATATACCATAGTAATAACCTACGGTAATGAAGAGCGGGAGAATGCCATGATCATTGTAATTAGCTAAACCTGTTTCTGAGAAAGATACTCTCCTCAGTCTGGAAGAGAAATTCCCGTGAGCTGTATCAGGAGTCGGGAAGCTATGGACTAGTTGAGGTTGCCCATGAATGAGGCAAGGAAGACAGGCATTTGAGCCACCTGGATGCAAGCTGGTCACATCCAAAGTGCATGTTTGGCTGGGAGATGCCAGAGCAAGTACTGATCTAAAAATGCAGAAAAACAAATTCAAGGTTTCAGGACTTACACTACCTATTCAAAAAGGTAATTCTTATCAGCATTTATGTTCTAGCATTGCATCTTGCTCCCTCCTGCAAACACTCGTGCTAGTCCACGCTATTCAGTAGCAGCAGTCATTCTGGAGTAACTCATTTTGCTCCTCGTGAGCAGAAACCCTAGCTAGTCCCGACTTTTTACAGCATACCCAAATACACACTTCTGCAATATCAATCCAGTACTCTGTGAATAGCCTAGCACTCCTGCTCTGTCCTTTCTGTTATTACAATGATGCCATGTGACAAAATCGGGCATTTACAACATCTTGGATTCCTCCTAGAACTCCCAGTATATTGCCTCAAGTACAAGTGGGATTTGCAGCAGCTCGATCGGGCTTTTCTGTGTGGACAATGTCAGGTGCTAGGTTTTGAAAATGCTTTTGGCTTCAGGCCCTTCTAGAACCAGTTAACCCAAGTACATAGTAGGCTTAGCTGGCAATACGAAGCTCAGCTGCACTCACCTCTGCCCGGGCATCCTGCAAGGCCTTTTCCAGTTTGTCCACTGTAAGCTGAAAAGGCCGAGTGCTGGTTCCAGTGATCTGAAAGACACCACAATGGAAAAAAAAGACCAGCTTATTTCAGCAGCCTGCCATGAGCCATTCCCCCAAGAAATGTTTCCCAAAACAAAACAAAATCCAGTAACTGAGCTTCCATGCTCTTATCCTTTTATACTACAGAGAGAATAAATAAATAAATAAAATCAAAGACTTGTTTATAGTAGCCTGGCCACACACACAGAATTCTCTGGTTATCCCTGAATAATTAAAACAATGTAAGATCACCATGTGCTCTTCCACTCCTGGGACGATCCTTAGTAGGACAGTTCATAGTTTTGTCTTCAAGGCTCATTATGGCCTTTTTTTTTCCCCTTTCCCCCTAAAGGGCTATTATTACATGTTTATTGGGAGTAAGATACAGGACGAAAAAGACTGGAATCCAGTTTTGCCTTGAATAAGTTTCTTGAAAATTATATGTCCCAGTTTCCTAACAATAATTTGTGAAAACATCCACAGGCTGCTGTTTAACCCTGTTCAGAGGACTGTTCCAGAGTTTCCCAATGACTAGCACCTTCCAGTATCAAATATTTTTAGCTGCAAAGGTCTGAATTCCTTTCCCTCAGCTCTCACCTTACTGTCTAGATAGGCATACACCAGCTTGACGTTACCGTAGAGAAACACGCTCTGGGTGATACCACCATAAAAGGGAGTGGCAATCAGAACAGCCTCTGAAACAAAGGAAACAAAGCTGGTTACCAACAGGTGAGAGCCTCTCTCTCTCTCTTCTAGAGTATTACAGATAAACATGAAAGCTTTTCTTTACAGCTATGCCCCCTGGAAGCATCTCAACGTTACCCATTTTTGTCCACTTTCTTTTTATATATATCTTTTTAATATTCTGCAAGTACTGAACACCCATTCTCAGTATTTCAGGAGACGTTTGTCTAGCCCACAGTTAATCTAAGAAAAATAAACACAGCACCACCAAAGCAGCGGGGAGAGACAAGGTGAGACACAAAGCATGGGGCCTGTAGACTGGGGAGACGATGAATTTTGCAACACGGCATTGCAGGAAACAAGAGCTTCACTAGACTAATTCCACTATTTCACTTTCATCATACAATACTTAAACTGAGTAACCTTATTTTCCAACAAAAATAAACTTTAAAAAACATCTCCCAGTCATCCACTTACCCCCTGGATCACAAAGGACTGTAGCTAATGCAGAAAAAAGAGAGCCACAACCATTCAATACAATCACCTGTAAAAGAAGGAGAGACACACTAGTAATAACTCTGTCCATAGAGGAACACTACAAAGTAGTGTGTAACAGTATCACTGATCCCTGATCCTCTAGCACAGAGGTTCCCAAACTTTTCCTGCTGAAGTCCCACTTCTACCAGAGTTAACTCTGATGCTGTATTCTGCTTAAGAGATGCTCACTCTGCGCCTTTCTTGATTCTAATAAGCAATACTGTACTTTGTGAAAGAGTAGATGTTAATTAGGGAAAACATTTTTAGAGCGGTTCTGAACTGCCAGAAAGGCCAAGTACTTTTCATCAGCTAATCTGGGGTATCTTCTCTGTGGTAACAGCAGCACCTACGTCCTGCCGAATTTGTACAGAAGTAGGAACAGGTGCCTCAGATGGGGGCAAGCCTGACAGATCCCATGAGTTTTAATCCAACTGTCAGGCACAATCCACTGCCTGGGAGAGGCAACGATCCGCAAACGGCTCACTGACAATTTCAGCTGACATAAGGCACAGGCTTCAGCTGAGCGACTGCGACCACAAGTGCAACTCAGCACCCGCTCCGCGTGCCTTTCCTGTTGGGTGGCAAGCAGGATGCCCAGCGGCATCTCCCTCACATCAGCAAACCCTGAAACGACTCAACTCTTTGTGCGCCTTCCTGATACAAAGTCTGAAGGTATTTTTACAGAATAAAACTAGTCGCAGCTCAATTACTGAATTCGTCCTGAGACGCAACAGTAGAACAATGCCAAATTAAAGTAGGCTGGCACAAGGGATACCCATAGTCAAGACTGAGAAACACAAGCCCAGTACGTCCCAGTGTTGAATTAGGAGATACAGACATGAAGGCCTATTGCAACACCCTATATGAGGGGTTGAGACACAGGAGTAAAGAATATGGCAGACCTAAGGGAAAACTGACACGTGTTATCTGAAGTATGCATCAAAAGCCACTAAAACAGCTGTGATTCTTCTCGCATACACATAATAAAGACTATTATTTTGCAATTAATCCTTTGTTTAAAAAACCACGATGAAACAATTTGACAACAAAGGGCCCTACTTTGGAGGAGAGAGCAATGGAAAGTGCGTTACCCACGTTTTCTGCCTTAAGAGGTGCAGGGGCCTTGCAGTAGCAGGTCAGAAATCGAGCCACTTCCTCCCGCAAACTGAGAAAGACACAGAAGCAAATATCCATTCAGCTCCCTCTGCAAGAGGCCGGGCTGCCCCAGGTTCACCGCTCGGGAGAATAAAGCCAGTGTACAGCAAGGACTGAGGAATGCAGCTAGAAAACAGGAGAGCTCAAGCACATGCCGTAAGCGCGACTTCTACACACGGCAAAGGTGTCACTAATAATGCCTATAATTGTAGATGCGTTTTTTAGGAACTTTAATCAAGGCACAGGACAAAAGGATTAAAGTCCCCAAGCGTTCACTATCTTTCAGAGAACTGTTTCGAGTTACCTAACTTGTTAACATATACAGTGCATTCAAAATTGTGGGTTTTTTTTTTTTTTTTTTTAGAAAATTAGCATCTTCTCTCATACGTGTGGATTGTTAACTGGATGAACTGGTAGGGTAACCAATTAGAAAAATTCTAACTAATCACTGTAGCAAAGGTGATTTGTATTTATACATTCTGTTCATCAGACAAGTGCTCAAAAAGAGGAGCGCTATGAAAATGAGAAGACTTACAACATATGTCCCTTCCAATCAGGATACTGAAGCAGTGGCGGCTCCATGAGATTCATATCAGCCTGTGTCAGCTGTGAGCAACAAGACGACACATTAAAAAGCACAATCTCTGATACCAGAAACACGGAAATTGGCAGAGTCCATGTCCAGGCACCCACCTGCCTGGACGCACACACAAACACACAGAATTCAACAGCCTCAAAACTGGATTTAGAAAGCCACTGACCATCAGAATTAATGCAGAAAATCTTCAATGCCCACCAGTCTACAACAAGGGTGCAAACATGGGCGATACAAAGGAATCCCCTTAAGAAGACGCCTGAAAAAGACTTTCTGAACTAAATGAGGCAACCTAAAAAATCTCACGCAAGTTTGGAAGACAACAGCTTTCAGATGGGAATTAAATCTCAATCATCAAAGCTCTAGAACCATGAAAGCTCAGGTCTAGATTATCAGAAAGAGAAAGGATTTTAACTACAGTCAGATATATATTTTCTTTTTAAAAGCTTTTGATACATTTTTTCCCAAATAAATTCTAGCTTTAATTTATGTCTCTGTTCAGGTTACTGCAGTTCCTTCCGATCCTTAATTCTGGCAAATTTGGTAAGTTTTATAATATACCAGGAGCTTTCAAAAGATAAGAGAGAAATACAATTATCTTCTTGAATGTCTTCCTCCAGGCAGATATTTTGTGGCTTATTAGTAGCTGGTTGTGATCTCAAATACAGACTTGCCTGAACAGTGGGCAATCTCTGAGGCCCATTTTATGTTTATATTTACATAAATCATATATATTTTTATCAGAATATTTAAAGCTGTAAATATCAGGTTTTCATATAATCCAGTTCTATGACGTTGCAAGGGGAAGCACAGTGGTCATCAGGATAGAGAAAACGGAATAAATAAATGCCACGTGCAGTGCACCTTCCAAATATATGATGACAACCAAATATATGAGTTGATGTTAAAAGAAGGGAGTGAGGAAATAAGTAGGTAGGACCGCCACAAAGGATGCGGGAAATTGAACATGCAGTGTGAAAGCTTATCACATAACAACAAAACCACGAGGTTTGGTGTTCGTGTTTGGATAGCTTGTGCCAAGCTCTGGAGGTTAACGACACTGCCCTCATCCCATGCAGAATTACCACCTGCTATTGTAGGATTAAAGTTCCTTTATTCATCTGCAGATGCCTCTGGAAGCCACGTCAGCAGACTTGGCCAAAAATTATTGTGCGATAATAAAAATGAGAATCCTTAAAGGCAATGCTGCAAGGGCTAAGAAAAGCAGATGGGCCAACTAAAACGAAGAACATCAGAGACTGCATGCCATAGAATATTCTCCAGTTAAAGCATCAAAAGTTAAGAATAGAACTCTGACACACTATTTTATCCAGTGGAAACAGTATTTACTGCCCCACACAGCAAGAATTCGGGTGTCCTACAGGCCTGGACATCAGGAAATCCATGTTATAACTCCAGATTGTGCTGGTTAAGAAGCTGAAAACAGCACCTTTATTCACCTTGTTGACACAAGCATGATGGTTCGTCTGACTACTGCTGATGAATTCTTAACTCGTTTCCACAATAAGGCTAACTGAGACGCAACTGACTACTGTCTCCCTCCAGACTTTGTTAGTTCAAGGGGGAAAGGACAGAGTGAACGAAGGAAGGTAAGAGCTACACGTCTTAGAAGGCCCCTTTGCGGGTGCCCCGCTGCCAGGCAGCGGTTCTGCCTTACCTGTTCCTTTAGCTGGAAGGCCGAGCGGCGGGGTACGTCCCCCCGAGGCAGCGGCGTGCACAAATGAAACAAGGAACATTTTGAGGGCGGGTGGAACGGGAGTAACAGGGAACTTCACACCACAGAGATCGACTGCCAGGTCCTGCGGCCCCTTCCCTCCCCACAGACAACTGCAGGTAGGAAAAATTGCAGTATTCCCCCCCAGGAGTCTGAATGTGGGCAATAATTCTAATGAAAAGCAAGAAGCATTTCTCTAAGGCACAGTGCTTTTGTTTTCTTTGGGATTTTTTCTTTTTTGAGTTATGCCACTTGCATCACGCCTTTCCCTGGTGCAACTGAACAAAGTGACCAACTAGCAGGTGACCCAGTTCAAAGGATTTCAAGAGAATTCAACAGATGTAACAGTTCACTGGTGCCGCCCTCTCAAATTCTGAGTAAGTTCAGATGTCCAGAGTGTGTAACTCTGTGATGAACAGTCAATTGTCTCCGTTCCAAGATCTGAAGATTCTTGAAATTAAACAGAGTTCAAAACTAATTTTGAAGCCTCTGTATTAAATGAACTACTGTCAGCAGGAGAAAATAAAATGCATCTTATTTTCATTTAGTTTTGTGAGCCAAGCACATCCCTAGAGACAAACCCACAATGAAGGGGAAAACACCCTCTGTTCCTATCCTTCTGGAAAAATAACATAAAGCAATGTGCAAATAGCTGGATAGAGAAGTGACAACAACAAATATAAAAAATAAAAATGAGAAGAAAAATTTACCAGAGAAATCTGAGCACCAGCAATAACTCAAGAAAAACATAAACACCAAGGAAGAATTACACAGCATATTTCTTTTTGTAATGTGACTTACCCGTTTAGACATCAGGTCAAAGCAGAGTTTATTCTCACTAGTGCCAAAATTAATTATACCCTAGAAAAAGAAATAACGTATTGTTTATAGACACATAAAACAAGTGCACGCCTCACGTTAGCTATCACTTCACTGATCTGCTTCAGAAAAGGTTACCAAGAGAAGTCAAAACACGATTCATACAAACAGTGGCTCCCGAGTCAATACACGCTGCGTACATCAGTGCATACTAATTGCATACTAATAGTTTCACCTCCAGACAGGTGATCCAGCAGGGCGAAAAATACGTATGGAAATATAAACCCTGCACGTTTATAATGTTATTAAAGTGCATCTCAAGTCTTAGGTATTTATTTGGAAGTCTACTGCCTCTACATGCTCCAGTTAGTGGAAGAGGCTGTGAGCACCTCATCCTGCACCCCTGGTATTGGAAAAGGTGCTGTATGTTTGTATCTTAAAGTCAAGTCTAATAATGAAATATTTTAAATTGTCCAATAGCTTGGTATCTGAATGCAGAATCTATTTAAAAATAATTCATAGAGAAATCCTTACTTGTATTTACTGTATCTATTGAATAGTATTCTACCTTATGAACACTCAGCATTTGTGCCACAAGGGGGTGTGTTACAGGCTACGTGAAAGCGAAGAGTAAAAGGGAAACACGCAGGCAGAGTCCTTACATTACCTTAGAAAAAACACATTTTTATCTGCATGTTTGCTACTGGCTCGTTCTATTTCTTGCACCATCACCAGTAACAAGCAGGTAATCAGTGATCAGCCTTCCGTGGACAGCAAAAGGGACAGGTGAAAGGAAGCACCGGGCGTCTGCATGTTCCTGCAGATTTCTGCTACCTTGGAAGCAGCGCTATGGCCACCAGCTCCTGATAGGAACTTAAGGGCACACACAACTACACTGGACAGAAAGTATCCTTGATAAATCATTTCCTTTCTTTCACTAAAGCAAAAGGTTGACCCCTCTAAGAAAGAGCTTTTTCCTAGTAAGCAAGCCACATAAATACTTCAGAACCTCACTCACGTTGGGGTTCTTCTCTTCATCATACTTGTCGGCGTGATAGGCTGCGTAGCCCTCCTCCGCAGAGCCAAGGAAGACGCTGGCAACGTTGCCGCGGGCCGAGAGGTAGGGGCTCCGGTGGAAGGCGCGCGCGTGGTGGCCGCCCCGGGCGCCACCGCCCCCGGCGAGCTCACACAGAGCCTGGCCCAAGTCCAAGCCCTGAGGCACTGCCAGGGACGAGGGAGAGCCGTTGTGGCCCTGCTTGAGGATGCTGAGCATGTGAGCAAAGACACTGAACATGCGGAACTCGTGCTCCCGCTCCAGCTCAAAGCGCCGCTGCTCCAGCTGCATCCGGCGCTCCTCCACGTCCGCGTCCCGCTGGAAGCGGCGCTCTTCCAGCTGCAAGAAGCGCTCTTCCATGGCCCGCTGAGAGGCCAGTGTCTTCAGCAGGAGCTCATCAAGCGGGTCCTTCACCCGCTGCCCCTTCCGCTTCTTCCTGAGGCGGTGCAAGGCAGAGAAGCCAGGCCGAGGCACCACGTTCTGGATCCGCGACGCGTTTGCCATGCTGGGCTCACTGAAACCTGAAGACATTCGAAAGTGAGAAGAAAATAATAAATATGTAGAAAATAAACCAGTGTGCGCATGCTTGCTGCCTGCCTTTACCCTTCACACCAAACTAGCTACAGACAAATCCTAGACGTAAACTGAATTAAGATTGGTTAGGCTCATCTTGGAAGTCTGCAACAAGTATGGGTTTTTTTTTTTTTTGGCTTCACATACTGGGCTACTGCTTATCCTGCCAGGCAATGAACTAGTTCAGCATTCAATCGCCGAACTAACTTTAGTGGCTGCGAGTTCACTCCACCAGCGCTGCACTGGGCTAACTGCACAACTGTCGTGACGGAGACGACACAGAACTTCTTCCTGACCTCCAAAATGACCCCACTTTGATTATCATCTCTTTTCTTCTCAGCCATGCCACGTTCTTCCATTAACCTGCCCTAAACCGGTTTGAAATCATCTCTGTGTTTCCCAGATTCTCTTCTTCTTGGCAGCCAGAAAAATCTGTGAATCGCACAGTCAGTTAAAAATAAATAAATAAAACTCTTTTCCTTTTTTCAACAGGTCAGCAATCCCTCCCAGCGACCTTCAAAGGCTTTTTCTTCCTAAGCACTAATCAGTGGATTGGGAAGCCAGCAAGTGATTACTCCCAGCATTCTTCTTTGTTGAGCGTCCTGAACAATTAGGACAATTCCAAATTCCAAAACACATTGGAAAAGAAGAGGAGGAAAGTTTCAGTGGCCGGTAGGTACCGCGCTCCTGAAGGAGGAGGGTCTCCCGATGCAGCTCGGCACGAGGACGGCCCACGGCGCAGGTGTGCGGTGCTCAGACGGTACCAAGCTCTGCTTCGAGGCGGTGGGCGCCGCTACGCGCCGGCAGCAGAGACACAGCACAGACGCCTACCCCGGCGCGCAGCAGAGGCGACACGCTTGCGATTGCACACACGCTGCTTAGCCCGGCGCAGAAACTGCAGATTTCAACTAGCAGCAGTACAACACATTGCCAGAAGGCTGCTGATGCAGACTCCATCCTTCTACTTCACAGCCTTTGGGGATGGGGAGATTAAGGCGCTAGACATCATGCCAAAGGCAGGTGCCTATCCCGGCACCAGAAGGAGACTCTCTTTGCGGGGAAGAGGGCAGAAACCCCACGCGGCAGCGCAAAGGCCGTCCCTACCTGAAGGCGAAGCGCTGGTTTCAACGGGGATCTCCACCCTGGAGACGGGGGAGTCGCTCCGGGCCCTCTCCAGGAAGGCGCCCTCCATCTCGCGCTCCTCGGGGGAGCCCTGCTGGTAGGACAAGGAGGCCGGGCGCTCGGGGGTCAGGCCGCGCTCGTCCGAGTTCACCTCCTCGCACTTGATCTCCATGAGCTCGGCGTGCTGGGCGCGCCCGAAGGGCAGGGCCGACGCGCCGAAGGGGCCGTAGCCGTCCACGACGGCGGCGGGCAGCACCTGCGGGGCCGCCACGGCGGCGGCGGCGGCGCCCAGGGCGCCGAAGGGCAGCGCGGGGCGGCTGTTGAGCACGCGGTCCATGAGCTCGTAGAACTTCCAGGCGCGCCCGCCGCGCGGCGCCTTGCCGTTGTCCTTGATGCGCCGGTACTCCAGCTTCATCTTCTTGATCTTCTCGCGGCACTGGTCGCCCGTGCGCTGGATGCCCTTCTCGCGCAGCACCTCGGCGATGCGGTTGAAGACGTGCTGGTTGCGCAGGCAGCTCTCCAGCTCCAGCTGCACCGACTCGTCCGCCCACAGCTGCAGCAGCTCCCCCACCTCGGGGTCCGACCAGTTGCTGCCCCGCTCGTACTTCTTGCCGCG
>VZSV01000001.1:8016969-8044181 GCA_013398735.1 Nothocercus julius | reverse complement strand
CGCGCCCGCGGCCCTCCTGTGCGAGGGGGATCTGTCATCTATTCACTACGATCGACAACAACGGTTCTCCTGGTTTTGCTAACAGAGGCTGTGTGCTCCCTGTCCTTGGGATCTAGGGCTTGCCAACCCTTCCCATTATTCTTTATATTCATACTGTAAATTAGTACTGTTGCTAATAACGTTGGTAAATGAAAATTATTGGTACTATACACAATGTATTTATAACAGTTATTTGTAGAGGAGATTATAATAATATATTACCAATAATTTTATTATTTTAAATTATCTATATTATAAATATACTACGTTATAATCCACTATATTATTAGCTAGCATGGATTATATTTGCTGTCCAGCGCGTGACCCCTCACTGCGCCACAGATGGCGAAAGGGCACCCAGCGCCCAGCTCGTAGCTGGCCAGCACCTTGTGCAGCCATTTATCTGCCAAGGCGCAGTCATGACGAACGTTATCAACGTAACGTTGGGCCGTTTGCCACTGACTGTGCACCGCAGGGTGCAGGAAACAGGCGACAACGAATAAAGCCATTGACGGTGTAAGTTAATAGTAAATATAAATAAAATAAAGGCAGCGTGGAACTTGGGTTTGCCTGTTTGTTTAGACTTTAAAAGAACCTTGAAAAGCCCTGCTGAAGCCTTTTGTGCACGAAGGATGTAACTTACGCAGACGGCAACAGAGCATTCACAGAAGTAGCTCTGGGTATACCCTGACTTCATGAAAAGACAGTATTTCAAAACTTATATATTTAAAAAAAAAATAGACTTGTGCTGTTACAAAATAACAGTGACTGCTGAATAATTTCTCTTTCATGGGTCACCTGGCTTCAACCTTACAAAGGCACATGAAGTTCAAACTTCATTTTTTTAAATAAAATTATGACTTCTCATGCAATCACCTAAGCCAGGCATCGTGAAGGAAACACCACCTATGACTTTATTCCTGGGGCCACTGCCGGCACCAGGAAGCTGCCGCTGCAGCTCGGGCGGAAAGGTGGACTGAGGAAGGCGGCATTCCCAAGCAGCAGAGGCGGCGATGCCGAAGCGGTGCCGACGGATGCCGAGGGAGGGAAGGTCCCTGCAGAGGGTGCTCCAGCCCCGCCAGGCGCCGCGCGCCCGGCCAAGGCCCCGCGCGCCTGCAGCCCGCACCGGCATCACGGAAATCCGGCCGGAGCCAAGCAAGCCTGGGGCCGGCACCGGCCTCCGAGAGCCTCGGGATGAGATGCCCAGGTCCAGCTCATAGGAGACCGTGCTGATTACGGCTACCTATTCCCTGTGACAAGCAGAGCTTAGCAAATAGAGACTGGACGGACCATCAGGACCGAAATCATCCTTATGGCCACCTCAGTTTGGTAGATACATACATAAAAAACAAGATTTTGCCTTGTTGCTGGGCTAACGACTACCTACTGAAACTCTCATCTCTGTTGGGCAGAACGGGCGCCGAGGCAGAGCCCCAGCAGCCCGGCGCCGGCCCTGCCGCGTCCCACTCGGCAGGCAGCCCGGGGGCACCGAGCCGCCCGAGCCGTCAAGCAGCATCAATTTTCAGAGTCTTGAAAATCTGGCAGATGTAGGGAAGCGCTGAAAAACGAAAACCGCTTCCTGCTTCACAAGGGATTTTTAATGTATACGTTTTGTTAGTAGTACTGTATTTTATTGTAATCAATTGCAATTAGTAATGTTAGCACTTACGTCCATAAATGCCCTGCAAAACCCCCCAGCCAAGGCCCTGGAACCCCCCACTGCAACAAAGCACCTGAGCAAAGATTAGGGCAGGACCCCACATGCGCCACCCTCCTGCCCAGGCACTAAACGCTCCGTCTCGGTCGGTGCCGCTGGGGACGGGTTCGCCCCTCCGTGGCGCTCAGGACACGCGGACCCCCAACAACCACCTTTCCCTCGGGCGCCGCAGTGCCTCGGGGCCAGGGCAGGGCCGCAGTCGGCCCTCTCGAAAGCAGGTCATCTCTCTAGCAAGCAGCTTCGGCGCAGCGGGGCACGAGAGGGGAGATGCACAAGGCTCTCAGACACTCCTCCTCTGAGCACGTGCCCCAAGGACTACTTCAGGTGAGGCCCGCAGAGGGCAGTAGGACAGTCTTCAAGAAAGTTTTGTAGAACAGCAAGAGAAAAGAAGCAGCAGGCTACTAAACATCTAGGTTTTCCGAGACTGCCATTTTTTTTCTTTTGTGCCAGTTTTCAAATGATTTAATAGCTTGTTGTCTCTTTTGTGACCATGGGACCCATCTAATTGCAGGCAGAGGGAGCTTTTGGAAGTGCTGAGCAATTTCCATCCTAACTTGCAGTCAATGCCTCACCCACACGAGGAACAGAGAAGCCTTTTTTTTCATACTTCTTGTGTGAATTAGTTTTTATCAAAGTCAGGCCGGCTTACTCACGCCGTGAAGGCTGGTTAATGGAATTGCCTGGAACAGGAAATGGTAATTGGTTTGCGAGTATATTTTAAGGACCAGATAACTGACTAACAAGCAGAGGTAACACAGAACAAAGTATCTGAAATCATGTGTTAAGGGAATGAGGACGAGTAATGGATTCAGACTCCTGTGACAAGCTCGCTTCTGCAATCGCGGTTCTGGATAGTACTCAGTGAAGAAAGTCCGGTTCTCTTCTTTGGAGATACCTAAAATTCTAAAGATTCAGCTGCCATAATAAAATCTGTATCAATTGCAACTGCAAAAGCATCTGTCTGTAGATGAAGTGGTGAACAAATTTCAGAGCAGGAGGGGACTGCTCTTGTCCTAACCTCATAAACACTTCAGCCTTAATTAGGTGGGGGGACAGGGTCTGTGTTTTCTTTTTACAAGCAAAATACCAGTGGCTCAAGACCCAGGCAAGGGACCAAACCACTCATCATTTGCACATCCTCAAATACATTTCATTTTCTTGCAAGGCTGCTTAGAGTCTTTCCTCTCTGCTCCTCTCTGTACAAAATGCTTTGCATTGCCCTACCCGAGGAAAGGTCAGAAACAACGCGTTGCAGGGGACCAAGTGGCTGCTGCAGCTTCCTCCTGGTCGCCGATACTGGAGGGAGAAAGCGCGATGGAGAGCAAGCAGAACGGAGGAGATACCGTCTCTGTCTGGAAGACGAGCACTCAGAGTTGCTTCTCTCTTGACATGCTGTTTATATTAGCCAGTTACGCATTTTTATTTGTTTGGTTCACTTCCTTTTTGGCCACTGCATCTACCCGAGCTGCGCTGTGCACTGCGAGCTCTTTGCAAGGGGACATGTAAATGTTTTCTCCTTCGCTGCTGCCAGAACAGACGTGGGTCATTTCAGGAGAACCCACAGACCAAAAGGCAAGAACCCCTTAGCTAACCATGGGCCTCAACACCCACATCTACAAAACACAAAAATAAACAGGTTGATAAAATCAGTTACTGCTTTTAATCACAGCAACTCATGATTTTGGTCAGAGTTATCTGTTATTATCTGCAGGTAACGACCTGACAAAAGCTGTATGTCAGCCTATCTCCCTTATTTTGGCTGGCCAGATTGTTCCCCTCAGTTGCCACAGGGCTTTTACCCCTCCGGCTTTAAGAAAAGCCCATTCAGGATCAGCTGACACTTGCCCTGCATGAGGGAAGCCAAAGGCAAGAAAATAACTTACCCTTATCTGATACTAAAGATAGACACAGACACTTCATGTCTGGCCTGATACAGGAAACAGTTAAGGATAAACAGCTAGATAAAATCATGGGTAAGGATCCTGCTATATTTTCACTTACAGGAATAAGGAATTTGAGATGACTGCCTGAGCTGAACTTGGGATCTTGCCTTTACAGCATGACTAAATGCCAAGCAGGGTACTTTCCCTGTGCCCCCACACAAAGTCTTTTCTAACCAGAGGGTTGTGAGTCTCAGCAGTGATGGTTTTTGCAGTTGTAAGGGAAATCAAGTGTTTACATACAGTGGGAAACTAAGCACATAAAGACAACTTTCCCACATCACTTTATTCCTGGCCTGCAGCACCCGCAGCTACGGGTACCCTTGGTTTTCACGCAGCTCTGCCCGTGCAGCTTGGTCGTACCTTGCAGGAGCCCTGCAGCTCACTGCCCTCGCAGCAGATCTTCGCTCACACCCTGACCTTGTCCCTGCTCTGCCGGGCCTGAAGATAGCAAGAGACGCTAACACTGACCAGCGGCTTTCTATCCAAGGCTGAGGCTGTGAAACTTAGGTCACAGCTTGCCTCGAGTGACGACAGCTCAAAGGCAGCATCAACCTACCCATAGCTGCTCTGCTCCTACTCATTTGAGCCATGTGCCATCCACACATGAAAGTATTCTCCTCATGAGGGCTACAAGGATGATCCGGGGCCTGCAACATCTGCCCTGTGAGGAAAGGCTGGGCCTGTTCAGCCTGGAGAAGAGAAGGCTGAGAGGAGACCTCATTAGTGTCTATCAGTACCTCAAGGGAGGCAGTGAGGAGGATGGGGCAGCCTCTTCTCAGTGGTGGCCACTGATAGGACTAGAGGAAACGGCCACAAACTGAAGCACCAAAAGTTCCACAGGAACTTTAGGAAAAATCTCTTAACAGTGAGGGTGACAGAGCCCTGGCACAGGCTGCCCAGGGAGGTTGTGGAGTCTCCTTCTCTGGAGATCTTCCAAACCCGCTTGGACGCAGTCCTGAGCCACCTGCTGTAGGTGACCCTGCGTGTGCAGGGGGGTTGGACTAGATGACCTCTAGAGGTCCCTTCCAACCTTAAGCATTCTATGATTCTATGACTCCTAGTCTGTGCTCTATGTGGTCGACTGTCAATGTAAGACTTTTTCTGGCCTCACTCTGCAGTCAGTACCTGGGAGCCGGAAACCTTCCTGTTCTCTTCTCCACTTTTCCTCACCTCGTGTGAGAGCCTTGGTGGTGTGGCCCTGCAAAGCTCCACGGCTGCGCTTTTGTTCCTAGCGATATCGATCGCCCTGGTGTAGCTGCCAGCAGGCGCGGGAAGTAGCCTGCGGCTCGGCGGGACGGCGTGGGCCCTGCGGAGCCGCGGGACACCGGCTCCGGGCCGCGCAGGCACCTCCAGCCAGGCCACGCTTCATTCATTAGCAACCGGCGTGGCCCGGGAAGAAGAAATACCATTTTTTAAAAATATTATCTCCATGTTGATTTCCCGAGACCAGGCTGGGACACCATTGCTGTTCAGCAGCACGGGAGAGTGAAGGATGGAGCTTTTTGTGCTGCCTGGAATAAGTTCCTAAGTAAAGAAGTTTTATGCTACCATTTAAATTCAAATAACCCTCTGGAAAGGAGATGTATCCAGAAGTTAGAACACTACAACCATCTGATACTGCTAAGTATATATTTGGCAATCCTGCTAAGAATCTGTATTCCCCTTAAAGTAGTGTATGGATGGGGGGAAAAAAAAGGACTATGGAAAGAGGCATGGAACTGGTTGGGATAAAAATCAGTTCTGCCAAAACTTCAAATCCTTCCAGTTTCCCATATGGACACAGAAACTGAACCTGAAAACCCTTTAAGACTGTGGCGCCCAGACACTTGTACTGCAGCAGGGAAGAAGATTCTCTTGCAGTTAAACAACCTGTCATTACTGTTCGGAAAAAGTAAATAAGGCAGAAAGAGTCAACGGCAGTGTGCAGGTGCTTTTGCTAGCTTTGTACCTAAAAGCACTGCTAAGCGTCTTTTTCCCTCTTCTTACTCCTCCCTCCTCTGCTATTTGCCTGGAACAGGCTGGAGGTGACGTTGCCTAGTCCATACCACGACCAGATTACCGATGGCTTGAGACTGAAAGAGGAATTTATGTGCTCCAGGGCTTTTCTGCAACTCTCCTAGCTGTTATCTGCTCTTTTCTTCTGTTATTTGTACCTGTAGCTATGACAGCACCGCTAGGACATATTTGCTGAAAGATATTTGTTTAACTAAGTCTTTAAAGTCTCTGGTAAGGGACTCTACAGCCACCCTCAGTAACCTTTCTCTTTTAGTTCTTCACTGTATTTGCCATGATAAAGGTTTCCTAATGTCTAACCTATATCCTTCCTGCCACAATGTAAGTTGCAACAAAGTTTTCTTGTCCCATCTACCAGGGTCGTGGAAAAACACTTATTATCTTTCTTTTACAGCAATCTTTGAGATGTTAGCATACAGTCTTCTGCACAGACTTAAAAGACCTTTCTTACAGTGTTTGCTCTCTAGACTTCTGATTCAGCTGGGAAAGCTGGGGTTCACAATTAGGCATAATACCCCAGCCAGAGCCTTGTCAGTGCTAAGCAGAGAAAAGAGATTGCTTTGGAGACTATATTTGTGTTTATTTGACCGAGGATATGCTGGTCTCCTACCACTAGTGTGTCACTGTTGAAACATATTCACTATGATCCATTGTAATCACCAAAGCCTTCCCCACCAAACCACAGTGTTACAAGCCATTCCCTCCCTTGTATTTGTACAGCTGAGTGTTCATTTCTATTTTTGTGCTTGTCCTAGCTGAATACTTTCCCATTTGTTCCTCCCATTTCTGAAGACCCCTTTGAATTCTTATCTTGCGCTTGTAGCTCCCCCAGATTTGATAAGCACCGTCCCTGTTCCACCTGCAGAGTCACTCGTGACAGCACTGACCCCGTTTTCCCCTTCGTTGCTCTCTTGCTTGGTTCAGCCGTGAGCCCTGGGCAGCGCTTCGTGCACAGGCTTTTCCAGGGGATGATAAACCTGCACTCTGCTCATTTCACCCAGGGCAGGTGTCCTTAGCTGGCTCCTACGAGTAGTGTGTGGAAGAGCGACGATAACCTTACTGCACTCAGAATATAGGACGTCTCCTGTTTCTTTGCTGGTTGGCTACTCTGTCAGAAAAGAAAAAGAGGATAGGCTGCTCTGAGAGGATTTTTGACAGGTCTGTACGCCTGTGGCTTATCACCTTGTTATCTTCTAGATGCTTACACGCGGATCATTTGTTCCCTGTTTTCCAGGAACTAGGGTGGCTGGTGTCCAGTTTTCAACACCTCTTTTTCAACCTCTCCTGTCTTCAAAGACTGTTATTATTATGTGCCCTTTTCCTACATTTTGCAATCTCATCCGTTTTCTGTGATTTCTCTGAAATAATTCCTAAACCTTCTGCAGTTGTCTCAGACATTTCCCCAAGTACTGGATTTCATCAAATTCATTGAGCTGGAGCGTGTGTATCAATGTGGTGCCGGAGCAGAGTTCTGAACAAGCTTGCTGTGTATTTATGACTTTCCACTTTCTGACAGCATTTCTCCAGCGTAATTTACGAGATGGCATGGAAGGGGCAGGAGTAGGCTGCTCCCGTTTTTCTATAAGAAGAAGTTGCTCCACATGCCTTCTGCTAGCCGAAGCTGCCAGAAGACCTGGAAAGAACCTGAGAGCACACGATGGGGAAAAGGGGAGCTCAGGAACACAGGGGCAACATTTATGGAAACTGAGCTTCATTAGTTCCATTGCTTAAGAATAACTAATACTTCAAGTTTCTGTTTTTACACATGGTAGTTTATATTCCTATAAACAGGAACATAATTAGCCCCTCCTGTGGGGAAATCGGACACCTTTCTTCAGCAATGTCAACAGTATTGGCTGTAAAAGGGATTTTGCCTTGTCCTTTACCTTTACTTCTAAAGCCTACATTCATGCCACACATGGTCCAGCCTTGTTATCTCTGCCAAACTCCAGTTTCGTCTTGCTCCCACCTCCCCCCAGACTCTCCTGAGCCTGGGGATTAGCAAGCAAAGGGCTCCAGCGGGGCTGACCCGCTCAGCTGGATGACACTAAGCTGGGACCACTTGAGGGTCCTGAGCTGACGTGGTACAGTGGGCAGCTCCTCTATCACCATATCCAAGGTATTTTCCCCTACCAGTCAGCTAATGGTGAGTCAATTCTCAGTCATGCTTGTCCAGCTCCAAAAAAGTTAACTAAGGGAAAAAATTGCTCTTAAACGTTCAGTTCTTGGCCATCTCAACTGAGTTACCTACTCTATAATAGGCTAGTACCTTACAAGTACTCCTGACCGTAGCTTTACAGCACAGTAAAGTACAGCTTACTCCCAGTTTACAGCTAGAAAGAGCAGCACAGAGAGATTCACTGACTTGCCAAGAAGAACATGTGCAGTGCGGTGCCAGCAGAAGACTCTGGCTCTCTTCTCCATGTCCAGAGCTCCAGCTACCACAGCATCACTCATCCAGACCAAGGGCATCCCTGAAATGAGCTAGACTTGTTGTCTAACGCAACCACACAAACATTTCCCCACAGCCTACAGCTGAAGCAAAAGGTGGTCAGAGTGAGGAATGAAGATTTTCCTCTTACCTGCGGACTTCGTTAGCAGAAACAAAAACAGGCTGGCAGACACTCAGCAAGATTTTGCCTTAGGATCCCAGGCACAGCTCCTGTTATAACTCTTGCAAAGAAAAAAGCTGAGGAAGTGCTCTTTTTCATATTTGTTTACTTTGTCAGGTGTGTTCATTAGACTCCGATTGCATCAAGGAGCTCCCAGAGACGCATGTGTGAGAATCACCCCCCCCCTTGCAGGCTTTTCCGATCAGGGGACGTGTCCTTCTGCCCTTGGCTAAGGTCACGTGCCTGGCAGTATTTGAAGAGCAGCATGTGCACCACTTATCGCTCATCAGGTATGATCTTTCTGAGGTGCAGGGGAGCACTGAGAAATCACAGCTATGGCTAGAAACTTCTGAAAATTGGATTCTTCATAGGCTGGCAGAGTTTGTATTTCCTTAAGTCAAAATACAGGTTTTTTTTTCTGCAGTTTTTGGCAGATCTTTTCCTTAAGTATTCAATCTCTGTTCAAACTGTATTCTGCTCAGTCATTTTAACTGTTTGCTGAGCTGTTACTAAATAATGATTAGTTCTAAAGTACTTCACAGAAGGTTCCAAAAATTTTGAGAAAATCTTTCTAGACTTTCAAGTGAAAGACTATTTGGCTGCTCACTGGTCCAAGTATCAATAATATTTAAATGTCAGCACCTTGAAGAATTCCAATGCTGACTAATCTTGCCATCCCTTAAACTCAGTTTTGCGAATACTAGAGGGTTTCTGCAGTGATCTCCTCCTAATATTAGATTATCACAAACAAATTCACATTCTGGAGCTTGAGGGACAACCTGAGACCCTCTTCCCAGCACTAGTCCTCGGGCAAGTGAGGCCCGGCATCCTTTGCCAAAAGCCAGTTCCCAGTGCTGACATGTTTACATCCTTTTCCAAAAACGGTAGATAGTGGCAGCAAAAGAACCTCCTCTGTTTTTGCAAGTATTTTTTAAATATAGTAAGTAAATGCAGTGCCAGTAAACTGAGTCAGGGTGCTCATGTCCCTAAATACACGCAGAAGGGGGTTGCCGCGTTCCAGTGGGAACTCCTGCCATGCTGTCCTGCCGCTGCTGCCCACCTTGGAACTGGTGGCTCACTGCCAGAAGTCAAAGAGATTCTTTCAGTCGTACTTGAATCTTCAGTGCATTGGGAAAGACTTCAGAAAGAGGCTGTTTTTTTGTGCCATGGGAGCTGCAGAGCAGAAACTGAGCAGAGGCCAATTCCACTCCAATCTCCTGCCCAGACTCCTGGAGCACGGCCAGGATCGTCTGGCATGGGAAGGGAAATGAAGAGCACCAGTATTAGAGACATGAGCTGCTTGGCTTGAACTCGAGTCTGGTGTCTATATCTGTGTCTGTTGTAGCAGACGCCATCCGTTGTAAATCAAGGACAGGTGGGAGAGAGAAAACTTGATCTGACCTGGAAGGCTATCAAAGACTTGCAGACAACATCACATTCCCAGTTTCTCAGCCTTTCATTCTCTCCGGTCAACACCTGACTGCTCCAGGAGCACCTTTCCCATCCTTCAGAGACCTTGCTTTAACTTAAGTTGGAGTCTACCCCTAAGAAGATATACATAACTGGCTAAACTTAATTCATGTCCCTTTACCCATTCTCCGCCACATTTTTTTGGATACAAAACTGTGACAGACTGAGTAATCATTAAAGACTACACATTGATATGTGTGTGTTATCACCATCTTTCTTTTTTCCACTTTCCTGTGTTTCAGCTGGACTGAAGCACAAAATCATTTTGGTTCACCAGCTACCATAACTATGGTAGCTTTTATGAAGGAATTCAGTTTTATTTCAAAACAGTTATTTAGGAATGATGAATACCTCACAGGAAAAGAAATAAAAATAAAAAAGGAAAATTGTTGCTGGTCTAGATACCAAGAACTGAAACAGACCCACAGGGACAACTTTCCCCCCCAGTTGAATATTTTTGCAAGAAGAGGCAGCATATTTGGAAGTGTGTTCTGCCTGTGCCCAGATGCTCAGCCTGATGGACGGAATTTTATTCACTTTATCTCCATGAAATTCCTTAAATTTCACTAAATGCAAATATACAAAAAAGAGAGAAATTAGAACATCATTTTTTTCCAAAGCAGCTTTCCTGGTTAGCACTCTGTGGTCCCCAATGTCTGCAGACAGAAAGGTACCTTTCAGAAAGCAACAGAATTTAAGCTAGTATTGAGCTCTTTTAATTAGTAGCAGTCAGTTTTAAACGACTCCAAACCTCGTTTGCACCCACAACCTTCGAGGTAGGAATTCTGCTAAGGGCATTGGTTGTGCAGAACGCGGGAGCCGGACTGTCGGTCACTCACATGCTCTCCAGGAGAAGAAGGCACCAGAGTGGAGCACCTCTTGAGCCAAAGCAGGAGTCACCTCCTTGCCATGTTGTCCTCTGCTCCAAAGTGAGCGATCACCGCTGCCTCCCTGCCAAGCCCAGGCACAAGCCACGTGCCGGTCCCACGTGCCGAATGCACCAGACGCTCCCAAAATCATGCTGGGGAAAAAGCACAGGTGAACCAGGTATTAAGTGGTCAAGGTCTAATGCCACATTGAAAACTACCACAGTTAATTACAGAACAATTTGCAAGAAGGGAGGAATACAACAAGTTTTACTGGTAGGTTTCACAGAAGCTGCTCAGGTCCTTATTCTCATTTAGTAACATAGGCAACATAAAGGTCCCATCATCTGCTCAGTTAAGTAAAATATGTGCACATTAATACACATAAAAATGTCATTCTCTGAGGCCCTTATATACCTCATTCTAGCTAATAAAATAGAAGTTAAAACTATCATCTGTTCTCCTCCAAAGATCTTATTTTCAGGATATTGAGCATCAAACTTTCAAAAATAGTCATCTGGACTTCCTCACAGTCAGGAAACCTGCTTTAAAGCTCCAGTCTTTTAGAAATAATAATAAACTTGGTGTTTTTTCAGGTTGCTAGTGAATTTAGATTCTATGTCTCCTAGCTTTACACTGTAATCACAAGGGCTAGGAATGTGCTATTTAAAAATAAGTAAACAAACAATGATATATCCATGGAGTTGGAGCATTACAAAAAGTGAAAACAATCACAGGGTTGGTATAAAAATCCAGACTTTGGCAACCCAGAGTGATTTACTTTCCTCCCCATTCCCCTTCAGCCGAGCTGTTGGCTTAGCTTTCACTCTCCGCCTTGGTGTCGAGGGGGACTATTTATTTGCACGTGCACAGCTATCTGAAGCTTCACCTAAGTCTGAGAAGCAAAAGGACGCAGTGCTGGTGCAAAGATATTGCAGGCCTGTGTAACTAAGTGCCCTGTTTGGTTACTTGCTTGCAGCCCAGGAGCAGATTGAGAGGGAGTGTTCGGTGTTACGGAGCGCGCGCCCTGGGCGAAGGACGGACGCGGCTGTGCAGTGTTTGTCCCCCGTTCACCCAAAGCGCTTCAAGGCCTCGTTCCTTCACCAGGAACTGGTCAAATACTCTGTTACCCATATTCGATTAGAGGGGTGTTAAAAACCTTTACAACAGGCAGGAGGCAACTGGAAGCCCTAACACACTCCAGTCACTAGCAGGTAGCGCAACTGCGTGCAAGCAGTGCTTGTCTGGCCTCGTCGATGTAAACCTCGAGCACTTTCCAGGGGATCAGTGAAGAAATCCCAGCATCACCAAGGATGATTTGGCCCTCTTTCTCTGGAATCTCTTTTGCTTTTGGTTTCCTCGTTGCCATCATGTCCAGGGCACGTTGCAGTGGAGAAGCAAGCTGCTTTCATGGGTAAGCCCAGTCTGAAGCTGTTCCAAACCTCTGGTGCCTTTTCCAGACCTTGTACTCTGGTTCACAAGCTCTGGTAAAGTCAGCTGAGGTGGTGTCATGTGTTACTGCTCCTCGATGTCTGCTTGACAAAGATCATCACTCCTACAGGTTGTTACGAAATAGTAACCACTAGCTCCCAAGAGAGAACCTCCAAGAGAGATCCTGAAACACCCGAAAACTCTGCAGATGCAGTCGCTGGTGCCAGATTGAAAACTTTCCACACTAGGTCAAATTTCTCAACAAAGATGTGCAATACATGGCTTGTACTCCAAGTGAAGCATGCTTTGCCACAATTTCCTTCCTTGTTCATAGAAAATACTTAAGGATTATATGACGCAAATGCTAAAGAAATACAAGGAAGTTGCTCTTCAGTGTAAGGAGTTGATCTGTGCTGCACAAACAAGGGTTTGGGACCTTTCTGGTTTGAGAAATCTCCATCACAGTGTGATGCTTTGGTGGTCTGGAGCTGGAAGTGATTGGAATAGAGTGATGCTTTAACTCTGATACGAGACTTGGCAGAGGTAATGCATTGATCTCGATGGACAGAGTTTAAGTACGGGATTTGCCAGTTCACTCCAAGAATTTTCATAAAAAGGGCATGATACATCTTTTGCTGAACCTTCTAAATAACCTCATATTGTTCTGAGCGATATTTAGAGCTTTCCTGGGACACTGCTTCACTGCTTTCTCCTAAATATTTAGCTGTGCAAGTTCATGCTGTTCAGCTCTGGAATGTCTCAAGATGGAAGAGGGAAATGAGACTGTCTGGAGCTGGGCCCAGCATTTCTCTGGCAAATGTACATCAAATAAAACAAAACATTTACAGACATAAATAAGCGATGAGAGATCAGAGGGGAGGAGGAGGGGGGAACCCAACTATTTCTCCTGCTGTGTCCAGCTTCAGCTCAAACACAAATATTAGAGATGGGCACAGGAAGAGAAGAAACTGATACACACAAAAAAATGAGGAAAAGCTGTATGTTCCAGCACAATCTCAAACCTACCAACAAGACAAACAGTAATAAGCAGGTAAGAGTATATTGCCTTTTATGGGAAATTTTCCAGTTGCATTTGGCCCCATTCATAGGAATTCTCCTAGTAACTGTGTCTCGCTAGACTGTTCCCCAGCGCTGGCTGATGCTGGAGATTTGATCTACAGTCAACCACAACAAATGATTTTTGTACGTCCCTTCGCATGTCACAAAATCCCACCATAATCGGAGGCGAAACTTAAGAAGCCTACCAAAGGAGAACCCTCAGCTAACTGGTTTACTGGAGTAATAAAATCATGTGTTTTGCATAAACCAGAGTGCATAAAACAGAGTTTTAAGGCATATGGAAACAGACCCTTCATCTACAGACTGGGAGGGAATTGACTCTGGGTCTCCTTCCACCTTCATTATTTTTCCTGATGTAGTCAGCAAGATGACAGCTGTGATGGTGGTTTCTGGGCTGGAAAGAGCTGCCCCTTACGACTAAGATTAAGAACAGCCACTGAGTAGTATCAGCTGAGAACTTGGTCACTACCGCCTCAAGGAAGAGTCAAGGAGATGTCAGAAGCAAAAGGATCTGTTTTCCTTTCAAAGGTCTCCTAAGCCAACAGCCCTTTCATAGACTTTGAGTCAATATGTGAAATTCTTTTGGGGAACTGGAAATTCCACTGTTATTTTCTATGAAACTTGGATATCATGGTAGCCATATTCCTTCTAGAAAACAAAACAAAACAAAAACAAGAGTGTAAATATACTGCGTCAGGGGTAGTTGTCAGAGATGCATAAATGGGTGCAGATGTTTTTTTTCAGTTTCTTCACAATTATGTTACATTGTGATAGGAATGTTAATCCAGAGAAATTCAGAATACCCATTTAGCAAAAAGGCAGCACATGGAAGTCTGCCATAGGCAGTAATTTTCTGCCTGGAAATATCTAAACTAGGATAGGAGATGTTATGCCCTGGCACAGAGAAAAGACAACTGTGGGAGGCCCAATGTCCTAACCAGAGAGAGCACTGAGCAGTGGGAGTCTAGGTAAGCCATCCTTACTGGTGATTTAAAAAATGGAATTAAATTGCTTGTGAGCAACTCAGTAACAGGTTTGCCTCAGCTTTCAGCTGTGGTCAAAAAGCAATCAATCTTAAGGTACACTGAAAATTGATAAAGGTAATGCTGAAAATATAATATACCTACTGAAATGCTAGTAGACTATCCTCTCAAACAACTGTTTTCAATTTTGTTTTAAAATCAAGAACAGTCAAAACATTTGCAGACATAAATAAATGATGAGAGATCAGAGGGAAGGAGGAGGGAGGTAAAACAGAAGAGGACCAGAGAAGGACTTGAGAATTTGGAAAAATATCCATATAAAAACATAGAGAGGGATCCAAAGAAATGGTTCCTTTAGAAGACAAAGCAAGCAGATGAGCATGACTATGGGAAGGCAGGCATGAATATATAACTACCTCCTTTAAAAGGTAAGAAACAGAGAGATGAAAGTGCTCCAAGAGTAACACTTCTCAAGGAACTGCTCTACTGCAGTGCTCACTAGCGGAAAAGATACAGCTGAGGCGAAGTGCTGTCATTTGTTGGGGTCTGTAGCACTCGGAGTTGCACAAATGACTTTCCAGGAACTGGAAAGACATGGCCCTCACCCCTGAGAGCTTATTTGGGGAAAAAAAATATCCAAATGGAAATTTATGCAAACAGCAGAAGTGGTCTCCATGGTTAAAAGTAGTTATTAACATCCGATGTTATCCGATGTCCATTTTAATTGCATCGCATGCTGTCCTCTGAAGCAACAGATGCTAGTGAGAGTGCTGAGCCGCTGTTCTGAGCAAGCCCAGCAGGTCCTGTCTGATTCCTGCCCGACTGGCAGCGCGCTGAGGAAGCGTGGCACGCTGCCCCTGCGGGATGTGTTTCATTTTCTAAACCACCTCTGTAAAGAGAAATCCATTTTTCTTTTCTGAGTCCCAGCAATTCCACTTTTAAATCATGCTTCACACTGGAAAATCTCCCAAGAGCTCAGCAGTGTTTTTCTCAGGAGGGCATCCACGAAGGGTGCCTGCTGCAGGGCCGGATAACCGCACAGCCTCCCGCCGGGCTGCCCTGAAGCCTACTGAGGGCAGCCCAATTCCCGCTGCCGCAGCCTCACGTTTTCAGGAGTGACAGCCTCACATGTTAGGTCCAGAGGGCTGCTACTACTCACTGCTGAATTTGAGCTAACAAAAGGCTTTTTCTATTCGGCCTTATTCAACGACTTTGGAATTTTCAAGAATAGAACAAATTGTAATGACCAAATTTCTGCATTCATAGTAAACCAGCTCCTCTGAAGGGGATAATTGCTCAGATGAATTCGTCTGGGAAGAGGGAGCCAATCTGGGGAGTGTGTGGTTAGCAGCACAATCACCAAGCTCTGGAGAGGAGCACGAGGGTGGGTTTTCCAGGGAAAGGGGGTTATTAAAACCGTCAGAGCAGCAAACAGCTGCAGCAACAAAAGCACAAACCAGATGCAAGGCCACACGAGCCTGGGAGAGAACACGACGGAGGATCCAAGGCAGAACAAGTCAGGGAGAGCCGATATCAACAGTGTTGCACTAGGAATGTGCCTGGCCCCTCGGCAAGCCTGATTCCAGCTAAATTCCCTCTTCAAAATCCTCACAACGGCCATCTAAGTTTCCCACCATTTGGAGATCCTGGATCCCGGTGTTATTTGTCTGCTGAGATTATGAGGGGGTAAAAGCCTGTTTTCCAATTTGTGCCCTGCTGCCCAGATACTGCGTCTGCAGTAAGTAAAAACGGCCATGTTACACCGTTCTTAATCCAGCAGCTGAGTGTGTCGGAGCCTGGAACCAACTGAAGCTCAGCTCTCTGGGGATTTGTTACACACCAAAATGAGGGCCCGGTCTGCTTATGTTTACAAGTGCTTCATCAAAGCTTTGATCAAATCTGAGTGTTTCTGGAATAAACAAAAAAAAAAATGCAGATTGGAGAGATCTGGGACTGAATTTTTCTCCAAGGACTTTGTGTGGAAGAATTCAGTAAATATCCCTGCGGCTAAGACACCCAGAAGTGTTGGGATTTTCGGTCCTGTTTCCATGGGTGGGCTGGACTGCGCTGCAACGGAGCTGTTGACCTGGGATTTCAGATCACAGCGCAGATCCTGATCCGAAGGGGCTGCCTAAATGCCGCTTCCAGAGCCAGCCGCATCAGAGCTGCAACAAAAGCCAAGCCAAGCCAATCCTTGGACAAGGGTCTGGATGGGGCAAGCTCAGGACCCTGCGCGGGCCCGGCTGCCCGCTCTGTGAGCAAGTGCCATCGCCTGCAGCCCCCGTCCTGCCCATCACAGTATCAGCACGGAGCACACGGAGCCCAGCTAAGCCATGAGGCTTCCCCAGCTGGGAAATAACAGTGTGAGGGCTCCTGAGGGCTCCTGCGGCGCAGCCAGGGTGCTCATACAGGTGACACTGCTAGGTGAAGCTAGTGCTCATGGAAGGAAAGCTTAGGGCTCCAGCCCATTTTCTAGGGATTCATGCTTATTCCCTGAGGATTAGCTGTTATGAGGATTAAAATCAGTGGAAATAGGGCACAAGGAAAGAGGAAAATGAAATTGGGGAACTGAAAAAGCCTTGACCTACTCTAGTACCTAATTGCTTTAAAAACTAGAACACTGAAACCTCTGGTAATCATTTAAGAACTTTTGTTTTTATATACTTTCTCTAAATATTTGTATATATACTGCTTTCCTCCCATA
Organism: Nothocercus julius; assembly: GCA_013398735.1. Lineage (NCBI taxonomy): Eukaryota > Metazoa > Chordata > Aves > Tinamiformes > Tinamidae > Nothocercus > Nothocercus julius. The sequence continues at coordinate 8,027,323 of VZSV01000001.1, read as the reverse complement.
CTTTCAAGGGTTCCAGAGAAAGGAAGGTTGCCATATAGACAGCGATATCAGAACCAGCATGGGAAAAATTCTGTGCAGCGTGGGAAGATTGAACTGAATTACACAGAAGAAAAAACTCAAGGAAAAGGGACTGAGCTGCTTTTGCCATGAGAGAAGGGAGAGAGAAAAGGGGGTAAAGGAAGGATGGAAGTAGGACAGAGCTCCCCGGGGAACGCAGTAGCCAACCTGCCTTCCCAGGCCTTTGGTGTGAGTGCAGCAGGGGTCCGTGACTCAGTTTGCTGTCCCCGGGGGGTCTCTCGTCCTAGATCTGGCAGGGTTAGAGCCGTCCTCAGCTACGCCTGGAAAAGTCAAATACACATGTTAGGGACAAGGGGAGGTGCTACTTCATAAATTATTTTTCGACAGAATCTGACGAAAAACGTCAAGTCCTGAAGGGGAGAGGGGACAATCCTTCTAGTTAAGATCTGTGGGTGATTCTCCTCTGGGACACTATTGCTCAGTTAGGGGTAGCACATTACCAGGAAAGTATAGTCAAAGTGGAAATTCATAGAAGAGAAACATCCTCCAATACAGGACTGAACTAGGCAGTCAGAGCTGAGCTTTTGCTGCCATTTGGCTAGGAAACAAAATAGATGGTGAATACAGGGAAAAAAATGAGGAGAGGTGCTGTCTTGTGCACGTGAAGAGGATTAACTGGGTAGAAATTAAGAACAAGATGACTAAAGAAAAATCATTCCAGGAGCTTCACTGCAGGAATACTTTTCAAATTAGACTGGCCAAGATGCTAAGAAATCCTGTGGAAGAGCTGCGTTTGCTTTTGCAGAAAGGAAGACAGGAGGAAAACGAATGGCTTGTGATTCTGGGAAGTACCAGAGATGTGTTTTGTGGTGCGTGAGGAAAGGGCAACAGATGCTGAAGTGGTTTCAAGGATCAAAATACTTTTTCTGGAGTATTTGGTTCTCATGGGCTTGGAAAGTTATTCCATTTCTTGAGTTAGGGTTTACTGGGAAGGCAAATGAAAGAGGAGCAACTAAAGAACTAAACCCATGTGTTTCCATAACATAAGGAGTTGCTCAGCTGCCCAGCAAATCCCAGTCCTTTGCCACCATCCATGCTGGTCTGTTTTTTCCACCTTGGAGATCATAAAGTTACAAAACTGCTGAAGTGCTTAGATACCGTAAAAGTTCACATGGTAGAGGACAGGTTGCATGAAGGCGCCTTTCCTCACCGCCTGTTTGCCTGCTCAGTGCTTCTTCCTGCTCCGCTGTGTCTCGTAGCCGGGTTGGGAAAGCAGGAGCTGCGTCACCGTCGGGGAGGCAGGAGCAGGTCACGGAGCCCCACGGGGGCGGCCGGGGACGGGAGCACGGCGGCCGCAGAAGCGGCACCGGAGCGCCGGGAAGCGGCGTGGGAGGCAGGCGGGAGCAAGTGAAGAGCTTTGCCGGCTTCCGCGAGGAGGGAATAAAAATGGCAAAATAAGAGGCTTAGTTGCAGAGCAGAGACGTATCCTGCCTCCGTGCGAGGACGCGCAGACAGATGTCTGCGAGCGGGGCGGCTGCCAGCGCGGATCCGCAGTCACGATATCCCCGGATGGGGGCAAAGCAGCGGCAGCGTTGATGTACCTGCACGTGACGGCCGCGGCGCTGCAGCCCCAGGCTCCTTGGTTATTGGAAGACGGTTCGCTCCTCTGCCCCCTCCTCAGCCCCTGGAGACAAGGAGAGGCAGCACAGGCCAAATAACAGAGGAGGAGAGCAGAGGAGAGCTGGAGGAGTAAGAGCGCAGACTTCCCATCCCATGCGGAGGAGAGGGTCTCCCAGGGAACTGCCGCCCACGGCAGCAGAGGGAGGTGCTGGAAGCCGGGAGAGCCAGAGGCTGGGCCTGCAGGGGAAGAGTGACCGCGAGGCCACAGTTGTACCGCGTCCTTCCTCGGATGCTTTCTTGGGCGCCTGTGCGGAGGTGGCTGTCGTGACATCAGGAAGCGAGATCCCTGGCACCGTTCACGTGAGAGGGATGACGCACGAGAAGCAAGTCCCGAAAGCGGGAAGGGAGACGATCGGCCGCCAGGCGCCTCAGCAGGAAGGTGCTCGAAGCACAAACAACATTGTGAAACTTCACCTGCTTCTGAGAGGATGGCATGACCCTATGAGCCCTTCACCCTCGCTCTGCACAGCCACGCAGGGAAGAAAACAGGGAAGCAACCCACCCTCTGGAGCACAAGGTCCAGCAGCACCCCTGCCCCTCAGGATCACAGGTGCCCTGTGTCCCTCCCCTGCAGCTGCAGCAGGTTCTGCTCATCTCATCTTCAGGGTGAAAGGAGGGGGCTGAGCCAGTAATTAACATATATACACTTTTTTTTTTTTTTTCTTTTTTTTCTTTTTGGCTCAGTCATGGAACAGAAAAAAAAAAAAAAAGCAAATGTTCTAGGGCCCTGGAGACTGACATAGTTTGGAGTTTATGGCAAGCTGTGGAACAGAAAAAAAAAAAAAAAGCAAATGTTCTAGGGCCCTGGAGACTGACATAGTTTGGAGTTTATGGCAAGCTGAAAACATTTGGCTTCAGATCCAGTGAAATGTTCTAGCTGGTGTGAAACAAATTATTTCTCTGGGGGGCATTTTCTACAGCAGCCAGAGGGACCAGCAGAAAAGGTTGCGCTCTGAAAGGAATAGACGCTGTGTTCCTAGGGCTGCAGGAGAGGACAGAGCACCAGGTGATACTGCTGAGCAGATGGCTATAGAGTCACATTTCCTCTGATCCAAAGAGCTCTTCAAAACGAAGCGGAGCAGCTTCAGCAGGAGAAGCGCAGAGGGTCCTCAGCAGAGCACCCTGGAGCCCGGTTACTGGCTGTTTGCCATGGATGGGAGAATGTCACGTTCAATTCTCATACGTGTGAGCCACAAAATGTTCCTTTAACTGCTTATGCCCCTGCCACCCTTCCCAATAGACCATCTCAACCACCAGACTGCCAGATATGATGCATTTGTCTCTTAGACTTCTCTTTTTGAATCCATTCCACCATTTATGTAAAGAAACACAAGGCAGAGAGGCTGGAGCACGAGCCTGGTGCCCGGTGCCACCCCGCGGTGTCCGACCGTGCAGAGCGAGGCTTGGACGTGGGCTCGCCCATGCACTTCTGCCTAGCGAGTGGACAGGAAAACCCAGCCGGAATGGCAGCCAAATCCTTTCAGGATCCCAGCCTGAACAGTCTGAAACATTTTGTTACAGAAACATCAAAAAAAAAAGCCTGTCTGCTTTTTGTAGATGGCTGAAACAATACACTTATTCTTACCTAAACTAATCTGTTGTTTTCTGGAATCAGACACGGCAATTTTTGGCAAATAAATACTTCTCAAAATAAAACAAAACACACCAAGGTGGAGCAGGAGAGGAACAGGCACAAATTTCCCATTTCTGTTCTCTCTCAGCTTTGCAGTGATTATTCTTTCCTTTGGTGGACTTGGCGGACATAGCCAAGATTTGCTGGCCAGCTGCATCTTGGGCTTTAACCTGCCCCACAGTTTTTGAACATGGACCCACAAGTCATGGGTTTACTAAGTGCAACAGTCCCAGAGAGACCAAGGGCAAAGCTGGGAATCAGCGAGGGTGCTGTAAATGCTAGAGGGAAGGCCAGGGAGGTCTTGCATAAACAGCCTCAAGGTCCTTTCGTGTCAGCCACCAGCACCTCACAAAGTTACCTCACAACAAGGATTTCAAGGCGAGAGGAGTTCTGCACTGCTTGCTGGCCTCCTTGACGTAAACGCTTGCAAAACGCTTACCGAATGTGCTCTCCTTCAGGGCCAGTTTATGCTTGTTTTAGTATTCTTTCCAAAATATCTTGCTGGGGTCATGGGAAGTACTACTCAGCCAAGTCAAGTGACAAGCATCAGCATGTTGTCAGTTAATGAAAGCAAAAACAGGACTTTTTAAAAGGAATTAGAAAGTCTAATAATTGAGCTAATCTGTTTTTTCTCCAGAGAAAACTGCAGCTGGTAAATCAGAGAAACTAGAGGTTTGGCCTCCCAACACTTCCCTGGATAGAACCCTTGGGCACGCCGGGTGCAAAGCCCAGCACAGCAGAGACAGCAGCAGGAGAGATAAAGCGTGGATCTGCTATCAAAACATGTCATTCCCACCCTAGTCCAACTAGGGCATCATTTACCCCACAGCCTCAGACAAAACTGACTCCCAGTGTTGCCTTTGCCATCTGTAGAATTAGGGAAAAAGAACAGAATTACTGAGCTTCCAGAATAATGACGACTGGGTATAGCTATACTGTGTTTATTCTCACTCCTGTTAAACAAAAAAGCACTAACATCCTGTCTTTGAAAACGAGAAACCGCAGACAGGTAAGACAGATAAAGCAGTCTGACCAAATTCACACGCGTACCCAGCGTGAGAGCAGCTCGCGGCGCCACGGTTGGCCTCTCCCCAGGCCAGGACTTCAATCCTTAGCACGCTTCCCTCACCTAGACCTGCGGGCCGGTTTTGTGCGCGCCTTGCAGGGCCACCCTTCTTGGCTTTCACCTTTGTAAGATCTCAGGCTCTGCTTATTTAAGGGCAGCAAAATTGCAGCACAGAGGAACTAAACATCACACAACTAGTATCATTTCAATGTCCTGGGAAACGGCTTGGAAAGGAAAGTGGTAGGCACGTCATGGCTTTAGCGTTACGATATTTCAAGCTTTGATCTCGGTCTGTAACAGGATAAACTGCATGGAACCGGGTCACAGGATCTCCTCGGGCAACAGTCAAACTTGCCTAGAGGCTTGGGGCCTTGGGGGCTGGGTTTGCTCTGTAGTTGGTTTTGGCAGGAGGGCATTAAATATACCTGTGACCAAATTCCCAAGGAAGTAACAACTCCTGGTTGTAGAAAACACCTTTTGTTGCTGTTGAGTTTCGATTTCACTTTGTATAGCGAGAACACAGCAGTATCTTATCAGAGCCTGTAAAACCATTTTCTTTCTTGCAAAGACTTCTAGAAATAGCCAAACACATTCTGTGCTTAGTCTCTACCGAGTGAGCACCCAGAGCCTGTTCAGACATTAAATAGGCCTCAGCATATGTTGCCATTTGCACTGCAATAGAAGCAACTGCTATCCAGGAATATGGTGCTTGCTACAACATCTCCAGCCACATCCATGCAAAACCTCAGCAACAACAGGATGGAATTCAGAGCTTAGACTAGATGAATAACAGGATTTCCTTTCTGAAGAAATTTCCAATAGCTTGAAAGATAGTTCTGTATAGTCATAAAAAAAAGGAGATTGCAAGTGTCCTATGAAACAGAAACTCTGCAAGATTCAGTTTCAGAAACACTGACACATGGTATTTTCAAAATGCGAGATGCGGTCCAGTACTTAGTAGCTGTTGAGTAAAATTGCCACAGTTCTTCCCAATACTGCTGCTGCTCAGCACTGAACAAAGGGAGGAATTTGGGAGGAAGCAGCGATGAAACCAGAACGTCACATCAACTTCAGTGAAGGGCTGTGTCCCAAAGAGGTCCCAAAGCATAAGGGAAGTCCTATCCTGGTCAGCCTGAGGGTGCCAGAACTGTAACTACAGGACAGCAATTCAGGGACTAGCCTTGGAAGCCAGGATCTTGTGCGGCACCTAGTCAAAGGTGTGACAAAACGGACAAGTTACCCAACAGAAACTGGCCAGGATTCAATTAGCTTGTCAAACCATGGATGTTTTCATCAAAAACTTCTGCTTTGACACATGCTCTAGCCACACCATCTTTTGCTGGAAGATTTCTAACAGGCTCTATTCAGATCTGCTAGCTCCAGAAATTACAATTTCCCCTCATACAGGCTACATAAGAATTGTCATTAAGCTGTTGTCAATGTATTGCCTTTGAGCATGCAGATGGACAGTCTAATTCTGTCAGCAGAAGCATCAGCTGTAGCTAATCATGCACAGGTGCTCCCTTAACCAGTATGTCATGGTATTTAGAAACATACTTGGCCACACCGAATAGAGAGCTTTGGCCAGCTTCATAAATCTTCTTTAGGATTTTTTCAGACAGTAGTCACAGAGGTCAGCTTTGTTATGGAAACAGGAACCTGGACAGCCCATGAAATACAGGACAGCCAAGAAAGGAAAGCACTTTCTAATTAATCGCTAATGACTTACTTTCCTTTCTCACTGCACAGATCGTGCTGAGAAAAAAAAAAAAAAAAAAAAANAAAAAAAAAAAAAAAAAAAAAGCAAAAGAAGCAAACCCAGAGCCTGGGGTAACCAAAGGAAAACACAAACCAGTGCACCCAGGTGCTACAAAAGAGAGCTTATGTAAGAAATTCAATTTCCGCTTCCTTCGAACGGTACCATCAAGGAATGCGCAGCGCTCGGTACAGCCAGCGCCAGGGCTGCTGAGCTCTCACCCTGCAGTGGGCAGGCTAAGAGGCACAAGATGCTCCACAAATGACCTAAAGCTCTATTTGCTCACCATGGAGCAGGGAGTCACCTCGGTTCCCCCAGTCAAAGCGGTTACGTCAGTGTGTGGTGACAGTCAGGCCTCCCTGTTGCAACAGTCATTGCCAAGGGCAGCTGGCGATCATTCCCGCGGCCTCGAGGGTCCAGGTTAGCTGTGCTAGATGCAGCAACGCGCACGTGTTAGTGCCCTGGAGACACGAGCAGGGCCGCCGCTGAGCAGGGAGCAGCGGCTGCGCGCAGTTGTCGGTGCCGTCCCTGCAGCGCCCGCGTTTCGTCCAGCAGAAGCGGGAGAACGGCGCCGAGAGATTCTCTCTTCCACGAGTTCCACCGCAGAAGAGTTAAAACAAAAAGTGCCTCTGCCCCAGCTGCATAAATAAGAATATTTCCATGCAGAACAGGACTGAAGTGGAGGTTAGATAAGCAAGGCCTTGGCAGCAGGAAAAACAAATAAAGCCAATCCCCGCTACGCCCACCAAGCTGCAGCTTGTTTTGCCAGCAGTGGTTTGTCACATAGAGTCTGAGACCTGCAAAGCCTCATGGACCATCCAACCAACGCAACGTGGTTTCTGCGAGCCCGGTCGGGAGCAGAAGTGGCTGCCGGTCAGGAGGGCCTCAGCCTGGAGACTCCCAGCACGGTGAGGGGGAGGCCAAACCCACCAAGGCCAGTGGCGGGAGCCTGGGAGGGGGCAGGAAGTTGGGGTCTTTCACCGAGACCTCCACGCTGGCTGAAAGCAAGTCTAGGACCGCAACAGGTGTCAGCGCACTACCTCCCAACGCAGGGCAGCCGAGGGGTCTGCGATGGAGCGCCTTGGCTCTCCCCAGTGCAGCGAGCGCTCTCAGGGACCTGACACGGGCACGCAGGAGGAGGCTGGAGGCCGGCAGCGTGGATGTGCCGGGCCCCGCTGCACCGCGAGGCGGCCGGGCCCCCTCACACACCTCGGCCTTCTCGCACCAGGGCAAAGCTGGGCTCATGAATATCTTCTTGATGGACAGGATGATTCAGACGCTGCTCTGGTGAATGGAAACTCTCATGCTCTGGAAGCTGTTCAGAACACAGTGTCTCTGTTTGCAACTAACGCCTCCCGTGCCTCCCCCCACCGCCTTCGTTTTTCTCCCTCTAATTTTTTTCCCAGAGCCCGAAGATTGCTTTTAACAAAGACGGTTGAGTCATTTCCCAGCCCTGATGCGCCGTCTTCCAAATGCCTCGGATGAGTGACGCCTTCAGAGAGAAGCCAGCCTGTTCCCTCGCTGCTGCTCTTAGAGCAGCTGAAATGGAGCAATTATACCTGCCTTGGGTGGCAAAGAACGAGAAGTCCCTGCGTTGTCACAGCTTCCCCTCGGAGAGGCTGCGTGGGAGAGGGAGAAATGCAGGAGCGGCGTCACAACAGTGACAGGCTGATGTAAGCCAAAAAACAGGCTGCAAGTTTATAAGAGCAAAGTGTCTGCTCAGATGTGGAAAGATGAGGCCCATGATGAATTCACCCGGGTCTGGCAGGAAGGCCCTGCTGCCTGATGATGGGCCCAACGGACAGGGGATACCCTTGAAGCCCCGTCCAGGGAGCTGCTGGTCCACGCTGGGTCCGGCTCCGGGCTTCACGTGCACAGCCGCAGCAGGGACGGCACACGTGGCACCTCGGATGGATGCCTGTGCTGTGCCAACGGGCTCAGCAGTGCACGGCACAGCCAAGACACCCCGAACAGGCAGGACAGCTCCGTGGGAAGGTGCTTAACAGAGCATCACTCTCGCTCTGGGGTTTCAACCTCACACCTGCCTCAACGGGGACAAAATGCTGTCAGATGCCAAGGCAACTATTGTATGCGATTGCAGGGCATTTTTCAGTACCTTTATGTCATCCCATGAGGACACGTATGCCTTTGGCTTTAATTCTCCCTCATATGCAGTCCTATAAGGGGTCACAAGCGTTGACATAAGGGGTGAAAGGGTCCGAGAGAAGAGCCAAGACACATGGGCAAGGAAGAACTCTCAAGTCTTAGCTTCCTCTCATGTGCTCACATGCTTAAATGCTCAATGAGCACTTGAAGGAACTTGGACGTCATAAAAAATTTCAGCATGCACCATGGGGAACCTTTCACTGCTATGACCTCCCTCTGCCTTTGGAGGGGTCTGCAGCACTCCTGACAGAGCTGTTCTTTTCTTCTTTCTCACCCCACTTTCCCTACTCTCATCTTCTGTTGCTTCCTACTCTCCCGTTCTCTCTTCATGGCCTGTCTCCCTGAAAATTCCCCACACTGGCTTTTGAAATGTAGGCTCTGGTTACATCTCCATCAAGTGCTCTCCATCTCATGGCCATCACTCTCCTAGCTCCTCTCATGAGCCCACAGAAGGCCCGTTGCCTCACTGACCGCTGCCTCGAGCCCCTCTTGGGCCAGGCCGTCACCACTGCAACTGTCAGAGGCAGCAGGGATGCAGGCATGCAGGGATGCAGGGATGCAGGGATGCAGGGATGCAGGCATGCAGGCATGCAAGGATGCAGGGCACGAGCTTCTGAGCCTCCGAGCACGACAGGACGCAGGGACACCTGGCAAAAACAATACTCTCCGCTCACAGCTGGAGACCTTGTTTTAAACTAAAGATAACATAACATAACATACGAATCACAGAAACACCTTCCCACTCCCCTCTCGTTAGCTGCTGTGATTTCTTAAGGCCTCATCCTGAAAGTCCAAGAATGGAAAGCCCTCCAGGCTCCCCATATGGGTTTATGGCTTACAGTGCTGCCTAGAGCCCCTCACACACCTTCTTAGCCCCCAAGGACAGTGTCAGAGAGCTGCTCTTGCCGTCATTTTTTTTCCTTTCCGCAGTAAGAATTCCCTTGAACAAAAGTCCCCATCTCTCTGTGGTAGGGTCACTGATCCAGCCTTGCTAAAACCACAGCAAAATGTTCTTTAAAAATGAGCACTTCTTACCTCGAGCAACTCCCTGCCTCAAACACCAGTGGCTGTCAGCTCATTTCTCTGCTGTCATCCTAAAGAAGGAAAAACAAGTGAAAACCACAAACCAGAGTGGCCTGGGAAAATTCTGACAGCCTGACAAAGGAAAGCAGAGGAAGCATTTACTTGTTTATACGTTTTCAGACCCTAGAAGAAAGATTTCCCTGAAAAAATATCGTGACTTCCTCTATCCAGATGAACAAAAGAAGATGTCAACTTGTATCTGTGCAAATTTTCTGGCGCAAAAGCTAAACTAGATATGAAATTCAGTGAAAATAATGCCCCTTTTGTGAAGCATAACCCACATTTAAGCACACAGACTAAGCTAAACCTAACAAGAAGACAGAGTGTACAGAGTTTTATCCACCACCCACTCAGCCTCGCAGGTGCAAAACAACTGAGCCCGCAGAAAGGAAAATGAACAGGGCTGTGGCTGTAGCAAGGCCTGGCCAAGGCAGCGAGCGGGAAACCGCCGCTCCCACGCGGAGGTGGCCAGGGGACTGCACAGACGCAGCCTGCGGAGTGCTGGGCACCCCGGGAAGCCCCTTTGGGAGGTCCTGGGCTCACCGTTAGCACCAGCAGCTCAGGCCAAGCCAGCCGTGCAGCTGCGCGGTGGCCCGGTGGCATGGCTGGGTGGCCACCTCTGTACCCAAAGCATCAAAGGGGCTGTCGCCGGCCTCCCCTTTCTGGGGGACGTTAGGGCATTTCTCACCGCGAACCACGCTTAACAGCACCGCAGTGACGCCAGACTCCCCTCTTTTCAGTGAGAATGTGCGCTTGGCCTCTGTGAATTTATGTACTAGAGGAAGGGGGGCAAGACTGCTGTGGGAAATGGGAAGAAGACCTTGCAAAGGATTAGACAGGAGATCTGAAGAAAGGATACAGCAAAAGGACTAGGTGCAATCGACATAACCTACATCAAGAGAGATTTCCAAGAAAAGAAAAAAGAGAAAAAGGGAAGGGAAGGGAAGGGAAG
>VZSV01000001.1:7999594-8016238 GCA_013398735.1 Nothocercus julius | reverse complement strand
AAATCACAATGTCAGGCATTGCAACAGATGCCTGGAGAGGCTGGTAATCTCCGCTCTTGGAGACAGTCGAAAATTGAGTGGATGTGGCCCAGAACAACTTAACCTAACTTTGAAATGGAGGCATGGACCAGGTGATGCTCAGACATCTCTTTCAACATAAATTATGCTGTGATTCTACAGCTGTATTTGATGATAACTTATCAGGTAATTACTACAATTAGGGAGGGTTCCATCATCAGGAGATGAACTCAGCCCTAGGGGCCAGTCCTGTTCCACAGACCTGCAGGAGCCCAGGCAGAGGCTCCAGTGACCTCTGTTGTGCCAGATGGCAAGAGAGAGGTCCCAGGAAATCCCAGCAGATTCCCCAAGGCCAAGTGCATCCGCCAAGAGACGTGCGATGACAGATCCAACTGTAGACACCTCAGTAACATTGCCAGCCCATGGGAGAGAGTGAAATATTTAGAAAACACTCTCATCACACATTTGGCACAAGCAGGATAATCTCATAACAACGTGCTTCTATTTTATCTAGAGAGTTCTTTAACCGGGTGTTGGAATATAACACTTAAATCTTCAGGACCTATTCTGCTTAACCTGTCATCGGAGCAGGGCAAATGTAGAAAGGAGACGAAGGAGCACAATGACAAGCGCTAAAAGCACTAACCTAATTAGTCATATAATCATATAATTATAGAATAATTAGGGTTGGAAGGGACCTCTGGAAGTCATCTCAGCCAGCCTCCTGCTCAAAGCAGGTCTCATTGCAGCAGGTTTCTCAGAACTTAATGGGACAAGTCTCCAACATCTGGAGAGACAGAAGTTCCCATCCTCTCTGGGCAATCCACATGTTTTTTTAATGGGATTTGGACTTACTAAAACAGACCGGATGCTGTATTTGGCAAGAGAACTGTTTTTTTTTAATGAAGGTAACTATACCAGCATGCTTACTTTGTGACGCTTTTTATAGCCTCACTTGGTACACTTATATACAAAAAGAAAAAAAAAAGCATTCTGCAAAATTAATATTGTTCACAGGTAACAGGTATCATTTAAAAATTATATAAAATGGTGGTATTAGAAAAACAATGAGAAGGCTCAGCCATACCAGCTGATCTAGAAGACTGCCCAGACAGACAAATTCATTTGTGTCCTATGTCTGCTGATACATTCGAACCCCAGTTTGGATCCTCGGTACAGTAGTGGAGGATGGTGGTGGTTACACATACACCGTGCAAAGCAGCATCTTGCGAAGCAGCAGCTCTGAAAGAGAAGATTGCAAGCGTGACTCTAGCCTAGGTCACGGTACCTCATCTTTAAAGCACTACCCCTTACTGCAATGTTGCTGCGAGGATAAACGTGATTCTTGGACATACCAGCAAGGGAATATTCAGAGAGGTGGTATTTCTTCAGCACACTGTTGGGAGAGAGACACCAGGAGCATGTGGCTGCATGTCAGTGTTCGCAGCTTAAAAACAATACAGACAATTTGTAAAGGGTTCAGAAAAGAGTTGCAAGAAAGATTCGGCATCTGGAAACCATATTTCTAGAAAGAAACTTAAGAAGGTCAATCCAAGTTTATCCAACAGAAGGTCAAAAGATTACTTGAGCACTGTCTATAATTACAAACAGAAAAAAACCTTAGTAACATTAGGGCTCTTGAATTGGGCAGAGAGGGGAAAAAATAAAGATTAAAAAAAAATCTGAGAAGCCACAGAAATTCAGAGGAATTATAGGGTGCACTATTTAACAAGGGGAATTAGCTGTTAGAACTAATTACCTTTTCACCATTTCAGAACCTGAGCTAAGGACTGAAGTGCCTTTTTTTAAAGCTGCACTGTATCCCAAGCAATCTTGAAGCAGAAATTATTGGATGAGATTCATTGTCAGGACAAATAATTGTAAAGTCTTCTCTGGCCTTAAAAAATGTGAGAAGAGCGCAGGGAGAATGGTGAAGACCTATGCAAGCAAAGAGACACATCAGAGCAAATTCTGCTGTGTTACGGAAGAGATTTTAACCACTGTAAATTGTTGCAAGAGAAAGTGGAGTCTTATTTTTAAAGGACAGAATTTCTTAAATAAAGACAAAAAAAATCTAGTAAGAAAATCCCTAGCACTGCCAACAATTGAAAAAAAAAAAAAAAAGAAGGATACAAAGGCAACAAAAATAAGAACACAGAGCGGTTTGCTTTTTGTGCAACTTGCTCATAAATCCCAAATAAAATCAATTCAGATTTATTTTGGTGTAACTAAGAGCAGTGTGTGGTTGCTCTGTTTAAGTAAAACGGGGCACTTAGGAATATCGCGTATCTTCGGGTGCATCCTGCCCCGCTTTCGCGCCTTGGCCTCGCGGCTGCTGTGGCTGCCCGTGCCGGGGCCCCGCAGGGCACCCGAGGCGCCGGCGGGTGCCAGCAAGGCTCGGCAGCTCCATGGCAAGGGACGTGCCCACGGAGCGCGTGCTGCCCGCGAAACCCGGTGGCGCTCGGGGGCATCGTGCCGTGACCTTTGTGGGAAAACTCCGGAGGGGGCGCACGGCAGGCGGATGCCAACAACCCAGCCCGCAGGGGAGACGTCTGCCCCGGCCGCCCGGCGCAGCCCGGAGAGGAGCAGCCCCGGGCGAGGAGCCGCGCGCAGGCAGACGGAGTTTGCAAATCCGGCTCCTCAGACAGATGGGGAACAGGAACTCACATCGGAATAACGCTGCGCAGAAGATTTTTTTTTTTTTTCCTAAATTAAATCCCAAACAGCCACCAGCTGGTTCTCATTTCAGCCTGCAGATGAACACATTTCTCGAAGAGCAGCGGCAGACGCCTCGCACCGTCCAGAGGACGCAGCGAGGCCGTGCCCCGGTCCCACCCGCGGCGCTGGCGCGGGGCGCAGAGAGCCCCCGCAAAGCGCCCCGCGGCCAGGGCCTCACACGGCCCCGCTGCAAAGGGCCGCCCGGCTGCAGGACGGAGCGGCGCACGAGCCGGCGCCCCCGGCGCCGCGCCTGGACCCCGCGCTTCCCGGCCAGGCGCCGCGTGCCTGCGCGGATAAACCGGAGGGAGCGCGCACACGTGCTTTGTATAAACAGAGAGCGGAGTGGGGGGCTCTTCCGCTGTCAGCACAGGCGGAGGTTAACAAGAGGCGCTGTGGTGACTGCAGACGGTTTCTCAAGCACGCCTCTTCACGTCAAGGAGCGTGTGTTTTGGGCCTCTCCAAAGCACCGTGCACGAATGCATCGCTGCATGAACAGTACGCACACCGCCCGTGCACGGCACGGCCCGCCCGGGGTCAGCGATCCCCTGCAAAAGCCAGCACTTCCCAGGCATCCCACGCATGTCCGGGCAGCGGCCGGGGCGTTAGTCTGTCACGAGAAGTCAAGAGGACCGTGCAGCCCTTCACGGTCCTGGCGAAGCAGAGCGTGGGTCCATGAGACTGCATTGCCTCGTTCCCCCGGCCAGCTCTGCCCCAAAGAGCCACCTAGCACAGCCGGGCGACAGCGTGAGAGGGTCGCTGGGCAAACCTAGAGGCACAGGCAATAACTCTCACACTTGGTTTGAGCTGGACTAAAAATAAAGGTTCTCGAACCTGTTTCACTAGTAGAAAGCCTGAGTAATTCAGACAAGCTTTACCAGTAAATTGCAGCTATAAAGCAAAAGTCCACAGCCTTCAAAGGTCTCTTGAAGCCCATCCAAGAAAAGCTTTCTGTCCAGGCGCCCTTCATCAGACAGAGGAGGAGGAAGAGGAGGGGGCAGCTCGGGAATGCCAAAGGCAGCTCCAGCCTGACGGGAAGGGAGCGAGCGTTGCTCCGGGCCGGGGCTGTGCCTGCAGCCGGGACGGCGCGTCCCGGTGCGCTGGGCCCAGGGAGCCCTGGCTCCCCTGTCCGTAGGCATATGCACCGAGCACGGGATTGCCTTCTCCCAGGGGAATTCTGGGCAATAAGGAGGACTCTCTTCTTTCCAGACTGCAATGCAAACCAGTCCAGAGAAGTTCTGCCTTTGGTTTTATTCAAATACAAAGACAAAACGAAACCTTAAGGCCTTTATCTAAAAGCAAGTACAATCCAGCAGAGAAACGTCGGTCAGTCCTCCAGGTGCTCAGGCAAGAGTGCGCTTGCTTTTCCCAGGCCCGGGGCTGTAAGCCGGCGCTCGCCCTCCATCAGCCCCTTCCTCCAAGGCTCGTTTCTGGTTGTCTCTCCCGTGGGGTCTCCAGCCCCCTGCCTGCTTTTCCGTCCTCCTCGCGCTCTGGGCCGCGCGTGACCTCAGCGCCAGCTGGCGCCCGCAGCAGGGGAGTCGCTGCGGGGAGCACGAGGCCTCTGTCACTCAGACCTGTCGCTAAGACCATTAAACCTCCCGACCATCCCGACCAGCTCTCCCTGCAGACAGCTGACACTGCTCCCCTTCGCTCCTGGCACCGTCCCCACCCGCGGCAGGGGCCCTTTCATCCCCGTCCACGTCAGGGGTATTTACAGAAGGAGTAAATCAACAGTGGCTCCCACCGGGCTCTAGCTGGCAGAGCAGGCAGCGGCCGCGGTGGGAAGCAGCCAAGGAAGCGGGAAGCCAGGAGTGGGCTGTCCCTCGTCGGGATGGCAGCCACCAGCCCCACGGCACCCTAGCGAAGCCGAAAGGCTTCCCAGTCTACAGTCAAACACATCCAAGGAGTTGGAAAACGAAAGAGAATTGGAAGTTTGTGGTTTGTGTTTTTTCGACGTGACCTTTACACAAACCAGTTAAAGGCACCGTGTTTCACTGGAGAAGCGAGCTGGCCTGCTGGAGTCGAGGAGATGTCACACAGCCAGTAAATCACATCTGTTAGCGTTTTTCAGGCACAAACACACAGGTCGAAACGCCCTGACAAGGCACTCAGGAGGGCCAGCGAAAGGCGCGTGGACCGGCCGATCAGCCGCCGCGTCCGCAGTGACTGGAAACGTGTGCTCCGTGCTCACCTTTAGCCAAGCTGCTGCTGCCCTCCCGGCGCCAGCGAACAGACAGAGGAAAAGGCCGGGCAATATTCCTTGAGAGTTTGTTTCCAACTACGTTTTAACATAACTGATGGGTTCTGTTAGTACCAGATCTCAACCTTCTCAATCACAAAGAAAGCAGAACGAGGTCATTTCCCCTGTCGTCCTGAAACCTTATCATGACTGACAAAACAAACAGATTTGGCACATTGGAAAATAGGCAAACAGGTCCCAGGTACTCAGTAAGAGAGATAAAAGAGCGGGTACCGCTGTATTTCTGGTGGAGTAGAACAACTTACCCAAGCAGAGCAAAGAATTCATAGCTCCAACACCTACATTTGACCAGAATCGTCCTCCAAAACTGCCTCAGTTACAACATATTCAACAGGCGTTTTACTTAATCCTTGCTCATGAACCCCTTGTGATCTGCATTTCAGCTGCCTGGTTTTGAAAGCACAGATGTCAACAGACCAAGACCAGATCAAATGGCCTTGAGAGTCACTCTCACAAATGCTGGAGGACATCAATACATCAAGAACACAGCAATATTTTCCTACAATTCTTCCACGTCAACCTCTATCTTGTTCCCAAATCTCTTATGCTATATCTATTCTTCTGTCAGTTTTTTCCTGCCTTGCCTGTGACCCCTCGTCAAGGGAAATCAGGCAGTAGGCCACAACACACATTGCTCTGAAGATCTTCCAAAGCTGATTTAGTTCTGGTGAAAGGTGACAGCCCTGGGGCCCAAGATAGAGCAAGGAGATAGTGCAGCAGGGCACACTGCCCAGACACTGCCCGTTATCAAAATGCCTTCAGGGAAACCGGGAATTTAATCTTCATGGCCTGCTCCATGCTTTGATTCCCTGGGAATGCCACCTGGTATCCTGTATGCCTTTTTTTTTTTTTTTTAATCTAGCTTTGAACACTTTATGAACTCAGCAAAGATCGTGAGACATGAGATGACATTAGCGAGGATCTTGGTTGCATTTAGCCATTCAGGTCACATTCTAGCCAGCGAGCCAGCTCTGAGTGGCTCTGCAGCCCTTTTCCCACCCCTGCGTCTCACCTCCTAATGACTGCTAAACTGAATTTGAAAACATCAACACTGGTGGCAGGAACAAGAGCTCCAGTTCCTGGGAACAAGTGCTGATGACAGGGGAATCGCTGGCTCTAAGCAGGCAGCACTGGTTCCTGGGCTCCGCTCCATCAGATGAATGTTTCCCTCTTATGTCCCCAAAGTCCCCTGGGCAGAGGAACACGCCATAGGAGCACAGCCAGTTACTTTGCAGAGACTTTCCCCTCTGGGCTGTCAAAGATCTGAGGGAGCTGGCAACCAGCCCACACTTGTTCTGATAAATGCTGTTTGCAACTAAAAATGGATTAAAATAACCTCTGAAAGCTGGTCTGAAGGGGAACAAGCAGTCTTGTTCAGAGAAGCCATTAGCTGGGAGAGGTGGAGAGAACTATTCCGAGGGCTGCTTATTTTGGGTTTCACCCCACTTTATTCTGCCTTGGTCAGGGCAAAAGACAAAGAGACTAAAATTAGCACTTGGGGCACTCTCAATAGCAGCAGCAAACAGGGCCTGGCCAAACCTCAAACCCAAGGGCTTCGTGGCCCATTCCCCTCGCCGTGATGTGGAGCCGAGGCATGGGAGTCTGCGCTCCCGAAGAGGCGCACCTCCTGCTTCGGATCTCTCTCGCTGCACTAACAGCTACCACTTTTCTGGTTGTGAACAAGTTGTAACATCTCACGTGTGGCGCATCTTGCTCCCTGGCGTTTTTGTCAGCTTCCAGAGCTGTCAACGTGACTGCGGATCTGGGCAGAGAGCAGAGAACGGCCCACAAAGGTGTATTCCTGAGGGATGCTGGCGTGCCTGCAGGATCTCCTGGAGCCGCCTGATTCCCATGCGCATTCCCTGCCCTCGCCGCTGCTCCTCCGAAGACACAACGGGGAGGTTTAACATCAGCAGTAATAAGCTTTGCAAGTGCTGCAAATGGCACAAAAAAAAACAGCTGAAATCATGTATATAAGAGTAACAGCAGCAGACAGATAAATTAAACTGATGTGTTTGCACAGGGTTTTCAGGAAGAGGGCTTCAGGAAAAGCTTCTCAAGGACAAGATTATCATACATTAAAAGAAAAACAACAAATAACACCCTTGCAAACCAACCAACTTACAGATAAAACTGATCTAAGTTTTACTAACTCACATGGCACCAGTTACACTCCAGCCCTCACATTATCAGCCATCACCATGAAAAATTAGCAGTGGTGTTTCCCTTTCACCAAGGCCCCTTGTTCCCGAATCACGTCCCTCCAAGATAAGGCTATTAGAAAGTGATGTTTTGGGAGGGATGTTTTTTTTTCCATTGGATGATGCATTTCCCCTGTCTTTCCTCGGACTACAGAGAATAGCAGAACACGGGAATTTCATTTCCCCATTTTTTTTTTTTTTTTTTTTTTTTTTTTTTTTTTTTTTTTTTTTTTTTTTTGTGGAAAGTGTTAAGCAAAGCAGAGATTCTTGACAGATCAGAGGCTTCTCTGGGAGCCAAGAGCTGAGCAGCCGGCAGCGGGAGAGGTCCCCGATGGTGGGCCAGGTGTCCCGAGGCGCCAGGTTGGTCCCGCGGCTCCGTGGCTGCTCCGGCAGGCGGCTGCGACGCCGGGCCCGCGCTTTGCAGGGCGGCTCGGCTCGCGCCGCGGGGCAGAAGCTCTCGGGGAAACCCTCTCACCGGAGATGCCGCCCGGGGGCCGCTCGAGCAGAGCTGCCCCAGGGCCGGGCTCGCGGCAGCAGCGCCTGCCCCTCCGTTCCCGGGCACGCAGCCTTGACCTCACGGGGCTCCTGCAGCAAGGAGACAGGATTAGAAATCCGTGTCAGGAAATGCACAGCAAGGGAAATGTTTTGAGGTAGGCTAAGAATAGATCTCTGACCCAGCTTGTTTTACACAGAGAGAGGTCTCTGCGTGCGCCTGCCAGGAGCCAGTCAGCAGAGGGGCAAAGACGTCCCTGCAGCACTCGCGACGCGGGGAAAGCTGAGCGAGCAAAAACCGCCCCGCGCCGCGGCCGGGCTCTCCGGACGCAGCGGCTCCCCGGGCAGAGTGCGGCAGGCAGCGCCACGGCGCGAGGGGAGAAGCCCCCAGCGGGGACGGCCCGCAGCTGGAGGGCTCCTTGACGGGAGCTGCTTGCACTGCCTCAGGGCAGCTGCCCCCGGCACAGGATTCCTGCCTTACGGCTTCGCAGCACCAAGCCCTGGCCCCTTGCCCCAAAACACTCGCACCCCAGCCTGCGGCCTCACCCAGCTCCCCGTTGCTTGGATTTTTGCCAGGGTATCCCAAGACGTGCTGAGGACTACCCTCAAATCCCAGGTTTTGGTTTTGCACAAAAATCTGTTCCCATCCAGAAGAGGAAACAAGCTCGTAGCCCTCCTGGCCGCCGAGAAGGGCTGGAGACTCCTGGCCCAGCTGCAGGCAGCGCGGCCCTGCCCCCGGGCGAGCCCTGCTCCCGCACACGGCTCATGCCGTGGTTGCTCCGACCTCTTGGGGAAGAAGAGAGCCCCTGGAAACGCCCTCCTTCGGACGCTCCAGAGAATACTAAGCCGGAGCCTTAAGACGAGTCCCCCCAGAGCTGCAGGAAGCTGAAACACAAGGAGATCATTCCAAGAGATACTATTTTGACATCAAAGCAAGCAGTCATAATTTGAGGACTGCATGTGCTTTTCTTGTGGCTTTCATTTCTGAGGACAGCAAACTCTTGTGCTGTGTGTTCATTCACAGGCGGCTTCTCGGCAAGGCCAGGGCCTGTTCGGGCTCCTCAGAAGTGCCCTCAGTGCCACTGCCATTAATGGCAATCCCTTTTTTCCTATCGATGCTTGCCAGTTAACCGGTGCTCCTGCTGCCGTGCAGGCAACATCCCCGCGGAGCCGAGCGGCACCTCTCATTTCACAGGTCTAGGGCAGGTAGCTGCTGAGAAACCACAGGCTGTTTTCACAGGCGCGTTGGTGATTTGAGCTCCGCACAGTCCCGCCTCTTACAGATTTGTCTATGGAAACATAAGCCTTGGTTATTATAGCTATTAAAAAAAACCCCTCAATATTCAAGGAAAAAATCAAAGGGTTACAAGGAGGATCTTGTAGAGTTTTACGGGAGCAATTTAAAAGGTTGCCTCAGCCAACTGCCCCTGCTCATGCTCTACTTTGCAGCAGCCCCCGTTTGCTTCGGCCGCCACCTTCACACGCTGCACGTGCTGGAATCACGGCAGCTTTTACATCAGTCACGGTGCAGAGGTTTCCCCCGTGCATGCACAAAGCTCAGCGAGCAGGATGCCTCGATCCTCACTGAGCCTGTGCAAGGGAACAACCCAAAATAAAGCTGGGGAAGGGAGCAGAAGCTTTTCCTCTCCTGACGCACAGGCATCTCGGCCCCTGACCGGCTGCGTGATGCTGCCACCTCATTAGGCAGCACGGCCAGGAGCGCTGCGAGCAGGACCCGGCTGTGACACACAGCTTTCAGCTCCGTCCCGCCAAGCAGCAGCAGGAGAGAACAGAAATAACACTTGCTTTGAGAAGTGCAATGTCCTTTACAAGCTGCTGAGGGGGGGGCCAGGCCTGACGCTGCCCCTGAAACACGCGTGAGGCCAGAGAGAGCTGGCGAAGGGGAAAACGTGAGTCTGCGGGGACCAGGGCGTGCGGGCATCTGCAGACCCTACACGGGAGCGGCGAGCACGCAGCAGAGCCGGGAGGAGCAGGCAGGCGGAGCGGTGCCTCGGCAGCGCTGCGGCCCTGGGAGCAGCTTGCTGGCCGGGGGCCGGCGGCAGGGCGCAGCCGCTGCGCGCGGTGGAGGGCGCGCGCCGCGGGGGATGCGGCGCTCCGCTCCGCCTGGCAGCTCCACGTCCTCGGCTCGCCCGGCTGCCAACACGACGTGAAGCAGAGCTCACAACAGGAGAACGAGCTTGGAGGAGGCGGAGCTGAACTTCTCTGCTGGAGGTGCTGCATGCAAGGGCAGAGCCCCCGGGGCGCAAGGCTGAGTCCCCCCCTCTCTCCACGCAGCCCTGCCGAAGGGCCAAGGGCCGGCGGGGCCGCCGCGCGCCTCCGGAGCAGAGGCGCCTTCCCAAGGGGCCCTCCCGCCCCTTGGCGTCCCTGCTGCCGGCCGAAGCCGCTGCCGGGTGTTGCCCTGCTCAGCGACACCAGGGCCCTTGCCAGAGGCAGCACGGCCCAGGGCGGACGCCAGGCTAAGGGACGCGGCGCATCCCGGAGCTCGCCCGCGCGGAGCTGCGCGTGCAGCCAGAGGGTACCCCAGGAGCTCCAGCCCGGCCTTCGCCAGCTGGGAACGTGCTCGGTAAAAACAGGCACCGCACATTGGGTGACAGCAGGGAAAAGCGCGAGCCCGGCTTTTCGCATGCAATCCCGGGCTACCTGTCGTTATTGTCCGGGCTCCAGCGCAGATCCCAGAGCCAAATTCTGCAGTGATTTATTCCTCCCTCAGTATAATTCCATTAACTGAGTGGAGTTACTTAGTCACTGCGAAATTTGGCCAAAGTCTTTTTATTTGGACTTTTATTTTATTTTTCTAACCACGCTCTCTGAAATGTTAACCCTACAGTCTATAAATAACCATATTCGCTAGCAAGACCAGCGTGAGATTTGGAAAGGAACCCTATGGCAGCACCTGACCTGGGCTGCATTTGCTGAGACATTTTCTGGAGGTGATGCTGATACGCAGCTTAGCATCAGCCTCCAAATGCTCATGCAGAAACGAAACACAAGGTAGAAGATGAAGCACACATTCACAGAGACACCGACATGGGAAGAAGAGCACAGAAATCATAGCTCTGTGCTTTCAAAGCTGAAATTTTCAATAGCTAAAAACAAGCCAACCAGCCAACACATACAAAAAGGCCTGTGCTAAAAGCAGTTGAAGATGAAGCCCTAGGTCCCAACTTGGACGTTCAAAAATGCTGGGGGACTTTGGTCCTTTCGCCACGCGGAGCTGGGCTCTGTATCCAGCATGAGCTGCCTCAGCTCTCTGACCCCTCTTTCCCTTGTTTTCCAGCCTAAAAATCCTACTTGTTTAAATTCCCAGTCCCACGGTGTGAAACACAGCTCCCTTTCTTGCAAGGCAGCCACCAGAGCTCCACGGAGTGCGCGCGGCTGGAGAGCTCTGCACTCTCAGACAGCTGCCAGGTGAGGATTTTGCTTTGCTCTTGATTTCTTTCCTAATAACTCTCAGCATTTTGGCCGCTGCTGAGCAGCAGGCTGACAGGAGACGCTCCGCAAAGACCACGGCATCTCTTCTGCTCTCAATTGCTGCTAACGTCAAGTACTTGGGATTGCCTGTATAAGCAAGTACACTGAGTTTACAGCATTGCAAAGAAAACGCTTAGCTTTTCCGATACTGCCTTATCTGCCTGGAGTGTTCAGGATAGCTCCCATTTACCCACTGGAGCCACGGCCTGTCTCACAAGCTTCCTTCTTCCAATGTGCTCAGGAAAGTTTCTGTCAGAAGTCTTTAGCCCTTTATGAGCCATTCTTCAAAATCTTTTTTTAAGCATGTCTCATTCTAATTCCACATTCAACATCCCAGAATTTACGATCCTTTTGGTTTTCCCCCTTTGGACATGACTTATGCTTTTTTTAGGATATCTTTTTTCCTTCTAATAATACTCTTTAATCTACTATTTAACTATGCCAGCTATTTTTGTTCCTTCTGAGAAGTCTTTCTGGTAGCTCCATTTGTCACGGGCTCCCAACGTCCAGCCCTGGCCACGTGCAAGCCCTTCAGCCGCTTGCCTGCTCCTTGCGATTTTCTTCCTTGAAGCTCCCGGGTGAGCGCGGAGGCTGTTTGGGGCGCTGCTGCCCCAACAGAACCAGCCAACAGAACCAGCCCTTTCCCAAGGCGCAAGAACAGAGGAGCGAGGAGACCCCCTAGGCTCAGGTCTCCTTTCCGCAGGCACTCATGGGCCCGCCGCTTCCTCGCTCGCATGTGGGGAAACCGAGGCACGGAGCCGGGAGGAGCAAAGCAACACGAGGAACCGCACCAGGACAGGAAGAGGGCTCCTCTTTCCTGCCCCTCCACGCAGTGCTCTGAGCACGAGGCCCCTCGAACACCGCAAAGCGCCCAACCGCCCCGCTCCAAAGCCTGGCCCATGTTCACATCTAGGGCTGAGCAGAAAGCCTGGCGATCCCGGGGCTTCCCCTGCTCTGCCCGCAAGCCTCCTTCATCTTTATGATAAAAACATACAGGCACGCTTGACCCATCAGTAAACGCACACATAGACTTATACATAAAATTAATAACTAAACACCTAGAGTTAACGAACTGGTTGTTTGGGGTCAATTTGCTGGGAGAAGAGCAGTTGCTTGATGACTAACATGTGTTTTCGGAAACAAATCCAAACACCACATAAAAATGTCGATATACTTCATGACTAGAACAAGCAGGCAAAGTTGCATTTTGTTTTGCTGGATCCCAAAGATGCCTGAGCTCAAGGGTGCTGCTAATGGAAGTTGATTAAAAACAGGCTCTCTTGTTTGTGTTCTGAGACAGATGGGCCGCATCCAATTGCACTCCGAGGTTGGGTATTTATGTCCTTTTTCTCTCTTTCCTTCCTGCCTCTCCCCTCTCCTCGCACCACTTGGTTTTGCTCCAGCAGCTCCATTCCCAGACAGCTCCGTTCGCGTGCTGTCGTTTTGCAAAGGCGGCTGTATCTTGCTTCCAGCCCTTATGGATTTTTCCACCCCTGCAAAAGAGATGACCATCCAGCGTGTCCTAAGCTGCAGAGCATCCTGAGGCTGTGCTCATCCCCATGACACAGGAGAGGTGTCTCGGGGAGCGCTCCCGCGGCCTCGCCGGCGCTGCCCTCGCAACGCGACCAGCCCCAGGCCGGCGCAGCGCCAGCTGCCTGCCGGGCAGGATGGCTGCTGCGCTGCCTGTGTTCACTTCGGCTGAAGGAGAGGTGTAGAAACCACGTTCCCACGTGAATTTCCCCCGAAAGATTCCAGTCAGCTGACTGCGAGCACCCTCGGACGTTAGAGGCTGCTGCGGAAAGAGCAAGAAATGGATCTTCAACGATCACAGCCAGGACTCCCAAATAATTTTTCAAAGGGAAAACACTAACTTGCCAGAACCCAAGATGAAAAGCAACAAGCACATAAACACCCTTCTCCTGCTTTCGCGTTAGCCAAGAGCCGTTTCACAAGCAAGTCGCTCTCTCCCCGTCTCCCCCCGGCCAGTCTCCTTCCCTCTTGCCCAAGAAAGGTCATTTTCTTCACAGGGTAAAAAAAAAAAAAAACAAATCTTCCACAACAACAGGGGTTTAAATCAAGCCAAGGCAGAAAACTTCCCTTTCACCAGCTCCTAATAAATAACTTCAACCTCCTTAATGCAAATATTTCAAAACAAAGAATCTCTGTTTGAGGCAGAGTCGTAAATTATCACGGTAGATCTTGTTTTGCTTCAAGCTGGACCCGAGCAGACGACGTTTTGGTTTCAGAGGAAGAAAGAAAGTCTCCGGGAGCCCCGGCCCACGGGGGCTCCTGAGGAGCGGGGGAAGCCCCCATCCCCTTGCGTCCCCAAACGCCACCAACGCTCCCGCTCCATCCCCGCGCAGGGACAGTGTTCCCAGCACCTCAGCTATGCTGAGCCTGGGAGCACCAGGGAGAGGGGAAGCAAGAGCTTGGACGTGTCGAGGGAAACGTGCCTGGTGAGCACCAGGGAACAACACGGACTCCCAAGGGACAAATCCAAGTTAACTCTGGCAGTACAGCTGGACCAAATCCAGGCTAACACCAGGGCAGCCCAAACCGGGATGTGACCCTACGCTATTTATAATACGCCACGACATCTGCAAACACAGTAGTCATAAGTTTACAGTAGTCACAAGTGCATAACTAGTGAGTTCGCCTGCTTAATAGCCTCCAAGCCGGTGCTCTGGCACAAGGAGCAGTTACATGACTATGATTATTATAGATACAGTTGTGGGCTACACAGTAACAACAAGGATACTATCAGTCACGCTAATTGCAGTGTCAAATAAGCAGCTAGAGGTGCTTTGGTCGACAGTGGAGCTGCCACTGCTCACTTAGCAGCTCTTGCCCGTACAGACCTGGCGCAGGGGGTCTCGCGCCATGAACCGCGGCCGGGGCTTTAACTCGTGCTGCCTCCTCTCCCGCGTGCTGGGAGCTGAGGCGCAACCAAGGCCGGGTGCAGCCCGAAGGTCTGCGCCGAGCCTGGCTCTGGTGGCAGGCTCCAAAGGCCACGCACCCCGGCACACACGGGGATGCAGCCGGGAGGGGAACCTGCTGGCTCCCCCGGGGCGGGCGTTTAACAGCAAGACTCCTCTGCCTGTAGAGGACAAAGCGATTTCCACGTAAAGCACTAGGAGAACAAAACACAGGTGACATCAAAGCTGAAACTGCTGCTATTTTCCCTGAGTGGGAGGAAAGGGCCTGGTGATGAGGGGTCCCGTGCAGCCCTATCTGCTCCATGTCCCCCCGCCCCACGGGTGCCCGCCAGCCTCCTCCTCCGCGAGCCTCTCCGTGACCAAGGGAGGACGGATGCGCAGCCCACACCTCAGATGCAGGCGGTGGGTGACAAACCAGCCACCCCCAGCTGCTGTGCGCTCCGAGGGGCACACGGCCCCTGCTCCTCGCTGAGGACTCTCACAACAATTCGGCACCAGGCTACAGGATTCCCCTGCAGGCTTCACACCACGTCTGGAAACCCAAACTGCTAGAGAGGGAGCAGCCTTAGGAATTTGTCAAGAAAATGACCCTGGCTGCTGGTAAGGGATCATTTCTTTTAGCCCCGGTCCACGTGGCTGGAAGCTGTTCTGGAGCTAAGAGCCGCTTGCTGTGCCCGGAGCTGCTGTGCCGGGGGGTGCTGTGCCTGCCCCAGAGCAGCGGCCGGGGCCGAGGAGAGAGGCTTCCTCCCGAGGGGCCGCCCCAGGCTGCCGGCGGGGCGCTGAAACACTTCTCATCGCGAGGAGGCCCGGGGAGATCCCCGGCACGCTCCCTTACCTGTCCCATCACCTGCGTGAGCCTCCCTGGCTGCTTCTCGTGCACTAGATGATCTTTTTAAAAATTCTTCCAGCCCTTAATGTCGATTGAAGAAGTGTCTGTCCAAAGCCAAGCCCCCTCGCCCTGCTGCCTTTCCCCAGCTCTGGGCTGCCAAATCCCCAGGCACTCCCCAGCCGCGCTCCGGCCGCCCCTTCCCCGGGGCGCTCCACGGCCGCCGGCTCCAGCGGCACCTCCTTCCCTGCTGGCATCCCGCTGCCCTTCCTGCTGCTGCCCTCCCCCCGGGGCCGGCAGCGCGCCCCTCATCCCGGCTGCTCCTCCGAGCAGCGCTGCGCTTCCCGCCGGGTGGAGGGATGGCAGGGACGAGGAAGACTGCACGGCTCCGACTCAAAATGCAGGAGTCTCCCCCCTCACACACAGGTTTCAGCTGGGGGACTGCAACGCGCTCTCAGGGAGCACCTGGTGACTGGGAAGTTTAAGCTGCCCCAGGCTTACCAGAAGGCAGAGAGAAGGGGAGCACAAGTCCCCAGGAGAGCAGGCTCCTGGCATGGGAGTATTCCTAGAGAAATAGATGGAGAAAACACAAGAAAGATTCCCAGCCAGTGGATCTGCTTTTCCTTCTGCGGAGGCTCTGCGGTGCTCCTGGCTGCCTCACGCACGTGCAGAGCAGCCTCCGTCCCCAGCACCGCTGCTCTCCCGGAGCCCCGAGACCGTCGCTTGCCAGCCTAGCAGAAACGCGTCCGCAGGCTGCCCACAGCTGCTCAGTAAAATTAAAGTGCGCTATATCCAACTGCCAAACACATCTGCAGCACTTAACAACCTGCCTGTTCGGAGGGGGTAGGGGGAAGGGGCAAAACAGCTCCCGTGGGAGCAGGTGGAACAGGGACATCTCCGAACCAAGCAGACCTGCCCAGCCCATCGCTGCTTCTGACACAGCCAGCTGCCAACACCCCCAGACGCCTAGGCAGTTTATATGCAGACACATAGAAAAAGCAAATAACGCTGCCCAAAAGGAACCTAACTCAGCTGTTGCCCTTTAACACATACCTGACAACATGGACTTGATACCTCTGCTGAGGTATTGACCTGACCCCCGAAACACGGACGGTCTGGCAGGTACTGTGCAAATATATCAGATTTTATTTCTCTTTTATGGAAACAACAGACATTCAGGTAGAAACATATTAAATTAACGCAGTCAACAGTTTAAATGCAAAAATAAATATCAAGTCCAGCAGCTCAGCGCATCTAAAACAGCTCATTTCTTCTAAACAATAGAAAAAAAAAAAAGATATATTTTTTTTTGTGGGCGTTTGTTTCTTTTTCGCTCATTGATAGCGAGAGTTTCATGTGGCCGCGTGGACGCAAAGCGCTTCCCCAGAAAACACCCTGACGTGGCTGGCGGCGGCTCCGCGCAGCCGAGTCCATCTGTCCGTCCTTCCACCCGGAGCGGGACCGGGACCGATCCGGGTCGCCCTCAAAGCGCCGAGTCCGAGTCGCTGGAGTCGAGGCTGTTGCGCAGGCGGCCGCGCTGCAGCGCCAGGTTCTGGGTGCTGCGGCGCAGGCACTCGAGGGACTGCAGGAAGGAGCGCCGGGCCTTCTCCTCCTCCGAGGGCGACGCGCCCTCCTCCTCCTCCACCTCCTGGATCTCGTCGAAAGTCACGGGCTGCGTCTTGAAACGCGCCTGCCGCGCGCGCC
>VZSV01000001.1:7974855-7985235 GCA_013398735.1 Nothocercus julius | reverse complement strand
TTTTTTTTTTTTTGGCCACAAAAGCATATAAGGAAAGGAAAAAAAAAGACTTCTTTTTGCAATAGGGTGGCCCACATAAACTGAAGTCAAATTCCTACCAGACAAACATCAAAACCTCACATACATGTTGCCAAAAATAGTCAGCATGATCTTCCCTGCAGTTTTCTCAGAAAAAATAGGCATTTAATTCCTAATAAGTAGACACACATTTCAAGACATAATAAATATTTGCATGGTTGCTAATGTAAATTGCAGTCTCCAAAACCCCAGGCCAACACTGTTCAACAGCTCTACGGGAAGCTATCCGACTGTACATGCTGTTTTGTACCCAGAACTCGATCAGAGTTGTTTAAATTTTTTTTTTCTACTGTATCATTCAGTCAGGATGATCCTCTACCACAGTATTTATCACCCTGTATTTTCATGCCACATTTCAGTTCAAAATACTTAACAGAACTTAGAAGAACAGCTATAGAGAGATGAAGGCCTTCAAAGCTCTCAAATCTAAGTAACTAGAGCTTTGGCCCGCAGAGATGCTGAATTTTGTGAGAAAAATGATCTAGTCTCTCCCTCCTTCCCTAGCAAAAACTAATTCTTGAATACATGATGCACTAAAACTGACAGATCACACATTAGAGAGCCTGAATGTTGGTGATGACTCTTAATCTGAACCCCCTTGTCCATAAAACTCCATTCCTCTCAGTGTAGCTTCAAATATCTAAAATCAGCACTTACTTTGTCTCAAAGAAAGAGAGAATGCTGTGTTGCAACGCAGTATGAAAACTACTTCTTTGGTGGTACAGCCTGAAAGGGTGTAATTTCCATCAGAAACTCCTGTAACTCCCACTTGGCAGAGCTCTCCTAGTGTCACAGGATGCTCTCAGGAAAATTACAGGCTTCTGGAAAGTGCAAAGAATACCTAATATTTGCAGTATAATTAAGCACAAGTTCCCTTGAGGCACAGGATACAGTTAATAGCCATTTGTTCAAAGATGACTCTGCACATGGTGAACATACCTTAGAAACATACCTTAGGTATGCTGCTTGCAGAAGGAACATACATCACGTTCAATAAGACTGAGCGGGTCAGAAATATTAGGTAAGACACACTGAGGACAGCTTAAGGGGTATTTCTGTAGCAAATCATCCACTTCAGAAACAAAAAGGAAAAAATCATGCACTGCAGGTCAAGCAAGGTGGTTAGTTACTAAAGGCACTCGCCTTTGCTTATGGTGGGTTCATTTTCAGGAAATATAAAACATAACACAGACATTAAGAACAGCGTTCTGCTTTTAGAGGTAAAGTACAAAGTTTGTACTGAAATCTCACCGGCCTTGATTCTGATCCATCCAGAGGGAATACATGCACTTCTAGAAATGAATCCAAGCACCACTGACAGCTTCCCACAGGAATGAACTTTCCTGCTGACATTTAGCTATGGTTACAACGTCAAGGATACTTACTCACGCTATGCCCACTGAGGTAAGACACTAGTTACATGATCTCATGTGTTCAGGGACCACAGCATAAAACACCTTAGGCAACAAGAACTTTACAAACTAAGAAAGGAAGAAGCAGTAAAAAATATGAATTATTTACTTTTTGAATCAAGCTGTGACCTTTGCTGTTCACAAGTGATCCAAGCTAATTTTTGATGGGTAAATTTTATTACCTCAGTATACTGGCATTTCTCTAATAGTTTGATAATCTACATGTTTGTTTTCTGCATCAGTTCATTCAAAGTAAACAGAAACATAAGCAGATAAACTTCTCAACAATCCCAGCTTTTCAGATGTACCGCCCCCCCACACACATATATTTGTTTAAAAAAAAGAAAATAAAAAAAACACACTTCCCACCACTGAAGTTCACAGTAACTAGGCCATTCCATAACCAAAGACATGCAAAAAAGACATCCAAAGCAGGATGCCTTCCTTGGATAATCATAGGTTACAAGATTGAAGCATTAAGCTGTCTTAGAACACAGCATTCCCTAAAACAGCGTTTTTATCTAGCAAGAATATTCTGTACTGAAAAACCAACTAACTCCTGAAAGGCCGTTCCACACACTCCCTATCAAAGTTATGATCTCTATTTAGTCTGTGAAGTAGAATGCAACAGCTCAATACATTAGGGAAAGAAACTGGCTCTTCCTTCCCTCTGCTCACTGTCTCTCAGTCCTAGCACACACATGCCAGAATGCAAGCAGTGCTAAGAAGATGCCAAGAGCCAGGAACAGCCAGAGCTACACTTCATCCTACATACACTATGACTGATGTCAAGAAGAGAATATCAACTCTATCTTCACTTACACAATGAAAATCCCCTCCTAATTCTGGTCAGGGTCCTTTGAAGTACTCACCAGGAATATCACTAATTTCTCTTTAATTAACTGTCAAGGCCATTATTGTCGCAGAAGAATCCCTGGCTTGCAATTTCACTGCAGCATTACTTTGCTGCACATTACTATACAGCTGTTTCATTCCAAACCTGAAGATGTCATGTTCTGTAAAATACGTAGGTTCGTTCTTGTGCTTATTTCACAAAAACCAATGGTGCATCTACAGTAACTCCTAACATTACTTAAGTACTTCTAGTAATTATTAAGCTTTCTAAAAACAAGAAAAAATACCGCCTGCGTTAGTGATTATGGGGCACACAGTGATATGAACACTCACAGGGGAGGGTTTCTTCCTCATCTCAAACACCCGGGTGGCACCGAGGCTGAGCGAGGCAATGACAGGGTTCTCGCCCAGGGACGGCTCGTCGTCACTGTGCCAATCAACACTGTCCTTCTCGTTTCGGTAGAGGTTGCAGAGCAAGGAGTTGAAGGTGTAGCCGCTGAACTCCTCAATGCGCTCCTTCAACATAGTCAGCAGAGGATGCCACTGGAATCAGCACCGCAGGAACGGGATAAATATCATGATGTCATCCTCTGTGGGTAATCTTTCATGGTTATCAAGACACAAGGGTAAAACTACTGGTAAGAAACAAAGCATACAGCACTCTCACTGCAATGAACTTGAAGCCAAACAAATGCCTCCAAACAATTTTGATTATATTTTCTGCATAGCTGAGGACCAGGCTTTCTGCCAGATATGCTCACATTACCTATGGCTCAATACTAAATCATCTCTTGAAGACATGAAACCAGGGCGCCCTTCATACAAACATGCCAAGCTATCCCAGTTAAACATGATCAAGTAGAGTAAAATCTGCTTGAACTGACCATGGATAAACACTGGGACTTCTTACCTGGAACAAAAACTGTATGACTTCTTCTATGAATACCTGCTTTTTTTAATCTCCTGGCCAAGGTCTGCTAATATCTGAGTTATATGAGCTGTCGCTGGTGGACATGAGGCGCCAAGAAAGTAGGAATAAGTGACTCAGTGACACGCTGAACTGCCTGCAGTTGTTGACCCAGAGTAAGAGACAACGGATGGCTTAAAGCAGTCATAACATAGGCCTCTTCCCAGCTCTGTCAGTGCAGCTTGCTCAATCCAAATCATCATATCTCTTAGGGTTTTGCCTATAACATTTTAAACTTTCAATGATTCAAAAAATGAGTGATGCAGGACCTGACTCTCATCTTTTCCTTTGGCAACACATTGCTGCATCCATGATCTATGGGAGCTATGCACTTTGTATTATAACTCAGTCAAGTGAATCATATTTAATACTATAAACCTGCAGCAATTGAAGTCATCTTGTTACGAAATGTCAGTACCAACTACATCACTGCTCCCAAAGAAGCATATTTTTAATACCGAAATTCTTTTAAGCACTCATACTGGATTTTACCTAGCGGTGCTACAATCACATCCACTATTAAAGAAAAATCCACAACCAGCCAACCCCCATCCTCCCCTCTAAAAAATAAAAAGGCAGGAGGGAGGGAGTGAAGGAGGGAAGGGGCATGGGCAGGAAGACACCAACTGCTAATTACTCCTGCAGATCAAATGCTCAGGGAAGGTAGCTGGTTTTGGCCAAGCTGTGCATTAAATTACATTTGCTTCCCCTTAGCGTGTTTTTGTGATATAAAACTACTCTACGGATAAGGATTGTGCTCTTTATGCCACCTACTGTTTCTTCTAGGCTGCAGAAAATTCCACCTACAAAGCAGAGTACAACATCAGGGTGTCTGCAGGTGTCTATGCCATATATTGATCTCTGGGCAGTGCCTAGACAGTGACAGAGCTAGTTTCCAGCTATGAGTTTGCCAGTGCATCTCCCATGTTGCTCAAGTTGCCTTCTTCAATTAAAAAAAAGGGGATAAAAGACTAAATAAATCTGCATGACTGATACAGCCTGTATATCTTTCAGATGAGGAAAAAAGAAGTCAGTGGCCCAATGAGTGCTAACTCTGATTTTTTTTTTTTTTTTCTTCCCCAAATTGGATTGCAGTTGTCAATTTAGGGGATATATATTTCGGCCAACCTCTGAAAAACAATGGCTTTATCTTTCCACCAAGAATTCTGCAGGCTTCCAACTATGGTATTTTTGAGACATTAAAATCTTTACAACTCTTGTTACATCATGCCCTCCCACTTCTCTCATACTGGGCTTTAGCAAGGAGGGGCACTCCCCTAGCAGCACCCCTGGGAGTTGGACACCTCTGTCTCATGCTCTCCTGCCTTTACCAGTCACATTTAATTTATGGTTTGGGACATTGCAATCTACTGCCATGGAAATTCCAAACAAAGCAATACCAAGAGACAGGGCAACGGGGTAACAGGCTGGAAGCCAGAGAGATAGACACAAGATGAACAAAATGTCAGCAAGTCAGTTAGAAGGAAGGTTTCTCAGCCTTCCAAAATAGCGAGGGAATTTACACATTACAATCTGGAGTTGCTGAACAGGCAAGGTCATGTGTGCGAATCCCAACAATTCACACCGGAATCAACAAAATGCCTAAGTTCTCAACAAAGCAACATTACTTCAAGTGTTCTGCGAAAAAAAAGAATCTTTTTAGTAATTGATATCATTGCATCGTTAAAATAAAAAATGCAATATGTCTTTGTGCACTGCAATCTCCAATAGAAAGATGCCTAGAATAAGCTAAACCAAACAATTAAGAGATTTGTCAAAACTACTCAGTGACCCAACAGCAGAACTTTGAACCAAGTGGCAACTTCCTGTCCCTTTTAATCTGGTGCTCCTCCCAATAAATCAGCTTGTAACGCTTTTTTTTTTTTTTTTTTTTTTTTTTTAATTAAGCACATTCCACAAGCACCTATCCTGCTCAACTAGCATTTGTTGCTGATCAGAAATGAGATTCAAATAGAAATTCTACACAAAAATAGAACAGAGGGCATTTTTATCTCTCAACCTTTGTAAAGGGCTTATTTGTATACTGTAATAACAGGACACTGCAAGCATATACATACGTTAGGGTTTGGCTGCATTGTCAACCTGGAGTATGTGTAAGGAAGTTCCCCATACCAGGAGGTAAGTCTTGGCTCCTCAAAGGATACCTCTAAAAAATAAAAACAGTATTACTTTCTCACTTGTCTTACCAAAGTTCTTGAAAAGAGAAAGATGCCAATCTTCAAGAAATTTAATTAAAGATATTCAAAAAGGGACAGTCCCCCCAGCTACAGATAAAAAAGTACCCCCTTAAAGGCCCTCAACCTGGCATAAAGACTTCTGGTGAATGACTGAAATTATTCCAAGGCAGCTCCTGTGTTCTGCTCCAGAGTCTCTACCCAAGGCATGGCCTTCCAGGAATCTTGGAATCACACCAGTTTTCTCATCCCCATGGCTAACAGGACAGGCACTGGACAAGTTAAAGGTGCATAATGAGACTGAAGTTTCATTTATAATTCTGGGTTGCTTTATACATTTCTGGTCCCAGTGCAGGACTGCAACATCAACACAGTATTACAGAAGCAGAATGCAACAAAGTCTGGCAAGTAAGACTTTTGCCAATATAGGTGGTGGTGTAACGCAAACATTAAATACAAGTACCTTCAACCTCTTTAAAGACCGCCTTGGTAACTATTTCTCATGTTTGATAGGTAACATTCTCCACTGCATATTACTTTTATCACAACCAAGCAAATACAGATGTTGAAAAATTTTACCATCTGTGTCTGGTAGCTATTCCTGTTCCTGACTAAACAGGCGATTTGGCTCCAACAGGTGCCCCTTAGTGAACAAATCTGGAATAGCAGTCTCTTCACTTAATGCACAGTGGAACTAACAAGTAAAGACAAGGGCAAAGAAACAGACTCTTTGGGATTTTAATTGAGAGAGGCAAAAACTACTTCTGGTGACAAGAATCTCAAAGAATACAGTTCTTAGAGCATCACCAGGAAACAGTATGAAGAGGTGGAGCAGCAAGATAAAAAAAAAAAAAAAGTAGGAAAAAGAACTAGAAGAACTAGAGCAATGACAGAAGAGGCAATCCAAATCAAAGATTTTAAAGAAACACAGGCAATTTTCACTTGAATTTGTAAAGACCTGGTCTAATCAGCACTGAGCATGGTGATACAGATTAGAAAAATGAGCAGCAGCACTCTGCAAATATGCATGGAAAAAAAAAAAAAAACAGAAAAGAAGGAGTGGCACTATATAAAATGGAAAATAGTGGGAGATACTGTATAGATTTTGGTGCAGATATAACCTGGGAATGACCTGAAGAGCTAGACACCCTTACCCTGTCTGACGTGAGTTCTCTGACCCCAGGGTATGTCTTGGAGGAGTTGTTCAAATATCCAGTCTGCTTCTTCTGAGCCAATAAAGCCAGGAACCAAACGAATCCTAAGAAAGAAGAGCTACAGATAAAGAAAGGAAGGAATATCCACTTCTACACAGGCTATTTGATAAAATATTCTGAAATCCCCAAAGGTGGCAAGAAAGCTGTAGTGCATAAGGGCCAAAAGCCATTTGAGCCCAGCAACCTGTTTCTGAGCACAGTCAGATGGAGATACTAAGGGAAAAACAGAAAGCAGGAACAACAGTATAATAAATACTTGAGAATAAATACTATGCCAGCAGCTTAAGAACTGAAGACTTCTTGAAGCACAGACCGACTACGCTACCAGCTATTGATGGATCTTCTCCCTCACTAAATATGTCCAGTTGTTTCTTGAACTATAAAAACATAACAAGAATATCAACAAGCTCCAGAATCAGCTACGCATTGTGCAAAAAAACAGCATTCTCGCATTTGTTTTTAAATTCCTATCTAAAAAATTATTATTAAAAAATAATAAAATATATAAAAATTATTTTAAAATTCTGGTGCCTTGCCCTTTTCAGTTCTTCTAAATATGGGTATATAAATAAAAAATATAAACTGCAATGAGAAGCATCCAAAAATTTTGGCTCTGGTATTTAATTTTGTGAGATGGACTCAACATCTGGGAGATGAGTATTCAACACTCCAAAGAAATTCAAATAAGAATAAAAGATATGCAAAATATGATTAACTTTCCAGGAATGTATATTTTCTAGCAACATACTACACACACATAATTCTGAAACTCAGATTAAAATTCTAGAAATGCAGAATAACCAGGGTGACTCCCTATCAGTCCTCTTCTCCTAATTGGTCAAAAGTTTCACTTTTCAAATTGGTAAATTAAGACTTCTTAATAGTTTCAAAACAAGCCAAATTTACATCTAAAAGTTTTGGTAGCTCTTAACTATAATACACAGACACAATGCACTTGCTAACACAGAAGTACCAATTCAAATTTGAAGGAAAAACTTACTCTGCAGCATGAAACAAAATGAACATAGCTACTTTTCAGTATTCCTCACAAAAACACCAGTAGGAGTGTGCACTAACTGTTACATAGGTTCTCTGTTGTCCTCTTTCATACTGCTCAGAACTAAGTCAAATATTCATATTTGTAAGTCATATATTTATATTCAAAATACTTCCAGCTAGTAGCTGATATTAAAACACTTCCAGATTTACTCTAAGCAGAAGATACGAGGGGTCATGGGAATAACGCAGGGCTGCCAGAGTCAAGATACTCTTGGGGATAGCAGGTTTCAGAGTGCCACATATCACTGCAGCAACAAATAAGAAGTTCCAAAAAATGTGTAATCCACTTACTTAGAAATGCCTGTTGGTAACATGCTCAGTTCATACACACCAGGTTTGCTGAGGATGTAGAAAAGAAACAGCCATCAGATGAACAAACCACATGAGATGCTCTTACTGTTAGGCTTGAACTGCTGAAAGCCTGCACCAGGGAAAGCTGTCTTTAAAAAAAGAAAAGGGGAAAAAAGAAAAGAAAAAAAAAGAAAACAAACAAACAAACAAAACACTTTGTGCTGCTAGAGGGAGGCAATAATGTTTTGCAGGGCAAGGCAGCAAGGGAAGGCAGAAAAACAAATGAACTGTGTGTCCTTCCTGCCTCTCACTCTTTTGCTTTTTCTTCATCAAAGGCTCCAAACACACTTTTAGGGCTCTAGAGATAAATGAGAGATGTCATTAGTATTCTAAAACCAACAAGCACAGAGACTGCACTCTCTTCAATGCATTATGTTTGCATTTACAGGTATGCCTACAGCATGAGGCTCACCAAAGAGGCAAGACCTATACAGCTTAGTCAGAAGACAGGTACCATCACTCTCCTAACACGGCCAAGCGTTCATGAGGCTTCGCGACACCAAAACCGGACTACAGGTATGTGAATAATTATTAACTACTGTAGCTGATACAGCAGAAAAATCATTCTTCCCTCTGTTAGAGGCTGTATACCTGTGAAGCATCACCCATGTTTACACTCACTGCTTGCTTCACCTACTGCCTCATTTTTCTCCTAAGATAGCTCCAAACTTTACACTGCTCTTCCTGCCTAGATCCATGAAGTAATTTATTGCTCTCCATACTCAAAGAGTTCTCTAACTCAACAGACTACCACAAACTGTATTTTATGCTGTGCTATGTTTAAGAAGGGTGGATAAGCAGAAACTTCTGTGACCTCTGCCACGCCACACGTACATTCAGAGCATGAATCACCCTGAATTACCTACAGCATATTGTGGGGACCAGAATAGCACCGGTGCCTTGTTTCTTCTGCTTTTTTTTAAATTGGTAAGTAGAACAAATGAGAGGCCAGTGAACTTTCAGAACACTTTTTAACACCCTGAATTTACCTGAATACAATGTTATTGCTACTAATCACAAAAAATAAAGAGCTCTATCACTCACACCAAAATGGAAAGTTAGAACATAGGAATATTACAAACAGCAAGTGCTTCAGCAATAATTTTTCAGGCTACAGCATATGAATATCTAACTTCACTGTGACACTTACTAGCAGCTAGTGATTTTCTGATCCTTCCAATTAAATGTTGTTTGAGCAGCCACACCAGCTATATTCATAGATAAGAGTAAGTAACTTCCAGTATAGTTAACACAGACTATTCTGGAGAAATGTCCATGCTTAACTAAAGGGGACATATTTGCTCACCTTTTGTCCTAGAATGATCAGGTGTTCTCTCTTCCTTGCTTATAAAGCTACAAAGCTGCACCAACATGAGCAAGACAGACATAGGCTTGCTGATTATAAAATGAGATCAGAATAAAAGGGCTGAAAGTCCAGATACCACATCTTGTACTGAAATATCCTCCCAAAGGTTTAGCAGCTATTAGTGAAAAAGGAGCCTTTTTAAGCAGTTTCCTGACTGGTAGGACGGAAAAGCCACCAGACAGACAGTTAAGGCAGCAGCGTATACTCACTCTATCACACCTGCATCGGGAACTTTGCGCCCCACCTGAAAGGCAACAAGACAGTAACACACGTGAAAACTAAGCCTCTAGGTACTTGGTGTGCTCTAGTTCAGCAGAGCTAACTGCCATCTGCAAAAACTCCTGAGAACTGAGCAGTGCAGAAGCGAGCCCCAGTCCCACTCCAAGCACAGCAGGCTGGGCTTTTCAAGCACAACCAGCACTGAAACATCAGCGAGGAGACTTTTTGACAGTTCTGAAGCTGTGACAAGCCCACTTGGAAACACAGACAACTACCACTCCAGGCAGAATTTAACTATGAATGCTCCTCTATATGAAGGAAATGAATTTCTAAATTACTTGGATTATTACAATACGTGCTGTTTTTCAACTGCAATCAAAAAATACCTGTCCTCATATACCAAATTGAAAGTCTGGAGTAATTATACAAGGAAGTATGACCAATTCTCAAGCCTTAGACATCAAACAAAAAACAAGATAGAGAAGGCAGCAGGAGCTGCTAGCTTCAAATTCTTTGCATAGCTAGCGATTGCTATGCTCTGTAAAAGATTTTAATCTTATTCACTAAAATGAAATGAAAGCTTGAGGTTTATCCAGGCTCAAATCACAGCTAGAAGATCGCATCATTTTGAATATTTACCAGAATTTGTTCTTGTAGCTTCCCC
>VZSV01000001.1:7951199-7964470 GCA_013398735.1 Nothocercus julius | reverse complement strand
AAAAAAAAAAAAAAAAAAAAAAGAAAAAGAAAAAAGTTCCAAAATATCAATATAAGAAACTGTGCTAAAATTACTTTGTCAGTGGCCTTCTACTTCATGCTAATCTTAACTTGATATCCTTTTTTACATAAAAAGTATCACATGTGATGAAGTATGCAGCGGACCATTACAGGAAGCCCTTCACATTTTTCTCTTGACCTTCAAACTTCCACTATTGGCAAAATATAAGTAAGAGACCAAGTACTTCTAATTCCTGAAAGCACCACTAGATGGACACCAAAACACTTATTCCTGTAATGTGGCTAATGCTTGGTGCTTGATTTCAATGTGCAAAAGAACATTTACCTTTGTTGCTGAATAGAGAGTCAGCAGTGGAGTTGGACACATCCCAGCAGCTGAGGAGATATTCAGGATTACTCCTTTTGATCTGAAAAGCAGTGAAGATGTTACCATGCAAGAAAATAAAAAATTCTCATATTTGATAAAATTGCTTCAAACCTGAAGAAAATCTTCAGGATGCAAGTGAGATTATGAAGATCTATTTTTAAAAACCCCAACCAAATTCTAAATTGAAATTTACTAATGTAAATTTTCAAGCAGGATACAAGCATTCACAGTATGAAATTCTCTAAATGGAGAAAAAACACTAAAATCTATACAGCTACTTCCACTCAAAAGAACTGTGCTCCACACATACTTAGCTACACTCACGCAGCTTTGTATGGTTAAGTTGACACAAGTCCAAAAGACAACTTTTAACTCATGGCTATAGCGGCAGAGGTAGAAGTTTGCTATATGGTTTGCTAAGTAGCTTCTAAATATAATTCATGTTGGAACTTCAGGTTGGCAAGTATCTGAATCTAGCGCTCAAATTCCTAAGGTTTTAATAGATAGAAGATAGTCATTGGATGACTACAGAAGTTGTTTTATAGCTGTATTACAATAACACATTTGGCATTACACAGTAATATTTACTTGAAGGCAAGAATCTGACATTGGTTGACATCTATCTGCTCTGCTGAATATTTCCGAAGTACATGCAGTTAGGACAGAAAAGAGGCTCCTAAATCTTCCAGTCCATGGACCGGTGCTGAGCATGTCAGTTTGTGCCTAGTTCTATATACAGAGACACACATGACTTGGTGTGAGGTAGAGCAGTAAGAGCTAATTTAGGCAAGTGATGGCAAACAAGTTGCCAAAGGTTGCTAGCAGGAAGCCTAACACACTGAAAGCTGCTTCTCTACTTCTTACCCACCAGTAAGCTCAATGTTTACCTTTGAGCATAGACTCAGTATTCCACATTCACTGTGGAGTGAGAATACGTACACACACACAGTTGTCATACAACTGAACTGCTGCAAATTCACACACAAGTTTCCTCATAATACTTGTTCATCTGTGCATACCCTCTGCCACAGCTCCCACAATGATTTGAATGGCCATTTTAAAAAGAAACGTCACAGCTTAAGTGACCATTAAAGTTAGAATGCAGATTCTTTGGGAATTACAGTAGCTGCCCCAAGGTGGCTTCTGCCAGGATTCAAGAATCAAACCTGTGATTGATTCACATCCATAACTGAGACCATTGACAGGAGAGAGAAAGAAATCACGGCACAGTTATCCAAGACTTCAAAGCACCTTTGCAGAAGCTGCTGGTTATTTTTCAGAAGTTATCTGCAAGGCTCAGCTGGTGTAGTAGTAACATATATCAAAATATGTGGTATGAAAAAGAGGGCCACAAACTAAGCATGAATTTTTACAACAGCAAAAGGTTAAACACCAATGCCAAAAGCTTTTCATATCAAGAAAGGTGGTGCTTGTGATGCTTACTCATGAGCTCAAATGGAGATTAGCAGTGAAATGAGTATTCAAAGCAGTTTTTAAGAGATTACCCAGATTGGAGAATACTATAAAGGAACTTCTTTAAAGACCTCAGGCTGCTATGTGAACAGGCTAAAGAATGGCAGGTGAAAAACATCAACAGTAACAAAACCAACAACACATACCAAGAAAATTATGTGAATTAGTCACAAACCTGGCTTTTAACCCTCTATCAATGCCCTCAAAAGCCCCAAACACAAGTGAACAAGAAAATCTTTTGTGCAGCAGTCACCCAAGCCAGACATAGATTGGGAGGTTAGGGATTGGCAGGAAGAGATGTGCCGTCACCAAAATTTTATATTTCACTTTCTATCCCTCCAAATGTACAAGAGAAATATGTAGAAACTGACAAAATTGAGAGGGGAGAAAAAACAGAAAAAAAAGCCTTCAGACATTGAAGACGTGAAAAGATTGGTCCAATTGAGCTATTTAAGAGACTATTAAGAGAACCCATGATAAGAATATACAGACTAATGAAAGAAAAATATCAAGATCTTGATGTACTCATCTCATAATAAATAAATGTGATCTTTCTTTTGTAAGTGAAAGACTCAAATTCAGATCCAATGAAAGGAAGTGCTCTTCCCATACTCAGACAAACAGGAGTAATTGCCACAAGACTTAATTGAGGACAAAAGCTTAACAAGACCCCGAATAGGGTAAGCATTTATATGGATTAACACGAACCTCATGCTTTGGGGCAGAGCCACGAGCTGAAGCTTTCAAAGACTGGCCGGCACTCGGGCTGGGGGGCACAAGCCAGGCTCACAGCAGCTAGTCAGGCTAACTTCCCAGCAGGAACAGCCATGGTCATCTAGGTGCAAGGAATTAAGTCTGATCCAGTAAGGGACACACGCTGAGAAGTGCTACAAATTAATAGCAGCCCCTTGCAAAAACTCTGTGTACTGTTCTCCTCAATGTAGTCAATGCAACTGGGGTTCTTGAAAGAAAACAGCCCTAATCTTAAAAGCTCATAGCTTAAACTACCAGATAAAAGAAAAATCAAGATGCACGGGGGAAGAACACTCCCAACTACTCTAACCACAATTTTGCTTCTTAATGGAATTGCACAAACGTTTTCAGGGAGGGTCTGCAACGCGAGGGCTTTGGTGCGGCAGAAGCAGAACGGATGGGCAACGCGCAGCTCTGCCACGACTCCCCAGGCTGCTGCGGTGGCTCCGGCTCCGCAGCCCGGCCCTCCTCACGCCGCCCCGCCATTCCACCTTAAGCGGGACGCTGCGAGGGATGCTATATTTAGCCGGGCGCCGTCGCTATGGCAACCCCGCCTGCTCCAGCTGTATGCCAAGTGGAAAGAGCAGGCTTCCTCTCTAATGCAATTATGCACTCGCTACTTCCCCGGCAAGAAATACCATAGTTTGATATTTGGCTAGAAACAATCAACGGATTTTTCTTGCTCCCAAAGACAGAGGTGAAAATTTGAGTTCTGCGAGTCTCCCACCTTCAGCAGCAGCCTGAAAACTTACAGAGGAAAGGCAACATTTAAATGTAGTAGGAAGCACAGATTATGAATTGTGGTCTGAATGCTTGCAAAAGTGATGAGAGGAGCCACAGCAGAAAGCCTAAATGCCATTACTAGAAGGTGTTATGTTTATTGTAAATAAAAAGTATCAGATACACCATACCACATGGCAGTGCTGTCCATTTACAAATCTGAATGTAAAGTATGCCAAGTCTGCTGTCTACTTTGGCGTGTCTCTTGCAATATACTGCTCTAAAACTAGTACTCAAATCCATAAACGCACATGCCACAGCTGCAAGACACAACAGTGTGCTACGCTATGTCTACGGCCTCAACAAGCTCTTCTCCTTGAGCAACGAAAAATAATGATGGGATTCCCAGACTGGTTTTGTTTTTAGAACAGTCTGGGACCCTTTTACATAGCCTACAGTGCCACATGAAAAGCTTATGGTTGGCCCAAATTGCTGCTTAGTACTGATACCATTCATTCATGTTCTCGGATTCACTGAACTTCGGTGAGCATGCAGTCGAGAACAGCAAACAGGGTGGGAGGGGGGGAAAAAAGGCACAAAGTGATTTGCTCAGGGGTAGTTGGAACTAGAAGTCATTGTGATTCTGGTTTACTGCCTTTCATTCAGATCCTCTCATCCAGTCTAATGCTTAAAGAACAGTCTCTCTATGTTTTTCTGGTGAGTAAAATACACTATTCCCATCCTGAGAGGATGAAGAGATCAACTTTGTTAAACAGATAACT
The DNA here is from genome assembly GCA_013398735.1 of Nothocercus julius. Lineage (NCBI taxonomy): Eukaryota > Metazoa > Chordata > Aves > Tinamiformes > Tinamidae > Nothocercus > Nothocercus julius. The sequence continues at coordinate 7,960,355 of VZSV01000001.1, read as the reverse complement.
GCAATTCTTTAGACAAAGATATTTCTTTAGAGCAGTTTTTTAAGAAGATATTTCTTTAGATAAAGAATAGACACATGCAATAAATCATTTTCAGTTTCAAGATTTCAAAGACATATAACATTAAACCTTTAAAGTGCAATGACTTTCACCATCACATCTTTTCTGGACAGTGGTTTCATGAAAGATGGGTCCTTGTGTGTTAACTACAGGACACAGACAAGAAATAATTTTTGACTTGGGAACCCTGAATAACTACCAACTTTGTACCAGGGTGCTCAAGCTCTACCAGAGTTTTCTGGGGTAACATTAACACACACCTAAGCTGTCCTGCATCTTATTTTTTCTAATTCAAATTTCTTCCCATGACATAAGCTCTTCTATACTTCCACTGCTATCTACAGAGTCCAAAATAAAAATCTATGTTTAACACCTCCCTGAATGAGGCCTTAACTCCTGCCCTAGGAACTAACTCTGACAGTTTGCAGCCATGAAGAAACTGCCATTTCAGATGTGATAGCTCTGCATCTGTACAAGGTTAGCATAAGTGAACCCTGATCTATGATGAAGACTCCCAGATAGCAGGTGATATATATATATATATGTGTGTATATATATATATATATATGTAGTATATATCTACACAATCCACACATCTATGTTTTAATGAATCTTTGCCAGATTTGGATGCTTGCTCCATACACGCTCTGCTCCTCCGGCACGCACCAGGAGGGAGGAGCGCAGTGGCTCTCACGCACGGTTCCATGCGACTTGCCAGCATTCTGCAAGCGTACATCAGCCAAGACCTCGCACAACCCTCGGCAAGCCAGGGTTAGCACTGCAACAGGGACAGCTAACGTCACGGAGCAGTCAACATGAGCTAGAAAACAGCCTGGAGGGACTACACCTAAACCCTGTATCTTTAGTTTCACCTGGGAGCTGGCTAGGAAGTCAGTACATGCCTTTAGCAGGAAGAGCGGTGTGCGCTAGCTCTTATTGTAAAGAGCTAGTCTCCAATTCTTCTCTACCAAATGATCACAGACTTTCCTCAATATACCTCCTACTGTATAATGAGAACATATTCTTTGCATCCATTTTGCTTACAATGACTTAGAGAAATAGCCTTAAGAAGGTTATTCCCAGGAACTGTAACCACCCCCTCAGAATAGCAGGTTGTTGAGTTAGTGCTGATGAGTCAGACAGGCTTTTTAATTCTGTTCTAAAAGGAATCACCACAACAGTGGAGAAGGAAGAGGAAAAATAAAAAGTGAATCGAGTGGAAAAGGCTTCCACCGTCTGATGATTCATGCACCACCAGCGTGACTCACCCAGCATTACTCTGCCATTAAAACATGGAGACTAGGCTGATTAGTCACAGTAATGAATTTTTCAAGAAAGGATTCTCCCCTATAAATAATGATGACTTTGTCTGGATAGTGTTAGTGTGACTCACCTTTCCAGCATGCCGGGCAGCACCAATCGTGTCATCTGCAAAAAGAAAACATTCGTGATGGCTGAGAAGGCAGACACCAGACAGCTACAGAACAAGGGAAGCCCCCCTTGCTCCCAAGAGCCGCTGCCACCCCCGCCGCCCCAGCCAGGCTCAGGGAAGCAGGGACCATACTTTGCGTAGGCAGTTTATTTTTATTCTACCTGGATAACTTGGCTCAAGTGATGTATGCGCTGAATCTGGCGAACCAATCCAGCTAGTAACATAATGAGAGTAAATAAAAGCGTCTCCACCACTCTGCAGCCAGCATCCATGGCTTTAAGCAAACATCAAAGCACTAGAGTGTTTTAACAGTACGTGCACGAGCATTTCTCCCCCAAGAAGGGCATCTATATTCCCAAAGTCTGACCTAAATTTCTCACTTATGCCAAGACTCAGGACAAAATGTCATACATTATAGCTCTTTTTTGAATAGTTGGTTTTAAGTTACAAAAAATAAATTGTGAAGCTGGACAGAAGGAACGAGTAAAGACAAGTATTCTAGTTTTGTTAAGTCAGCCAATACACCTTACTGTTCAGATGAGCCTCCTTTAGAGAAACCACTATTAAAGCTTACCAGCATTAACCTAATAGAAGTAGTTACTTAGTAGAAACTAATCAAAAGTTCACTTCTGATCACGCACGGCTTTCGTGTTAGAGGGGAGCTCTATTGCAACGCATACCCTGAAAAAGCATTTGCCAGTCGCTGTTGCAATAGCAAAGCCTGAACCAGGAGGTTTGCAGCTACTTAGGACAATCATTATGTTACAGAAAGTAAAAATCTACTGCTCAAAATCACTGCTCCCTGATAACAGAGACGCTACATCCCCACGAGGGGAGCAGCCAGCCAAGCCTCCCCCGTGCACCGGGTAAACTGCTACCTGCGTTAGGAGCTGGCGCAAACCAAACAAGCTGAAAAACTCCAGAGCACTAACGTTAAAAAGAGATTTCCTGGTTGCAGACAGCTTTCGTTGGGAGTGGCTCTGACAAGAAAAGTAAATCAAGCATTGAACCACTTTGACATATTTTTAACTACAGCATGAAATAGATACCTAAAAACAACAGTGATTAGTACTAAAAAAGAATTGATTTCCACCCATTTTTTCTGCCTGTAGAAATAATGTTGTTCTTAAAGATCAGCTTGCACCAACTACTATGCTGCCTCCAACCTGCCCTACTAATACACATCATATCACTGACACAGCCAAGGAATAAGTTTTATCACTTCTCATATCCTTAAAATGTCTTTCAAACTTCCTGACAAAATGAGGAGGGGGTAACAGAAAGCAAATGGCACCAAAACGCAGTTCTTGCCTCCTGTTGAACCTGAATTGTCTCAATGGCTTTACACTCAACTTGTGAGCCATGTGATACAAAACAGTATACCCAAGCTGCAGGAACATACAAACTTACAGAGATTTGTTCATCAAAAGAAACAAATCTGACTTACTACTACAGTAAGCTAAACACATTAGTATCATCATCGCATTATCTTTTGCATAGGAGTGAGTATGGTTTTAATATAAAACATACTATTTTAGGAATAAAGGGAAAAAGAATCAGAAGAAACATTTCAGTTGATCACAGTTCACACAGAGAAAATAAAATACAGAATACCATTCTCTACATTTTACTAATATTTCTCATTAGGACAGACTTCAGCAGCATGAGAAGTGGTACAGAAGGCCAGTAAGGGACCTGACAATACGTCCAGGAGTTGACTAGTGCTTACTTTCATGAAGCCACTGTGACATATTCAACTCACAGCTAAGCTAAGTTTTCAGAGTTGCTAAACATCACCAAGCCAAAAAGACCCGATGCAGCTTCAAAAGATCCTATGACATTAAGTCCAAGTACACAAGAACCTTTTCCACACATTAATGTCACACAGATGTGAAAACCACCATTATTTCTCTTAATATTCAAGGATAAAGAATGATTTGGCCTGGTAATCAAGGCTGGCAGATCTTTCACCTAGTGCAAGCTACACGATCTTTACCACAGATAGCTTGGCAATGAGCAGCACACTGTGGCTGGCCCATCAGGCCTGGGTAATGCTGCACGTCGTCTCCACGGAGTGACACGTGGACATGGACTGCAATTGCCCTCACTTGGGCAACCAAGAAACAGTCTGCAGAAAAGCAGTGCAGGATCTCCCGTTGAAATGGGGAGGGGACCATGTGTGAAACCTTGTCATAAGTTCACATAGATGCACTCATGGTCTGAATCCAAGTCACAAACCAATACTTGACACTTCTAACTTAGCTCTGATTTACGTAACTGCTGGTTACTATCAGTACTCAAAGGAGAGCACGGAACAAAAAATACAAAAATATAATTAATGATTAATTATGATTTATATTAAGACATTATGAAGCCATTGGGAGCTGAGGTATAACATGAAGTACAAAATACAGGTAGAAATCAAGAATGCTAAAATATGGTAATACTGAACACCACCTGCATCTTTCACTAAAAGGTGTTCTTAGAGAGAACTTCAAAAGTTTATGAAATAGCAAAACTGTTTTCCCTATCCGTATTTTTACATCTTGTGACCAGTGAAGAGATACTCCAATATTTAGTATCTTTATATAAAAAGATACAAATTTGTAAAAGAGTAAAATAACAGAAGATGACTTCCTAGAGTCAGTGCCTTCTCAACTGGTCAAGTGAATACCCAAGACTTTTGCCAGGGTGAGAACTACTGCCGAAGTGCATAACAAAGCATTCCTCAGGCATATTCAGATCATTTAGGAAATTACATAACAGACAGCATCAACCAGACCTTGAATAAAAAAGATACTCAGTGTTTCCTAGATGAACTAGGAAACATCTGCATTTTAGCTAGGTCTAGCTTAAGACATCCAGTCTCATAGTGGGGTGTATTTATTAAAAAGCAAAAGCATCGCAAGGCCAAGTCCAGTGGGATTAGCACACAGGACATGAGACCTCCCAAGAGCCTCCCTCCTCTGAAGGCAAATGAATGCGAAAGGCAGCCCAAAGGAGAGGTTGGGAATGGCAGAACCCTAACAGGAGGGCCTTCAGGCAGTGATTACTCCAACTCAGGTTTTGTCCTTTCAACCATTTTTCTGAATAAGCTGCTGGTTTCTGCAGAAATACTTTTGAAGTAGAAACCATGAGTGTTCCCAAAACTATGAAGGCTCTGACCTCCTCTTCAACTGAGATAATGTTAGCTAGAGTAACAGATGCTACATATAAATTGCAAGCTCAAAGGAAACGCTTATTCTTCTGGCAGTTTGAGCTCGAGTGATGAATTTGTTTGGAAGAGTATTCTTCATGCTGTAAATTAAATTCTTTAAGTTATCAGTAGTCTGGTAAAGATTTATACTTGCATACAACCATGAAAGTGATGGTGGGCTTGCTTTCCACCCCCCATGTTCTTTAAACTGAATTTCACATATATGCTCATCAAACAGTAAGCAACGCTACCACAGAGTCTGGACTATAGCTCCTGTGTTTTGGCAGACAAAAAGGACAAGGGTATGTTATTTTTAAATTAACTCTTTAAAACAAATGACTAACTTCAGACAGAGATTCATTACAGAGCATTTCATTCTTTTCAAGGCAACTGTCACTTCTTGATGAGCACTTATCTGCCACAGCACTTATTACATGCTTGCAAACACTGGTACACCATGCCAAGTTGTACTGCTCATTTTTCTGTTCTAGACCCATCTTCAACCTTTGAATCTGGAAGCAAAAGGGAGTACCACTTCCACTCTAAAGCACAGAAGCTCCTGCTTCAGATACAAAAGTACACATCCACACACCTAGATTTATGTTCTGAAACAGGTGATATATTTAAAGCTCCTAGTAAAGGATCAACATATGGTTTTGAGGAAGTTAGAGCAATCTATTTCCAGTGTTTTTCATTCAGAAAAAAATCACTTCTTCCACTCTTAGTGATCACTAAGATTAGTGATCACTAAGATCTTTGTCACCCTGATTGAGTTATAGCCCTTTCTCACTCTGATTTAAGCAACAAGTCAGGAGCAATCTAAGGTGAAGAACACTCAGTTTTAAAGTTTAGAACATCTCAAAAGTGATGGTCACCCAGATTACTATAAACAGTAGGAAAAAAAATGATGTAAAAATTCAACGTTATTTTTCACATCTATCTTTACTGTATGTAAAGACAAAAACACAATACTACAACTCTCATTCATAGCCCAGTATTCTATAGTGAGATGTTATGACTACAGGTCACTTTGCACTTTCAAGCTAGAGCACTCTGGAATTAAGCCTACACAACTACAGAGGATGAAGCTAGAGAACTTGGTCAAGATTTTTGCTTTGTTACTCAGCTGAAGTCTTTCAGATTTCACTCGCAAGTCTGGGATGAAGCTACAGTAGCTAAAAGCAATATAACATCTTAACGATAAACAAATTCCTTGGGCAGACTCAGACATATAAAACCACTGTTGCTACTAGAAGGTAACTCATGATACCTAGGCAGAGGGCTCTCAAGTTCGCAAGAGCACCAGTAGCCAGCAACAAGTGATGAAGTGAGGCTGCCTAAGCCACTCCTGAGGGCAGACCTTCCTTCTATGAGTGGAGACTTGGACTCGTGCACTATTAGAGTAACTTTCACGATCGATTTAATTAAGCCTCTGTAATTAAGGTTTTAGAATGCATCTCTTGATAAAATTTGTTAACACATCTCATAGCACAAGCTGAACAAGAACGGTATATTTGCAAAAACAAGTAAAACTAAAGGTAACTCAACAGAAACTGATGCAAATATATATATAGACACACACACACACACACACACACACACATATATCTATGTAGAAAAGTCAGTAACAAGAAAGGCACAAGACGTACAAATGGAACCAGCAGCATAACATGCTGTAAGCCTTGAGCACCTTCAGTTACTTGCCTTTGAGCAAATACTTGCCTTGGAGTAGTGAGCTTTCCCCACTTACGTCTCATTTTCAGAGTCTACCTAAAAAGAAAAAGCTTCTAAAATAAGCACTTTTCCCCCTTTATGTAGGAAAGGCTGCTCAAATAAGAGCGCACTTTCTCTTTTCAAGACTTGGCTGTGCATTTGCGTCAACTCCAGATTTACAAAAAGCTACAGAATTCCAGACTTCCCTACACTTCACCAAGACAGCCAGCATTTGAATTAAAATCCCGAGTGCTTCCTGCAGCACTGCTGGGCAGCATCCATGCATCCCAGCGACATTTCCCTTGTCCCATCCTCCTGCACACAGCGCGCTCAGGCGCCAAGTCGGCAAGGCAGCACACCGCAGCTTCCCACCTCTCTGTCCGGACCACGGGAGTCACATTCGTGACCACCTTCACAGAACACTTGCTCTTCTTGCAAGTATTGGCAGCCACACATTCTCCGTCCATTACAAAGTTATTGATTTTATTATATACTCTACTAAATCGTTCCTCCTCTGCTGATGATTATAATTTTGAGCGTAAATGAAGAGAAAGCTCCTGACTGGGAAAAAAATATTTATATAAATACACATACCGATGTCTTCTCACAAGTCAGTGTTACCACTTCTTCGGAATTATGTTTCATTTGTGACCCTTTCCGTGACACGGCAATTACAGTCATTCACATACGGGTTCCACCAGGACACAACTATCAACTGATTTCTGATAAGGTGCCCTTGCAGATGGGGTATTAGGTTACAGTAGTGATGTGAACATGCACAAGATGTAATTTCTTGACTGTCTTTCAGCTTTATTGGTCCTCAGCTTCTTTTTTCTACGTTCAGGTCTGTGCAAAGGAAAACTGCCCTCCCCAGTTCCTTCCTTCTCAAACATACCAGGTTCTCCCTTTTGTCACTTTGATTTTTTTTTTTTTTTTTTTTTTTCACTCATAGTTCTAGGCTTTGTAGACATTGTCTAAAGGCATTTCCTTGCCCTTTATAGTATTCACACCATGGCTATAATCCATCTTCCTGTCCTTTTCCATTAAGAGGGCAGCTAACACTAGATGGTTTTCTCGGTTCAACACAGAATATTTAAGTATTTTGAAGTCTTAAGCAAGTTATAAGCTTAAGCTTCTCAAACACAGTAATGGTAAAAATCCTTGATCTTATAGGCCTATTATCCCTTTGTATCTGCCTCTCAGCATAAGACATCAGTAAGGTGATCACAGTGAAGACGAGCACAGACACCAAAGCACATATGTATATATAACATACGCTTCCCCCTTTCTCTAGTAAGGCCATTTTCCAACCAAACCTTGGCCCGCACGCCTGGCAATTTACCTCCCTCCTACAACATAACTGCTTCCAAACCAATTCGGCTCCCTGCTTAATCAACCGCTACGCCAGCACTCCCTCAACTATTTAGTCCTACTCATTTTTCAAGGGAACACAAGTTGATGCCTCACTCTCAATACAGTGAGCATATTGCGAGGCTGCAAGCAGCAGTGACATACCTGCTATTTCTCATGTACTAAGCACCCCTTTCAACTTCCAGAGGCGAAAGGAGCACTCCCCAAAGTAAACAAGGCTTTCTCTGCGCTCATTACCTATCCATGTTTTCCTTGGGACAGAAAGTCCAGCATCTTTTGAGTCCAATCAAATGAAGTTTAGCTGTTTGTCCAGGTAAAATCCAGACCTGCAGCGTGCACAGGTGAACTGAGAGAGGCAGATGCAGCTGATTCAAAGGAGCCATAGAGGAAACAATAACCAGCAGCCAAAACGTTGGCTTCTAAGCACGTGCTGGCTACTGAAGGACTTCTGACTTATCTTCCTCCCAGTCAGAATTGTTTAGTTTGGATCCCAATAGAAAGAGACAATAAAAATTACAATACAAACTGCTATTACCTGAACTGCCATAAGCAATCATTGAAGATTTTTTTTTTTTTAATCCTTGCCCAGAAACTCAAGGTAGAATTATGGTAGGAGCCGTGAAACTCCACTTACTACTCAACTTCTTCCATATATGCTTGTCAGCTTGGTCCTTGTGTAAGGCTGTATTAAGTTTCCAGTTTTCTTGAGAAAATACCACAAAAATTCTTCATTCTATTTATGGCATCAGGACCCAAGACACTTCTTGTTTTGTATAGTACATGAAGAACAGCATAACTCCTGTGGATCACCATAAACATAAGATGTCTCCAGGAGAGCTTAAAATTTTTCTTTTTTTCTTTTACAAGTTGTTTGGGTTTTTTTTATTTGATTTTTTTCCCCCAAAGTACACTACTAACACTTATTTTGGGTAGCTTGCCTTCAGTAGTTTAAGCGGTGCTTTGAAGGCAAGTCATTGCAATAAGAACATTCATCCCCAAAAGTGCAATAGCGTGGGGTCTTGGGACTACCTGATCATCCTTCTGCTGACACCACAGCGAAGGGGGCAAAGAACAGGATTTGGGGAAAACGTTTCCTGCCAGAGTTTTTAAACAAGTCCTTGAAATCAGGGAAAGTTGCGCTGCATTAGACTATCCAAGGGTTAAACAGCACAACAAGCCAGATGAGTCATTTATCTAAGCCACTGAGGAGTAGGGCTTCTCTCTGAATAACCCTTTTAAATGGTGCACACTTGAGTCAGCTTCCAAACACACACCCAGGAAGGGTCAAGAGCTAAGGAGGAACGGTACCCTTAACAAATGTTAATGTAGCTGGTAAAAGAACAGCCCACAAGGTCCTTGCAGAACCAAACTGTGCTGAAAAACCTGA